>CM061134.1:209593581-210193581 GCA_030789695.1 Scilla litardierei | reverse complement strand
CAGTCTAATCAATCAAATCTTACTCTAGCAACATTCATACACAAGCAACCAACATAATTTAACAATCAATTAATTAGGGAAGGAACAACTAGATTGGAAGTTACCTGCAACGACCTCATCCATGGCCAAAACCTCCTCCTCAGTCATCAGAAATGCCTGCCTCCTCGGCGGAGCGGCCTGCTGAAAAGCATGCCTCTGCGGAACGAGGGGCACCCCACGACCAGCGGGCACCGGGGCTCTCTGCTGCAACGGCGGGGCAGCAATAGGTGTCCTCCAAGGTTGCTTCAACCTCAGGCACTCCCTGATAGCATGGACGGGATCTCCACAGATAATACATTGCCCCAAGAACTTCCTACACGATTCCTTGATATGGCCCTCCTTGCCACAGAAATGGCAAGTCCTCCGAACAGGCCCTCCTGGCCTCTTAAACTGAACAGGCGGGTTCGGCCTGAATCCAGACCTAACCACAGCTCTCGCCTGTTCCAAAGGCCTCTTCCCAGCACCAACAATAGACCCCTTCCTCTGGTTCACCAGCAGCTCCTGCCTCTTGGCTGCTACCAGAACCTTCTGATAAGATTCCCGGTCAGAAGAGGTCACAAAACTCTGGAGCTCTGAAGCAAGCCCCTGCAGGAACCTCTGAGCTCTCTCCTCAGCGTCCTGCACCATCTTCGGTGCAAACTGACTCAGCCTCATGAACTCCTGGTGGTACATGTCCACCGACAAGTTCCCCTGCTTCAGATCAATAAAACGCTGCAGCATCTCTTCCCTGGCAGCCTTCGGGAAGAACTCACCATCAAATCTGGCCTTGAAGGTAGCCCAGAAGATCGGCTCCACCAACATCCTCTCCTCACCATCCCACCAATTCCGAGCATTATCCTTCAGCTGGCGCTTCGCCAAGTCAACCCAACTAACTTCGTTGACCTTGGACATCTTCAGATTGTCCTCGATATTCCTCATCCATTCATCAGCAGCTAGTGGACCTTCGGTTCCATCAAAATATGCGGGACCCAGCTCTCTGAACTGCTTCGCCCCAGGCTCAGGGCGAGGGGCTTCTACCACCCGAGCAGCTCGAGTCACCGGAGCATTCTGCACCTGCAGGAGCACACCCTGCTGAACTTGCATCATCTGCAACATCATCCGCATCATCTCTCCATTAGTGGGCTCCCGCTCAGGCTCCTCGTCATGAGGGGGCGCACCACTACCACCACCACGGGTGATTCGCCATCCTGCCATCTAATGACGCAGAAAACGAAACGGTTAGACTCATAGCTTAGGGCTCCGATGTCGAACTTATTTGTTGGACAATTCGTATTATTATCGTTATTCCGACAATTGCAGTTACAGAAGGACCTGCATGGGCCACCACTAAAACCTGTCACGACCCGCTTCCCTAATATGGAGGCGAGGCGTGAGAAGGTCCGCTCGAGCGTGGAGCTGTGAAGCCTCACGCCCGATAAGCGTAAACTTAGTATAAGCAGGTCCCTGTAATTGCAAACGAAACAACAACAACAATAATAATAATATGAGACGGATATAAAATACCAATCCCACAGTTGTCCACAAGGTATTCAACATCACAGAAAAGCCTCCAGGCTAAAAGAAAGAGTCTAAGGGCCCAGAACAAGGCCAAACAAAAGCAACGACATAACAGAGTAAAGGTGCTACGCACCGACAACAAAACAGCTGTCTAACAAAAGTAAAACACCACGAAGACACTAGGACTGGTCCCCAGTGTCCACGTACTCCCCGTCCAACACGGGCGCAAGCTCGGCGTCCGCAAACACCTCACCCTCAGCCAGCAACTCAGGCTCAAGGTCTAACATGCGTCACCCAAAAGAGAAAGGGGCACATGTCAGCAAGTCTAAAAAGACTTGGGCAAGGAAACTGAAAGTGACTAACAACCTAGCATTTAAATGTTAAACAATGGCATGGCAGTTGAATATGATGCAACAGTTTAAAGGAGTGACAAGCATGCACGATGTAGCAAAAGCTACCAATTCACTAATCACTAATCACTTATCACTTATCACTTATCACTTATCACTTATCACTTATCACTTAACACTTAGTGCATAGAGAGTCCACTTGCTGGCCAGCTCGTGGCTCAGTCCAGTTATCTCTATCACTATCAATCACTTAAACACTAGAGATTTCGCCTGCTGGCCGGAGTGGCGGATCAAGCCACTCGTGCTCAGGTGGCCGCTTATCTCTTACCCCACCCACATGTGTCGAGCGTTGTGGTTAGCAACTCATTATGCTCGCTTCTGGTCACGAGACAGGAAGAGAAGTGTGTGTTTGGCATAGGGGTACACCTAGCCGGTATCCGAGCGTTGGGGTTAGCAACTACAGGGCTCGCTTCTGGAACACGAGCCAGGAAACATAGTATTGAAGCGCGTGCTACGCAGTTACGATAAATAATCACTATGCAATGCCATGAGCAGATAATTGCGTACCATTAATGGAATTTAAACGTGACAGGCAAAATGCAATGACATGAACATATTCGCGTATCGTTAATTTAAAGTAAACATGACATATAAGCATGATGGGGGTGACGGACCAAGCTTCGTTGTCAAGCTAGGTCAATGGCGTCTAAACGGCTATCCTTTCACCGTTTAGTCTCTTTTACGCTAAAGCATGGTAAATGGCCTAAGACATGGCCCAAATCAAGAGATGCAAGTTTCACTTGCCTATCACCGGGGATGACGGTTACGAAAGTTCGTTTCCGCGGATGCTAGCCTACGGGGAATCGCTGTTATGGGGAACAATCATCAAAACACAAGTATCTTATTAGGGTTTCATAAAAAAATTACAATAGGATATGAAAACAACGGTAGATCGATTTCTTACCGAGAGGAGGCGGAAGAAACACTCCGGGGAACCCTAGGATCAGATCTGGAAGCAAATGGAAAAGTTTGGGGAAACTAGGGTTTTGGGGGATTTGGGGATTTTGATGGATTTGGTGAGATTTTGGGGAAGATGAGAGGTAGAAAGAGTGGATGGATGGTTTGGATGATGGATTTAGGGCTTGGAATGAAGGGATGAAGCTTGGAGGAAGATGGGGGCTCAAGGGGGAAGGTTTTAGGGTTTTGGGTCGTGTTGAGGAAGAAGAAAACGTTTGGGTTGGGTTTAAATAGGTTGGGCTGGCGGCTGTCCAGAAATTAGGGTTTTAACACTAGTTAGTCGGTCAAAGAACAACCACTGACCGACTAGTTTGGCAACTAGTCGGTCGGTAGACCAACGCAGACCGACTAAGTGTAAACAGTAACTCCTGAACGAAAATAGGATCTAGAGTTAGTCGGTCCATGAACAAGTACTGACCGACTAGTTTAGCATCTAGTCGGTCGATGAACGTTCTTAGACCGACTAAGAGTAAACAGTAACTCAACTAAAATTAAGATGATGTGTTAGTCGGTTAAAGAAGCATTGCCGACCGACTAGTTTGCAACCTAGTCGGTCAACCAACGTTCTTAGACCGACTAACGATAAACAGTAACTCCTGAGAAATTTAGAAAGCTAACTAGTCGGTCCAAGAAGGATTGCCGACCGACTGGATCGTCATCTAGTCGGTCGGTGGCCCTTCTTACACCGGCTAATGAGCACCAAAAGTTCCGATACGGAGCGCGGTGCCCCGGGATCGATTCCTAAGACTCCTAGGCTTGATCTATTAGTTAGATATGACCGTTATGAAGCCCGTCACGAGTGACACACTTCGAAATCGACGATCCTAAGGAAGAAGCGAGAAAATGCGACGATTCGATCGAAAATGAAATCTACGGAGACGAAAATCACACAAGAGGAGAAAATCCACCAAAACATATATTATATCATATTAAATCCAGATACATGAAAAGCAGTCGTTACATCCTCCCCAACTTAGGAAAAATTCCGTCCTCGGAATTTCCGAATACTCACGAGTCCGGAAACAAAAGTGGGAAACGCTCTCGCATCTCATCTTCCCTCTCCCAAGTGGACTCTCCCGGCGAACCGTGTCGCCACATCACCCTCACAAGATTGACAATCTTGTTCCGAAGCGATTTCTGACGCCTGTCCAGAATCTGCACTGGATGCTGGTCATACGTCATATCGGGGCGAACGGTAATCTCCGAAAAATCCACCGCATGAGATGGATCGCTAATGTATCGACGAAGCTGCGACACATGGAAAACATCGTGAACTCCTTCCAAAGACGGCGGCAAGGCCAAGCAATAAGCTACCTCGTCAACCCTCTCCAAAACGTCAAACGGTCCAATGTATCGCGGGCTCAACTTCCCACGCTTCCCGAAACGAATCACACCACGATTCGGGGAAATCTTCAAGAACACATGGTCGCCCGGCTGAAACTCCAAAGGACGACGTTTAGCATCCGCCCAATGCTTAAAACGGTCCTGAGCAATCCTCAACCTCTCCCGAATATTCCTGACGATATCCACGGCCTCCACGATCATCTCAGGTCCCAACAACTCCCGATCACCAACGTCATCCCAACTCAATGGCGATCGAAATTTCCTCCCATAAAGAGCGGCGAAAGGCGCCATGCCAATACTCGCCTGGAAACTGTTGTTGTAGGAAAACTCTACCAGATGTAGATAGTCCTCCCACGAACCCTTGAAATCCAACATGCACGCCCTCAGCATGTCTTCCAAAATCTGAATCGTCCTCTCGGACTGGCCATCCATCTGCGGATGGTACGCCGTGCTGAAACTCAGACGCGTACCCAAGCTCTTCTGCAAACTCTGCCAGAACTGAGATGTGAACCTCGTGTCTCTGTCAGACACGATACTCACGGGGACTCCATGAAGTCGCACGACCTCCTCCATATACCTCCTCGCCAGCGCCTCAGTGGACTGTCCCACTCGGAACGGAATAAAGTGCGCAGATTTGGTCAATCGATCTACGATCACCCAAATCGCGTCATTCTGCTTCGGACTCCGAGGTAGTCCAGTCACGAAATCCATAGTGATGTGCTGCCACTTCCACTCCGGAATCGGAAGCGGTTGTAGCAACCCGGCCGAACGCTGATGCTCCGCCTTCACTTGCTGGCAAACCAAACACTTGGCTACACTCCGAGCCACACTCCTCTTCATACCATGCCACCAATAATTCAGACGAAGATCCTGGTACATCTTGGTGCCACCAGGGTGCACAGAATACGGCGAACTGTGTGCCTCCACCATCAACTCCTCTCTGATATCCCCAGCAGGCACACACAACCTGGCTCCAAACCTCAGCGAGCCATCCTCATGAATCAAAAAGTCAGTCCGCAGACCGGCTTCCACCTGCTCCCGAATCTTCACCAGCTTCGGATCCTCAGCTTGGCCAGCCTTAATCCGATCCACGATCGTCGACTGTACCTGCATGTACATCAACGAAGAAGCCTCTCCAGGAAGAACAATCTCCACACCAGACTCGCAAAAATCCTGCTGCAATCTCCACTGCGAGGTCAAAATCATCACCGCTGGAAGCCTACTCAAAGCATCTGGAACCACATTCACCTTGCCAGGGTGATACTGCAAATCAATCTCATAATCCGCCATAAGCTCCAACCATCGACGCTGTCGCATGTTGAGCTCCTTCTGAGTGAAAATATACTTCAAGCTTTTGTGATCGGTGAAAATCTTCACTTTCTCACTCAGCAGGAAGTGCCTCCAAATCTTAAGAGCAAACACAACGGCAGCCAACTCCAAATCATGCGTCGGATAATTTTTCTCATGAACCTTAAGCTGACAAGACGCATACGCCACAACATGCCCGTGCTGATGCAACACACAACCGAGACCCTTGCCAGAAGCATCGCAAAAGATCTCAAATCCACCGCTGCGATCAGGCGCAACAAGAATAGGGGAACTCGTCAACCTCTCCTTCAGAATACCAAAAGCACTCTCACAATCACCCGACCAAACATAAGCAACATCCTTCCGCGTCAACCTGGTCATCGGCTCAGGAATACGAGAAAAGTCCTTAATGAATCGCCGATAATAACCGGCAAGTCCAAGGAAACTCCGAATCTCAGATGCTGACGACGGAACAGGCCACTCCCTGATGGCCCTAATCTTCTCGGGATCCACTGAAATACCATCTCCAGTCACCACATGCCCCAGAAAAGCAACTCGATCCAGCCAAAACTCGCACTTCGAAAACTTAGCATACAAACGATGCTTCCTCAAGATTTCCAATACCGTCCTCAAGTGCGATGCAAGCTCTTCCTCCGACTTCAAATAGATCAGAATGTCGTCAATAAAGATAACGACAAACTTATCCAAAAAGTCGTAGAAAACCAGGTTCATCAGATTCATGAAAACTGCGGGCGCGTTAGTTACACCGAAAGGCATAACCACAAACTCATAGTGTCCATACTTCGTCCTGAACGCTGTATTCGGAACATCATCCTTCTTCACCTTCAACTGATGGTAACCACTTCTCAAATCCAATTTAGAAAACACCCTCGAACCTCCAAGCTGATCAAAAATATCATCGATGCGAGGCAACGGGTATTTATTCTTAATGGTCACTGCATTCAACTCCCGATAGTCCACGCACATGCGACGCGAACCATCCTTCTTCTTAACCAGCAACACCGGTGCTCCCCACGGAGACACACTAGGATTAATATAACCCTTCTGCAAGAGCTCATCCAACTACTTCCGCAACTCTTCCAACTCTGCAGGTGCCATACGATACGTCGCCTTCGAAATCGGCTGCGCACCTGGAACAAGATCGATAGAAAATTCCAGAGCTCGATCAGGCGGCAAACCGGACATCTCCTCGGGGAAGACGTCGCCAAAATCACGCACCACAGCTGGCCACTCCAGCTCCATCTGCATAGCTACAGCCTCCACCGGCCTGGCCCGAAATCTGACAGGACCAAGCGAACTGCTACCACGACTGAACTCAAATACTGGATGTCCGGGAATCTCGAACACCACCTTCTTCCTCCTGCAGTCGATCGTAGCATAGAAGCTCGCAAGCCAATCCATCCCAAAGACCGCATCGTAGTTGGTGATGTTGTGGACAATAAAATCAGCATAAGCTCATGTCCACAAACCACCACAGAGCAAGGACTGCATCCACGATGCACCGTGACTACTCCATTCCCTGTAACGATGTTCCAACTCTTAGAGAGAGGGGACGTCGACAAAGAATGCTTCTCCACGAAGCTCTGGGCCAAAATGCACATCGACGCACCAGAGTCAAAGAGGACTCGGGCAGGGAACGTGCAAACCAAAACCACACCTAACAAACAGTCTAATCAATCAAATCTTACTCTAGCAACATTCATACACAAGCAACCAACATAATTTAACAATCAATTAATTAGGGAAGGAACAACTAGATTGGAAGTTACCTGCAACGACCTCATCCATGGCCAAAACCTCCTCCTCAGTCATCAGAAATGCCTGCCTCCTCGGCGGAGCGGCCTGCTGAAAAGCCTGCCTCTGCGGAACGAGGGGCACCCCACGACCAGCGGGCACCGGGGCTCTCTGCTGCAACGGCGGGGGCAGCAATAGGTGTCCTCCAAGGTTGCTTCAACCTCGGGCACTCCCTGATAGCATGGGCGGGATCTCCACAGATAATACATTGCCCCAAGAACTTCCTACACGATTCCTTGATATGGCCCTCCTTGCCACAGAAATGGTAAGTCCTCCGAACAGGCCCTCCTGGCCTCTTAAACTGAACAGGCGGGTTCGGCCTGAATCCAGACCTAACCACAGCTCTCGCCTGTTCCAAAGGCCTCTTCCCAGCACCAACAATAGACCCCTTCCTCTGGTTCACCAGCAGCTCCTGCCTCTTGGCTGCTACCAGAACCTTCTGATAAGATTCCCGGTCAGAAGAGGTCACAAAACTCTGGAGCTCCGAAGCAAGCCCCTGCAGGAACCTCTGAGCTCTCTCCTCAGCGTCCTGCACCATCTTCGGTGCAAACCGACTCAGCCTCATGAACTCCTGGTGGTACATGTCCACCGACGAGTTCCCCTGCTTCAGATCAATAAAACGCTGCAGCATCTCTTCCCTGGCAGCCTTCGGGAAGAACTCACCATCAAATCTGGCCTTGAAGGTAGCCCAGACGATCGGCTCCACCAACATCCTCTCCTCACCATCCCACCAATTCCGAGCATTATCCTTCAACTGGCGCTTCGCCAAGTCAACCCAACTAGCTTCGTTGACCTTGGACATCTTCAGATTGTCCTCGTTATTCCTCATCCATTCATCAGGAGCTAGTGGACCTTCGGTTCCATCAAATTATGCAGGACCCAGCTCTCTGAACTACTTCGCCCCAGGCTCAGGGCGAGGGGCTTCCACCACCCGAGCAGCTCGAGTCACCGGAGCATTCTGCACCTGCAGGAGCACACCCTGCTGAACTTGCATCATCTGCAACATCATCCGCATCATCTCTCCATTAGTGGGCTCCCGCTCAGGCTCCTCGTCATGAGGGGGCGCACCACTACCACCACCACGGGTGATTCGCCTTCCTGCCATCTAATGACGCAGAAAACGAAACGGTTAGACTCATAGCTTAGGGCTCCGATGTCGAACTTATTTGTTGGACAATTCGTATTATTATCGTTATTCCGACAATTGCAGTTACAGAAGGACCTACATGGGCCACCACTAAAACCTGTCACGACCCGCTTCCCTAATATGGAGGCGAGGCGTGAGAAGGTCCGCTCGAGCGTGGAGCTGTGAAGCCTCACGCCCGATAAGCGTAAACTTAGTATAAGCAGGTCCCTGTAATTGCAAACGAAACAACAACAATAATAATAATAATATGAGACGGATATAAAATACCAATCCCACAGTTGTCCACAAGGTATTCAACATCACAGAAAAGCCTCCAGGCTAAAAGAAAGAGTCTAAGGGCCCAGAACAAGGCCAAACAAAAGCAACGACATAACAGAGTAAAGGTGCTACGCACCGACAACAAAACAGCTGTCTAACAAAAGTAAAACACCACGAAGACACTAGGACTGGTCCCCAGTGTCCACGTACTCCCCGTCCAACACGGGCGCAAGCTCGGCGTCCGCAAACACCTCACCCTCAGCCAGCAACTCAGGCTCAAGGTCTAACATGCGTCACCCAAAAGAGAAAGGGGCACATGTCAGCAAGTCTAAAAAGACTTGGGCAAGGAAACTGAAAGTGACTAACAACCTAGCATTTAAATGTTAAACAATGGCATGGCAGTTGAATATGATGCAACAGTTTAAAGAAGTGACAAGCATGCACGATGTAGCAAAAGCTACCAATTCACTAATCACTAATCACTTATCACTTATCACTTAACACTTATCACTTATCACTTATCACTTAACACTTAGTGCATAGAGAGTCTACTTGCTGGCCAGCTCGTGGCTCAGTCCGTTTATCTCTATCACTATCAATCACTTAAACACTAGAGATTTCGCCTGCTGGCCGGAGTGGCGGATCAAGCCACTCGTGCTCAGGTGGCCGCTTATCTCTTACCCCACCCACATGTGTCGAGCGTTGTGGTTAGCAACTCATTATGCTCGCTTCTGGTCACGAGCCAGGAAGAGAAGTGTGTGTTTGGCATAGGGGTACACCTAGCCGGTATCCGAGCGTTGGGGTTAGCAACTACAGGGCTCGCTTCTGGAACACGAGCCAGGAAACATAGTATTGAAGCGCGTGCTACGCAGTTACGATAAATAATCACTATGCAATGCCATGAGCAGATAATTGCGTACCATTAATGGAATTTAAACGTGACAGGCAAAATGCAATGACATGAACATATTCGCGTATCGTTAATTTAAAGTAAACATGACATATAAGCATGATGGGGGTGACGGACCAAGCTTCGTTGTCAAGCTAGGTCAATGGCGTCTAAACGGCTATCCTTTCACCGTTTAGTCTCTTTTACGCTAAAGCATGGTAAATGGCCTAAGACATGGCCCAAATCAAGAGATGCAAGTTTCACTTGCCTATCACCGGGGATGACGGTTACGAAAGTTCGTTTCCGCGGATGCTAGCCTACGGGGAATCGCTGTTATGGGGAACAATCATCAAAACACAAGTATCTTATTAGGGTTTCATAAAAAAATTACAATAGGATATGAAAACAACGGTAGATCGATTTCTTACCGAGAGGAGGCGGAAGAAACACTCCGGGGAACCCTAGGATCAGATCTGGAAGCAAATGGAGAAGTTTGGGGAAACTAGGGTTTTGGGGGATTTGGGGATTTTGATGGATTTGGTGAGATTTTGGGGAAGATGAGAGGTAGAAAGAGTGGATGGATGGTTTGGATGATGGATTTAGGGCTTGGAATGAAGGGATGAAGCTTGGAGGAAGATGGGGGCTCAAGGGGGAAGGTTTTAGGGTTTTGGGTCGTGTTGAGGAAGAAGAAAACGTTTGGGTTGGGTTTAAATAGGTTGGGCTGGCGGCTGTCCAGAAATTAGGGTTTTAACACTAGTTAGTCGGTCAAAGAACAACCACTGACCGACTAGTTTGGCAACTAGTCGGTCGGTAGACCAACGCAGACCGACTAAGTGTAAACAGTAACTCCTGAACGAAAATAGGATCTAGAGTTAGTCGGTCCATGAACAAGTACTGACCGACTAGTTTAGCATCTAGTCGGTCGATGAACGTTCTTAGACCGACTAAGAGTAAACAGTAACTCAACTAAAATTAAGATGATGTGTTAGTCGGTTAAAGAAGCATTGCCGACCGACTAGTTTGCAACCTAGTCGGTCAACCAACGTTCTTAGACCGACTAACGATAAACAGTAACTCCTGAGAAATTTAGAAAGCTAACTAGTCGGTCCAAGAAGGATTGCCGACCGACTGGATCGTCATCTAGTCGGTCGGTGGCCCTTCTTACACCGGCTAATGAGCACCAAAAGTTCTGATACGGAGCGCGGTGCCCCGGGATCGATTCCTAAGACTCCTAGGCTTGATCTATTAGTTAGATATGACCGTTATGAAGCCCGTCACGAGTGACACACTTCGAAATCGACGATCCTAAGGAAGAAGCGAGAAAATGCGACGATTCGATCGAAAATGAAATCTACGGAGACGAAAACCACACAAGAGGAGAAAATCCACCAAAACATATATTATTTCATATTAAATCCAGATACATGAAAAGCAGTCGTTACATCGGTATTATAAATAAGTCTTGGACAGCTTATTCTTTTCGTCCGAAAGAAATCTATTCCAATATCCCATTGTTCCAAAATCGGTTAATCATAGCTATAATAAATCTCATCTAACCCTGAGCCTACCTACAAACAAAATCCTATAACAGTAATACCTAGTCCCAATAATAAGGCGAGATAAGGAGGTAGTTGGTTGGGTGTGACGAAAATATTTCTCAAAATAATTTGATAGATGGAAAGAGAATTATGTGTAAAATATGATATCATATACTTTTATAATTATAAAAACATGTAGGGAAAAGTGAGCAGATCATTATCATTTGGAAAAGATTTAGATGAAGAAATAAAAGTAGGATGGGGTAGCGATTGTTTTGCAAATGAAAAACAAATAAATAAATAAATAAGTTATACAAAGATTTTCCTTTTTTTTTGAAATGTGATCACGATGAACATAGGATTGATATTTATAAAAATTTGAAGTCCCCTTTAGTTTAGGAAAATATTTTAAAAGTATGTAAGGTAAGTGGTTAGAAATAAATTTTGTAGTCTAGAAAAAAAAGAATAATATATATGTTGAATTATCAAAATGATAACAAGGTTTTAAAAACTAGAATACGGAAGATACCGGTTAGAAATAATTACTAGATAATAACTTGAAAAATCTATAACTAAGGAAGTTTTATAATCCAAGAAGGAATTTTAATTTAACCGAAAAGCAAGAAACTTTAAATATATAAGAAAGAGTTTTCAAAGAAGTTAAACCAAGCGAAGAATTTAATAATGAATTTCGAAAACACTTTCAAAGAAAGGAGGATTCGCAATGGATGGATTTGAAGAATTATCGGTAAGTGTCATGAAGCGATCACGTGAGTCGAGGACAAGAATGTGATTGTAAGACGGTAATTAAAGATTTTTGATGAGAAATTTTGAAATTCAAAGAATGCATTCGAGTTAACCGAAAGGTAGGAAGTCTAAGTTCATGCTCCCTTTTTTTCAAGGAATTGAAACCGGGGAAGGAATTCGAAAAATATAATATGGAAAATTCTTTAGAAGGATCGGGGGGCTGAATGAAAAAAGTTTCAACGATTGGCGACTAACGACGAACGGATCACGTGGTTCAAGGGTAAGGAAAAGAATCGAAAGATCCAAACGTAAATATGACTAGGTGATGAACCATGAAAAGCCACGGTGGAATCCTACGGTCAACGACACAGAAAGGTAATGATCTGAATGATGCTAGAAATCAGGGATTCTAATCATCGAGTCGTTCAAAGATCAGGATAACTTAGCTGTAAGACTTCCTAATGGGCTAAACTAAAATCAAGATCTAAGGGGAAAATTTCCCTAAGAGAATCAAGGTTACGTTCTGCTGGGTCCGAGGTCGATGAACCCGAGCGGACGACTAAAAGAAGGGCTCTAGAAATCTAACACGGTCAGATCCAAGTGAGGGCTACTAAGGTATTCTGGAACAATGATGACTAAATCTTAACTAAGGCGCCTGACTATCAACCTAGGTGTCTATCTAAGTCTTCCTACCATCTAAGACAAGGGAACCTAATTCAGACTTGTACGTGGATATTAAATGAATGCGGTACTTTTATTGTTCCGAACTTTTGCAAGACCTGCATGGGCCACCACTAAAACCTGTCACGCCCTGCTTCCCAAAATGGACGGAGGCGAAGCGTGACAAGGCCCGCTTAGGCCAGAGCTGAGAAGCTCAGACCCAATAAGTGTCTGTAGGTGTACCATTTTAAAAGATTTTCAGGTTCTTGCATTAATATAGTTCGAAACAACAGAAAGTACGGAAAGAAAGTTGCATTCATTAAATTAGAGATATAATATCCAACAAGTACAAAGTCTAAAAAGAAGCCTAAGCGTGGCAACAAACTATCTAAAAGAAAACTGAAAGTAGTAACCTCTGAAAGTGGCGACTAAAAGACCTCAAGGTCTGGTCCTCGTCAGGCACGTACTCTGGGTCGACGTCCTCGGCTCCTCGTACTCCAGTGAGTCTGCCTCGTCCACAAACCCTGGCTGAACACCTGATGTACAGCACCCAAGAGAAAGGAACTGTACGTCAGGTAAGGTCTACAAGAAGGGTTAGACTTTACTGCAAGTGCACCGAACTTTAAACAACGGTTTACTGGTTGATTAGCATGCTGGGGTTATAACTGAGTAACAAACAGAAGTAACGCAGCAGGAAAGTAAAACTCAACAAGTAGTAGTCGTAGCGTGTGCTACCAACTACGGGACTAACCTACAGGTGTCAAGACAAGTCGGGACATGACGGAAACAAGGCAAGACAAGACAAGTGAGACACGAAAGGGTTCACGCCTTACGGTTCGAGGGGGATCAGACCCTCTTGCCGTGCGCACGCTCAACCCAACCCCAAACCCCAAGGAAGACAAGACAAGACAAGACACCAGTACAAGGGATCACTCGCTTTAGCTTGGCGAGTGCCCTATTGCCCGCAGGCTGAGAATCAGTACAAGGGATCACTCTCCCTAGCTTGGAGAGTGCCATATTGCCCTCGGGCTGTGTATCAGTACAAGGGATCACTCTCTCTAACTTGGAGAGTGCCCTATTGCCCGCAGGCTGTGAATCAGTACAAGGGATCACTCGGAGAGTGCCCTATTGCCCAGCGGGCTGTGCAAGACGGGACAGGACGTGACAAGACAGGAAGGGTTATTCTAGGGTGTCTACACACACGCACACACATGATAGCCCTACAGCATCAAAGTTGTTGGTGTTAGGCTCAGACTTCGTCGTCAAGTCTGAGCCGTCAGGAGTCGTCCCGGACGCTATCATTTCACGGCCGGTTCTATTTGTTCACAGTTAACAATTCTAACCAACTAAGGCCTAAGCACGGCCAAAAGTGCAAGTGGATACACTTGCCTGTGATGGCGAGTGTGTCGTCCGTCCGGGGCGTCTCGTCCAGTCGTCGCGTCCGCGGTAGTCTGTCTGTAATAGGGTCACGGCAACGGTGTCAGGTCGCGATTTTCATCAAGTCCTATTAGGGTTTGTTTCTAGGTTATCGGGGCTATTCTATTCGTCAAAGTCACAATTTTGATGTTTTATCAACCTAAATCGACCACTACCCTATGTGCACAGAAAATTGTCCGATGGCCGATTTTCTACAGTGACAACATTTTACTGGTGCGAAAACGTAAATTTAGTTTGAGTTGTCCAGTTTTAGTTTAGGGTTCAGTTTGTTACATTGTGGGTTTCGCTATGAGTTAGGGGAAACCAACCTGAATGATGATTTACCGTGAATCTGACGTCAGGTCTGGAAACGGTGGCGGTGCTCGTGTCCCCGACTGCGGGTAGCACAGTGAAGGTCGTCTCGGGATCGTTTCGGCTTAAAAATAAATAATAGATCATTTTGTTAGGTTCTCAACACTAGAACGAAGTTCATTTCAATTTCATGTGTTATGGCATGCTCGTGCAGTCTTATACAATCTATTCACAGGTTCACAAGAGCTACAAGTTACTAGGCTACTGTCCATATTATAACTAACCGATACCAAAGGTGAGATATATAAATTAAATTAAAAAAAGATACTGCTCAGACATTTAAGATTCTGTTCATGACTTATGGGGTATTAACCTACTTTTTAACAAATACTTAAGACTTATCAGGGTACTGTTCATGCATAGATAGCAGCCCTGGTTCTTGTTCTGTATTATTCAATACTGTATAAACTGCAACAACCTGTGTATCACCAAAATCATAGTCTACTCTCTTAGGGTACTTTTGCATGAGCTTAATTTAGCATTCTAACTAATAGCATACACCCAATTCACTTGTTGTATAAATATGTAGGATACTTAGAGTACAGATTCCAATGTATACTACATAATCAATATTATCTCCAAACATACACTGTAAATGATAAGGTGGGCACTTACGTATTTTCGTTGTGTTACCCTTGCAGATGGCGGAAGCGCGTCAAGGCTGGTCGGCGTCCAACGAGTGGCGGCGACGAGTTGCGATACGGGTGATGGAGGCTGCTGGCCAGAGGCTGGTTCGAACGGAGGGGTCATGGGTCGAGGCACTGTCGAGGAGGGCTGATAGAGAAGGGCAGCAGCTGGGTTGCTCGGTGGTGGCGCGTGGTAGGGGGAGGTGGCCGGAAGCCTCAGAGAGGAGAGGTCTGCAGTTCGCCGGAGGGGACGGAAGCAAGGAGATGGCCGGCGGCAGCAAGGGAACAGTCGACCGGAGCAGAGCGGCTGAGAGGAATCTCAGCCTGTCGGGAGGCAGGGATGGCGGCGACCTGCGAGAGGGGGTTGGTCGGCGACAGAGGGGAGAGGGCGGTCTGGGCGTGGTGGCAGGCGATCGCGGAGGGGAGAAGAAGGCGCCTGCGTGGCTGGCCATCGGGTGAGAGGAGAGTGAATGGAGGGGACGTCGGTGATGTGGAAGGGCTATGGCAGCAGTTCGGCATCATGGGGAAGTCTGAGGCGAGGGGAAACGTGGAGCTATGGGTTCGGTGCGTTGGAAGTGAAGGAGAGGGGATGGGCGTAGGGGCTAGCTGGCGACTGCTTCTTTAGACCTAGGTTAGGTTATAGGTTTTTTTTTAAATATATATAAGAGAGAGGGTAATGTGTGATAGTGGGGGAGAGGGTCAAGGTGGCCAAACGGCCCGAAAGCCCGCGGCCCGGCCCGCTCGGCCCGGTCAATGGGCCGGCCCGGCCCGGGCCCGGTAGGGTTGACCGGGCCGCGGGCTCGGCCCGGCCTGAAGGCCGGGCCGGGCTTCCGGGAGGAGGGGCGGCCTGTCGGGCCGGGCCGGGCCGGCCTCTTTCTTGTTTTTCCCCTACTAATGTGGTTACTATTTAAATTTTTCCACAAATGGGTTCCTTAATTTGCTCCCTACTTAATTTTGTTCCACAAATGGGCTCCTTAATTTGTTCCATCTTAAATTTTTCTCATATATAATAGTTCTTTCTTAATTTACTCCTTAATATGTTCCTCATTAATTGTTTTACTCATTAATTTTCTTCTTATTTTGTTCATCCTTTATAAAATAGTATGTTTTTAAAAAACTTACTATCTTTAAAAAAATTATACTAGGTATAAACATTATTTTTCATTTTATTAAGATTTTTAATGAATTTTTAATAATTTTTTAAAAAATTATATATTTAATTAATATACTAGGGCCGGCCCGGCCCGGCCCGGACAAGCCCGAGCCACGGGCCACGGGCCGGGCTTCCGGCCCCCGGATAGATTCCGGGCCGGCCCGGCCCGGTCCTCCCAGTCAACCGGGCCGGGCCGGCCCGATGGACACCTTGAGGAGAGGGGAATAATCGTACGGTTAGGATAGGATAAATAATAGGTTAGTTTCTAAGAGAATTGTTTTGATTAAAGATTTGATTCTCTTAGTAGCATTAACAGCATGATGCCTTTAGATTAGGGTATATTAGTTAACAAGTTAGGGTATTTAAAATAATGATAAGCTTGTTTTTTTTTCAAATGATTCCCCTCTCTCTCATTCACTGTTTGGATAAAAACATTTGATTTTTTTTAAAAAAATATAATTTTAATAATAAAACTTAATTAATAAGGTTTTGTTTTTTTAAAAACCATTAGATACTTTGATTTAAAGCATTAGACTTATTAAACTAATAATTTAGTTCAACATCTTAATCAGGTTATGAATTTAGCCTCAAAATAATAAATGCTAGGGTAGGTTAGTTATATAATATAAGATTAGTAACCTAACTATCAGCACTAGCATTGTGCTAGGCTTAAAAAATGCACAACACCATCAATTTCCAATCCGAAATTTAAATAATTAAGAAAAAAGTTTTAATAATTGATAGTGAAAATAATGGTAGGTTGGTCCACAGGTGTCCGAAAATTTCAAAGATGGTACCGGGGTGATCACGCCTCCGAGAGGATCGAGATCATGCGGTTCGGTCGCGTGTCTGAACTATGGACAACAGTAATAAAAATCAAATACACAAAACACAGCTACGCACTAAAACACGCACGGTCGGAAAGTGACCGTTACAATGTTGAATGGCACAGAAAGGATGCCGAAACGGAGGTTGTAAAAGATATTTTTGGGCACATCCGGATGCCATTCATCTGCTAAACACATTTCCTTATGTACTGATTATGGACAGTACGTACAAAACAAACCAATATAGCTTCCCACTCTTTGAGATTGTTGGAGTGACATCAACAGAGTACACATTCTCCGTGGCACATGCATACATGCAGGCAGAGCGGACTGACAACTTTGTTTGGGCACTAGAAATGTTAAAATCTTTGAATGGGTCATTTGTTACATTCTCTCCTAGAAATGTTGGTTTTAAATTCTCTCCTAATAAACGCAAGGAGATTATCTTTTGGAATGGGTCATTTGTTACATATTGTGGCACATGCATTTTAGATATGATTTGATATTGTTGAAGAATCTGATTAGGAGGGGGATCCACGTTTCAAATGAAGTTTGTTTTTGATGACATAAATTGAGAAAAGAAAGCAGACATAATGAAAGGAAATCCACTATAAAATTTGTTTGGTAGCCAAATTGGTGCTACAAAAAACAGAACCCACAACATTAATTTTTTTTGCACCCACTTGCTTTCTGTTGTTCTCTTGTGCTCTCTTCCTCAATCAAAAATCCCATCCTCACACTCCCAAGCTTCATCTAAAATTTTTGTTTTTTCCTTCTTTCAAACAAATATATAATCTAAAATTAAAATTACTTTATATATAATTCTTGCATTTTACTTCTCATCGGTTCATTGGCCATATGAACTATGAAGTCCTAAATTGCAGACCATGGGTTCATCGAGTTTTTCTACAAGCAATCGATGGGGGATCCAGTCCTTGACTGCGATAACCTAGCTCCTACTCGTTCGGCTTCTTCTTGAGCTTTCTTCTTGTTTCCTTGGTGAACAAGATTACTTCGTCGGGGGGTTCTCAAGTGGGATGGCTCGGCGACAACGACCTGAACAAGGATCTGTTGGATTTGTACTACTGGTTGCTTGCCGGGCTCCGACGGCGACAACGACCTGTACCCACAGAGCAACGCCACGAGCCAACGACACCGCCGGGCTATCTCACAGCACCACTACAGTCCGTCGACGAACAACCGACGTTCCGAGCCCATCCTCCGTGCTCTCAGCCTCCCCGGGTCGACTTCTCCGCCGTTGCCGCCCCCTGACCTCCGTAGACTCGCTAGAAGCCCGAGCACACAGCCACCAGAGCCCCTCCGTCCCTATGAGCTTCCGTCGAGTTCGCCGCCGTGTCACATGCCTCCGACCAACCCGCTGCCGTCTCACTGAGCCCTCGGACGACTGTCGGGCAACGCCTCTGTTGCTCCGAAGTCCGAAGAGAGAACGTGGAGAGAAGGAGATACGTGTGGAGTGGAGGGAGATTATATTAAGTAAAATAAAATCATATTAAGGTTAAAGGCGCACGGTTTCTTCTTGTGCACCCCATCGAACACTTCACCGGCGTCGCCTTCAACTCTCGCACCGGAATCTCCGCCTTCTCCGTCTCCCTCGATGGGTGGGCCCTGCCGACCCTGTCCTATGCTGGGCCTGCCTTCACCGTCGCAGCGCTAGGAAAGGACGCGGAGCTGCTGTATGAAGCCGGGTTCTCCAACAAGCTCTGTCTGAACCCGACCCGACTCAGGGTTTTGGTACCCGATCTCGCTTCCCCTGCTGGCCTGGTAGTAATTCATGCCAGAATCCATTCTGAAGGAATACTGCAATCTCGTCCACAGGAAAAAAAATTGAAATTTATTCAATTTACGTCTTCACATTGACATAGTTTTGTTGGGATCTCACTGTCCATGCGTTGCTGCCTTATACATCGATATCTACAATCCAACAGCCACAAACACAAATATCAACCATCGAAAATCTCACAGAACAGTTTAATCACCATCTTAATCTATTAGACCAGATCTTGATCTATTAAACAATTTAAAGAATCAACCAGATCTCAATGCACAACCGCTAAAATTAACAAAAAACAGGACAAAGAGAATAAAAGAAGACTCAACCCATACTTCAATCTATTAAACCTGTAAGATAGTTATCTACAGACCGTCCAACAAAAATCACGGTAACTGTCCATCATTTATTCATCTACAATCACATCTCAAGCACCTAAATAGCTAACAATCTGCTCTTCAAGAAGCCATAAAAGACCTCTTAAAGGTCCGATAGGAACAATGCAGAAACAAAAGAAGATAGATCTACTACTAACTTGGAGTTGTCCATCCTCCAAAATGACATCTTTTAGAGATATTCCATTTTGAAGAGGGGTTTTTAGAGATGTGGGTTGGAGTTGCTTAGGGGTTTTGAGACGACAGAGCCACTGTCGTTTTTAGATTGGACAGAGCCACGTGTTTCTACAGCAAATAAATAAAATTTTGGGTTTTTCTCATATTGGCCCCTTAAATTATGTGTATTTTGATATTAGTCCCTTAAATCTTTGTAATTTGAATTTAGTCCTTTAAAGGGACTATTTAGGTTAAACTTTAAACATTTAAGGGACTATTTAGGTTAACAAAAGGGACTATTTAGGTTAATATTAAACATTTAAGGGACTAAATTCAAATTACAAAGATTTAAGAGACTAATATCAAAATACACATAATTTAAGGGACTAATATGAGAAAAACCCTAAAATTTTAAGACGGGCCCACACACAAGTCGCTTCACTGAAGATAAACGCCAACGACATGTCTCTACCCCATATGTTTCCGTGTCTGCACCGCAAAATGTTGCGGTGCAGAGAGCACGGGACTATACAATTGGCGTCAAGAGGACCGGGGCGGAACCCCATAATAAGTTCGCACAGACAATGCGTTGGGAGTTGCTTTGGGCATCCACCGTTTTACTCACGGGTACATACCATTTATTTACAAGTTTGTAATTCAATTACATTATACACACATATCACGTATTCTTCTTTTACCCTCGTTCCCTTCTAGTTGTGGCCGTCACCCACACCTCCTAGTTGTCATTCAAGCTGATGTATGCTCTTGGTGCCGAGTCAGAGCCTCGTCAGCAGGTGTAATGGGACCCAAGTTTAGAAGAACCTGGCTCGAGTGATGGGTATAGAAGGTGATGCAATGCTCGATCGACCTTCAGACGGATGATGCGTCAATCGTTTGAGGCTGAGGAGCTCGGTTGGGACCTTCGACGTTGGACGGCGACTCGTCGATGTACACCACAGAGATACGTTAGGGGGTCGGATCTGGGTTCCGACCCAAATCCCCTCCGATGCTTAAGTTAGTATGGTAACTTAAGGACGAGATGTAGCTAGGAGCAGCTGAGATCGACTCACGGAAGTTCGCCTCAGATCCGTCGTCACTTGATTTATAATTTAAAAAATATCAGCTGATAAATTAGAGTTCTATGTTTTAGACCTTGTACCTTGAGAAATGGGACCCTTCCGGTATTTATAGGCAGACTTAGTCCCTTCAGTGACGTTGGGGAGATAACGGCCACTCATTATGGGGCCACAATCCTCCCCCTTAAATAGGAGTAAATGTTGTACACGTTCCTGCGAATCACGAGCACGTCTTTAATCCCACGTTCGAGTGCAGAAAATGCAACGGTCGACTGGCCAATGGGTTTTGACTGAGTCGATGTCGGACTTCTCTTGTGGGCCCAGTGGGCCTTAGTCATCAATCGGTCGAATCATCTTGAGTGTCGGCCCAATAACTCAACAATGTCCCCCGTCGCTCGACCTCAAAGAGTCTGCTTGTAGAAGTCAAGCGACGTTACATCACATTAATGGGGCGCGACAGTCGAGAAAATAGCACTCAAGTTTCAATCGCCAAAACGACTGCATCGTCGATTCGGATGATTTGCCGGTTCGAAATCCAAGATATTCAGAGCCTTTGGATCTTCGAAACGTGTTTCATCATGCGGTTGTCGCTCTGCCTATATAGGACGGTTCCAGCAGTAGAAAGTGAAGGTACCGTCTTCATTCTATTTGATTTATATTTTCCTTCCCTCGAGAGATAATGGATTCTTCCTCCAACACTACCTCTGAAGGGAGTTTGGTCACTGTTATGCAGAAGAATAAGGATGGGGGTCATGCAGCCGGGTTTGCTTGCGAATATGGGGTCCAACGTCAAGGCTAGACAGATCCCCAAGCCCCAGAGGGCTAGAGCAGTTACGTCCGTCTTGATTATCAAATCCGGGTGTCTGGGAGGGACGATAGGGTCCATCGTCCCGTCGACCGGGAAGTGGTGGTGTACGTCAAGGCCTTCGACGAGGCCTTCGATTTCCCATGCACCCCTTCATGTGGTACTTCCTGTGTACCCTGAATATTTTCATCTGCCAGTTGATACCGAACGCAATTGGCATGCTGACGGGCTTTGCAGTTTTGTGTGTGATGAAAGAAATCGAACCGTCTCTGTGACTGTTCAGCTATTTGTCTCGATCCCTCCCCTCAAGACCCCGTGCTAGTATTCGATAATGGCTCGTCAAGGCAGTAAGTTGCTCGAAGACATTTCCACCTCTAATCCCAAAATGGAAAGACGAGTTTGTGTTTGTGGTTTTCCAAGGGGAGGCAAGCTTCTGCACTGGTTGAGGTGTCCCTGATTTAGGCCCGCTGAAGATAAGCCGCTGATTAGCAAGGAGAAGAAAGCCACCGACACATTGACGAGTCTGCCAGAGGATATGAGGTCGGTCAAGTGGCTGTGATCCGACGACGTGCTGCGTCGGACCGTGTGGACAAAAGGTTGGTTCGATCGTGCCCGCCAATTGTTCGACCCTTGTTCTTCGAATTAACTCGTGTGTTGCTTCTGCATGCATGGCTGGTGTGGATTATCAGGTGGATCCTGCATTGAGAGAAGCAGTCGAGGCTTCTATCAAAGAGGCAGAGGTGAGCATGTTGTCTCCTCAGGTGTCGACTGTGGTGGAAGGGGTGGCCCAACCGTCGGAGGTTCAACCCATTGTTATTGAGAGGGTTGCTCAGGTGGCCCGCCTTCAGAAAAAGAAGAAAGAAAAGCATGCCTCCGAAGTTGAAGTAGTTGCGCTTGAGGGGCCTAAGAGGAGGCGACGACTCTTCCTCAGTCGGAGCCGTCTGGGTCACATGCATCCGTGGAGCGGGTCTCTCGGCCAAGGAGGGATACTCTTTACGAGGAAGATTTGGGAAAGACACATGTCCCTCCGAAGCTTCTTCTGTACAAGGAATCCTGGCCTTGGGGGGTCTATTCCCTCCTGTAGGCTTGTCTAAAGACATCCCTGACGAATTTAGGTCGATTTTGCTGGAGAGCCGATCTCCTCAGGCCCCATTCGACTGCTCCGAGGAGGAGCTTATTCAGGCAGAATTTTTGATGAGGCATGGAGATGCTGCTCTTCTTGATTGCGGGGCTGCCTCCCATATTGCTGAGAATGCGACCCTTCCACAGGACATGGCTGTCGTGAAGAGGGTCGACTATGAGCGGCTTACGTCGATTGTTGTTCATGCCAATGTCCAGGTAATTACTGCTCCGGCCTCCCTCGTAGGTGATACCCGCACGGATGTTGACCATCGTGTGTTGTTTGCAGGTTCTCATAGCCACTGCGGCATTGCGTCATCGCGCTCTGGTGGTGGCCAATCATGAAGGCACTCTGGAGGCCGTTAGGTCGGTCATGGAAAGATCTCAAGTTGAGCTGACTAGACTCAGCCTTCTCTCCGAGACGAGATTGAATCGCCTTCAGAAATTCGAGCATGAGTTACACGAGTCTCGTAGATGGGAGGCCGAACAAACCGCCTTGAGAAAGCGAGCAGAGGACACTCTGTTAGAGGAGAGAGTCGAGGCCGAGGTTATAGAAGAGAGGGCGGTTCAAGAGTTCAAGGATTCGTTTCCCGACTTCGACGAGATATACAAGGAAGGCTACGAGCGATGTTGATTAGAGATGAAGAACAGATTCCCTGACCTCAGCACTGAGATCGACCATATCTTGGTGGGTTTCCAGACCTTGGTGATGACGAATCGAGCCAATGTACGGAGGAGGCTGCTGCCGTCGATGTAATTGTCATCATGACCGATGACGATGCAGGAGCGGATGCCACTGGAGACCCAGAGTCCACGGCCGTGCTGGATGGAGACCAAGGGCCTAACCAGTCGTTGTAGGATCTCGACGCTTGTTTTATGCTTGCTTTAGAAATTTTTGAATGTATATAGGGGGTGATGTAAATGTAAACGAAAACAATGTTTTGCAATATGAAGTGCCAGAAGAGTTGGCCTGTATATCCTTGTTTGTCATTGCATCTCTTCAATTGTTGTCGCTTACGTCATGTGGTGGTTGCAATGCCCGAGGGCCACTTTCGATGGGTTAGGCGCTGCTTCATGATGATCGAGGATAAACCATCGAACCATGCTTAGAAGTTGACCACTACGTTCCATGATGAGGGAACGATTTTCTCGACTCACGGCTACCGGTACGGGAGTCGTGCAGTGACGAAAAGGCGGCCCTCCGACTTACAGCTGACGACATTTTGGGAGAGTCGTTCAGTAGCGAAGGGGTGGCCCTTTGACTTATGGCTGACGACGTTTTGGGAGAGTTGTTCAGTAGCGAATGGGTGGCCCTTCGACTTATGGCTAACGACATTTGGGAGAGTCGTTCAATAGCGACGGGGTATCCCTTCGACTTATCACTGACGACATTTTGGGAGAGTCGTTCAGCAGCGAAGGGGTGGACCTTCGACTTACGGCTGATGACATTATAGGAGAGTCATTCAGTAGCGAATGGGTGGCCCTTCGACTTATAGCTGACGACATCTTAGGAGAGTCGTTCAGTAGCGAATAGGTGGCCCTTCGACTTACAGCAGACGACACTTTAGGAGAGTTGTTTAGTAGCGAAGGGGTGGCCTTTCGACTTATAGCTGACGACATCTTGGGAGAATCATTCAGTAGTGAAGGGGTGGCCCTTCGAATTATGGCTGACGACGTTTTGTGAGGGTCGTTCAGTAGCGAAGGGGTATCCCTTCGACTTACAGCTGACAACACTTTAGGAGAGCCGTTCAGTAGCGAAGGGGTGGCCCTTTGACTTGTGGCCGACGACATCATAAGAGAGTTGTTCAGTAACGAAGGGGTGGCCTCTTCGGCTTACGGCTGACGACACTCTAGGAGAGTCGTTCAGTAGCGAAGGGGTTGCCCTTCGACTTATGGCTGACGATGTTTTTAGAGAGTCGTTTAGTAGCGAATAGGTGGCCCCTTCGGCTTACTGCTGACGACCTTTAGGAGGGTCATTTAGTGGCGAAGGGATGGTCCCTTCGGCTTACGGCTGACGACCTTTAGGAGGGTCGTTCAATAGCGATGGCCCTTTGACGTACACCTGACGACGTTTTGGGAGAGTCGTTTAGTAGCGACAGGGTGGCCCTTCTACTTATGGCTGACGACGTTTTGGAAGAGTCGTTCAGTAGGAAGGGATGGCCCCTTCGGTTTACTGGTGGGACCGAAAAGGTGCTCTCTCTCAAGCGCAAGAGTCCGTACAAGTAGTAAAATCTGGGAGTCCAGATGTCGAATCCACGGGAAAAAATCTGTTGCAACCACAATTCAAATCAAATAGAAATCCTACGAAAAGACACTAACCACTTCAATGATGATGGCGATGGTGTGAAAGTGCGTGATGGTGATGTGCGAACAAAGAAATTCGTGTATGAAAATATCTATAAAAAGTATGCACATGGTATGGGTTCATTAAGATCGATAATTCGTATTAATTTGGTTGATGAATATAACACAATGAATTCTCTTTTTGAGAGCAATTCACCGGAAAATATCCAATATAACTCAATGAATTCTCCTTTTGGGAGCAATTCATCGGAAGATGCCCTTTTGGGGGTTCAAACACAATACTCAATAAGATCGTCGCTAAAGTTATAATACGATATGAAACTCTCTTTTGGAGAGATCAAAACTACGGTATGAAACTCCCTTTTGGGGAGATCAAAACTCACCCTTTTGGGGCGATCATCAACTAAATCAATTCTTTTGGAATCTGAAAAAGTCGATTTACGATCAAAGATCACAATTTTAGCGACGTTTAACGATTTAGCACATGGAATACAACCAAACTAACACAAATCATAGCCCTAACTACGCCATACCATGCACAAATAAGATTTAGCTACTCATCATGCAATAATAAACAACTTTCATGGCAAAATACATCAAGATTATAGCAAAATACGGTAGAAAAGCATCAAATAAGGGGTTTTAAGTTAAGAAATATATCACCAATTCTCCTTGAAAAGACTTCAAACTCTCTGGAAATAATAATAAAAGCATCTGAAATTTTACAGGATTTTTCAGAGGGGAAATACGGCTCCTAGAGCCTCCAATACGCTCAAAATACGCCCCAATCTGGCTGTGTATGCCCAAAAACCCTAGGAATACCTTAAATAGAGAGATTGCGGGTTTAGGTTGCGTTAACGGGTTCAAAACCCGCACCCAATAGCACCCGAACCCGCTCCAATAATCGCCTCAAGCCTCAGCCGCTCGATCTGGGCGGGATTGAATGTAGGGGCGACACGTGTCTCGGGTTTTGCCGCCCAAATCAACTCGAGCCCGGATCCGCTTCGGAGTTATTGTCATCCGTTGATCAGGATAAGATCAGCTGTATCGCAGCCACGTGGACCCGCTACGCAAAAATCCCGCTCGCTTCAACATCGATTTTGATTTGATTCCGCACTCGATTTTTAGCCGTCCGATCGAAAATCAACCGCCCAACGGATGCCACGTCGCCCGCTTATTTCCTTATTCTGCTGTCATTTGGGATCGTTGGTGACCGTTGGATCTTAATCCGAATGGGGGGTTAAATATGTAATATTGAACAGCTGACGACCTTTAGGATGGTCGTTTAGTAGTAAAGGGGTGCCCCTTTCGGCTTACGGCTGACGACCTTTAGGAGAGTCGTTCAGTAGTGAAGGGTGTTGCCCTTAGACTTATAGCTGACGATGTTTTGGGATAGTTGTTCAGTAGCGAAGGGGTGGCCCCTTCGGCTTACGGCTGACGCCACTTTAGGAGAGTCGTTCAGTAGCAAATGGGTGGCCCGTTGACTGTTGACTTATGGCTGACGACATTTTGGGAGAGTTGTTCAGTAGTGAATGGGTGGCCCTTCGACTTATGGCTGACGACATTTTGGGAGAGTCTTTCAGTGACGAAGGAGTGGCCTCTTCGGCTTACGGCTGACAACCTTTAGGAGGGTCGTTTAGTGGCGAAGGGGTGGCCCCTTCGGCTTACGGCTGACGACCTTTTGGTAGAGTCGTTTAGTAGCGAAGCGATGGCCCTTCGACTTACAGCTGACGACATTTTGGGAGAGTCGTTTAGTAGCAAAGGGGTGGCCCTTCAACTTATGGCTGACAAAATTATAGGAGAGTCGTTCAGTAGCGAAGGGGTGGCCCCTTCGGCTTACAGGTGACGACGCTTTATCTCGCATGGATTTCATCAATATGAATTCAATTTATCCAGGCTTTCTGAGGATCAGATCCTTTTAGTGGGGAGTTTTGATGGGATTGATTTTGTAGAATTTATGAAAGCTTAAGGAAGCAAAACTTTATTTGATGAAAAAGACATGCTTTATTGAAGGAAAAGATAAAAACAAAAGGCGTACATGTGTTTCCGGACTTCGTCGGTGCTGATTTTGCCCCACGCCTCTTTATTTGATTTAAGCTCAGACGACATGCTTAGTCGATCACCTTGGTGACAGGTGACCCCGTTATCTTGCCCTTCAGCTTCGAGGATCCCTCCTTACTAGGTTGATCGTTAGCCGGATTTTTGGGATGTCCTCCCTTGAGCAGTGCATTGATCACTCCTTATTTTACACCTTTTTTCCGCATGTTTGCATGCCATTTGGATCGCCCAAATCATGTTTTTCACGATATATCGACGATATTGCGATGCTTTTCACGATTTGTTGTTTTTGTCGCATTTCAGGTGATTTGGCGCGATTTGGAGTGATCCCGAGATGCGCTTACTCTAGACGGTCACCAACGACCTCCCCGAGGGGTATTTTGCTGTTGGAGAGGAGCGGAAGAAGAATGGACGTCGCAGGAGCGACGAGGAGGCCAAAACAAGCAGATTGGGCATTTTTTTTGTCCCACTCGGCCGAGTGGAGGAGCCACTCGGCCGACCAGCGAGACACTGCTCGGCCGACCAGTTCAGACACGAGTTACCTGTGTACTCGGCCGAGCACAGAAGACCCACTCGGCCGAGTGACGATACCACGTCCGCCCGAGTGGCGCCCAGACGAAGCCCTTCCAAAACGTCGAAGTTTCTGTTTTTCGGCTGCCTGAACTTCAGAAGACCCACTCGGCCGAGTGGAGAATCCCGTCCGCCCGAGTGCAGTGAAGTCATCGGCCGAGTGACGACAACTCACTCGGCCGAGCCGCCTCCGAACTGAAGACCCCTGAAAGCCCCGACTTTCTAGAAAATTGCAGGGTTTTCACTCGGCCGAGCGAATTTTGTCACTCGGCCGAGTGCGATGCGCTGCCTGTAGCGAAAACTGCGGAAAACAGGCTGTGCAGGGGTATTTTGGTCACGATTTTTGGACGATTTTTGGGGCTATTTAAGCCCTGTTTTTACCCTAGTTTTGAGAGCCATCTCTTAGATTTTTTGCAGCTTTTTAGATTACTTTTTAGTTTTATTATTGTGATTGGAGAAGAGGAAAAACTTGGATTTTTGTTGGATTAAATTGAAGAACTCCATTGGTTTGCATCTATCTTCCCTAAAAATTCTATTTTTATTGTTTATCTCAATATTTGTGATGAATTCTATGGCTTATTTCATTGATTATTTTTGTGCTATTGCTATGATTTGTGAGTAGTCTCCACGTCTTGGGGCGTAGGGATGAACCCTACAAGCCCTATTTCCTATTTGTGATGAATTGGTATAAATTGAGCTAGAATTGCTATTAGGGATTAGATTGGGATCGATTTACTACGGATAGCTAGGAATTCATATCAATTGGGATTTGCAAGAGATTAGATCCCAATTTGATAGGAAGCCCTAGAAATCCGAATTGGGTTGGAGTCGGATTTTCGAAGTATCGGTTTGCAAGAGATTGGACCGATACCAGGATTTCCGATTGCAATTCCATGGCAATACCCGTTTGCAAGAGATTGGACGGGTAGGAACTATCCTAATTTAGATTGTGGACCGAGTTTGCAAGAGATTGGGCTCGGTGCGCAATTGGACGATGATGTTGATCCTAATGCTAGCTTCCCTAGGCTAGGGTTTGCAAGAGATTGGACCCAAACCTAGGATAGCTATAGACCGGCAACAGCGCGAGAGCGTGAGCTTGGTTCTACATTCAGTTGCAACTAGTTCATCCGAATTCTCATTCTAGCAATTTTGATACCGACGAACCACGCTTATGAAATACGGTGAGTAGCGGGAATTCCCCATTCCCTAGACGTTCTTTATTTGATTTGATATTTCGCACATTTGTCTGACGATTGTGACAGGATCGCCCAAGGCAATTTTCTCTGTTCTCAAATAGCCAGGTTGATTCGGAGCAAGCACCGTCATTCGTCCTCCCTGTGTTCGATACCCGCTCGCTGCTACACCGTGCACTTGCGGTAAAACTACAACCGTTCTTTGGGTGTATATCCGGAGCGATCATGCATCGATCTCTTTTTTAAGAGTCCAACAGTCGTTGGTATCGTGCCCATAGTCGTTGTGGTACTTGCAGAATTTGAGGTCGTCCCTCTTCTTATATTTTCCCTTCTTTGCCATCTCTTGGATCAGCTCTTCTCGTGGGGCATAAGCAAGGACCTCCGTCTTAGGAGCGCTCAGTTTTACATAGGTAAGGTGCTCCTTGCCTCGAGGGCTCCTCTCACTAGGTCTCTTGTCTCGGGACTGTTGGCGAGGGGTTCTCGGAGTCGGTTTCTCTCGCCTTGTGTCGCCGCGACGGGTGGGAGTGCCCTTCGCACTAGCTCCGGTTGGTTCCTCCGCTTCTTCGGAGACGATGAACCGATCCGTTATGTTGGGCATTTCTGCGACAGTGTTGGGAGGAACTGGTGGAGGACCCTTCACAGGTGTTTGTTTCGGACCGCCTGAGTGAGCGCCGCTGTGACAGTAACATCCAACGTCTCTTCTACATCGAGCCTCTCTTCGTCGAATCTCTGGACGAAGGCTCGAATCGACTAATTCTCATTTTGTTTCAGTGAGAAGGGGTGAGAGGACTTCTTCTTGGGTCGTCGGCCCGTGACGAATTACTTGCAGAGCATTTCCTCCAATTCATCGAATGACCCGATGCAGCCACGGGGTAACCATTCGTACCAGCCTTTTGCCCTCTTGAATAGGGTAACATGGAAAGCTCTACAAAGGTATGGCTCATCGGCCTCGTGGAGTAGCATGACATTCAGATATTTATGAATGTGCGACCACGGGTCGCCTCTGCCATCATAAACTAGTAGGGGCAAATCCTCGGAGGTCTGTGCCACTCCTTCCCCTAGAAGGGGCACTTGAGGAGATAGCATACTCTCCTCAGCTTCTCTGATGGAAGCCTCGACCCCCTCCCTCAATGCAGGGTCCACCTGATACTCCAAACCAACCATGCCTGCAAGGAAAAAACAAAATTCAATAAGACGAAGATCAGATGGTTGATGGGCAGAATCGGATCGACCTTTCGTCCATACAGTCTAGCACTGCACCGAGTCAGACTACAACCATTTCGTTTTCCTTATCCTCTTTGGCAGATTCAATAATGCATCGGTGATTTCCTTCTCCTCTTTGGATACAAGCTTGTCCTCGGTCGGACCCAAATCAGTCATACTCCATTCGGTGCAAAAGCTCACCTTGCCTTGAAGACCACAAATACGAATTCGTCTTTCCAATTTGAATTCGAGGAAGGGAGATCGTCAAATAGTTTCCTACCTCGACAGGCTGTTACCATATACCAACCCGGATTCTTGAGGGGAGGAATCGAGAAGAAGTAATTGAACAACCCCATCATCAGTTCAACCTTCTTCATTACACACAGAACGATGAAACCGACCAACACCCATATGTGTGTTTGGCATCAGTTGGCAAATGGAAAGGTTCAACGTACTCATCAAATAGAGCATGAAAGGATACATGGGGAATCTAAGCCCTCGATGAAATGCTTTGACATAAACACCAACCTTATGATCGCCAGGGCAATGAACCATTTCATCCCTCTCCGACAACCGGATCTGGTAGTCGAGCCGGACATATTTTTCCTGGAATTCGGGAGTTTGGTCCGTGCCCACTTTGGAGATTTGGTTGGTGATCAGGCTGGGCAGAGTAGCTTCCTCCTTATTCTTCTGCGCGATAGAAGTCGAGCTCCTACCTGATGCATGAACAGATGATGAAGCCATTTTCAAAGAAGAAAATCTGAGTTAGTAATGACGAAGACGAGGATTTCAACTTTTCCCTCTGGACCCTTCTTATGTAGACAAAGCGACCTCATCGTGTTGAGACATGTGTCGGAGATCCGAATCTCTTAGTATCTTGGATTTCGAACCGACGCATCATCCAAATCGGTAAAGCAGGCGTTTTGGCACCTAAAACTCGAGTAGTATTTCCTCGACTGCCATGCCCCATTAATGAGATGTAACGTCGCTTGACCCCAACAGGAAAACTGTTTGAGCTCGAACAACGGGGGCCATTGTTGCATCATTGGGCCGGCTCTCGAGGGGTTTGTTCAACGAGCAACCAAAGCCCACTAAAGAAACCTGAAGCAAACTCAGTCAAAGCCCACGTGCCATTCGACCGTTGCACTTCCACCCATCGAACGGAGGATTGGAGGAAGCTCATAAATAATGGCGACGTGGGCGACGGTTACTCATATTAAGGGGGGAGGATCATGGCGCCATAATTGATGACCGGTATCCTCCCAACGTCACTGAAGAGACCGGAGAAGTCTATAAATACACTGGAGATGAACAGAACAAGGGAGATAAGAGATTCGATACCCTGACATTCTATACTCCACTTAATATTTCTTCCTCTAAATAGCTTGTGACGCCTGATTCGAGACGGACCTCCGTGGGTTGATCTTGGCAGCTCCAAGCTCTCTCCCTTAAGTCCTATACTAACTTAAGCATCGGAGGGGATTTGGGTCGGGACCCAGATCCGACCCCCCTAAAGTTCCTTTATGATACATTAAGCTCGTGGAGTGTCCCAACAAGAAGATCATATCTCTATCGACGTTCGTCCGAGATTTGATCTACTAGGTGGGTCGAACGACCATCACACTCCAATTCTGCTTATCAACAACCCCAGTTCTACTAACCAGGGTCATATGCAACTATCTGACGAGGCTACACCTCAACAGAAGAAGTCCATGTCAGCCCACTTACCGTTAACGCCAATTTTGGATTTAACAAGTCTCAACCTTTATAGCTCCATCTTCACCCACCCCACAAGGCCATCCATGAAGGCGAAGAGCGAATCCTTCTTGCTCATGTCAGGAATCTCAAGAAGCGGCTCTGATATTTTCTTCACATAATCTCAAATAGAACCATTCTGAGAGAGACATTGAAGCTTACCTCACGCTTCATTCTCACTAATTTTTGGATAGAATTTCTTCTTAAGCTCCATATTGAACCCCTCCCAATTGTTGATGGTGCATGTTTCCTTCTTCACATCATCACACCGTCTACGCTACCACAACTTAGCAACATCGTGGAGGTAGAGAGGGGCCATGAGGAGCTTGTATCCATCGTCCTTGATCCCCACAGCATCAAAGTATCTTTCAATATTCCAAAGAAAAATTTTGAATTCTCGAGCATTCCGTGCATCTATGTAAGGCTTAGGTTTTGGAACATCCACATTTGGCAAGAAGGGATGGGTGGCGACTAATCCACTCGCCCACACAATCCTTAGTTGGTTGAACTCACCCCCCGAGTTCTTCCAACTCCTTCATTAGAGTCTCCACTTGAGCCTCCAAGGTAGCATTCCTTCGCTCCAAGAGATCATCCCTTTTTGGAGCATGTCGATGGTGGAGTTCACGGCCGTTTACATCTCTTACTGAAGCTCGTCCCTCCCGGATTTCAGCTCCTCGATGCACTCCTCTATAGTCTCCACTCCTCTATGGTCTCGAGCTGATCCTTTACCTCAGCAACGGTGAGCTCCGCCGTGTCCAACCATCTCTCGAATGCCGGCATAATGTCCATGGACTTTTCCGTACGAGGCGACGTATTGGTGGCTGTTATAATTGTTCCTATATAGCGGTTGAATACATGTATGAAAAGTAGGGTGTGGATTTGCCATTTTGGAGTCACTTGGAATTGAAATCTCACTGGCCGACATCCTCTTTTCTGAACCTAGCTCTGATACCAACTGTCACGGACAGATTGTTTAGATATTTGACTTCTCCAATCCCATGCGGCATTTAGCTCACGCTCCATCTATAAGAATGGCTACGCCAGCCTTCCCCGAAATTCTCAACTCATAATGCAATAAAAAAACATAAGAGAACATGGAAGTGGAGAATTATATTGGTTTTAATTGACTATTGCTTGCTAACTCTTTGTTGGATACAAATGATATCACTTTGCCCCTCTTTATAGGTGAGGCTCCCTTACATTGAATGGTGAAGATTAGCCTGATAGAGACTTCCATGATACAATGGTGTATAATGAGCCTCTAAAACCCTCTCCATTAGTATACGTAAAGATCTTCCACGGAGGAGTTCTCATGAATGTACAAGAACATCTCTAGAACAAATTCATTTGCCAAGCAAGCACGGACTAGGCGTCAACTAGCTAGGTGATGATGACGTGACAACCGTGACAGCAACACTCGTTTCCAAGATCATCTCCAAGATATGCTCGAGATCAAAATAAGATCGGTCACCGTACGGAACTAGTCATGATCCGGGTGGACTAATTGAATTGCAGATTTTCAAAAAGAACGCTTGAACTCCCCAAAATCAAATGCACTAATTAACTTCGTCTTCCACTAAATTTGATGAATAATAACATACAAAGATTCATGAAATACAAATATTGCCGACGGGGATCTCCGAATGTAAATCAATTAGAGTTCGATTGCCGGCTTTATTACAGCTCCAAGAAACATCATCTGAAAATTTCAAGTAAAACAAAACACTAATTTCCTCGTTTGCGCTGAACCCCAAATATTCATGCTGCCATACTTACCGGTGTGCTTTATGATCCTGCAAAAATCGAACAAAATCGTCGACGTACTTGTCTTGACGATCTTTATCTCTAAAGACCAGCTTCAGTTCTTTAGCTCTGCTTCTTAATAATTCCCCCTCTTCTTTGACGATTGCCAGTCGCAGCGCCTTGGCCACCGCTTCTTTCGTGAAATTCCCATCTTCCTCGTCCCTCTCGATTTCGACTGCGATCCCTTTCTCCATAATGACTCGAGCAATGAGGCCCTGATCGCCGAATATGGGCAATAGAACGAGCGGATGCCCGAACTGTAGGCTCTCTATGACCGAACTCCAGCCCGAATGGGTCAAGAATCCTCCAACGGATTCATGAGCCAGAATCTTCAATTGCGGAACCCAGCTCTTGACAACGATTCCATACTCCTTTGTTCTCTCCTCGAACCCCTCCGGCAAATTCTCTGCTCTCCTAAGAGCCCAAATAAAAGGAAGCTTAGCGAGCTCAAGGCCGAGAGCCAACTCACGCAATGGCTCAGGGCTAAGAGTAGCTTCGCTACCGAAAGCACAGTATACTACGGACCTTGATTTCTGCTTGTCGAGCCACTGCATGATCTCTGCCCCTTCGTCGTCGTCTCCGCCTCTTCCCTCCATGGTCTCCGGGGGGAGTAGGCCCACAGGAAGGACAGGCTTCTGCAGAATCTGTGAAGCTAACTTCAGCCAGTCAGCCTCCACTTCCCTGCAGCTCCGAAAGGCCACGGCCGTGCACCCTGTGATGCTGGCTTTGTACCGTTGCGTATCGGATAAGCCCGAAATGTTGGGCATGCAATTCTCCGCAAAGAGCTTTCGGGCTTCGTGGAGGCGGAAACAGAGCTTCGAGGGGAAGGGAATCCAAGGCGGCGGCTTGGCAAATTGCTCCGGCGTCGTACGTGATGCTTCAGGGCCTACCAGATCCGACGGGGGCCCGAAGAATACGAAGGAGCCAGCAATGGAGATGCTAAGATGTATTGTGGGCAGGCCGCCGGCCTCCGCAGCGATTTGCGGAATCCAATGTTGAGCGAAGTCTTGTATTATCCAGTCGGGCTTTGGATGGACCTGCCTGAGGAAATGGGCGAAGGGTTGCTCGAGGCCATCGAATGCCGTCTTGAGGTAGGGGACCTCTTCGGGCGGGAGGTCGGATGTGGCTTCCGCGGCCTCGCGCAGGCCCTCGACTTTCGGGAGGTCGAAAGCGATGAGATCGATGAGGTGGAAGATTTCAGGAGGGAGGTTGGGGAGCCTCTCTATGTTCCTTGGAGTGGAGATGAATGATATGCGATGGCCTCTTCGTGCCAAGGATTTGGAGAGCTCTAGGAAAGGCAGCATATGGCCAAACGCTAGCCATGGGAAGACAACTACGTGAAGGCTGTCAGCCATCAAAGATGAAGGTGTTTGAGATTTGAGGAGGGAGTGAGATGTACCTGTTTAAGCTCTGGCAGAGATATGAAGAGGCAAGACAAGCAATGGATATTTAAACAAAATGCTTCGGAGACAGCTGTATAATGAGACCCCAATGCCATTAGTGCTCAATGTATTTTTTTTAACCAATCTTTATGGCATTTGTCGCCATTGTATGATTGGGTTGTTGCACAGATATTTCCAGAAGATCGTATTTGTACCAAACATGCATTTAAAAAGTTGGATGTTCCAAAGGGTAATTCTAGACATACAGACCTCATTGCTGTACACAAATCACTTTATACACACTTCTAGAAAAATTTAAAAAGCATTTTCTCACTTTACGCATGCTCTTATAGTGTCAAATTACCTCTTTCGTCTTCCTCCTCCTGCTCCCCCGCTACTGCTCCTGTCGTCGCCGACCTCTGCCGACCTCGCCAAATGCAATATGTTTTCCATTATTCAAATGTCAGCATAAGCAGTAGGGGTGTGCACTAGTAGAGATAAACGTGATTGCTCGTAATTCCTCCACACCCCTAATAAGCACGATGTGGGGATGGTGAGGCTACGGCTGTCGTTTACTGAGGGATTTTTCATATAGAAAGTTTCGGTCAACAATAAAATGTTACTAGGAAAAATGAGGTCAGTCATGAACTTATTTTTTTGGATTGAAATGAAGCATGTATTCTTTGTTTTGTTATGGAATTCAAAAGTTCAAAATGGCTCCTTTTTTCCAAAAGAAAGTTGGACTTTAGATCTTGGTTGTATCCTCCTCTTTTTACACATGTTTCATTATGAAAAGTTCATTATGAACATCACCTCTTCTTTGGTCTATAAATAGGAGGCCTTCCTTACTCTCTTTGCACCACCGTTCATTGCAAGAAGATTGCACCAAATTGTTACATCTATCTTTGCAAAAAAATCTCCTTAGAAAAGAGACTAAGTTCTTACAAGTTATATCTCTAAGTGCAGAGAAAGTTCAGACATCTTTAGAGATAGAACATTGTTGGGAAATGTATGCCCTTCAGACAATCATTGTCGTTGTAATAAACATTTCGTTCGAAATAATAGTAAGCTATTTGGTAAATTTTATCGATGAATTTTATGGTTGTTGTTAAGACCAAAAATGATCGAAACAATCCAGATGCTGACCTTGATCCTTTCTCGCTGAGTTGGAGCCTCGTCAGTCGGTTGAGTGGGACCCTAGGTTGGAAGAACCAGGGTCGTTGGTGGATTATAGTTGACTTGCAGGGCTCGGTCGACCCTCAAACGGATCGAGCGTCGTTGATCAATATTGAGGGGCTCAGGTGCGACCCTCTCGCAAGATCGTGGCTCGATAATCTGCACCACAAGGAAGCGACAGTGGGGTCGGATCTGGGTCTCAACCCAAATCCCCTCCGATTCTTAACTTAGAATGGAACTTAAGAGAGGGTGTGAGCTTGGAGCAGCTGAGATCGACCCACGGAGGTTCATCCCAGGTCTGGCGTCGCAAGCTCTTTTGTGGGAGAAATATAAGATAAAGTATGTAATCTCAGAGTATCAAATCTCGTACCTCCTTATTCTGTCTGTCTCCCTATATCTATAGACCTACGGGGTTTTTTCACTGACGTTGGGAGGATAACGGTCACCAATTATGGTGTCATGATCTCCCACCTTTAATAGGGGTAACCGTCGTCCATGTTGCCGCTATATATGAGCTCAGCTTCAATCCCACGTTCAACTGGTGGGAGTGCAACGGGTGACTGGCATGTGGGCCTTGACTGAGTCAGTTTCAGGCTTCTCTCGTGGGCTTTTGTAACGGCCGGTATTTTTCAACACATCAAGTTACGTATTTTTACGTATTTTCAAATTTTCTTTAAAAATGTTAGTCAAGAGTTTTATAACAAAACTGATTTCAAAAATTCTTATAAAAATATTTTAGGCACTAGGCTAAATATAATGTATTTCAGTAAATTCAGATTTCCTCAAATACTCAAAACAATTCTGATAAAAATTCAATTTCAGTTATTACTATTTTGGCTTAATGAATTAATTTTCTATACAAATATTTTCAAAACGTTTTCAAACTTCTACAGTAGCATCCTATGATCATTTAGTGCTACCCACATTAATTTCGTAATTTTTGATATCAAATCAACGTAGAACCTGCAAGCCCGCTTTCTAAATGTTTTGGCCTAAAACTAGTATCTCCGTAGCTCAAACGCCAAAATGGATCTTGTATTCGTGATCCTCGTGACGATACGATCCAGTCGGTATGTTTTCGTAATTTTTCGGAGTCGTATGCGAAAACGGGCTTGTTTTCCTCCGTTTTCACTAATTACAATCACTAATTACTTTTCTACACTTACTAATTAACTTTTGCCCACTTACTTCTATCCTAATCCCCCAACCAACCATTTTAACCCACCGTTTTGATGATCCAACACTCATCCACCCCCCTTTAATTTTCATGTCCCCCCTCTAATCACAAAATTGCCATTTACTAATCCCTATTTAAACCCCCTTCCCTTTCTTTAACCCACACACTGTAACCCTCTCCCACTCCCTCTCTTTGTGTTTCGAAACCCAGGCACCAGCGTTCAATCCCCCCTATTCTCGCGCGCTCTCACCCTTGCTCTTTCTCTCCCGCTCTCTCTCTCCTCTCTCGTACTCACCTCCGACGGGCCTCGACCCATGCTCCGCCGACGACCGCTGCCCCCACCGTCCTCTGTCCACCACCGTAGTGCCTGGAGCACCCCACAGTGCCGAACAGCCCGCGAAGCGCCCAACCTCTCTCGCTGCTGCCTCGAGCGCCGTCACCGCTGCGTCGTCGTCGCCGTCCGCTCCCGTCGAAACGCCGCCGCCTCCGTCGAAACGCCGCTGCCGTCCGCTCTCGGAGATCCCCGCCACCCGCTCCCTCTCTTCCCGTCGCCTCGTCGGGAAGCACGCTGGAGATGCCACCGCTGATGCCGTCACCCCGCCGCCTCGAGTCGCTGCTGCCGTCGCCTCGCCTCCTCGAGTTGCCGCTGCCGTCGACCCCCGCCGTCGAGCACCGAGCCCATCCGTCGCTGTCGAGAATGAAGAACGAAGGTTGTGTGAGTTCTCGGTGGTAGTATCGTAAATACGGAAGTATTTTCGTATTTTAGCGTTTAATTAATTATTAATAATAGGGTTTTATGGTATTAAATTCATAACTTGAAATAAGGCCTCAGAAAAATATGAGACTAGCTCCAGAAAATCGGAAATAATATTCTGGATCCAATGGCTCTGGTCTCATCTCGATCAGACGCTTAGTTTTTCCAGAATCATTTTTAGCCTAAAACTTAAATACGTAAAAATTCATTCTAAAATCTGTAGCTCTATGTTTTCACATACACTGATATGTGATAAAAATATATGTAATAGTAATCTTCGAGACGGTCGTTTTAACTGCTCATTTAAGTATTTCTGACTAGTATTACTCCCGGAATAAATTACGGAAGTTATACGTTACTTAAGTAATTTGAGTTTTTAAAGTTATTTTTGAGCTTCTGAAAATTATAAAAAAATAGCAGAAGCTTCTGAAAATATTTTCCTTTTGTAGTAAAATTATAATATTTATTTTCAGCTTATATAAAAATTTTGAATGATTTCCGGCACCGTTTCAATCAGTTTCAAAAATCAAAACGATCAGAATATTTAGATAGAAAAGTCGTGATCTCTAACTAATTCTTTTTGTGATTGCAGGTACGAACTCTTGTGCACCAACTTCAGAGAAAGCCTTAGATCCATTCCTGGCCTGCTAGGACGGGCTCGAATACTGTAAGTCACGACAGATTCTAAGTTTAGAAAACTAGTTAAATGTACTTGTATGAACTAGTAGAACGCCACTTATAGCCCCCGAACGGCTATTGACTTGTACCGAACTAGAGACCTAACCTAATAGGAAAGTAATTAACCAAAGATTACTTTGCCAACTTTCAACTTTGGTGGTTGTAGCACACAACTACTAACTTGGGTAAATTGTGTGCTAAACCACACTACCACGTGCTCAAAGTACGGAAGTAACATCTTTTGCGGTAGACTTGTCTTTATCCTCTTTCTGGTTTTTAATGAGAAAGTCAACCAATTGCCTTGGTTTGACTAGCAACATGTGAAATATCGTATGGAACATCATGTGGAACATCTTATGGAACATCATGTGGAACATCCTGTAAAGAACTTGCACTTGACACACCACTGTGGTATTGGGGTAACTCATAGTTTGAGAGAGTACGTGAGTGACTAGAGTTCCATCTTCATGTCCTGTCGCCTGAGTTTTGGCATCCTGTCCTACTGCCTGAGTTTCGGCAAAATACCTGTACGGCTACCTAGGTTTCGGCATTCGTCAGGGTAAGCGCACCCGGCCAAGAGATGAACTCAACGGTCACATATTGTACTCTCCGACTTGAGTCACGTCGTTCTAGTGTAGCTTGCACGGTCTCCTCTTTACGGTACATGCACTTTACTTTCTACACTTGTACAGACACTGTACTTTACTTTCTACACTGGTACAGCCACCGTACTTTACTTTCACTTTGGTCAGCTTGTACGTAGTTACCTTTGTCATACTTGTACAGTACTTTTCTTTATTTAGAATTGTTGTGACTTACCTTCGGTTCCATTTATGGCACCGGAAGACGACAACCTGATCGAGGAGATTTCCCCAGAGTTCGAGGAGCCTGCGTTGACCTAGAGGCTGCAGTGTTTTAGTTACTTTTCTGTTGGTGTGTGTGTTATACTGTGTATTTCCTTTTCCGCATTTCCTTTCAGTACTTTATTTATGTATTCTGGTGAGAGGCTACTGCTTGTTGTACTTTAATTTGGACTGTAATAATGTCTGTACGCTGGTTTGAGTATTATGGTACATCTCCGAGTTGTGGCTATGCTGATTTCACTGGTAGACTGCAAGACCTGCAAATAAATCAAATAAGTAACGGGCCCCCGAGAGCGGGTCATTACAGCTTTGTAGGCCTTAGTTGCTCGCCAAACGAGTCCCCTCAACTGTCGGCCCAATGACTCAACAATGGCCTCCGTCGCTCGACCTCAGATAGTTTGCATGTTGGGGTCAAGCGATGTTAAATCGCATTAATGGGGCATGGCAATCGAGGAATTAATTCTCAAGTTTTAGGCACTAAAGCGCCCGCTTTGCTGATTTGGATGATTCGACGGTTCGAAATCCATGATGCTAAGAGCCTTATATCTTCGACATGTGTCTCATTATGCCGTGGTCGTCTAGTAGATATAAGATGGTTCCAGAGTGGAAATTTGAAGCTATCTCTTCACCGTTCTTGATTCAGATTTTCTCCTTTCAAAAATGGCTTCATCATCTGTCCCTGCCTCTGGGAGGAGCTCAGCTTCTGTCGTTCAGAAGACAAAGGAGGGAGCTGTGGTGCCTGGTTTGATCGCTAAACAAATATCCAAAGACTGAGCCGATCAAATCCCCGAACTTTAGAGAAAATATGTCCGACTTGACTATCAGATCTGGTTGCCGGGGAGGGATGAAAGGGTTCATCGTCCTGGCGATTGGGAGGTTGGGGTTTACGTCAAAGCTTTCCAAAGATGGCTTATATTTCCCATGCATCCTGTCATGTGCTACTTTCTGAGCACATTGAACCTTTCTCTTTGTCAGATGATGCCAAACGCCATATGTTCATTGGTTGGTTTCATTGCTCTGTGTGATGAAGGGAGTTGAACCATCGCTGAGATTGTTCAATTACTTCTTCTCGATTCATCCCCTCAAGAATACGGGTTGGTACATGGTAACGTCCCGCCGAGGTAGGAAGCTATTTGATGATCTCTCTTCCTCGAATTCCATCTGGAAAGACGAATTCATGTTCGTGGTCTTTCAAGGCGAGGTGAACTTTTGCACAGGGTGGGGTGTGCCTGACTTAGGTCTCGCCGAGGACAAGCCTCTGTCCGGAGCGGAGAAGGAAGCCGCCAATGCACTGTTGAATCTGCTAGAGAATATAAGGAAGACGAAGTGGTTGTGGTCCGACGTGGTATTGCGTCGGACCGTATAGACGAAAGGTAGATTCAATTCTACCCACCAATTGTTCGATCTTTGTTTCATGTCTTGACATGTTTTTCTCTTGCATGCATGGTTGGTCTGGAGTACCAGGTGGACCCTGCGCTGAGGGAAGGGTCGAGGCTTCTATCCGAGAAGCTGAAGAGAGCATTATCTCCTCAAGTGCCTTCTACGGAGGAAGGAACGGCTCGAACATCAGAGGAACTATCCATTGTAGCTCATGGGGCTCCTGAGCTGGCTCTTCTCCAGCAGCAGAAGAAGAAAAGGCAATCCACCGAATTTGAGGTTGTTACAGTTGAGGGAAATAAGAAAAGGCGGTAACTTTGCCTTAGTGACTCGGAGCCATCTAGGTCGACTGACGCTGGGGGTCGGCCTGGGCCTTCGGACGCGAGTCAATTGCTTGGCGAGACCCACATTCCCAAGCATGAACATGGAACTCTTCTAGAGGGAGATTCAGGGGAAACCCAGCCCCCTCCGGAGCCCCTTCTGCATCAGGATTTCTGGCCTTGGGATGCCTGTTCCCTCCAGTGTCTCTGGCTGAGGAAATTCTCGATGAATTCAGACCACTTTTGTTGGAGAGTCTATCAACTCAGGCTCCATTTGATTGTCCCGCGAAGGAGCTCATTCAAATGGAATTTCCAATCAGGAGAGCCGATTTTGCTCTTCCGAAGTGCAGGACTGCCTCTCGGATTGTCGAAAACTCTTCTCCGAGATAGGTCCATCTGGAGATGGTCTATTATGAGAGGCTTGCTTCGATTGTAGTTCACGTGAATGTCTAGGTAACTACTGCGCTAGCCTTCATTATGGAGAAGCAGATGTGGATGCTGACCATCGCGCCTTGTATACAAGCTCTCGTGTCCAATGCTGCGCTGCGTCGACGCACGTCAGTGGTGGCTATTCATGGAGTCACTTGGGGGATGTTAGGATGGTCATGTAGAAGTCTCAGGTGGAGCTTGATAGAGTGGGGCTTCTGTGCAAACTGAGACAAAACCGGGTACTCGAGCTTGTGCACGAGTTAAGCGAGTCTCGTAAGATGGAAGCTGCCCAAGCCTTCTCGAGGGAGCGAGTGGAAAAAGCTCTGCTGGAGGGGAAAGCCCAATGGGAAATCTGGGAGAATGAGCTCCTCGCCCGACTTATCGACAGCTTTCGGGGAGTTGACGGAGAGGCCATAGCCGAGAGGGCGGTCCAGGAATACAAGGATTCATTGTCTGATTTCGACGAACTGTACACACAGAGCTATGAACGATGTCGATCAGAAGTAAAGGACCGATTCCCTGGCATCGCCGCTGAGATCATCCAGATCCATGTGTTGTTCCCGACCATCGACGACGATGATTTGAGTCAAGGCACAGATGCAGCCGCTCCTACTGGCGAAGTCATCATTACGACAGGTGATGATGCGGACATTGGTTCTCCAGGGGATCAAAAGCATATTTCTTCGCTTGAAGGAGACCAAGGGCATCATGACTCGTTGCAGAATCTTGACGCTCATCATATCCTGCCAGAATTTTCAAATATATATGGGGGTGATTGAGATATAAACAAGGGCAATTTTGTAAGGTAATATAAACGCCAGAAAAGTTGGCTTATATCTCTTTGTTTGTCATCGCTCATACGGGTGGTCGTAATGCCTGATGTCCCCTTTCGACGGGTTAAACCCTTGTTCAAGATGGTCAAGGTTAAGCCGTTGAATCATGTCCAAATTAGACCACCTCGTTTAGTAGTGAGGGGGTGGCCCCTTCAACTTACTTCTGCTGGTGCGAGAGGGTCGTTCAGTGACGAAAAGGTGGCCCCTTTGAATTATGGCTGACGACACGGTAGGGTCATTTGGTGGCGAAAGGGTGGCCCCTTCGACTTACGACAGACGACACAAGATGGTCGTTCAGTGAAAAAGGGGTGGCCACTTCCCCTTCGACTTACAGCTGACGACACGATAGGGTCATTCAGTGGCGAGGGGGTGACCCCTACGACTGACGACTGACGACTGTTGAAGGTCGTTAAGTGGCGAAGGGGTGGCCCTTCGACTTACGGCTGACAACATGATAGGGTCATTCAGTGGCAAAGGGGTGTCAAATGCAGGATGCACACGATCGCCTCCCAAGAGAAGGAGTGTCAAATGCAATATAAACCCGTGAGTACGGGGTCGAATCCACAGGGACAACTTGTTTCAACTCGTTTCACAATCTTAATTTGGCATCAGTTGGCAGATGGAAATATTCAGGGTACACAGGAAGAACTGCAGGAAAGGATGCATGGGAAATCGAAGGCCCCGTTCAAAAGTCTTGACGTAGACCCCCACTTCCCAGTCGCCGAGACGATGAGCCCTCTCATCCCTCCCAGGAAGTCTGATTTAATAATAGAGGCAAACATACTTCCTCTGTAGTGCGTCGATTTGGACAGCCCTAACTGTAATCATCAATTTCACCAGCAAGTCCAGCTCCACGACCCCTTCCTAATTTCCTTGGACGACGGCGACCACATTCTTTTCTACGACAGAGGACGAAGCCATTGTTTTCAAGATTAGGAGAATCCAAATCAAGAGAATGGAGAAGGTATTCCCATTCCCCTCCACCAGAAACGTCATGTATGGGCGAAGCGACAACCACATGATGGAACACATGTCGAAGATCCAAGGACCAAGACGTCTTGGATTTTGAATCGACAAATCATCCAAATCGACGAGGCGTGCATTTTGGCACCTAGGAAGTGCTATTTTCTCGACTGTTGCACCCCATTAAATGCGATATAACGTCGCTTGACCTCAGCAGGTGGATCCTCCAAGGTCGAGCGACAGGGGGCCATTGTTGAGTCATTGGGCCGGCACTCGAAGAAACTCGGTCGACAAATGGCCAAGGCCCACCAGGCCTGCCAGAGCAACCCAATATCGACTCAGTCAAAGCTCAGATGACCAGTCGACCATTAGGCCCGCTTCGTACAAGCGTGGGATTGAAGACGGGCTAAAAACCCCCGAGGACGTGGGTAACGTTTACTCCCATTTATGATGGAAGATCGTGGCCTCATTATGGGAAGCCGTTATCTCCCCAACGTCTCCAAAGGCACCCCAAACCTCTATAAATGAGGGGAAAGATTCCATCTTCAAGGTATAAGATCTAATACATAGAATTCTATCTTCTTACTTTTACCATTCCATAATCGAGCTTGAGTCGTTAGTCTAGAGACGAACCTCTGTGGATCGATCTCAGCTACACCAAGCTCCCTCTCTTCCTTAAGTTCCCTACTAACTTAAGCATCAGAGGGGATTTGGGTCGGAACCCAGATCCGACCCCCCCTAACGACTCCCTGTGGTGCAGATCGACGATCACCATCCAGCGTCCAAGGCCGATATCGAGCTCTTCAACTTCGAACGACCAATCTGACGATCATTCTTAGGTCGATCGACGGTCGTACTATCATCAACTATCAACCATCGACCCCAGTTCTTCCAACCGAGGGTCCTACTCCAAAGGCTGACTAGTCTCCAGCTCAGCGCTTCGAGTCTCCGTCAGCTTACAACTGTCCCGGTCATTTTTGGCCTTAATAATATGTATCATCAAAATTTTATGAGGATAAAATCAAACAATTTTAAGAGAGTTGGCTCCCTGCCAAGACTTCCTGCTTATACTTCGACCTCTCCTTGAGGAATTTAACCCTTTTTATAACAAAAAAGAAACCAGATTACATTTGCGGGTAGTGATCAAACGTTTAAGAAAGAAGTTCAAGAATTTTACGCCAATGATAGCCTCTGTATGAAGCTATACAAAAATTACAAGCATATTAAAAATATTGGAAACTGATCTAATACAGAGATAGAAATCTGATAATTATCACCGTAGCGTCGATCGTGAAGTTATGATCGTCTCGACGAAAACTGTACGTCAATCTTAGCTCTGTAGAGAAAGTTACATCCTTTTCAGCATCACGTTGTCTTTTTCTTTTTCTAATAAATTAAGAAGAAGAACCTGATGGGCCATGGCAGGTAGCAATGAATATGATGGAAGATAGATGTCTCGGGTGAGGAACGACTTGACATTAGCCTAGCCCTATGTGTAAGTGATTTGAACATGATTTAACACTTCCTCATGATTGACTTGACGATTATGATGTTAGAAAAAAAATCAAAAACCATATCAAATGTAAAATTTTAGAGAAGAGTTCCATCTATCTAGTGAATGGATAAGAATTGGTTGCATACATGCACTTACCAAAAAAAGAATTGGTTGTATACATGTGTTCATTTTGGAGGCAAGAAATAAAAAGTTCCATTAAAGAAGAATGAGATGTGTGTTATGAGTGAGGGTGGCTTTTGGCCTCCCTATCACTTATATCCCTCCATTAATCTCTCATTTAGTTAAGATAATGGGGACTTTTGGGATCCCATGTTCTTTGGTATTTCATATTGTTGAATAAATATGGGACCATGACCTTGTCGAGGCACTTGGGATCACATGTTCTTTGGGATCCCCCGTCGAGGCACCCCCCCCCGTCGGGGCGTCGCCGCCCCTCCATCGGGAGGCCTGTCGGAGTCGGGGCAGAGGAAGGGGGTGCGTGCCCCCCAGCCGCGATTGACAATTGATGGGAGGTGCTGTTCCGGCCCCCTCCCTCCTGTCGCGTATGAATGGCAAACGAAAAAAAATTGGTGGGAGGCTTTTCGACTTCTATGGCAGCTCACTTTTCCAAACCCCCTTTCCTCCCCCAAGGCTCTAATTAGGGTATGGGGGAGAAGAAGTATGTGCCTAAATTGATGGGCCAGAAGCCCAGTAAATAACAGAATTGACATTAAAAACTGTGTATTTTTTGGCTAACGGGTCTGCAGCCCATAACCAGCCCGCGGGCCTCTGGCCTACAGGCCATTTAAATTTAAATTCATATAATACCCTATTAAAGACAAATTTTTTTGCTCCATATAATAGCAATACTGTCAATATCTGCATAATTTGGATTAATTAGTTTTTATTATTTAATAATTATGAAAGGTCCTTAGATCGCTCTACCGTTAGTTATCTAACCTAACGGTGCATGATATGTCTCCATGTGGCCCAAGTAATTATTAAATATTTTATATTTCTCCAATAAAATAGCGTGCGATGTTGATGTTGATATGCCTGTGATGTGACGCAATATTTTATGCATGTGTTTGAATTATAAATTGTGTGGATGTTTAATAAATTAAGTTGTTTTGGATCGGCCAATTTGTCACCTTTTTTTATATTCCTCGCATTTTCTTTTCTTTTTTGAGAGAAATTGTAGTGAGGATATAATTTGTATAAATCCAAAGACCAGAGTTTCTTTCCTTGAAGACAGAGGCCAAAGTGCAAATTTGCAGGGACCCCTATAAGTTTCCAAGTTGTAATTTTTTTCATTTAGTCTTTTGTACTTCCTAAACTGTATAATTTTGGACTTTGGACTTTATTATTTGGTGACTGGCCGATCCACGCAACTAATTTATTAACTTTACATGAATTTTTAATATGTTTTATTAATTCATGTCATTTTAAATGCATAGATAAATGACAAAATTGTCTAGCGTCGATTTCGAGGTCCTTGACGTAGCAGAAAAGAACTACTTGAGCTGACGAGTGGACCTGAAATTCCACTTGCGTTCAATGGCACTTCTTCACTCAATACTGGCCCCCGCAGCGGTCGAGACAACTGCTAGCAAGGCCCCTGCAGCGGCCCAGCCATCTGGCAATTCAATTACCGTTGTCTCCGATGGTAGTTCAACTATCGTTGTCTCCGACATGGATAAGGCAAAAGCCATTATCTATATCAGGAGACACATAGATCGGACCTTAAAGGCCAAATACTTAACGGTAGAAGATCCTCTTGAGTTGTGGACAATGCTGGAGGCACGTTATAGGCATCAAATTGATGTCATACTACCATGTGCAAGTTATGAGTGGGAAAATCTCCGTCTTCATGACTATAAGTCTGTTGCTGAGTACAACTCAGCACTTCATAATATCACCTCACGCCTGAAGTTGTGTGGTGAAGAAGTCTCGGATCATCGCATGTTGGAAAAGACATTTACCTCATTCCACGAGAAAGATGCAATCCTCATGCAACAGTACCATAAACGTAACTTCACGAAGTTCTCTGATTTGCTCTCTTGCCTTCTTAGGGCAGAGCAGAATAGAGACTTACTACTTGCCACTCATAATTTGTGCCCTGCTGGTGCTGCCCCTCTTCCTAAAGCCCACCATGTTTCTCCCCAGAAGTGGAAAAATAAGAATAAGGCTAGAAAGAACAAAGGAAAAGCTGCAATGAAGCCATCAAGAGCACCACCCCAGAACAACAACAACAAGAGGCAGAAAAACTTCTCATGGAAATGTAAGAACACTGGTTCAGTGCCAATTCCAAAGAAGAACTGGGAGGTCAAATGCCATAGATGTGGCATGACTGGACATTGGTCCAGAAACTGTCGCACTCCTCGCCACCCTAGGACCTGTATCAGGCGAGCCTGAAGCATCCCCCTGAAACTAACATGACGGATATACAAGCTCCGACCAAGTTCACTGCACAAGACTTCGAGAATGATGATCTGCTCGATTGGGCCTTATCTTAGTTTGATTTTATCTTTGCATTTTAAATTCTAGTTTCTTTCATCTGTATTTCCTTTTTGGAACTTTATGAATGCATATTTAGCTTTATTTTATGAAGTCTATTCATTCTGATATATAGATGAAGTGTGATATATTGTGGACAGTGCATCGATGCACTGGTGAAGCATTAAAATTGCTCCCACATACAACGAGACTAAAGATGCATATTTCTCTCCTAAATGAGTAATCTATCAAGTTTCAAGGATATTTCTTTTGAACAAACATAACTTGGAAACTATGGATAATACATAGTGAATATATTTATGTAAATCATCAAGAGGATGGCCAGAAGACCATCTACGCACAATTCGTTGGACCCCCGTTGGGTCCCTATCATTACAGATATTCATCCTATATAAAGCCAACTTGACTGAGCACCAAAAATGCCTTTCATTGCCAGAGTTTTCAACTCTGACACAATAGACTTGGTCATCCTGGATCAGTGATGATGGACGCATCATCAAATGAATCCCTTGGAGAACCTGAAGATTCTTCAAATGTTGAATTTCCTTGTCCCCCTTGTCATAAGGGAAAACTTATGGAGAGACATACACTCCTCAAAGTGGGATTAGAGTCTCTTGGCTTCATTAAGAGAATACATGGTGGCCTTTGTGGGCCTATTCACCCCGCAAGTGGCCCATTTCGGTACTTCTTTGTACTGATAGATACATCTACTAGATGATCTTATATGTGCCTTTTTGTCCACCTGCAACCTAGCTTTCTCATAAGCTGATAATGTGGGTGAATTCACAACAAATATTTTTCAAGACTACTGCCAAGCAACTGGCATTGAAATTGAGCATCCTGTAGCATGTTCATACTCAGAATAGGTTATCAGAGTCTCTGATAAAAGGACTCCAATGGATTTCACGTCCATTTTTAAATCCCAGGCGCCTGTGGATGTTTAGGGATACTCTATACTGCATTCTGCATCGCTTATCACGATACGGCCCTCTTGTGGCCGTATCTTATTGCTGATGCCGCTTGCTTATGATTCACCACCAAACATAACTCATTTGAGATTGTTTGGATGTGCTAATATATATCCCAATAGCACAACCTCAGATGACCAAAATGGGTACTCTTCAAAACTAGTTATCTTTATATGGTTTTATTCGCCATGTATTATTAGATACCTAGAACCTCTGACAAACGATGCATTAAAGGCACGTCTTGATAACTGTGAATTCGATGAGCAAAGTCTCATTAAAATAGGCACGCAATCTAAAGAAGCCTGAAGCTTCTGAGACCATATCATGAGACACAAAAGTCCTAATCTCGTTATGGTCTGTATGCTATTTCTGTGTGAAGGTGAGATCCTGAAGATACTTCACATTCAGACTAAAGTACATCAATTGCCGGATAAATTCACGGACAAACCGTAAGATTGTTCGTTCACACGTCCCTGCTGCCAACACGCCAGCTAGGATTGACATCCCCAAAGATAGATGCAATCCACCGGCAGCAGAATTGGTTGTACCTTAATTGAAAAGAGGACGTCTGACAGGTTCAAAAGATAAAGTTCCTCGAAAGAGGAAGATTCCTGGAGATATTAAAATGATCCCTCCACAGGATGCTGAGCTCAGACCAGCGACCTCTCCCTTCCTGATTTCTCCTGCAGAGGAAACAAAAGTAGAAACATCATTATATTACGTACGTACTGGAGAGGTACTGGACAGATATAGCACAGTCGTCGACAACGATTTTACTTTCGATATTCCCGTTCACGTCGCTGAATACGACGATGACGTCAACCCACTTTTCTATAGTGTAAACGCATAGATTGGCCAAAGTGGGACGAGGCAATAAGAGTAGAGCTGGACTCACTCTTGAAACGCAAAGTCTTTGGACCAGTAGTCCAAACACCTGAATGTGTAAAACTTGTGGAATATAAGTTGGATATCATAAGAAAAAGAAATGAAGGAAATGTGATCATTTTCCTATTTCATACTAAGCCTAACCGTCTCTGGAAAAGCCAAGAAATGCAGCTCGTGGACGTTGTGACTGCATATCTATACGGCAATATAGATATAGAGATCTGTATGAAACTTCCAGAAGGATATACTCTACACCCAGAGATAAAAGAGAGTCATAGGAACGTTTTCTCTATAAAGGCTTCAAAAATCATTATATGATCTTAAGCAATCAAGAAAAATGTGGTATACCATATTTATCGAATTTCTTGTGGAACAAGGATTCACTAATAATGAAGTCTGCCCGTGTATCTTTGTCAAAAGAACGGGGACATGATTTGTAATAGTCGCCGTATATGTGGACGACTTAAATCTAATAGGATCTCCTGCAGAGACCATTGAGATATCTGATAGCCTTAAGTATACTTTCGTAATGAAATACCTAGTCAAAACAAGCTATTGTCTCGGCTTACAGATTAAACACCTTCATGGTGGAAACCTTTTATACCTATCATATTCTTCATACACCAGGAGTTTATGAAGAAAGATGTCCATTTGTAATCTATTAAAAATGGATGCTTATTTATGACGTCTTCCAGTCGCTGGAAGAGGGGAAGGACATCCTAGGTCCTGAAGAGCCTAGCTCTAGTGTACTAGTTACACTCTTTTATCTGGCCAACTACACGTGTCTCTAATAGAACGTCTGTAGTAAAGCTGTTAGCCAGATACACTGTTGCCTTAGAGAGCACCACTGGATCAAGGATAAGCTGCTTCTGCGCAACTTCCAAGGGTCAAGGATCATTATCCAAGGAATATATATATCGCATATGCAGGTTTACAGATCATCGCGATGACTAAGCACAAATGTCCGGCCACCTCCTAAAGATCTACACATCATCCTCCAAAGTCTATATCTTCTGAGAAGCTCATTATCCAAGAAGCAAGTCTAGAATATGCTCAGCCAAGTCCAGCAGTACCTTGCAGACACATTGAAGACTGAGTAAAAGAATACATACGTGGAGTCATCTACCAACTTCGAAGAGCATACCACTCCAGAGCGCTACTGTTTTCTAGTATCCGCTAGATATGAGTGAAACTTGTATAGATGCGTGATGATTGTATTTGCTTTCAAAACATGATGGATGTATAGACGAATAGGAAATGATTGTATATATACATAGGAGATCTGCAAGCTTGAAGCTTGTAAAGATTAGAGGGAGTTGATAGTAGAGTTGTACGCTTTTCCCTTAGCTATGGGTTTTTTCACTGGGTTTTCCATAGCCAAAGGTTTTAATGAGGCAAGCTCATTTAACTCTGGTCCCTGAAGTGTCCACCCCTAATGAAAGCTGAAAGACCTACAAGCATAAGGCTTGTACGGATCAGGAGAAGTAACCTGTGGGTTGCACTCTTTTTCCTTAAGCTGTTAGTTTTCCCACTGGGTTTTCTACAGCTAAGATTTGAATGAGGCAAACACCATTACTCTGGATCCAGAAGTATCCACACTCTTAGCTTTATACGCTAAGACCAAAGTAATGGATGGATAAGGGGGAGTGTTATGAGTGAGGGAGGCCTTTGGCCTCTCCATCACTTATATCCCTCTATTAATCCCTCATTTAGTTAGGATAATGGGGACCTTTGGGATCCTATATTCTTTGGTATTCCATATTGTTGAATAAATAGGGGACCATGGCCTTGTGCCATGGTTACTCTTCCTTTTGATTTCCTAACAATGTGCATGTAATGCCATTACTACCTTAATAAAGAAAGTCTACGTGCATCGATACGATCAGAAAACCACGTGCATTGCATGCATCAACACGTTTATACACGGAAATACATTCATAAACCACTGCATGAAAAGAGATGCGCATCAAAGGTCTCGTGCCATGACAGTCTCCAACTGATCGGGATTCTGTAAATATCGAACAAAATCGTCAACATACTTCTCCTGACGGTCTTTATCTCCGACGACTTCCTTCAGTTCCTTAGCCCTGCTCCTCAGCGATTCCCCTTCTTCTTCCACGATCGCCAATCTCAGCGCCTTGGCCACCGCTTCCTTCGTAAAAGACCCGTCCTCCTCGTCCCTCTCTATTTCGGCTGCGACCCCTATCGCCACGACGACTCGAGCGTTGATCCCTTGATCGGAAAATATTGGCAGCAGAACGAGCGGCCGCCCGAATTGGAGCCCCTCGACGACGGAACCCCAACCCAAGTGCGTCAAGAATCCTCCGACCGAATCATGAGCCAGGATCTTCAACTGCGGGACCCAGCCCTTGGCAACGATTCCGTACTCCTTGGTCCTCTCCTCGAACCCCTCCGGCAAATACTCCTCCTCGTCCGGCCTGCCCTTCGGCTTCCTGAAAGCCCAAACGAATGGAACCTTTGCAAGCTCAATTCCGAGAGCCAACTGATGCAATAGCTCGGTGCTCAGAGGCGCTTCGCTGCCGAAGGCAATGTATGCTACGGATGTCGATGTCTGCTTGTCGAGCCACCGTATGATGTCTTCCCCTTCGTCTCCGCCTCTTCCGTCCACCACCTGCTCAGGCAGTGCTCCTACCGGAAGAACAGGCTTCTGCAAAATCTTCGGAGCCAACTTCAGCCAATCACACTCCATTTCCATGCAGCTCCGCACGGCCACTGCGCTGCATCCCTCGAGCCCGATCCCGAACCGCTGCCTGTCGGAAAACCCCGACACGTTGGACGTGCAGATATCCTTGAAGATCCTCCTGGCTTCGTGGAGGCGAAAGCGGAGGTTTGAGGAGAAAGGTATCCATGGCGGGGGCACGGCGAATTGCTCCGGAGTCGTCCGCGATGCTGTGTCAGCGGCTAACTCCGATGGGGGCCCGTAAAACACGAGGACTGCGGTGCTGAATATCATGAACAGGACTGTGGGCACGCCGGCGTCCGCTGCGATCCGCGGAACCCAGTGGTGAGAGAAGTCGTGGATGATCCAGTCGGGCTTCGGCGTGGTTTCGTTGATGAACTTGCGGAATGGTTCGTCGAGGCGGTCGAAGGCCGCTTTCATGAGTTCGACCGATTCGGACGGGATGTCGGATGTGGCCTCGGCCGACTCCGGTAGGCCTTCGACTTTCGGCATGTCGAGGGCGATAAAGTTGATTAGATCAGAGACTTCAGGGGGGAGTTTTGGGAGCCTCAGTATGTTTCTCGGGGTTGAGATGTAGGATATTCGATGGCCTCGACGGGCCAAAGATTTGGAGAGCTCAAGGTAAGGGAGCATGTGGCCAAATGCTAGCCATGGGCACATAACAATGTGAAGGCCATTGCAGTTATCATCATTAATAATATCAGCCATTTTATCAAAAGTTTTTTGAGCTCTGACATGAAAAGAGAACGGCGATGAACATGAATACTTATATGCAGGACGTTGATTAATTCGTCGATGGTTTGTTTTACACGTTAACGATATTGTACGTAGTTTTGGTGAGCAACCGCGCTTGGGGGGTCATTGCAACCAAGACATTAGTGCAATTCTTGGACCTCCTTAAATTATAGGCAGAGAAAAATATCATCTTGGAAAGAGAGTACGTTTTCCAAGCGTTACATGTAATCAAACAATTGGCTATTGTAAAACTTGTTGAAGATGAGATTTGAATAAGTGCACATAAGAAATGGAACCTTTTTCCTTTGATCAAAGGTTGCAGTTTACTTGAAAGAAAAATTTGGAGGAGTTGTTATCATGCCTTGTTGAAAACATTTTTAGGTTGCATAGTATCCATCTAGAAGATCAACCCTAACGCAACCTTAACCTGTCAGTTGACTGGAGTACTTTTTTTTTTTCACTCTACAAGATGAATGCTTCATTAGAACAAAGCAGGTTCGGGGTGTTTTCTCACCACGGATTGATAGTTTGATGGTCCAGGGGTCGTCGCGGTCACGTGAGCCGCATGCGGCCTCCGGGGTTGGTTGTCCGAGCTTTTGCTTGGACGGGAACACGCGGATCCGTGCGACGAGGTGCCGAAGGAAAACTTCGGCAGAGCGACGGTATCCCGGAACGATCGGACGAACGGGTTCGGACTCGAGAGCGCTCGGTCCCGAACGATGGAGCACCGAATGATGGCTTCGGCCGGTTAGTGTCTCCTTTGATCTGCACAGACGAGAAAGCTCGTCTGGAGGGTCAGACCTTGGTTCCGACCAAGTCCCCTCTGATGCGTAAGTCAACACTTGTCTGAAGGATGCTCGGTGGGATCGAGTATGGTTCACGGAAAGACCAAAACGATAGTCCTCTGGCCGAGCTGTGTATGAGAAATGTGTGAAGTGGAAGAAAGGTCTTGGAGAGCTGGAATACCGGAGATCTGAGTATTCAGGATTCGATCCTTTGGCGTTTCATCTTTCTGGCCTCTTATAGGAGTTTGCATGTCAACGCCTTTATGTCGTCCGATCATCTCATCCTTTGTACCCGCCCGCTTTGATGGTCTCTTCAAGGGGCATGAAGGTAGACATGTTGGCGCATTGACTGGTGTTCAAGGCGGGCACGATCTGGGGAGCAGTTTCCATAATCGTGGAGGGTCAGCAGTTTCCCTGACGTTGGCTTTGGACCGCCGTGATTTAATACGCTTGCGGGGCCTTCAGGTTTGGGCCTAACCCCTCTCCCCGGGCCGTGGGCTTGGCCTGCTCCGTTTTGGAGGGTTGAATCAATTGCCCCTCCATCGCTCAGGCTGTTCGGCTCTTGACGGTTCGGTCCGAGCGATGTGATTCGTGTGGATTTGACAGGTGCGTCAGTCGAGGCAACGCATTAAATGAAGGTCTTCATGACTGTGAGCCAGGAATTCTACTACCATTTGGAAGGAGGATTTGGAAGGCCGCCTTCAGGGAGATGTTGACGGTTGTCCTTCTTTGGATGGCCTGTGTTACGCCCTAAAGATCGTGCTACCCCGAACTTCCATCCGAGCTCACACAATCAGCCCGACCCTTCTTCGTAAAGTCCACCTCGACTGGCGGAAGGGCGCTCTTCGACCTAACATTGTCGACTAATCAACCGATCCCCCTTAGCCCACTGTTCGCCTATCATCCCTGAAGTTCATCTCGACTGAGTGGTAAGGGTGCTCTACGCCCCACACCTCACCAGGTGGGCGCCCGCTTCCATCCGAGCTCGCCAGGAATACAATTAGGTCGCTCGTCGCTCTTCGAGGGCGACCAAGAGATTCAAGTGAGGCCCCGCTCCACGGAAGACCCTCGACGACCCTTTGGCTCATCGGACACGACAAACAACCTAGTACAAGGACGCCACTGATGATTCCGTCGCTCGACAGCCTGACAAAGTACCCCCGGGCCGCTGCACCTCCTGACAGTTGGGGCTTTCGGCTCTGACACTCTGATAAGCACTCCTGGCCGTTGCGCCGTCTAACAAAAGCTTGGTTGACACGCATAGTTCCGACATCCTCGGCCGAAGATTCCCCTGACAGACGCGCCAGCTCATCACGCCAGGTTAGCCTCACCTAACCACCTCTATCAACTATAAATACCCCTTCACATCCTTCGGGAAGGGGGTCGGAAAATTGATCCTAAACCTCTCACACACATACACAAGAGCAAAGGTCATCCATATCTTTGTTCTTCCACTATAGCTCGCCACGTTAGGTCGACCTACCCTTAGTTCGACCCGCGTGCCTAGCTCCCATTTCTAAGTCCTAATACTAACTTAGGCATTGGAGAGGCTACGGATTGGAACCCAACCCGGCCTTTCTGACGGGCTGTTCTATGAGCATGTTATTTCCCTCCAAGCGACGAGCCACCGGTGGACTTGAGGGATCGACCCAGAGACCGATCCACGAAGGACGTCTAGCCTCTCAACCCCCTCTCAACTTGTAAAAGGCCTACCTATCATCCAACTCAAAACCACCGTGCCTTGGTTCCTTTTAATACAAATTCATTGTACGCGTATCTTACCCCGCAACAATTGGCATCGTCCGTGGGAACGAAGGGTCACACCCATGTCTAATTCCGTACTCATCAACCGAAGTCCTGACCGTGGCAAAGCCCACGTGGAGGAGGGGCGCAACCTTCAAACCGGAGATTGCCTGCCGACGGAAGCTTGCACCAAAATGGGAAGGCCCCTATGAGATCATCGATATCATCGGGCCGGCCACTTACATCCTGGCAACCACGGACGGTGACGAGCTAGCACACCAGTTGAATGCGGAGCACGTGCTAAAATACTATCAATAAATTTGTAAATTGTAATAAAATTATCTCCCTTTCCTGCATATTTTTAAATTTTGCCGTCTGCACTTGAAAATTTCAGTTTCCCTCGAACATTCTCCAACTCCGAGGCAAACTTACGGAGCTTCGCCACCCAAACCGGAGAAGGGCACGGGCCGAGCTACGCGCTCTCTCCCCCTCTCCAGTGAAGACTCCGGGGCAAGCTTACAGAGCTTCGCCACCAACACCGGAGAAGGGCACGGGCCGAGCTACGCGCTCGCTTCCCCCTCCAGTGAAGACTCCCAAGCAAGATTACGAAGCTTCGCCATCCAAACCAGAGAAGGGCACGGGCAGAGCTACGCGCTTGCTCCCCCCTCCAGTGAAGACTCCGGGGCAAGCTTACGGAGCTTCGCCACCCAAACCGGAGAAGGGCATGGGCCGAGCTATGTGCTCGCTCCGCTCCTCCAGTGATGACTCCGGGGCAAGCTTACGGAGCTTCGCCACCCAAACCGGAGAAGGGCACTGGCCGGCTACGTGCTCGCTCCCCCCTCCAGAGAAGAATCCGGGGCAAGCTTACGGAGCTTCGCCTCCTAGTTGGGGAAGTGATCGATTCATTTGTTGTTTTGCGGTGACAACCTTACCTTTTTTGTAGATAGTCTCAGTGAGAGCTACTGTAGTCTCCCCCGTTGACCTTCTTTTATAGATAGAATCTTCAATGAGTGGAAAGGACTCCTTTTATTTTAGTAGATGCTTGCTCCGCAGTACGAGCCTCATACAGAGCCGCGCCCTTGTGATATGATAAGAAGAAAAGGCGCTGCCCTCTTTTCTTTTCCGCACCAACCCTGATTGTCAAATCGGGTGTATAGCTCAGTTGGTAGAGCATTGGGCTTTTAACCTAATGGTCGCAGGTTCAAGTCCTGCTATACCCATACACTCGTGTATTCGTAAGGTAGGGGAGTTCAAGCCTTTACGCAACTACGACTACTGTGATGTGAGCGAATTGGTTTGATCTTTCCGGCATGTACAGAGATGCATGCATAAAGGTACCCGCCCCTTTTTTGATCTTCATCTTTAGGACAGGACCCTATCCTATTCTCGAACCCTCTGCCGAGCTCTACCCTGCCCGCATTTCTTTTGAAGGGGGCCACAGAAATGTCTCCACCTGCTGCCAACAATCTTTCTTCGGAATTCTAGATGTCGATTTGTTTTTCATCGAAAACGAAGAAGGCCGACGGTTACCGACCTTCGGGCTTTGCCTGCCCTTTTCTAATTAAAAAATAATTCCGGCTCGGCCCGGGAAAGCACTGGCAACAACATAAAGGAAGGGTCCGACGGTGCCGAGTGGAAGGGCCGTCGCTCAACGGATAAAAGTGACTCTAGGGATAACAGGCTGATCTTCCCCAAGAGTTCACATCGACGGGAGGCACCTCGATGTCGGCTCTTCGCCACCTGGGTTCGTCAATAATAAATACTTAGAATTAACAAAAAATTATTAGAAATTTTAAATCAAATGAAAAAGGATGGGCCGAAGGGAATGTCTTCGGGGGAGGGGAGTCTTTTCAGCTTCAATCGACTGGAAGCACTTCCTTCCGCGCCTACCTCTCTTGCTTGCCTGCTTTAGGGCTAGCCACACCAACCCTAGTTCTCTTGCCCGCTTGTCGGGCTTAAAGGGGAACTGAGCTTCTCACTAACAGAATCGTAAGCTTCATTTCATCAAACGAGACTCGGATCGAGGAAGCTCAACCAGCCATTGATCAACACTTTTTTGGTTCTCAATCGGGATGGAGATTCTGGTCCGGTGTAGGGGACACCTTCTTCATGATCTAGGGGTCAAATGTAGCCTGCGCTAAGCAGGGAGAGCTAATCTCTGGTTCCATCTGTCCACATTCTTCCCTTTTGGGAATTCGGTCATGATTCTTCAGTCTAGTCGATTCGCTCAGTACCTTCCATGAACAGAGTCCATGAGCTCGGGAAGAGAAGTAGGGCCTTCGGTCAACCAAGAGAGGTCCAGCCCTTCCTGATCATTCATCATTCGTTGTGTTCTTCTTTCGAGCTGATCTTTTATGGCTTGGCTCCTCTTGACGTTGAGAGCTTTGCACTTCTGGCAAACTGGAGGCACAGCCGGGTTGATGTTCAGCCGATGGACCGCGACCTCCGGGTCGATGCCTGGCATGTCCACGTGCAACCAGTCGAAGATGTCTTTATTTTACCGAAGGCAACCAGCTTCCGTCAGCGGATTTTAAGAATTCGATGGAGTTGCGACGCCGACGGATAATAGTTGATAGATGAAAGCACTTTTTATTTAGGTCTCTCGTCGTGAGCCATGTAACTATGGATTTTTCTTTCCAGAGCATTTCTTCTCGTTTAAGCTCTTCTTGCAAGGCGATGCGGAGGGAAATTTCTTTGGTGCGATCAGCTTCTGTAAACCCACCTTTATACTTGCAGTATCCCGAGAATTGTGGCCAGCCATATCGCAACGCTCTCTATTTCAAAGTGTCTCAAGGGATTTCCTTCTCTGTAGTCATGAATGGGAGAGGCATGGTGGCACCTTACCTGCTAGGCGTAGTTGGTCCTAAAGTCTAAATTCCATATAGCTTGTACGGATTTTCTTCCACTCGCTTCCTAAGCCGGACTGAATGAAAGCCATATCCGTTCTCGTTCAGAGATTGACTTTCCGAACCCGAGCTCTCTAGCTTGCTTTTTTATCTAAGAAGTTTTCGATGATGGATGAATTGAAAATTTCAATTCAAATCGAATAAGTCAGCCTATTCCACATAAAAAAAATAGGAGTACATTTCATTTATGTTTCTGCTTCACGAATATGATATTTTCTGGGCATTTCTAATAATATCAGGTGCCGAATGAACCTATCTATCTATGGCAACCGGCCCTACTCCCCACGATCCGAGTCCGAGCTGTTGGAATTGGAATAGGTTCGGCAGCAGATCACGTAACCTTGGCGATCTTCTCTATCCAATGAGATGATACGAAAACCAAGAGTGAAAGGCCGGTGAATCACTGATCAAAAAGCGTATTTTGGAGAGATTCTTCATCGATCTAGTGGCCGGTGAATCACTGATCAAAGAGCGAGCAGCCGCCAGGTTTCATGATTTTGTAGGATCCCTGGATGTAGTGTCTGGTGAACCGCTTCTTCTTCCACGAAGATTCAGACAAAAGCGAGCTTGGATGGAACTGAAGAAGATTTGGCGAACGAATAAAAAGGTACCAAAGGTGCGCTCCGCCAGGTTACTATTAAGATGTTTGATACTGAAGGAAGTAGGGCTCCTATTGAAACACTTTCCCTCCCTCAAAAGGCGCCCTGCTTTCGACGACGATTAGAATAAGTAGTTACGCTGCCATTTTTCCAATATCATGGCCCGGGGCTAAGGTAACTCTAGTGGGAGAGCCGTGTTATGAGTGACCTTATTGCACGGTTCAGAGAGCACTTGTGTATGTGATGCAAGTGAACGTGTACGAAAAAGCTGTATCTAGAGTGAGTTCTTCGTTCCGTCGTTGACCCTATCTATGTTTCTATGATGGCCCAAGAACATGCTCATTCTTCAGCCGTAGAGAGACTTTTGAATTGCGAGGTACCATTACGAGCTCAATATATACGAGTGTTATTCTGTGAAATAACTCGAATTTCAAATCATTCACTTGTCGCCTGGGGAGTACGGTCGCAAGAATGAAACTCAAAGGAATTGACGGGGGCCTGCACAAGCGGTGGAGCATGTGGTTTAATTCGATACAACACGCAAAACCTTACCAGCCCTTGACATATGAACAACAAAACCTGTCCTTAATGGGATGGTACTGACTTTCATACAGGTGCTGCATGGCTGTCGTCAGCTCGTGTCGTGAGATGTTTGGTCAAGTCCTATAACGAGTGACATGCCAGCGCTACTACTTGACTTGAGTGCCAGCACGTAGCTGTGCTTTCAGCAAGAATTTCACCATTGGGAGCCGGCGCCTTTCGAAGCACTTTCACGTGTGAACCGAAGTCGTGTTTTATTGCAGCTAAATATCCTTTTTTCGATCTCAAAGGGATTGAAGAAATGTGGCGTGATCTTGGACATCTGATCTTTAGGAATGTGAATAAATGCACTGCGGAGGGCCATCAGGAACAGGTAAGGAAACCTGTTTAGTCGCTACTGAAGTCCCAAAGTCGACCGTTCAAGAGTTCGTTCCCTTTTAGGCTTGCCTACGCACCGCAATCCGGTGCGGGCGCTAGAGCATTGAGGGGACCTTTGATGCTCGACATGCAGCACCTTTGAAGACGTGATCACTCAGCTTACCGCGTACGGAACCATGTTACAGGTGGATCATATTCGTTCATCTATCTCTTGTCTATCTATCTCTTTTTTGTGAGCCTTCACTGCCATGTTCTGTAACTTCGAAAAGGTTTCGCCAGCCTTGCTCCATCAACTAGAGTAGGGTATCTACGTTCGCGCCCGAAAGCAAAGAAAGCAAGGCGATGTAATCGTAATCGCCAGTCGTAGATCAGCTAAATGATTTAATTGAGTTCCCGGCTTGTGGCTTTAAAGAAGAAAGTTCAAGGTAAGCGAATATGGGATTTTCACTCTTTCGAGATCGAAGAATAGCCAAACCAAAGTCCTTTACCGAGGAGATTGATTTGATTTAGTATCATCCGTCGACTGCCACAAATCAAGTCTTATACGCCCTGCCCTATAGATGAGTAATAGGGAGCACCCTGCTTTTGGTCGTCCATAGGAAGGAAGAGAGGGGTCAGCGAGCAAGTCTTCCCTATCTTAGTGTTAGTCTGGTTCGAATCAAGGAACGGAATCCGGTTCTACAGGCGCTGTTAAGCCCAAAGAAACGAAAGCCTTGCCAGCTAGACGACGGCATTCCAAGAAGCAACTTCCTGGAAGTTGCTGGCCAGCGCCCGCTCAACTCTTCGAGAGCCGGACAAGTAAGAAAGTAGGTTCCGATTCGACAAGTCAATAAACAATGTAGAAGGTCCAGTACTTTAGTATGGTCGAGATCTGGCTTCCGAGCGAGAACGAGAAAGAGGCAGATGATCGGTCACGCCGTAGCGCCTGATACTCGGACATTGGCTCGAGGCATTTTCTCTACCCCTTCTTACCCGATGGGCACGCACTAACAAAACTCATTGCCCTTTCTTCATTTTTCATAGTTACTGGGGGTGGCAACCTAGGGCCGAGCTACGGGCTCGCACCCTCCCCTCCAGAGAAGACTCTGGTGTAGGATCCGTCCTCGCCACCCAAACCGGAATGGCAAATACGGGGTAGGCGACGGCATGTAGGGATCGTCTAACCCTTGCAATACTAATAACACACATTAGAGGGGGTGTGAATAGTGTAATTGCAATAAAATTGTCCAAAGAAAATTTAACTTGCAAATGCAGAATTATAAATGCAAGAGGAATTAGATGGCACAATCAATCCAAACGCAAACACAAAGAATTACCCTGGTTCCCCAAATTTGGGTACATCCAGCCACGCCAATATTCACTATATTCCAACACAGAGAAGTGAATACAAATCTCACAAGGAGATACCCCACAAAGAGGATTTATGCCCTACACAAGGACCCAACCAATCCTACACAAGGATCAAGACTCCCACACAGAGAATCACTAACTCCCACTCAGAGAATCAGGGTTAGCCCTACACAAGGACACTCGAACTCTCACAAAGAGAGTTAATTCCCACAAAGAGAATTCCCTAGTCCCACAAAGAGACAACCTCCCACAAAGAGAGAAACTCCTACAAAGAGAGTATCCTAATCCCACAAAGAGAAATAGGAAAACAAATTACACCATGTAAAGTAAATACTCTTACCTATGCCTTGAGATGCTTACTCATGAATGAATGCAAGGCATGGAAGAGGATCTCCAAGTGTTGGAATATGCTTGAGAGCACTTAGATGATTTCCCTTGAGCTGGACGTTAATGCATAAAGGAAGATAAATGTTCAAAGAAGGGAAATGAGGGAGCTTGAGAGTGGCTTAAAGATCTCTTGTGATTTTCAATAGAATCAAGAGTAATCAAGAATCAATCAAGAAGTTTAAGCATATGTAGCACACTCATATATATAGGAATCCTATATCAAGCCCAAAAACCCAAAGAAACAGCCAAATAAGCAAATCTACAACGGCTAGAAACTGGGTGAAAACGACAGGAACAGTCGACTGATGATCATAAGACAGTCGACTGATCAACAGCTAGAAAATATCAAACGGCTATAATCTGAGCCAGGACAGTCGACTGACGAAGTCAATACAGTCGACTGACAAACAGGACATGCGCCTGTTAAACCTTCAGCAGACGACTGCTGCAGGGGATGGAACGAAACAGAGAGCTGCACTCTTTCTCCAATTCTTCGCACAGGCGACTGCTGTTAATACTACAGTCGACTGTCAAATAGTCAGGCGACTGTATATTCTTCATCAGTCGACTACTGTATAATATGGAGAGAAGACAGAGAGATGCAGTGATTGCACTTACGCTAGACAGGCGACTGTTGGCCAAATCTCAGGCGACTGTAAATATACAGGCGACTGAAAACTGATCGACATGCGACTGTGTGTAAAACTCAAGTTTGAGTCAATTGAAATATTGACTTGAGCTGTGCACATCAGTCGACTGTAGAAGGATCTACAAGCGACTGGAAATCACCCAGTCAGCTGTGTTTCCCTCAACAGACGACTGATGGAAAGAGTGAACATATTGGGTTGGATTCTATGATAATCCTAAGGTTCACTAAGATGGTTAAATGCATGTGCATGAATGAGAAAACCATCTAGCAAGGCATTACATCAACCCTAGACTCAAAAGAGAGAGAAAGCAATAAAGTAAATTACATGAATTACAATGCTTTCTTAAGAGTCTAAGTCTTCAATCTTGATGCCTTGATTGCTCTCCATCATCTCCAAGCTTTGGCACTCCTTGAGTCCAAACTTTGGCTCTTCTTCACATGATGTCCATCCTTACACCAAGTGATTAGTCTCCAAGAAAGATATCCTTGAAATAAACTGAGAGACTAAAACAAGAGATCCATTAGCAACAACATAATGTTGTGATCATCATCAAAATAAGATTGGTATGAAACACCAATACTCAACAATCTCCCCCTATTTGATGATGACACACATTATGTAAATCATAAAGAATTAAAGCACAAAGCTAATGATCTCACTTATATGCACCAATTAAATAATGAGCTACACAAAGGTAAATACTCAAAAACCAATAACAACATGGTGACATATAATAGGCATGGGTTACATAAACCAATTTGCAAAGAATAAAGACATGCAAACATGAAAGGTTTATCTAAACCCATATATCTCTCCCTATAGAGATATCACTCCCCATATGCATATGTATATATCTCTCCCCCTATAGATATGATCACATAATGCATATATCTCTCCCCCTTGACATCGTAAAAAAGGTGGACATCAAAAATATCCCCCTCTATCATCTTAACCAAGATGTGACAATATGCAAGAAAAGAAAGATATGTATGATACCAAATATAAAATTTAGTGGGTATCAATTCACTATCCCATGCTCCCCCTAGATCATAGAAACGGTCAACTTTTGACTTCTAGGATCTAATACCATTTAATTAATGGAGCCATGGGCCTTAGGTGTATCAAAGCAATAGATATGGAAAAATCAAGCTTCAAAGATACACACGGATATTGCCAAAAACAATGAGATATGAAACAAGTTGGCAATAAACAAGAGGTTTGGTTTGAGACCCAAAATAACCAAGTAAATAATGATCTCAAATAACCTCCGAAATGAGAGTTAAAATATGTGTTAAGAATAATTTAAACATATAATATATTAACTCCCCATTGACATACACATGGATTATACATGCATGTCAATAAACCCCAAGGTCCCCATTTTCATGAAAAGAAATAAATTTGAAACTATTTTCAAAATCATGAAACACACACAATCAATGGGTATGCTTAAAATAAGGCATAGAAGCACAATACCCATGCAATATGCAAATGTGTGAGGAACCTAAACCTTAGGTAACCAAACCAAAGAGGAGTTTGATTTCCTAACATAATCACACGAGGTGATCACATCCCTAACTAGAGAGTTAATGTAACTATCTCTCTCTTGCACACTAGCCTTAGTGGGAATCCATAATCTCAAGGATTTCCTAGGCAAAGGTTTTGCCTTAGCAAGAGGGAAGGATGTGGCATGCTTAGGTGTAGAAACAAATTTCTTAGCATGCAAAGAATGAGGATTTTGCTTCTTAGCAAAAAATGAAGATTCTTCATTCTTCCTCATCACCTTGTGATCTACATGCTTCTTATTGGTGTTATTATTGTACAAGAAAGCATGGTGATTCTTCTTAGATGCTTTAGCAATATTTCTTGAATTTGCACCAAAAGAAGAATTAGAGGTGGGTTTGGGAACCACATTTTAAATATAACCCAAACCTCCTCTATGATTTGCCGGATGTTGTTTTTCCAACAAATCGTGGAGTGAATCCCTAGAATACACAAAGCTTATGAGCTTCCGGGATTCCTCTTCACATTTCAACGTAAGTTGTTGAATGTGAGCATCTAAGCTAAGGTTTTGAGCAATGAGATTTTCATTAGAAATGCTCAATTCCTTAACTTGAGAGAGAAGTGTGTCTCTCTCACAAGTGTCATAAATATGCCTTTCATCATGAACTACACTTGCAATAACTAGTTTATGCATTCTACTCTTAGCAATCTTATATTTTGCTTTTAATCTATTGTAAGAGTTGATGCGCTTACTAGCCTTTTCGGAGGCCAAGTCAAATTTGAACTTGAGCTCCTTATATGAGATCTTTTCTTCCTCTAACTCAACCACATCATCATCATCATCCTTGCAAGAGCTTGATGACGACTTCTCCTCCTTAGCCGCGAGGCGCGAATCCTCATAGGAATTGTATGCGTCAAGCCAATCATCCATGTAATACCCCTATAATTGAACTACTATATTGTGTATATTGTTGTACTTGTATGAGTATGGATAGTAATATATGAGTATTACTGTACATATATGTGATATTTGTACATGTGTGTGATGTGTACGTATGTTTTACTTATATGCATGTGTACTATGGATATAAATTAAGAGTAAGTATGTATTTATAGGTGTGTATGCATACTAAGTTGTATGTATGGCTATATGAATATTTGGATGTATCTTGGTGTGTAGTGTATATAGATATTGAATAATTGAGTGTACAAATGTGTATACTTGTATGTATTGATGTATATGGTAATGTATAATTGTATGAAGGTAGTATTGAAATGTATTATATAATATTGTGATTTATTATATGTATGACTATTTGTATGTATGGTTGTGTGTATACCTAGCTAAATTTGTATGTGTATTTGGATGGATGATAATTATAGTTGATTATTGGTATTACTTTGGAATCTAGTTGTATATTTATAGTTGCATTTTATGTGTGTAGTTTTTTGGTGTGTATGTTGGTTTGTGTATATATGAATAAATATGTATGGTGTAGCCAATGAAGTATGAATGCTTCTTAGAAACCCGCTAAACACTAAGAAGGCGAAGAGTCATCATCAATCACATGACTCCTATAAAAGGAATGATTCTTCTACAGAAGAAGGGTTCGAAAATCATTCCACTTAAAGAAGCCAGGTATCATTACATATGCTTGAGCTCTCTCTACTTAAATATTAGTTCGGCACAAATGATTCGGACTCGCGAAGTTCGTTCCTACCTATTCGAGATTTCTTCGACTTCAATACTAACTTGAGCGTCGGAGGGGTTTATGGTCGAACCCAAGCCCGACCAACTTTTGACAGGTTCCTCGTGTCACAGATACGTCGATAGCTCGTGGAACTAAGCCAGTGATTGATCAGTCTTCGTCCTCGATCGATGACATACCAATTCCTTGCCATCATCATCCGTCGAACATCATAGCCTCGTTTTCCAGTACTACAAATTTATCGTTACCCTTAACGAGATTAAAAACGGAATCCTGCGTCCACATGATTCCGGAAGCACCGCACAAAGGCAGCAAAGCAAATCCCACAGCTGTCTTGCACCCACTACCAAAAAACAAAAAACAAAACTCACTGTCCATACTGTTAGAAGAGAATTGAAGAGGATTAACCATGGCAAATAGCCATGGTACTATATTTATAAATCTCTCATGTTGAGTTGGGAGTTCAAGGGCCTCCCCACTAACTTAGTGGGGAGTAATGGAGAGTGATGAAGGGAGGGAGGCCAAAGGCCTCCCTCAACTCACAACACTCCCCCTCATCTCTCCATTACCTTGGGTTAAGCATATGAATACTTCAGGATTCAGTATGCCAATGGGGTGGATACTTCTGGATCCAGAGCCACTGTGGTTGCCTCGTTAAAACCTTAGCTGTGGAAAACCCAGTGGGAAAAACCAGCAGCTTAAGGGAAAAGAGTACAACTATCGAGGGACTCCCCCTGATATGTACAAGCTTCAGGCTTGCAGATCTCCTATGTATCTATACAATCATCTCCTATTCGTCTATAAATCCATCATGTTCTGAAAGAAAATACAATTATCACTCATCTACACAAGTTTCACTCATCTAGCGGCTATTGGAGGCAGCGTCGCTCTGGAGTGTAATGCTCTTCGAAGTTGGTAGATGACTCAACTAAAGTATTCTTTGAATCAGTCTTCAGTGTGTCTGCAAGGTACTGCTAGACCTGGCTGAGCGTTTTCAATACTTGCTTCTTGGATGATGAGCTTCTCAGAAGATGTAGACATTGGATGATGATGTGTATATATTTAGGAGGTGGCCGGCCTATTGTGTTTCAGTCATCGCGATGATTTTTAAACCTGCATATGCAATATATATTCCTTGACCCTTGGAAGTTGCGCAAAAGCAGCTTATCCTTGGTCTAGTATTGCTCTCCAGGACAACACTGTATCTGGTTAACAACTTTACTAGAGACGTTCTATCAAAGATACGTGCAGTTGGCCAGATAATACACTATAGCTAGGCTCTTCGGGACCTAGGATGTCCTCCCCCTCTTTCAGCTACTGAAAGGTGTCATAAATAAGTATCCATTTTTAATAGGTTGCAAAAGGACATCATTCTTCATAAACTCCAGGTGTATGAAGAATATGAAAGGGTTCCACCACGAAGGTGTTTAATATGTAAGTCGAGATATCTTCGGCATGATTAATAATAGTTCATCTTCAGGATGATTAATGTCATCTTCAGGATGATGGTTCATCTCCAGGATGATAGTTCATCTTCAGGATGATTAATGTCATCTTCAGGATGATGGTTCATCTCCAGGATGATGGTTCATCTCCAGGATGATTAATGTCATCTTCAGGATGATAGTTATACCTAGGTTTTTCATTTCCAAAGTACGCTTTAAAGCTATCTGAAATCTCAATGGTCTCTGCTGGAGATCCTATTAGCTTTAAGTCGACCATATGTAAGGCAAATATAACAAATCCTGTCAACGATCTTTCGAAAAGATACAAGGGCAGAATATTGCTTAAGATCAACTAATGATCTTTGTAGCCTTTATGGAGAAGACGTTTCTTCGTTTCTCTTTCATCTCTGGGGGTAGAGTATACCCTTCTGAAAGTTTTATATAGATCTCTATATCTATATTGCTGTATATATATGCAGTCACAACGTCCATGAGCTGCATGTATTGGCTTTTGCAGAGAAGTGTAGGCTTAGTAGGAAAATGATCACATTTCCTTCATTTCAATTTCTTTATGAAATTCGAATTATATTCCACAGGTTTTTACACATTCAGGTGTATGGACTACTGGTCCAAAGACTTTGCTTTTCAAGAGTGAGTCCAGCTCTACTCTTATTGCCCCGTCCCACTTTGGCCATTCTATGCGTTTACGCTATAGAAAAGTGGGTAGACGTCATCGTCGTATTCGGCGACGTGAATGGCAATAGCGAAAGCAAAACTGTCGTCGACGACTGTGTTATATCTGTCCAGTACCTCTCCAGTACGTACGTAATATAATGATGTTTCTCCTGTTGTTTCCTCTGCAGGGGAAATTAGGAGGGGAGAGGTTGCTGGTCTGAGCTCAGCATCCTGTGGTTGGATCATTTTTATATATCCAGGAATCTTCCTATTATGAGGAAATTATTATTTTGAACCTGGCCGGCGTCCTCTTTTCAAATGAGGTACAGCCAATTCTGCTGCCGGTGGATTGCATCCATCTTTGGGAATGTCAATCCTATCTGGCGTGTTGGCAGCAGGGACGTGTGAACGAACAATCTTCTGGTTGTCCGCAATTTTATCCGTCAATTGATGTACTTTAGTCTGAATGTGAAGGATCTTCTGGATCTCAACGCCACACAGAAAAAGTATGCGGATAATAACGAGATGAGGACTTCTGTGTCCCATGATATGGTCTCAGAAGCTTCAGGCTTCTTTAGACTGCGTGCCTATTACAATGAGGCCTTACTCATCAAATTCACATTTATCAAGACTTGGTGGTAAACCATAAGGAAGCGGCATCAGCAATAAGATATGGCCACAAGCGGGCCGTATCGTGATAAGCGATGCGGAGTGCAGCTTGTTGGTCCCTAAATATCAACAGGCAACTGGAATCTAACAATGGACGTGAAATCCATTGGAGTCTCTTTACCAGAGATTCTGATAACCCATTCTGAGTATGAACATGCTACAGGATGTTCAATTTCAATGCCAGTTGCCTGGCAGAAGTCTTGAATGATATGAGTAGTGAATTCACCCTCATTATTAGCTTTGAGAAAGCTATGTTGCTAGTGAATATGAAGGCACACAGAAGACCATCTAGTAGATGCATATATCAGTACAGTAATGAAGTACCGAAAATGGTCCATTTGCAGGGTGAATAGGCCCGCAAAAGGTCACCACGTATTCTCTCAATGAAGCCAGGAGACTCTAAACCCACTTTCAGGAGGGAAGGTCTCTCTCTAAGTTTTCCCTTATGACAAAGGGGGACAAGGAAACTCAACCTTTTGAAGAATCTTCAGGTTCTCCAATGGATTCATTGGATGATGCGTCCATCATCACTGATCCAGGATGACCAAGTCCATTTTGCCAGAGTTAAAAACTATGGCAATGAAAGGCACTTCTGGTGCTTAGTCAAGTTGGCTTTCTATAGGATGAATATCTGTAATTATAGGGGCCCGACGGGGGTCCAATGAAATCGTAAGTAGATGGTCTTCTGGCCATTTTCTTTACGAGTTACATATTGATATTCAATATATATTATCCACAATTTTCAAGTTATTTTCTTTAAAAGAAATATCCTTGAAAATTGGAGATTTCCTATATGTTTATGAGGAGAATTTGCATCTTATAGTCTCGTTGTATGTGGGAGCAATATCAATGCTACACCAGTGCAATGAGGCACTGTCCACAGTATTCCATACTTCATTTATAATTAAAACGAAAATTTATTTAAGTCAATGAAAAAGACGAACTTAAGCAAATTAAAGATGAAGTAACATTGACTTTTAAATGCATAGATAAAAGATGAAGCTTAATCGAGCAGGTCGTCGTTCTCGAAGTCTATTGCAGTGAACATCATTGGTGGCTGAACAGCCGCCAAGTTTGTTTCAGGCAGAGACTTCTGGCTCGCCTGATATAGTTCCTGGAGTTGGCGAGGAGTGCGGCATATTCTGGACCAATGGCCAGTCATGCCGCATCTATGGCATTTATCCTCCCAGTTCTTCTTAGGAAGTGACACTTGGTCAGTGTTCTTTTGCTTCCATATGAAGTTACTCTTTTATGTATTGTTGTTGTTTGACGGGGGTACTGCTCCTCGTCCATCTTCATCACAGCTTTCCCTTTGTTATTATTAGCCTTCTTCTTGTTTTTCCACTTCTGGGGAGAAACGTGGTGGGCTTCAGGGATAGGTGCAGTACCAGCTGGACGTAAGTTAGGAGTGGCGAGCAGTAAATCTCGATTCTGCTCTGCCCTAAGTAGGCAAGAGATCAGATCAGAGAATTTCGTGAAGTTGCATTTACGATACTGCTGCATGAGGATTGCATCTTTCTCGTGAAACGAGGTAAATGTCTTTTCCAACTTGCGTTGTTTTGTCACTTCTTCACCGCACAACTTCAGGCGTTAGGTGATATTATGAAGTGCAGAATTATACTCAGCGACGGACTTATAGTCCTGAATTCTGAGGTTTTCCCACTCATAACTGGCACACTGTAATATAACATCAATTTGATGTTTATACCGTGTCTCCAACGTTGTCCACAGTTCCTTTGGGTCCTATACCGTTAAGTATTCGGCCTTTAAGGTCCGATCTATATGTTTCCTAATGTAGATTATGGCTTTCGCCTTATCCACATCAGAGACAGTGATAGGAGTGCTGCTAGATGATTGGGCCGCTTCTGGGGCCTTACTAGCATAAGCATCGGCTGCTGCTAGGGCCGATGTAGGAGCTAAAATTGAACCGAGGAGGGCCATCGAACGCAAGTGGAACTTCAGGTCCACTCGCCAACTCAGGTAATTCATTCCTGCATCATCAAGAACCTCGAAATCGACGCTTGCCAATTTTACCATTTATCTATGCAATTTAAAATAAGCATGAATTAATTAAAATTGAAATTCACGCATTAAAAATTAAAATAAGTAAAATGTGGGGATCGGCCAGATACCCAAAAACGTACAAAGTCCAAAGTCCGAATATACAGTTCATAAAGAGAAGAAAAATACAATTTGGAAACCAAGAAGTGGTCCCTGTCAATTGAAAATATAAACTCCGTCTTCATATCTCGGTACACCGGTCTTTGGCATTAATACATTTAATCCTCACTTACAAATTCTCTCAAAAAGAAAATAAAATTACAAGGAATTTAAAAGGTATCAAACTGGCCGATCCCAAAAATCACATTTTAGCTTATATAAACAACCACGCAGTTTATAATATGCTACAGGCACAAAAGAAACAACCACGCAGTTTATATAACACATGCATATATAATATGGAAAAAGAGACTATAAAATATAATAATTTCTCGGACCACGGGGAGACGTCATACACCGTTAGGTTAGTTGACTAACGGCAGAGCGGTCGCAGGATCCTTAAGATAATTATATTTTGAAAAATCCTAATATTCCATAAATTAATAATAATGCGAGGGTGTTATAATTTTAGCAATATGACGCGATATGCTCATAACAAAGAATTAAAATAAAATAATATTTTGAATGGGGCTGCAGGCCCATAAATATTAATCATTTCAATATATTATTAATATTTGGGCTGCAGGCCCATTTGCCAAAAATTAACAAATTAATTATTGCCATTGAATAAACTTGGTTTCAGGCCTAATAAGTCAAATTAAAATGTTATTAGTATTTGGGCTTCAAGCCCAGTTTCAAAAATCTAATTGACACATTAAAAATTGCTATTGGATTTACTGGGCCTCAGGCCCAATTTTGGAAAAACCAAAATAATAATTAAGCTGAATGGGGCTGCAGGCCCATAAAACTTATATTTATGTATAATCTGGGCTTCAGGCCCAATAAACAGCCCAACTAAATTTGCAGGATTTCAGCAATTTTTTCCCCTAAAAAACTGTTTAAAATCTTCAAACATAAACAATTAAATTTTACGTCAGGAAAGATTCTCATGTTAAAATAGAAATATATCATTAGAAATGGTCCCAATGTTCTGTCTTGCATTTGACTCTTACATCGTCTGTGTACATGAACAGAATTTTTTTTTATTATTATAACATTTTCTTGTGGTTTGTTCTGTACTACTAAGGTTACAATTGTCCAAGATTGTAACAAAGTGGGGTTTTCACTTGATGTAATGATGTGATCAAACAATACTTCAGTCTAAATTCCAATATTTTCAGCCAACTTTTCTGAATCCAGTAGAGATCGAGCTATCACAATTCACAACCATTTTACAACATTTCAAATAGGACTGAGTTCATGAAAATGACAATTTGTCAGAACATGCAGCAATACTTCGGAATTTTTTTTATAAAGATAATCCAATTGCAATAGATTTAAACATGCCTCTAGATTAAGCATTGTAAAAAAAAAAATAATTTTGTTTGTAACTATTTACGTGATCGATAGATATTACCTCTAGATTAATAATCTAGGGACGATCGTAAAAATAGAAGATCCGTAGAATAGATTCCTTATACGCCAAAAATCCACGCTCCTAATACGCTAAAAAGGATCGCCCCAATGGATCGCCGCAACAGATCGCCGCAATAATAGATTCCTTCGCGCGGAGGGGTTGAATATTTGAGAGGAGATGAGATCAAAAGCTCAAGAGATGGGAGCTTTTCGTGCTGATAACGTGTTAGAAGAGAATTGAAGAGGATTAACCATGGCAAATAGCCATGGTACTATATTTATAAATCTCTCATGTTGAGTTGGGAGTTCAAGGGCCTCCCCACTAACTTAGTGGGGAGTAATGGAGAGTGATGAAGGGAGGGAGGCCAAAGGCCTCCCTCAACTCACAACACATACATCATTTTAATTTGCTATTTTGTTAACAATAAAAATTAAAAAAGATATTTCATCCCGTTCCTGGCGAAATCGGCAAGTGAGGGGAGTTACTATACGCACAAATCTAATTGCTGACTATACAGAGCACTTAAGGTATAAGTTCGTCATTTAAAATTTACAGGTTTGCGTTTGAAATTTTTTCCTCCTTTATCCTCCGTCTATCTTACACCTCCCTCATCTCCGTCTTCTTCTCCAATGTCGGTGCCGCCGTGCACTGCATCCCGTCCCCTCCTCTTCTTTATCGCCCCTTCTCCCCTCCACCTTCTTCCTCCCACTCTTCATTTCTCCCCCTCCCCCTTCTGCTGCAGCGTCGTTGGTTCTCGATGGCGGCGGCGGCGGCCATTTTTCATTCCTTCGCCCTCCCACTTTCACCGTTGTCGTTACATCCACAACGGTAATGACGGCGACAGAAGGGAGAGGGGATGAATGAAGAGTGTGTTGAGGAAGAGAGGATGCAATGAGGAGGGGCGACGGTGCAGAAAAGACGAGGAAGATGAGGGAGGAGGATGAATGGTAGATGGGTAATGTTGGGGGTGTGCCGTCCGGTGCAAAATATTTTTTTTTAAAAGTTGTTTGCTTGTGCGCATAAATTTATTGTTGTGTGCACAACAATTTGGTCTGTTCGCAAGGTAACTCCCATAAAATGCGGCATCTTTAACAAAAATGTGTAATGTGAATAGCAGGCACTCAATGTCTTCAGGGTTCCTTCAACCATGTGACCTCCTCCTCGCTCTCCCCGTCACTGCAAGATGGTGAAAGCATTCAAAGGATTTTTAATCCTCCCTGCTCAAATCTCCATCCCCTCGTAGATGTTTCATTCCCTTCCCTCTGTTTCTTGATACCGCAAAAGCTGCAATATTCCTATCAAGTATCAAGCAGCTACGCTAAACAATGGCTAATGATACTGGTGACAAAAGCCTTCACATAGTTATGTTCCCATGGCTAGCCTTTGGCCACATGCTCCCTTTCCTTGAGCTCTCCAAATCCTTGGCCCGTCGAGGCCATCGCATATCCTTCATCTCTACCCCAAGAAACATACAGAGGCTCCCCAAACTCCCTCACGAGATCTCCCACCACATCGATCTCGTCGCCCTCGATCTCCCCCAAACCGACGGACTCCGCGAGGCCGCCGAGGCCACCGCCGACCTCCCGCCCGAAGAGGTTCCGTACCTCAAGAAGGCATTCGACGGGCTCGAACGCCCCTTCGCCGAATTCATCAAAGGTGCCGCATCGCCGAAGCCCGACTGGATAGTCCAAGACTTCGCACAACACTGGTTGCCAGCCGTCGGCGCGGAGCACGGCATCCCGTGCATCTACTTCGTCACGATTCCGGCGGCCGCACAAGTCTTTTTGGGCCCGGCGTGGGACTCGTCGTGGAGGCCGCAGACCCTCGAGGCGTTTCTTGCGCCCCCGCCGTGGATCCCCTCCCTCAAAGGTGGCCTATCGATACCACGAGCTTTTAAAGGTCATGAAGATGGCGGAACTGCCGAACCCTTCGGGCGTTCACGAACTCCACCGCTTTAAGGGGTCGATCGAGGGCAGCAGAGCCCTGGCCGTGCGGAGTTGCACGGAATTGGAATCCGAGTATCTGAGCGCGCTCGGTGACGTTTTCAAGAAGCCGGTACTTCCCGTCGGCCTGCTTCCACCCTCGGTAAGCGAAAGAAACGAGTGTGCCAGCGAAAGTGAGACCACGATAATGGGATGGCTCGACGAACAGAGCTCAAGATCGGTCATTTATGTCGCTCTTGGCACAGAAGCCGCAGTCACCGTCGAGCTGCTGCAGGAGCTGGCTTTAGGCCTGGAGGCCGCGGAACTGCCCTTCATCTGGGGCCTCAGGAAGCCTTTCGGCATGCCAGAGGACGCCGAGCTGCTGCCGGAAGGGTATGAAGATCGAACCAAGGGGTCCGGGATGGTCGTCATGAATTGGGTGCCTCAAGTCAAGATCTTGGACCATGAGTCGGTAGGAGGATTCCTGACGCATTGCGGATGGAGTTCGATCATCGAAGGTCTTCAGTCCGGGCACCCGCTTGTTATGTTGCCTTTAGACGTCGATCAAGGGCTCAATGCCCGGCTGATGGAGGAGAAAGGGTTGGGAGTCGAGGTGGAGAGGAACGACGACGGATCGTTCACCAATGACAGCGTGTCGAAGGCCGTGAGATTGGTGATGGCCGACGAGGAGGGGGAGAAGTACAGAAAGAAAGCACGGGAGATAAAGGAGATTGTTGCAAGTGGAGCATGTCATGAGAAGTATGTCGATGGTTTTGCTGAATATCTAGCAATTCATCGAAACAACAATATTGAAGGTTGATTGCGAAGGGATTATATATGGACTTGTTTAGTGAGCTTGTGTGTTAATTTGGTGCTTCAGTAGTAAAAGTTGATCAGTAAGTGTAGTAGCTAGCAAGATTGTGTGTTAATTGGAATTTAAGAATTTGTATTGCTCATGTCAATGTATGGCCAGTTGCAGAGAAAAGCTGATTAAATCAACCAGTCATTTTGACGATGCCGTTCTTCTGTTCAAAAATGTTAGAAACGTTCCAAAATGTTGGATACACTTGGGAATATGCCTCAAATGATATGGTTGAATTCTATCATGGAATTATTCATGAGATCACGATCCCTCATACACCACAGTTAAACATGTTTGTTGAAAGGGGGATAAATACGACTTACATGCATATATGGTAAACTCCATGCATTCTACTTCAGCAGCACTTGAAAACATTTGGAAGAAATTCTTTTTGCAAATTATGTTCTCAAAAACATTCCTCATAGGATCATCCATCGTCGTCGTGCCCAGTAGGTTGCCATTCCGCACAATGTCTGCCATTGAACTTTGAAAAAGACCATTCATTCAAAGCAAGGGACGATGTTGCAAGGTCCTGCCTTTGAAGAACATAAATATGTCCTGAGCAGAGACATACAAAATGAGGTAATTTTTTTTTAATTTTAAGTTCTGAAGAATTGATTCCGTTTGTGATGAATTACGGCATTCTTCATCGAGGAATGTTCTTGCATTTGCAAATTGCAACCATGCATGACATCTGCTTTAACTCTAGCCATCATAAACATTGAATGGATCAAATTGTTCATCTGATTAAAGAACATATCGCTTGAGTATACCTCTTGCTTTGATGATCAGACAAGCATTGAAGCGACAGAGGTAGAAAATTGGTTAAGCATTGAATCACTGAATGAGAAATTTGCGGTCTTACGTGTCAACGATTGGCAACCAGTCTGTTTTGGTCGGGGTAGAGGGCATCAAAAGAAAAGCCCAAATACTTAAAATGGCTTTCTTAATTTTCATCACAAAGTTTAAAATAGCTGTAGGCTTGCGTCATGACAGAGGTGGAAGATATAAAAATGAGCAACAAAAAAAGAACGAAAAAAAAATTAGAATCATTATAGATTCTATCACCTTTTCAATTTTGTTGAGGTAGGATTAGGTAGGCCTATCAAAAGGAACTAAAACTATCAACTTAGATGAATGTGACCAATAGCATCTTCTTTTGTAGGAAAGTATAATTGGGAAAGTTGAGGGAGTGTAGAATCTGATGAGAGAGAAATTGGTGTGTAGTGTGTTCTTTTGTTGGAAAGTGAGTTGGATTGTAGAGTTGGAAAGTTGAGGTGGGTCCTACTCTGTGTAGTGTGTTCTTTTGTTTGAAAAAAGTTGGATGAAAAATGTGGTGTTGGTCCCACTCAAAATGTATATTATTATTTTTAAAACTAACTTAATTACTTAAAACTAAACTAATTAATTATTAAAATATTTAATTATTAATTTATACTAATTAATTGCAAAATCAAAGTTCTAACCCACCTCTCCAATCATGCTACAGAAACGCCCACTCACGTTTGAAGGCAAAAAAAATTTAAAAAAACGGAAACTCAAAATTCGATATGACCCGTGAGAGGGTGGAGCACAGCAAGCGGAAGAATCGTGTGTATTCCCCGCCTTTCACGGAGAATTCAAGAGACCGAGATTCCAAAATTCGGTCTCCACGTCGGATTAGATTCCGAAAAAACCAAATACCCAAAAGAACAGCCCACACAAATGAGAATGGGATTCTGTATGAACAGTATCGCAATAGTGTTAAAATTAGGAATCTCGTCCACAGTTCTTGCAAAAGAACAGGCCCTAATATACTTGAAACTCATATCAAATAGAAATAATTAACTATGTTTGGGTCATAAGTAGTAGTATTTTTACTTAGACATACTTATTTTAACAGATATATGATTAAACTCATTTTTAGTTCTTTTGTCATAACATCACTTTACGTACGCTAAAGGATCCAAGGCACAAATCATAACTGTTTACGGGTGTTTTCTCACCACTGGTTCGTTGACCGACGACTGTACGGTCAACGTAATCAAGGGGTCAGTTGAGATCCCTTGGGCATGCAAAGTACACATGCGCTCAGCGTGGGTCTGCGATGGAGTCGAGGTCGAGCAAGGGATTCGGGCAATGCGTCGGTCCTCGGTTGAAACGGAGCGGAGTGGAAGCCTCGGCTCTGTGAGATGGGCTCGGCCTCGGTCGGTCGTGCGTCGAGGGGTAGCCTCAGTGCCTCGTTCGTAGCTCGGTCTTCGGCAAGAGACTGCGTCCGCTAGCGGCGAGGGCGGTCGTCCGGCACTGAGGGGTTACCTCAGCGCTGTAGGAATATGGTGCCCTCGAGGCCATGTATTCCTGTGTGAATAGCACAAACATCTTGTTCGAAATAACAGTAAGCTGTTTGGTAATAATTTATCTAAGCTATATTGTAATGTAGTCAACATTAGATATAAACTTAGGTAAAGTCCTGAGACTTTATGCAAGGTCAAATGGGTATCGAGATGAGTATCTCGATCATGGAGAAACGTTTGACCGTCTGTAGCATAAGTCTAAAATGGTTCGTGGTCGTAGATGTTCCGAGACAAGGATATCGAAACATCGGATAGACCATTGTGTCTTAGTCTTCACCGTTTAGCGGTGGCGATGATCTCATGATCACTTGACTTGGCGAAGTCGAAGACGAGACACAGGTGCTCATTAGAATGAGTTCACTGAACGATCCACTAGAGTTATCACATGGTTATATTGACCAATCTGTCAGTGATAACTCTGAGTGATGATAGGATAGTTGGTCTTTTGACTTGAGGTCATTTTGACGGACCTGTGCGTGAACGGTGCCACTTAGATCAATTGACCTAGCTTCGAGGCAAGGCCTGTCGAAAGGTCTTTTGATTGGGTGTCACTTGAAACGTACGAGGCGAGTAATGACCAAGAGAGGATTCGTCTCTCCCGGTCAATGGGAGTTAGTGTCGTAGAGTTAGTTCGGTCTTTAGTAAAAACTCTGCGCAGAGTATGTTGGAAGAAGTCCAACATTAGTTGACTAAAGATCGATAGAAACTAACCGGAGTCAAGTTATTGGGGTTGACAGTTTGACCGTACCCCAGACTTGATCCGAACGACATATTTAAGACGAAGAGACTATAACTACGGAATTCATCACGGAAACAGTCAGGTGGTCCCGACAATACTCATGTCAATGAGTCAACCACATAATGATGATTCCTGAAGCAGGGACGGCAACCACTGCTCGTGGTCACTGCCGTATAGGGCTTCGAGCCCAACCTGTTGTAAGGGTCAGGCTGTAGGGTCTCACACAGAGTGCTAACGCTTCGTCTAGTAATAGGTAGAAATTAGTTAGGGAGAATAATTGCATTTTTGATGCAAGGGATGAAATAATTGCATTTGATGCAATATGATAATTTAAGCTTAGATAGGGACTATTTTGCATTTGATGCAAAAGCGATTAAATGTGTATTAAATTGTTTAATACAATATTTAATAAAATAAACGCAAGGAAAAGTTCACGGGTAAGACGGGAATGTCCCGGTCTAGACCCAGGTTCGAACGGCGTCCAAATCGGACACCAAATGCTCAAGTTAGAGCCAAAACAGTCCAAAGAATCAGACCAGGACAAGCCCAGGCAGAACAGGCTGCCTGGGCTAACCCAGGCGCTGCCTGGGCTAAGCCCAGGCTCGGCCTGGGCTAGCCAGGCTCGGCCTGGGCAAGCCCAGGCGCAAGCCTGGGCTAAGCCCAGGCGCGCCTGGGCTCTGCCCAGGCGCGGGCCTGGGCGAGCCCAGGCCGCCTGGGCTCGCCCAGGCGCGGGCCTGGGCGCGCCCAGGCGCCTGGGTGAGCCCAGGCGCGGCCTGGGCTCTGCCCAGGCCATTTTGCGCGCGCGATTGATGCAGCGGGGCCCACTGGTGGGCCCCAAGCCTAGGGTTTCGAACCCTAATCACAGATTTGCATGACGGCTGATTTCTTTGGCGAAAATCTGATTTTTGTCAATCTTTGGACACTCAATTGGAGGGCCAAACGACCTCCGATTGACGAACGGTTTTTTCCTATGCGTTCACCGTTGAACGCTTGTCGTATTGATAGGTTGTATCAATCCTGAAGCTCAACGGTGAGTGAGTTAAAATTCACGGAAGTTTGCACTTTGTGAAGTGCAAACTAACTTGATTTCAATTAACTCATTATTTAGTCCCACATCGGATTTTGAGAAAAGGGGAGAGTCCGCCGCCTATATAAATAGGGGTCTCCCCCCTTTCTCAAAACTCGTCCCAAGCTCTAGATCTGAGCGGCTCTCGTAAATGTTGGAGCACGCTCGGATCTAGGCTTAAATTAATATTTCTCTATCTCCCTAAATTTCTGCCTTACTCCTGCGGGCTCTAGCAAAGCCACAAAGGAGTTCGGATTCTGGATCTGAAATCTTGGCGGAGGTTTCACTCGCGTGAAACTTTCTTCGGCGCGTGGTTGGCTCGGCGGCACGGGGATTGATCGCCTCGGGATGCGGAGCGGTTCGAGGAGCGGTTCGGGGAGCGGTTCAAGGAGCGGCTCGGCGTGGGACGGGAGCAGCTCGGAAGACGGCGCGGAACATCTCGCCTGCTCCAGGGCTGAGATTCCGGGTATGTGGTTAAAGTATTTTTAGCATTAGTTTAGTTTAATCGCAGTAGGCTAGATCCTTCCTGGGATGGTCAGATCCATCCCAAGTCGGCATAGATCTTGGCATAGGGTCTTGGACCTTAGGGCCAAGTTAAAAATGTTTTAACTTGCAAGTTAATTTAGATTAACTGTTTTTCTTCCGCTGCTTAAGATTTTCCTGTCTATGTTCCGTCCGACTTAGGACGGGACTAGAGTTTTTGTGCCCTAAGGGACCGCCAATCCCCCTACAGTGGTATCGGAGCCTAGGTTTGCGTAGCGATCTAGGTACTGCGATTTTATTAAACGTGTTAATGCTTTTAAATATTTTTAAATGTTTTTAAAATTATGAGATAATGTTTTAAAAATGTTTTAGATGTTCAAAAAAAAAAAAAAAAATTTTTTTTTTTGATATTTTTGAACATGAAAATTTTAAAATAACGTTTTAAAATTTATGTGATAATTTTAAAACTAATTTTAAATATTTAAAAGTTTAAATTTATTTTGGATGCCTAGAAATTTTTTATTTGATAAATTTTTAAGCATGAAAGCTTTAAAATGATGTTTTAATTTTATGAGATAATTTTAAAATTGATTTTAAAGATTAAAATTTTTATGCGATAAATTTTTTAAATAGCATGCAAAGTTAGTGATTTTAAAATTAAGTTTTTTTTTATGAGATAAAAATGAAATAATTTTAAAATCATATTTTAAATTTAATTGTTAAATTTATGTTTGCATGCAAAAATAGTTTATGCGATAAACTTAGTTTATTTAATTGTTAAATAGTTGTGCACTATCTTTATGCGATAAATTAGTGTAGTTTTAATGGCTTGTTAATCTTGTCCCTTCTTTGATAACACAAGACAACCTCTTAGGTTAGCCATTAAAATTGATTAAAATTTATTACTTGAATTTTAATGACATGCTATGCTTTGATAAATCATTAACAACAATATTAAAGACCTAATTCCTGATTAGGGTAGTCCTTTAAATGAATTTTCAAATTCTAATTGTTATAATTAATTTTCATTAAAGGACTTCGCTTCTAGCGTTGTTAATAATTTATCAAAATCCTAATAACGATTAGGGTAGCACGTGAACCTTATAGTTGATAAGGACTTAATAAAAGTTATTAAACAAATCCTAAAATTTTGAATTTAAGGATTCAACTAGTTGATAGGATTAATTAGTTGTTAATAAAAGCTGTTTAGTCTATGGCATACATACAAAAATGACAAGCTTCATTCAATGGACCATGATCCAGTCAATGTGCTTGGCTAAGAGTTCTGGGTCAACCCTTGCTAGTCCAAGGGGTAGTGATCCTGGCTTAGTCAATTCCCTGGCTGAGTTCCGCTGGACCGCAATGTCGCGAATCATGATTGTATGACACCCTGGACTATATCTAAGTCAAATACGTTAATGGTCTTTTTCAAGATTAGTCGTAGCCCTCCTTGTTTTAGGGGTTAGCAACTATAGGGCCCGTGTTATAGTTGTTGAGATACACTCAAGCTGTGACATGGCACCCTGTAGAAACCAACTCCTTAAATACATAAGATGAAATCTTGACTAACCCTAACCGTCGTCTCGTACCCCGAGCGCCGGCGTAAGTTAAGTCAACGATGTAGTCTGACTTGATGTAAGTCTAAGACCTGACCCAAACCGACGTGTCGTGCATACACCGAGCTGAGGGGCGAGTCAGGCTAGACATGAAAACAAGGGTCCGACTAGACTAGACATTGTGATTTGGATGAGCACACTCATGATCACGAATGGCTAGGGGCAAAAACCGATTAAGAGAGTCATATCCGATATGATCGATGAAGAGTCATCTTCCGATCGCAGAGTCAATCAACTTGTTGAGCTACACTCAAGGTTGTTTAGACTCAAGGTGATCGGAACTCTTACCCATTAATTTTAATTCGATTAAATCGTTCGTTATTAAGCATTAAAACGTTCGTAAAATTAGTGGGAGGATATAGATAGATAAAAGCCAATCTACCTATATTTAATATTGAACATATGCTAAAACTAGGGCAAGACTATGTTTACCGAAAGAATCAATTGATAATATTGGAATTAGTTAACTGGTCAATAAGTTGATTAATTGAATATCAAGTTAAATTCTAATTGATGTAATTAAACTATATTCTCATTGACATTAAATGACCTTGTAAAACAGACTTAAGAAATATGATTTCATTAAGTTCTGGGTTCAACAAATAAATTAAAGCTACATGTCACTCGTCTCTATATGAGGCAGCTTGAACATATAGGACATTCAAAGTATGTTTCTCCCTACAACTTTTCGAGCTACCCTCAAGGTTGTATGGACGAACAATTTTGATCCGTAAAGTTCGAAAATTCGATCAAACCGTTTGAGTCGAATACGAGTGCATGAGCGATGCAAGACTATGTATCCCAACCGGATCTTGAGACAAGCAACTTCTTGAGCTACACTCAAGATTGCAAAGCTCAAGCGTTTGGATACATAAGTCGCTTGCATATCTATTTATTTATGTTGATATCTAAATGTGATTTAGAAAAGGAAGAAGGCACTTCGGAAAGTCAATTGAGAAAGTTAGTTTAATTTATCATTAGTACATGCATAAGTAGGAGGAAATGAAAATGTGACATATTTTGATGTCACGATTTCAGACTAAATTGTTATACAAAAGACGTTTAACACATTTTGACGAATGTCGTCACATTGCTTCTGAAGTAATGTTTTGTGTTAAGTAATTTGTAAATAACCATATATATATTAAATGTTAATATATAAATACACAAGATTGTAGCAAACTTATATGGTAAAATTAGACTAGGCCGTATCAAGAGATTAAGCTTCACAAGTCACATAAAGAGGGGACTGACCTCTCGTATTATGAAGTCTACGGACACTTGTGAGTCTTAGCCGCTTAGATACAAAGGCCGAAACCCATCTGTAAGACAGTGGGAGAATGAGTTGTCGAACTCAGTCTCGTACATACTGATGTACCCGAGTCTATTTTTAACAAAATAAGTTATTCGTATATTTTACTAAGACACGTGTTCTTGATGAAACGCAAGTCTGATAAAATAAAGAACGAAGTGACCAAAGTATTTAAACTGATTCGATTAGATCGAATGGTCAAATACTTAGCTAAATAAAATCTTGTGTAATTAAAATAAAATGTGATTTTCTCTCAGATCAAGTCTGTTAACACATCGGTGTGTTAAAAGGTATGAATCACACTTAATTAGATTTAGTGTGATCCATTGTAAGTGACTCTGAGCTAAGTCCTCCCTCTGGGTTAAGTCCCAAATAGTAATGCCTAGGTTTTGATCAAGTTCTATGAGAACATTATCAATAAGATATTCATTAAATCAAACATGAGGAAGTTGTATATTTACTCGAATTTCGTAAGACGAAAAGTCGAGTTAAGACATCATAACTAATGATGACTTAGTCAACTTTTAGGATGAAATTCGGAGTAGTAACTCCGATTTAAAACTTGATGCAGGTCCGTGTGCGTAAATAAATTTGAGAATTTAGTTTACGTGCCCAAGGAAAATGTTTCCTCACTTTCTGCAAGTAAATCTTTAAAGTTGAAAGATGGGTGCAGAAAAGAAAATAGTGAAGTACAATAATATTGGACGGGAACGGTTTTCATCCTAATTTCTTTAAAACGGATTATGATGAAACCGGTTTCGCCAACAGATGTGTACAGATCTACTCGGACCAAAGCCGATGTAAAACGCTTAAATTGACCACGAAAATTGGAGCGTTCACTTATAAGTTCGTTTTTCTAAATATGATTTAGACGAACCAACTTATATGAATTAGCCAGATAGTTTTCAAGGTCAGTGGGAGCGTGTAAATTACATGCGAGACATCAAAGAGATGGAACATATATTTTGATTAAGTAATCAAAGAGTTTGATACTTTATCAGAAATGGATATGAACCATTTGTAATGACCAATAACTAATTTGAAATTATTATCGTAAGATACGATGAACTGGATAAGATCCAGGGAAATAAAGTAAAATATTATGGATTCCGACAGACCAAATGAATTATTTGAATGAGATTCAAATGGATGGTCTGACATGAACATAGAAACCCCTTAAGTCTATAGAGTAGACGGTTTTAGCAGATCCACTCACGAAGGCTCTATCACATGAAGTCGGGAAAACTTATGTGTAAAAACGATATAAGATACCGAGATAAATGGGCCTGAGTGCAAGTGGGAGATGTAGGAATATGGTGCCCTCGAGGCCATTTATTCCTGTGTGAATAGCACAAACATCTTGTTCGAAATAACAGTAAGCTGTTTGGTAATAATTTATCTAAGCTATATTGTAATGTAGTCAACATTAGATATAAACTTAGGTAAAGTCCTGAGACTTTATGCAAGGTCAAACGGGTATCGAGATGAGTATCTCGATCATGGAGAAACGTTTGACCGTCTGTAGCATAAGTCTAAAATGGTTCGTGGTCGTAGATGTTCCGAGACAAGGATATCGAAACATCGGATAGACCATTGTGTCTTAGTCTTCACCGTTTAGCGGTGGCGATGATCTCATGATCACTTGACTTGGCGAAGTCGAAGACGAGACACAGGTGCTCATTAGAATGAGTTCACTGAACGATCCACTAGAGTTATCACATGGTTATATTGACCAATCTGTCAGTGATAACTCTGAGTGATGATAGGATAGTTGGTCTTTTGACTTGAGGTCATTTTGACGGACCTGTGCGTGAACGGTGCCACTTAGATCAATTGACCTAGCTTCGAGGCAAGGCCTGTCGAAAGGTCTTTTGATTGGGTGTCACTTGAAACGTACGAGGCGAGTAATGACCAAGAGAGGATTCGTCTCTCCCGGTCAATGGGAGTTAGTGTCGTAGAGTTAGTTCGGTCTTTAGTAAAAACTCTGCGCAGAGTATGTTGGAAGAAGTCCAACATTAGTTGACTAAAGATCGATAGAAACTAACCGGAGTCAAGTTATTGGGGTTGACAGTTTGACCGTACCCCAGACTTGATCCGAACGACATATTTAAGACGAAGAGACTATAACTACGGAATTCATCACGGAAACAGTCAGGTGGTCCCGACAATACTCATGTCAATGAGTCAACCACATAATGATGATTCCTGAAGCAGGGACGGCAACCACTGCTCGTGGTCACTGCCGTATAGGGCTTCGAGCCCAACCTGTTGTAAGGGTCAGGCTGTAGGGTCTCACACAGAGTGCTAACGCTTCGTCTAGTAATAGGTAGAAATTAGTTAGGGAGAATAATTGCATTTTTGATGCAAGGGATGAAATAATTTCATTTGATGCAATATGATAATTTAAGCTTAGATAGGGACTATTTTGCATTTGATGCAAAAGCGATTAAATGTGTATTAAATTGTTTAATACAATATTTAATAAAATAAACGCAAGGAAAAGTTCACGGGTAAGACGGGAATGTCCCGGTCTAGACCCAGGTTCGAACGGCGTCCAAATCGGACACCAAATGCTCAAGTTAGAGCCAAAACAGTCCAAAGAATCAGACCAGGACAAGCCCAGGCAGAACAGGCTGCCTGGGCTAACCCAGGCGCTGCCTGGGCTAAGCCCAGGCTCGGCCTGGGCTAGCCAGGCTCGGCCTGGGCTAAGCCCAGGCGCGCCTGGGCTCTGCCCAGGCGCGGGCCTGGGCACGCCCAGGCGCCTGGGTGAGCCCAGGCGCGGCCTGGGCTCTGCCCAGGCCATTTTGCGCGCGCGATTGATGCAGCGGGGCCCACTGGTGGGCCCCAAGCCTAGGGTTTCGAACCCTAATCACAGATTTGCATGACGGCTGATTTCTTTGGCGAAAATCTGATTTTTGTCAATCTTTGGACACTCAATTGGAGGGCCAAACGACCTCCGATTGACGAACGGTTTTTTCCTATGCGTTCACCGTTGAACGCTTGTCGTATTGATAGGTTGTATCAATCCTGAAGCTCAACCGTGAGTGAGTTAAAATTCACGGAAGTTTGCACTTTGTGAAGTGCAAACTAACTTGATTTCAATTAACTCATTATTTAGTCCCACATCGGATTTTGAGAAAAGGGGAGAGTCCGCCGCCTATATAAATAGGGGTCTTCCCCCTTTCTCAAAACTCGTCCCAAGCTCTAGATCTGAGCGGCTCTCGTAAATGTTGGAGCACGCTCGGATCTAGGCTTAAATTAATATTTCTCTATCTCCCTAAATTTCTGCCTTACTCCTGCGGGCTCTAGCAAAGCCACAAAGGAGTTCGGATTCTGGATCTGAAATCTTGGCGGAGGTTTCACTCGCGTGAAACTTTCTTCGGCGCGTGGTTGGCTCGGCGGCACGGGGATTGATCGCCTCGGGATGCGGAGCGGTTCGAGGAGCGGTTCGGGGAGCGGTTCAAGGAGCGGCTCGGCGTGGGACGGGAGCAGCTCGGAAGACGGCGCGGAACATCTCGCCTGCTCCAGGGCTGAGATTCCGGGTATGTGGTTAAAATATTTTTAGCATTAGTTTAGTTTAATCGCAGTAGGCTAGATCCTTCCTGGGATGGTCAGATCCATCCCAAGTCGGCATAGATCTTGGCATAGGGCCTTGGACCTTAGGGCCAAGTTAAAAATGTTTTAACTTGCAAGTTAATTTAGATTAACTGTTTTTCTTCCGCTGCTTAAGATTTTCCTGACTATGTTCCGTCCGACTTAGGACGGGACTAGAGTTTTTGTGCCCTAAGGGACCGCCAATCCCCCTACAAGCGCCTCGGTCGTCTTCTTCCTGAACAGACGAGAAACTCGTCAGGGTGGCCGGACCTTGGTTCCGGCCGAATCCCCTCCGATGCTAAGTCAGATCAAGGTCTGAAGAGTACTCTGCGGGGTAGGTACGACTCGAGAGGAGATCGACACGTTGACCCTCGGCACGAGCAGTGGAAGGGAGAGAAATGGCGGAAACAAAGGTCGTTGATGGAATACCTACGATCTGGATACCTGGGATTCGATCCCCTTCCTGGTTGTCCCTGCCACCCTCTTATAGGGTCCATGCCACGATTGCCCCCCGATCCACGTCCTTCGTCCGCCCCCCACTCATGCCCCCGCGATCCGCCTTCCTCCAGGCGCTTGCGTGCGTCGTGGGGGAGTGTTGATTAACGGACCCCTTAATGGTCATTAAGGAGCCGCGGACTCAGGGGGACGGTTGTCTCGGGGGAGCATGAACTGATCGTGCGTCTCCTGGGCTAGTCCGGCCCGACATAGGTTTTTATTCGCGGGCCTCGCCTGGCGGGGTCCAATCTCATTAGTGGGCTTCTCGTTCATGGCCGGGTCCATTCTCATTAGTGGTCTTCTCCATATTAGTCGTATCAATTGCCCCCATCGTCCGAGTCGTTCGGGTTTAGCCGGTTCGGCTCGGGCGATGTGACTGCTGGGGATTTGACAGGCGCGTCAGTTGAGGCCAGCCCATTACATGGGGGTCATCATGACGCAGCCCGTTTGAGCTTCTCTTGGTGCGGGTTTCGAAACACCGCCGATCTTCAGATGCCGCCACGTGTTCCCTTCCGGACGATTTGGATTCCTTGGTTGCCTTCCATATAAAGACGTCGGCCTCCCAAGTTTCAATTCTTTCGCACTCTTCCTTCTGATCTTTGGATTTGCAAGCTCCTTCTCTCCGTCGTCTTTCTTCCTTCAGCTCCTTCTCAAGGTAACCCCTTTTATTCTTTTGCCCCATGGCTACACTTAGAATAGGCGATTCGGCGTCGGGATCAAGGGACCCCCCGGCGCCCGAGTCCGGTAATGTCCGACCTTTGGGGCCCGGAGTCCCTTCGGGGACTCGCCCTGTTCTGGACAAGGGGAAGAGAAAGCTTTTCACGGATCCTGTTGGAGACGATGTGGCTCAGGCCGTCGAGAGGTTCGATGTTCCTCCGATGGGATCGTCATCTAAAGCCCCTTTCCTGGTGGTTAAGGAGATCTGGGAGAAATATTTATATCACCCGTACGACGTCAGGATCCCCTTTAGTGACGAGTGGATTTGCTTCCCGCCGAGCAATGAGGTCGACGTCTACGTCGAGATGTTTCGCTTGGGCCTCCGTTTCCCCCTTCTTCCCTTCATCATCCAAGTCATGGAATTCCTGATGGTGTCCTTATGCCAGTTGACCTCGTACTCTGTCGCGGTGCTGACCGGGTTCATCATGCTCTGCCGCGCCCATGGCTTAGAGCCGTCTCTTCCTCTTCTTTTTCATTACTATCGGATTCAGACGGTCGGCCAAGGTTCGTGGTAGCATCTCCGGGTCCGCGCGGGGAGCGAGTGTTTGCTCTGTCTACCCCGCTGGGTGGGGGACTGGAGCTCGAGCTATGTCTTTGTTGTCTTTCCTGAGGACGCCAAGATTTTGACAGGTTGGGGGCTGTGTCAATATAGCTTGACATTGACCCTCTCCGAGGCTGACCAATCAGCTGTCCAGCTTCTGTCATCTCTTCTCCTAGAGGAGAGGTCGATCTGGCCTCTACTGGACGACTTGCTTCTTAAAACCTTCCTGTGGTCTCCTGTAGGCGTTTCCTTTTCTCTCTGCTTCTCCTCTAGCTTACCCTGATCTTCTTTCCTTCTGCAGAGATGGCTGGGCAAGAATTCACCCGCAATGTGGATGAGCTCATCCGGCGGGGATCCAGTCGAAGCTGGGGGAACCCATCGGGCCACGCGCCCCGTCGCACCGTCGACGAGGAGGTGCGCCAGGCGGAGCCCGCCGTGGGAAGAGTGGAGCCCTCAGTCAGGGTCACGCCGCCCCTCTTGCTCGCGACGAATCTCCCCGAGAGAGAAGCCGCAGAGGCCGAACTCCTCCGCCCCGCCCCGCCCGACTCGAGGAAGGGGGCGCAGGTGTCGAGCAGGCCCCTCGTGCACCCGTGAGAGGTCACGGTGCGGGGCGCAAGCGCTTCCCCCCGTCGTCCGCAGATCCCAGCGACAGGAAGAGAAGGAAGGAGGGTGGGGAGGCCCACACTCTGGTGGCCCCCGAGATGCCGATGACCTTCGGCGAGACTCTTCCGCTGACCTTGGTGGCCACCCCTGTCGTCTCGGTCGAGCCCTCCCTGGTCGGGGCTGGTGGCGTGTTGGCGAACGTCCTGACGAATCCCGAGATCACCCCCAGGGACTCGGTGTTCATTAACCGGGTCATGGCCAACCATCTGGCGCACGGTTCCGTTCTTCTGAGGGACTGGGCTCTCGTAGAAAGAGCTCCCACTGACACACTGTCGGACTCCTTAGTCTGGCAGCTTCAACAGGTCCGACCGCCTTACTGTTCTCCAATGTTCTATTTGATCCTTCTTAACATAGCTCCTTCATTTTTGTAGGCCACTATGATGGCTGTCGAGGCGCAACGTCGGGCGGCCCGGGCGAGGGACCTCGAGGAATCCTCGGCCCGGGAGCGTTCCAGGGCCGGGGCGGCCGAGGTGGCCGTTCAAGAGGCACGCATGGAGGCTCGGCAGCTTCGGCACCGGGTGGATGGGCTTGATTTCCAAGTGTTGGACCTCCGGGGGAACTGGCCGATGACCGAAGGTTGGCCCAAGAGGCGGAGGAGGCGTTCCGCCAGGAGAGGGGTGATCTTCAGCGTGAACTGGCAGACCTGCGTCAGATGACCCGGTTCGTCGAGGAGGTGGAAAGGGGCGTCGACGGGGTCCTGGGAGCAAGGATCGTGGAGGTCCTTAGGGAGGCCTTTAACTCCTACGAGGATCTCCTGGCTCTCCGGATTATTGACATCGTCCGGAACTCCTTCCGGCGGTTTACGGAGCATGCCCGGTAACCTCTCCCGCCCGCGGATCATCCGCTCTCCGAACAAGGCGAGGTGCCAGAGGACGCTTCCTCCCGTGCCCCATGTCCTTAGGCTTCTGCGTCTTGTCCCCCCTCCAGTTTTCTGGCTTGTAATTTCAAACAATTTTATTTATATAGCTTCTTTGCCGATGGGGGTCTTCCACTTTGCGGAGACCCTCAGTCTTTTTGATCTTTTATTACGCCTTGATCTTGCCGTGAATTCCACGTTTTCACCGGCGGTCCTTTATGACTCGTGGTAAGGGCAACGGGTCTTCAGGTCTGCGGACCCGTTGGTACACTGGATTGGGATCTTACAGGCGCCCTCGTCCGTCCCGCCGTAGCTCTTCCACCATCCGTGACACTCGGTCAGCTTGGGTAATCGTCTTGCATGCGGTTGGGTTGCTCTCAGTCTCACAATCAGTCGGGGGGCCTGTCTTATTTATGGAGTGAATTGCCTCCGGTCCCTCGGCTGATGGGATCCTCAGGGGCGAAAAGGGTGTTCCCCCCAGGCTTGTATTCTACTGGCGTTCAAACCCTCCGGGGTTGCTCCCAGCCTTACGGCCGGTCGGATTGGTTGGTTGGCGAGGAGAGCTGTCCCTCGGCTTAGGACCAACCGATGTCCCTGTTTACTGGGGGAGTTACCCCCAGCCTTACAGACGGTCAGGTCGGTTGGTTGGTGAGGGGGGCCATCCCTCGGCTTACGACCAACCGATGTACCCGTCTGCTGTGGGGGTTGCCCCCAGCCTTACGAATGGTCAGGTCGGTTGGTTTGCGAGGGGGGCCATCCCTCGGCTTATTACCAACAGATGTACCCGTCTGCTGGGGGAGTTGCCCCCAGCCTTACGAACGGTCAGGTCGGTTGGCTGGCGAGGGGGTCATCCCTCGGCTTATTACCGACCGATGTACCCGTCTGCTGGGGGAGTTACCCCCAGCCTTACGAACGGTCAGGTCGGTTGGTTGACGAGGGGGGCCATCCATCGGCTTATAACCAACCGATGTCCCCATCTGCTTGTGGATGCCCTCAGCCTTACGAACGGGCCTGTCGATCGACCTGCTGGGGAAGTTGCCCTCAGCCTTACGGTCGATCAGATCGGTGGGCCTGCGGAGGGTTGCTTCTCCGGCTTAGGGCCGATCGGTGAAACCCGTTTGCTGGGAGAATTGCCCCCAGGCTTACAGATGGATTTAGGGACCGGGCTGCTTAGGGAGTTGCCCCATCCTCATAGCCGATTGGTTCGGTGGGCCTGTAGAGGATTGCTTCTCCGGCTTAGGGCCGACCGGTGAAACCCGTTTTGTCGGGGGGAGTTGTCCCCAGGCTTGCGGACGGGTTTAAGGACCGGCCTGCTGGGGGAGTTGCCCACAGCCTTACGGCCGATCGGTTCGGTGGGCCTGCGGAGGGTTGCTCTCCGGCTTAGGGCCGACTACTGAGCCCGTCTGCTAGGGGAGTTGCCCCTAGGCTTGCGGACGGATTTGGTGATCCTCCCGCTTGGGGGACAGCTTCCCGCCTCCGACCTTTTAAGCAAAGGCGGCCCTCCAGGGGAAGAGATTGAGCTCTCTTCTTTGTTGTGAAATGGCAGTTCAGCTAGATGCGGAAAAAAGGTTGCATTTGTACTAACAAGGTCCTCCTATGGACCAGTACATTTGGAGGAAAAACAAAAAACGGAGGAGGTCGAGGCAAGCTAGCCTTGTCCCGGTGAGGTGGCGGCTGCTCGTCTCGTCTGCTCACTCGATGATGCGTACGGCAGTCTGGACAACGTTCACCTTCTTTCCCTTGTCCAGCTGCCGGGATGTCCCTTCCCCAGGAGGGGAGTCATCGGCGAAGCTCTTTAAGTGGCCCCGACTCACCAGCTTCTCAATGTCCTTCTTAAGATGCCAGCAGTCGTCGGTGTCATGGCCGTTGTCCTTGTGATATTTGCAATACTTCTCTTCGTTTCTCCCACCTCTCTTCATCTTCGGAGGGGGCCTGTTCATGCGCCCCTCCTTCTGGGCATGCGCAAGGACAACGTCCAGGCGGGCGTTCAACGGGGCATGCCGTGGCTTTTCTCTTCGCTGCTTTCCTCGGGCCCTCTTCTCCTGCCAATGCTCCTTGGGCTGCGGCATTCGCTCTCATCACGCTTGGATCCCTGCTTGGTCTTTCCGTCGTCCTCGGCCAAGGCCTCTTCTGTCAGCATGAAGCACTCAGCCCACGCCATGACTCCAGCGAGGTCCTTTGGGTGGTCGTTGTGTAGCGATTTCTTCAGACCGCGGTGCTGCAGTCCTTTCTTCAGGGCCGTCTTAACGACCAGCTCGGGACAGCTCTCCATGTTCAGCCGCTCCGTGTTGAAGCGACGCATGAAGTGCCTCAGGGACTCCCCTGGACCCTGTAAGGCTGTACCACATTGAATAGGAGCTCTGAGTCCGATTTTACCTGTCTCCCGGCCATGAACTGCTTGCAGAACAATTGGGAGAGTTCCTCAAAGCTATCGATGGAGTGGTTGGGCAAGCTGTGGTACCAAGTCCTCGCTGCTTTCAGGAGGGTGGAATAGAAACCCCTGCAAAGCAGGGTGTCGTCGGCCCCTTGGAACGCCATGACCCTCTCGTAATCCATCACGTGGTCCGCGGGATCTCCCGTGCCATCATACTTCTTCAGGGTCAGCACCTTGAAACTCGAGGGTACACATGCCTCGGTTATCCTCTGGGTCAAGGGACATCTGTCGCCATTAACGCCCCCTGACCGCACTCCTTCGCTTACCACGTGATCGTCCGGTCGTGATGGGGGGCGGGTTCCTGCCTGGCGGTCTCTCGCGTCCTCGACAAACTGGGCACGTGGCTCGATCAGTGCGCGTCCCTTTTCTCGCTTCGGTATTCTCGCCTGTCCCGCTTCACTCGGCGGGAACTTCCGCTCTGTTGGGACCGATCTCCTGATGCCCGGCGATCGTCCCGTCGGTGCTTGGACGAGCCTGGTCGTCTGGACGAGGCGGTCACCGACTCGTCCTCTGCTTGCCCGAAGCCCCTCCTGTTCCCCTCACGAAACGAGGTGGGAGTGGGATGTAATGCCTTGATAGCTACTGCACAAATACTAGAGGGGGGTGAATAGTACTTTAAAATAATCAAGAGTCTAATTCCTAATTATTGTGCAAACTCAACCAACAATACGGAATGAAAATATTGACAACAATAAAAGACAATGCAAACAAGCGATGTAACGGGTTCGGATCCACCCAAGTCTTCCCGACTTGTTCCCGGTGATCCTACGTCCCAAACACCCGGATCCCCTCCGGCTACTTGAGTTAGAATCCTCTAACCCAAGTTTGCACTATGAAATTCTTATAGAAAACCTCTACAAGATCAAATCATACACAAATGAAAATGTGACTCCCACAAACCGGGATCACAAACTTCTCTCACAACCGAGAGATAAACTTAATATCAAAGTAAATGAAACAATAAACACTTACCAACAAAATCATATGCCTTGAGTAAACTTACTGATTTTAGGGCAAGGAAGATTTTGAAGGAGAGAATGTCACCAAACCCTAGCTCCACCAAGATGAACAGCGATCGAAGGCTATGATGGAGTTGGTGACTTTGAATCAAGCTCTTGGCTTGAGTGGCTTACAATGAAGAGAATATCTCTTGAGGAAATTAGGGCTCAAGGAGTTTGGAGAGGTTCTTTGTGAGAAGAGGTAGCTTGGAAATGAGAATTGAATGCTCTCTCTTTGATTCTCTAAAACTCAATCATGGCAGCCTTGAATGCTAGGAAGAAGCATCACAAGTATATATAGGATAGAGAGAAGAGAGAGGCAAAATTCGTGGCATTAAATGCTCCAACAGCTTTATTCTGAAGCAGTCTAATCGGTCTAAGAGGGATCACTGACCGATTAGTTATGCAACTAGTCGGTCGGTGATTCTTCTTGGACCGACTAAAAGGTTCACAGCCAATATAGAGAATTTCAGGAGATAGAACTAGTCGGTCTAAGAAGACTTACCAACCGACTAGTTTGACAACTAGTCGGTCGGTGAGTGTTCTTGGACTGACTAACTAGTCAACAGGAGCTAGGCTGAAAAATGAAAGTATAACTAGTCGGTCTAAGAAGGATTCCCAACCGACTAGTTTGACAACTAGTCGGTCGGTGAACCTTCTTGGACCGACTAATTAGTCAACAGTGCCTAGGCTGAATTGAGCAAGTAGATCTAGTCGGTTCAAGAAGGATTCTTAACCGACTAGATGACAATCTATTCGGTTGGTTCTTCTTCTTGAACCAACTAAGATGCACAAGAAGCCGCGAAATGAAGCGTAAAGCTTCGGAAAAGTTTCTATAGGCTTCTACGATAATCCTAGCTCTAAGATATGAGCGTTATGAAGGTTATAATGTAAGTCATACTCAAGGCTTAACATTCTACAAAAAGAAGCTAGAAGACTATAAAATAAACTAGACGAACCGTCTTCAAAGCTTCAATCCAAATCTCTTGACTTCAATAATGCTCCTAGAGCTTCAACGAAGCTTCAGGCACACGATCACGCGCTTTAAGAAGTCTTGAGACGTCGCTTTTGATGTACATAGAATTTTGGCGACGATCTCCATAACTGCGCTCACAAAGAGTTAGTTCACGATATTTATGTTTGTTCATCATCAAAACCAAATCCGGGGAATCAATACTCAACATTCTCCCCCTTTTTGGTGATGACAAACCAACATAAATAATAATCAATAATAATGTGTCAAATGAAATTTACTTACTCCCCCTGCATTGATGACACGTTAATTCCGTATTAAATAATAATCATACGCATCAAGCAGACGAGGAAAGTATAAAATATGAACCCAATTATTGAAATTTAGGATCTAAATCCATTTTTATATCTTAACTCCCCCTGAATCTAACATATCAAATTAGATTCACGGTAAATTGCTTTAAATTATCATTTAGCACATCGTCATTATTAATTCTCTCTCCCCCTTCGGCATTAGCAAAAAGAGCGGGAGGAGATCAAATAATACGACCAATGGCTAAAAATAAAAGCACGGGAGTCAAAAAATACGACCACGGTCCAAATGACACCAATGTAAAATAACGAAGAAAATCAAAGCGTGCCAACGAGACCATAGTCGAAAATCGAAAAATGAAATCATCAAAAACTCAAATCAATTTTACGTATTGAGTTATGGAACATACTCTCCAATATCAACATTCTTAGTGAATTTAGTGCATGGAAAACAATTCTATGTTTTCATAGAAACAGTTCTATTTAATCAATATAATCATCGAGCGACGAAATCAACATCAGAGACAGAAAGAAATATAATGTGTGCACACTGAAGTAAATGGCAACACGATGTGTGTGTGTGTGTGTGTGTGTGTGTGTGTGTGTGTGTGTGTGTGTGTGTAACAGGATACATTATTTTGGCGGAGGATGAGATAGTGGGGAGTGACGGCGCTTGTGCCCTATCCTCTCCCTATATTATCCTTCTCACCAAAGTACGACTGTATGTAAATCGGTACATATTAATAAAGATACTCGCTAACTTTCCAAAAAATATATATAACAGGATACATCAAAAAGTATACATCCACCAACACAAATATAAACGATCATCAGATCGGAGCACATCATACAACATATCTCACAACATACATCGAAGTATCACAAAACATCCAACAAATACATCAAAAATACATAACCGCCCAAGTATCCTACCCCACTCTCTCACGACAAAATAGATCATCCAAGTGCACATGAGAGAGTCCTCCAACGCAAGCTCAGGATGATTCGGGCCCAATTTATCTCGCTCCCCATAAAAAGAGCGTAGATAAGCTTGAGGAATGGCTGAGAGGGCAAGCTAGAGGAGCCGTACTTCGGTAGAAGACATGATTTCAGAATGAGATTTATGACCCACGCATTAGGCTTGAAAGATTTCGATGGAACGCCAATCATGGCGGGAGGAATGACGTGGAACATCTCAGCAAGCATGGTCTGGTCAAGATCGTGGATATTATCCACGGAGATATCAGAAGGAAGCAGGCCAGAGAAGGAGACACCAATCAACTGCCCTAAGATCTCTGCCGTGAGGATAATAGGTGTCCCCAAGACAGTGGTCTCAATGCAGTGAGTGTCATCATACTCACCATGGACTCGATTGGCATAGAACAATTTGACGAGTCTGGGGTATGGATGAGGATTCGCCTTGGGATCATGGCGAAGATAATCTAGAAGGCCGCTATAGGAGAGGAGATCTGCGAGCTGAGGAAAGTCAGAGAATTGAACGAAATGCTCCAGAATCAACGGACAGTGCTCGATACGGTTGTAAGCCGCAAGACACAATGGGTCATCACGACATAACGAGATATCGACACCACCCAAAGGCATGAGAGACTTCCCCTTCGACTGACGAGAGGAAGATCGAGGAGGAGGAGTAGGAGCCTTCTCGATAGGCTCAGACTCTAGGATATACTCATCGTCTGAGTCAGGTGGTGAGGGAGCACAGAATGGTCCAGAAGTCAAAATCTTTTCTTTGGCCTTGGTCGGGGCTTGGGTTTGGGTTGAGCTGATGGTTTTGGCTTGGAAACGGTAGTTCTCTTCTTCTTGAGGGGAGGCGAGGAAGAAGATGGAGAGGTAGGCGTACGAGTGGTTTTGGCACGATGTTGAGGAGGGTCAGTAGGAGGAGGTTCGACGGTCATGGGAGACAGAGAGGTAGGACGGATAGGGATACGTGTCTTCGCCATGATATAGTGACGAGACAACACACAAACGATCGAGATCGAACGAGAAATCGAACGAAATCGGAAACCCTAATACGAACGAAATCGAAGTTTGAATGAAATAGGATTAGATTGAACCCTAAAGACTGAGAGAGATATATACCCTAGGTCGACTGGAGGAGGAGAGGGGCTCGGCAAAGGTTGACGGCGGCCGGAAGAGGCGGCGCACGGCGGAGGGAGACGAATGGACGAGGGGTTAGGGTTTAGGGAGGAAATATCGCACCGATTAGAATGAATTCTAATCTGTGCGGGAGGCTATTAATCGACTGAAAGAGTGAAAAGACCAAAGTGCCATAACGCATTTAGTCGGTCTCAGTTAAAGCGCTGACAGACTAGAATACAATATAGTCGGTCGGCCAATGAGCTTAGACCGACTAACTGCAAACAGTAACAGAAGTCAAATTTAGAGCAAGAATTAGTCGGTCTGAGTTCAATCACTGACCGACTAGAACTGAAACTAGTCGGTCGAATAATGAACTGGGACCGACTAAGAGAGTCCAAAAATTTGCGAATTCGAAATTTTGAGTTCTCTCCTAAGCACACTTGGACGAAACATCGAAATACTCTCAAACATTATTATTCTACCCCATAAAACATAGAAAATCTTAAATACGACGTGCATGAACATATCTAGCATAAATTCCGAAAATCCAATCATAAATCCAGAAAATCCCAACAAATCTAGCATGAGCATATCAATATCATTATCATGCGGGATTATTGAAAATATGAATCCTAAATCTCGGATTCACCCATAATCCCCAATTCTCGACGTAACTGCACAAATGAGTCTTCCTTGAGTGGTTTCGTGAAAATATCGGCGATTTGCTTCTGAGTTTCAACATACACTAAAATGATGTCCTTTCTAGCAACATGATCATCTAGGAAATGGTGACGGACATCTATGTGTTTAGAACGGGAGTGGTGTACCGGATTCTTAGAGAGACATATTGCACTTTGGTTGTCCACCATGATAGGGCAAGTATCATAGTTTATACCGAAGTCTTTAAGAGTGTGTCTCATCCAAAGAACCTGAGCACACGCAGTATCGGCGGCAATATATTCTGCCTCAGTGGTTGAAAGTGATACGGAATTCTGCTTCTTGGAAAACCAAGAGACAAGAGAATTTCCTATAAAATGGCAAGTGCCACTAGTACTTTTCTTGTCGGATTTGCATCCATCATAATCTGCGTCACTATATGAGATTAACTCATATGTGCTAGACTTTGGATAAAGTAATCCGTAGTTGAGTGTGTAACTTAAATAACGGAAAATACGTTTAACCGCTACTAAGTGAGATTCCTTAGGTTGAGACTGATAACGAGCACATACACATACATCAAACATAATATCGGGCCGACTGGCAGTAAGATATAATAAACTACCTATCATACCTCGATATAGACGAATGTCTACATCTTTGCCGCCCGTATCTTTATCAAGATGTGTAGTAGTGCTCATTGGAGTCTTCTTGCCAGAAGCATTCTCCAGTCCAAATCGCTTTAGCAACTCCACCGTGTACTTGGTTTGGTGGATGAAGATTCCATCGTGCATTTGGCGAATTTGGAGACCTAAGAAATATTTGAGCTCACCCATGTGGCTCATCTCAAATTGGTCGTTCATGACATTAGAAAACTCTTTGCAAAGAGTGAAGTTAGTAGCACCGAAAATGATATCACTAACATAAATTTGAACTAAAATAATATAATGATTGGCATACTTAACAAAAAGTGTTGAATCAACTTCACCCATTTTAAAACCCAAATCCAAAAGAAAGTTCTTTAGGCGGTCATGTAGGAAGATATATGCCCATAAGGCAATTTATCTTGATTATGCGTCTTGTTCATACCGTATATGGTACGTATTACTCTAAGTATAAAATCATTTGTATTAATATACTTAGAAATATCCATAGAATTATAGTTAGGTCCTTACATATCTAGATGAGATCTCGATTATGAGTAAGTAAGCGACCGAATAGAAACGTAAGTCTTAAACGGTTCGTGATCATAGATGTGTCGAGAACTGGATATCGACACATCGGATAGATCACTGTGTCTTCGTCTTGCCTTCGGGTAATGATGATCTCATAGTCATTCGACTTGGCGAAGTCGGAGACGAGACACAGGTGCTCATTAGAGAATGAGTTCACTGAACGACCAAGTTAGAGTTATTAAATGGTTAAACTTTAATGATCTGTCTTTAATAACTCTAGGGTGATGATAGGTTAGTTGATCCTTAAGACCTGAAGTCAACTGTATAAACCTGTGAACGGACGGTGTAGCTTAGACCCATGATCTAGCTTCGAGGACCAGTCCTGATGAAAGATCTTAGGTTGGGTTGCACCTGAAGCTCTCAAGGTGAGTAAGTGACTAAGATGGGATTCGTCACTTCCATTAAAGGGAAGTTAGTGTTATAGGCTCAGTACGGTCTTTATGTTAATCCTCGGCCGGGGTACGTTGCAAGTAGTACAACGTGTATAAAATAAAGACCGCCGTATACTGACCAATGTTGTCTAATAGGGTTGACAGAAAACCATACCCTAGACCAACATCAAACACAGTCTTGACGAAGGGATTTTAGCTAACGGAATTCATCACTGACACAGCCAATGCAAACCCAATGATACTTTTGTCAAAGGGTCGATCACGTTATGATGACTCTGAAACAGGGACGACAGCTACTGCTCGTAGTGACCGTCGTCTAGGGGTTTCGAGCCCCAACCTGTAGTAAGGTCAGGCTGTAGGGTCTCACACCGAGTAGTACTCGTGTCTTAGTAATAGGAATATAGAATAGAGAGAAATGTCATTTGATGATATTCACAAGTTAAGTTGTGAAAGTTAGTCGCAATAGCAATAGGGACATAACGTTGCATTAGATGCTAACTTTAACTAAACGTGTTGTAAATTAGTTACGACGAATTTAGTAGGAACAAACTTGTTGGAAAGGGTTACCTGGATGACGGGATCGTCCCGGTCTAAACACAGGTTCAAACCGTGTCCAAATCGGAGCTCAAACGAGCCCAGAAACGCAGAAAGAGTTCAAGGGGAAGTGGGTTAGACCCACCGGGCCAAGAGGCCCATGTGCAAGGGCAAAACGGGCGCGGCCCGCTGCAGCAGCGGGCATGGCCCGCTGTGTGCAGCGGGCGGGCGCCCGCTGCATTAGCGGGCGTGGCCCGCTGCACAGCGGGCCAGCGCCCGCTGATGCAGCGGGCCAGCGCCCGCTGATGCAGCGGGCACGGCCCGCTGCACGCAGCGGGCCAGCGCCCGCTGCAAGCGGACGCGGCCCGCTGCTTGCAGCGGGCCAGCGCCCGCTGCTTGCAGCGGGCGCCAGCCCGCTGCAGCAGCGGGCGCCCGCCCGCTGCTTGCAGCGGGCGGGTGACCCGCCCTTGCCCCCCCTTGGGCGGGCGCGCCCGCTAAGTCTAGCGGGCGCGCCCGCAACTTAAGTCAAATTAGGTTTTTTGAAAACCCAAATGACGGCTACGAATTTTGTGAGAATTGCTAAACTTTGAGCAATTGTTTGAGGGGTCAAACGAAGTCGAAATTCGTCACCGTCAGTTTCTACGCGTTCACCATTCCAAGCTTTTTTGATTGATAGCTTGTTTGGTGTCTGAAGTTTAGTATGTGAGGAGAATTAATTCGTTAAAGTTTGACTTTGTGAAAGGCTAACTTTAAAATTGAAATTAAGCCAAATGACTTAATTCAATTTTTCTCTTCATGTGGATTGTCCCACATTGCCCGCAACAAGAGGGTGAGTGCTCACTCCCTATATAAATAGGGGTGCACTCTCCTCGTTGAAAAACACTCCAGTCAACGATCGGGTAGCTCCAAATTATTGAGCAAGCTCGGTCCGCGACTAAATCTCTCTCTCTACTTTCCTATTCTCCGGAGTAGTCCTAGCACGACTACGAAGGGGGTTTGGATCTGATCCGGACGTCTAAGACGCGGGTTTCTTCTCAAGTGAAACTTTCTACCGCGTGTGATCGGCTCGGAGGCGAAAGCGGCTCGGGCGGATCGGTGCGAGGGTGCGAGGCGGCTCAGGGAGATCGGGTCAACGCGGCTCGGCTACGACGAGCTTCTCAAGACGGTGCGGTACATCTTGCCTGCTCCAGGGCCAAGATTCCGGGTATGTGGTTAAGCGTTTTAGCGTAATTTTAATTAGTCGCTTAGTGTAGATCCTTCTTGGAGTGGTCAGACCCACTCCAAGTCGGCATAGATCGGGCTGGGTTCTGGCTCCCCAGAGCCTAGCTAAATTGTTTAGCTAGTCTAGAAATTTTGATTTCTGTTTTTCGGCTGCGCTTTTGTGCCTCCGTGGTCCGTCCGACTTAGGACGGATACGGATCCGAGCTCTGGGGGTCCGCTGAAACCTCAACAGTGGTATCAGAGCCACGGTTATGCTATAGATCTACTATAGCGACTTTTTTAAATAGTTAAAAATGCTTAGCTTTCATATGCAAAACTTTTTTTTTATGTTAAATTAGTTTTGAAAATATTTTGTGTTTCAAAAAATTTTTTTTTTTTGCAACACTGATATTTATTTTAATTTTGGAGCAAAATTAATTTTATGCGATAAATCTAAAAAGGTAGTCTCCTTTATTATAAATACTTTATAAAATTTTTATGAGCCATTAAAAATTTTAAAAGGGTATTTAATGTTTATGTAATCTTTAGAAAAATTTTATTTTTGAAATTTAAGAATTTTTCTTTAGTTACATAAAGTTAGAAATCTTTAAACTTTACTTGAATGCTTCTAAAAAAGGATTTCTAAAAGATTTTAAAAGAGTTTTAAAATTGTTTAAATATGTTAATAGTAGAAATAATTTTATTTCATGAGATGTTATATAAAATTAATTTCTTTTACTACATAGATGTTTCTAAAATTTTTTATGTGATATTTTAATTTTAGAAATGAGGTTAAAAATTTTAAGGCCTAAGTTTAAAATTATTAGATAATTTTGTACGACTTAGTTTTATGCGATAAAATTTTATGAAGGCCTTAAAATTTTAAACTTTAATTTTAAGTGTTAAAATTTAGATTTGCATGTTTGTATTATATAGATAATTTTAAAAACTTGCAAATATCTATAATATGTCACTAAAAATGAAACTTTCTTTTATGCGGATAAAATTAGTTGCTTCATTTCATGTTGTATAATGTATACACAAACCTTGTTAGGTTAGCCATTAAAACATGATAGTGACATGCTACGTTTGATAAAACAAAACAACATTCGAACCTAATACCTGATTAGGATAGTCCCTTTGTTTGTAAATCATTTCATTAAAATGTTTAGATAATGATTTTCATAAGAGACAAAAATGTTGAATTGTTTCATTAAAATCCTAATAAGATTGGGGTAGTAAGTTGAACGTAGAACCTTATAGTTGATAAGGACTTAATAAAAGATGTTCAACAAATCTGAAAAATTTTGAATTTTAGGATCCACTAGTTGATAAGGATTAACTAGTTGTTTTTATTAAAAGCCATTTAGTTGTTTGGAAAACATAAGATTGATGACAACTCCTTCAATGGATCATGATGTCGGTCAATGTGCTTGGCTAAAGTTTTTGGACCAACCTAGCTAGACTGGGTAACAAGTGGTCCTGGCTTAGTCAATTCCCTGGCCGCGTCCGCTGGACCGCAAGGAGTCAATTCATGACTATGTAAGTCCATCGACTATACCTAAGTCAATGCGATAATAATCTTGTTCAAGATAAATCGTAGCCCTCCTTGTTTTAGGAGTTGGCAACTGTAAGAAACATGTTCCGGTTGTTGAGCTACACTCAAGCCGTGACATGTCAATCTTATAGAAACCGATTTCTTGATTGACATCTTAACCTGACTGAAACCCTTGTCTCATCCCTCGAGCTTCGGCGTAAGTCTAACCAAGAATGTAGTCTAAGACCTGACCCAAACCGGCGCGTCGTGCATACACCGAGCAAAGGGGCAAGTCAGGCTAGACACGAAAACAAGGGTCCGACTAGGCTAGCCATTGTGATCCGGTTGAGCACACTCATGATCACAAATGACTAGGGGTAAAAATCGATAGGGAATCATAGTAAATATGATTGACGACGAGTTCGTCTACCGACTGCAGAGTCGGACAACTTGTTGAGATACACTCAAGGTTGTCAGACTCAGGGTAGTCGGATCCCTCTCTCACAAATATTATTTTATAATAAATTGTTTATTATTATGGCTTTAAATAAATTTAGTGGGAGAATATAGTTTTATTAAAACCATTAAAACTATACTACGAACATTTACTAACTATAGTATCTATAAAATACAGAATGGATTCGGGACTTAGATACATGGTTGAGAAGAACGTGCTGGATGGAACGAACTACAAAGACTGGCTTAGGAACATCAAGTTGGTCCTTTCCCTAGCCGGAATAGGATACGTACTGTTCGAAGACGCTCCAGATAAGCCGGATGAAGATTCGACCCACGAGGAAAAGGAAGCCTACAAATTGTACCAGAGGGATGCAGAGAAGGCCAGGTGCCTTACTCTGGCTTCGATGACCAACGAGTTGCAGAGGAAGCATGAACATATGGATGTTCAAAGCATGCTCCTCAACGCACAAGAGTTGTATGGCAAGCGATCAAGAGCTGCCAAGTTCGAGGCCACTAGCAACCTCTGGGGCACCAAGATGGGGACGGAACCCGTACAAGATCATGTTATCAAGATGATCGGGTACGTGGAGGACGCTGCCCAGTTAGGATTTGTCCTGGACAATGAGATGTCCACGGACATTATCCTAAAGTCTTTGACTCCCGATTTTAAGCCTTTTATAACTGGCTTTATAATGAACAGCCTTGAGACGGATCTTCCGGGTCTCCTCAATATGCTCCGGCAGTTTGAGGAGATTCATAAGAAGCCGGCTGCACTGGTTGTTGGCTCTGCCACTTCCGAACAGCCGAAAGGCAAAGGAAAGAAGAGGCAGGTCCCACAACCTGCGAAGGCTAAGAATGGGAAGAAGAAGAACAAAGGGGCCCCGTCGAAATCTGAGTGCTTCCATTGCCACAAGATTGGCCACTGGAAGAGGAACTGCAAGATCTATCTTGCAGAGAAGAAGAAGGGGCATACTGATGCCTCTACCTCAGGTACAAATTAAAATTCAATTAAATACAATTATTTCCATTCATATAGTATGAGAAACTTATAGACATCTGTGTACTGTATACAGGTGGCTGATAAGAACTGGAGATTGGAGAAGTACGGAGATCGGTCGGCAATTAAAGCAACAGTTGCTGCTGGGACCGCTCAAAGACTTCTGGAGACGCTGATCGTGATGGAGATGATATTTTTCTTATTTGAATAAAATGTATCATCTTTAAGGATCGAAAACAATGAATGAGTGCTTTGCACTCAAGGTTTATTTTTGATAAACAAATTAAGGTTCCTTTTATGAACCCGTTGTTTTGGAATGGATGTCTCATTTGTTACAATTGAAATTGAATTGGCTCAAATTCTGTGGATGTGGCTTTTCTGTGATGGTTGCGTATATTTTCGAATAATGGTGTATTGCTTCGATAATATTGATTTTGGAGCTGACTAAAAGCTAGAAGTCAATCAGTAGTTAAGTGAAGGTTCCAGGGGACGTATAAATTGTGTGCGATCACAATAATACGCACATCAAGATTAATTCTTGATCATCTGCATTTAGTTATTAAAAGAGTTAATACTAAATGTGGTTAAAGGAATTAGTACAGTGTAGAACGTTTTGATTGAACGAGTCAATGTCAAGATTCCTTAAAACGATCTTGACTTGACCCATTCGTCAAACCGAATCTGACACTTGTACATTCCATCTAAGGCACTTACCAAAAGGTTATTTTTGCACATAAATCTAAATATGATTTAGTTATTATGTTGAAGTAATTTAACCAGGTAATTCTCAAAGTCAGTGGGAGCAAGTAAGTATGCTTAGTTCCGTTTTTCCGGACTAAGTAAAAAGGATTTTTCACTTTAATGAATCTTCTATATAAATCATTAAGTCAAAATTGTTTTGATTTAATAGTATATATATAGAGACTTAGGGTGTCAAATATGTACTTGACATATTGACACAATAAAGTGGAGTGAGCTAGAACTGACTTACGAAAATGTTAGACCTCACATCTAAATCGTATAAGCTAACTGTTAGCTATACAAGGTTAGGAAAATTGATCCAGATCATTTTTCCAAAGGATCAACCCTGTGTGATCAAGAGATGTAATTTCAATCCATTAAAATTCGTTGTAGATACTTATTAGTAGAACCATTCTTAGGTTTGTCATATCAAATGTCAAAGTGACTGATATGCTATAACGGTATGAGATATCGAGATAAATAGCCTAAGTGCAAGTGGGAGATGTAGGAAGATATATGCCCATAAGGCAATTTATCTTGATTATGCGTCTTGTTCATACCGTATATGGTACGTATTACTCTAAGTATAAAATCATTTGTATTAATATACTTAGAAATATCCATAGACTTATAGTTAGGTCCTTACATATCTAGATGAGATCTCGATTATGAGTAAGTAAGCGACCGAATAGAAACGTAAGTCTTAAACGGTTCGTGATCATAGATGTGTCGAGAACTGGATATCGACACATCGGATAGATCACTGTGTCTTCGTCTTGCCTTCGGGTAATGATGATCTCATAGTCATTCGACTTGGCGAAGTCGGAGACGAGACACAGGTGCTCATTAGAGAATGAGTTCACTGAACGACCAAGTTAGAGTTATTAAATGGTTAAACTTTAATGATCTGTCTTTAATAACTCTAGGGTGATGATAGGTTAGTTGATCCTTAAGACCTGAAGTCAACTGTATAAACCTGTGAACGGACGGTGTAGCTTAGACCCATGATCTAGCTTCGAGGACCAGTCCTGATGAAAGATCTTAGGTTGGGTTGCACCTGAAGCTCTCAAGGTGAGTAAGTGACTAAGATGGGATTCGTCACTTCCATTAAAGGGAAGTTAGTGTTATAGGCTCAGTACGGTCTTTATGTTAATCCTCGGCCGGGGTACGTTGCAAGTAGTACAACGTGTATAAAATAAAGACCGCCGTATACTGACCAATGTTGTCTAATAGGGTTGACAGAAAACCATACCCTAGACCAACATCAAACACAGTCTTGACGAAGGGATTTTAGCTAACGGAATTCATCACTGACACAGCCAATGCAAACCCAATGATACTTTTGTCAAAGGGTCGATCACGTTATGATGACTCTGAAATAGGGACGACAGCTACTGCTCGTAGTGACCGTCGTCTAGGGGTTTCGAGCCCCAACCTGTAGTAAGGTCAGGCTGTAGGGTCTCACACCGAGTAGTACTCGTGTCTTAGTAATAGGAATATAGAATAGAGAGAAATGTCATTTGATGATATTCACAAGTTAAGTTGTGAAAGTTAGTCGCAATAGCAATAGGGACATAACGTTGCATTAGATGCTAACTTTAACTAAACGTGTTGTAAATTAGTTACGACGAATTTAGTAGGAACAAACTTGTTGGAAAGGGTTACCTGGATGACGGGATCGTCCCGGTCTAAACACAGGTTCAAACCGTGTCCAAATCGGAGCTCAAACGAGCCCAGAAACGCAGAAAGAGTTCAAGGGGAAGTGGGTTAGACCCACCGGGCCAAGAGGCCCATGTGCAAGGGCAAAACGGGCGCGGCCCGCTGCAGCAGCGGGCATGGCCCGCTGTGTGCAGCGGGCGGGCGCCCGCTGCATTAGCGGGCGTGGCCCGCTGCACAGCGGGCCAGCGCCCGCTGATGCAGCGGGCACGGCCCGCTGCACGCAGCGGGCCAGCGCCCGCTGCAAGCGGGCGCGGCCCGCTGCTTGCAGCGGGCCAGCGCCCGCTGCTTGCAGCGGGCGCCCGCCCGCTGCTTGCAGCGGGCGGGTGACCCGCCCTTGCCCCCCCTTGGGCGGGCGCGCCCGCTAAGTCTAGCGGGCGCGCCCGCAACTTAAGTCAAATTAGGTTTTTTGAAAACCCAAATGACGGCTACGAATTTTGTGAGAATTGCTAAACTTTGAGCAATTGTTTGAGGGGTCAAACGAAGTCGAAATTCGTCACCGTCAGTTTCTACGCGTTCACCATTCCAAGCTTTTTTGATTGATAGCTTGTTTGGTGTCTGAAGTTTAGTATGTGAGGAGAATTAATTCGTTAAAGTTTGACTTTGTGAAAGGCTAACTTTAAAATTGAAATTAAGCCAAATGACTTAATTCAATTTTTCTCTTCATGTGGATTGTCCCACATTGCCCGCAACAAGAGGGTGAGTGCTCACTCCCTATATAAATAGGGGTGCACTCTCCTCGTTGAAAAACACACCAGTCAACGATCGGGTAGCTCCAAATTATTGAGCAAGCTCGGTCCGCGACTAAATCTCTCTCTCTACTTTCCTATTCTCCGGAGTAGTCCTAGCACGACTACGAAGGGGGTTTGGATCTGATCCGGACGTCTAAGACGCGGGTTTCTTCTCAAGTGAAACTTTCTACCGCGTGTGATCGGCTCGGAGGCGAAAGCGGCTCGGGCGGATCGGTGCGAGGGTGCGAGGCGGCTCAGGGAGATCGGGTCAACGCGGCTCGGCTACGACGAGCTTCTCAAGACGGTGCGGTACATCTTGCCTGCTCCAGGGCCAAGATTCCGGGTATGTGGTTAAGCGTTTTAGCGTAATTTTAATTAGTCGCTTAGTGTAGATCCTTCTTGGAGTGGTCAGACCCACTCCAAGTCGGCATAGATCGGGCTGGGTTCTGGCTCCCCAGAGCCTAGCTAAATTGTTTAGCTAGTCTAGAAATTTTGATTTCTGTTTTTCCGCTGCGCTTTTGTGCCTCCGTGGTCCGTCCGACTTAGGACGGATACGGATCCGAGCTCTGGGGGTCCGCTGAAACCCCAACAGTGGTATCAGAGCCACGGTTATGCTATAGATCTACTATAGCGACTTTTTTAAATAGTTAAAAATGCTTAGCTTTCATATGCAAAACTTTTTTTTTATGTTAAATTAGTTTTGAAAATATTTTGTGTTTCAAAAAATTTTTTTTTTTTGCAACACTGATATTTATTTTAATTTTGGAGCAAAATTAATTTTATGCGATAAATCTAAAAAGGTAGTCTCCTTTATTATAAATACTTTATAAAATTTTTATGAGCCATTAAAAATTTTAAAAGGGTATTTAATGTTTATGTAATCTTTAGAAAAATTTTATTTTTGAAATTTAAGAATTTTTCTTTAGTTACATAAAGTTAGAAATCTTTAAACTTTACTTGAATGCTTCTAAAAAAGGATTTCTAAAAGATTTTAAAAGAGTTTTAAAATTGTTTAAATATGTTAATAGTAGAAATAATTTTATTTCATGAGATGTTATATAAAATTAATTTCTTTTACTACATAGATGTTTCTAAAATTTTTTATGTGATATTTTAATTTTAGAAATGAGGTTAAAAATTTTAAGGCCTAAGTTTAAAATTATTAGATAATTTTGTACGACTTAGTTTTATGCGATAAAATTTTATGAAGGCCTTAAAATTTTAAACTTTAATTTTAAGTGTTAAAATTTAGATTTGCATGTTTGTATTATATAGATAATTTTAAAAACTTGCAAATATCTATAATATGTCACTAAAAATGAAACTTTCTTTTATGCGGATAAAATTAGTTGCTTCATTTCATGTTGTATAATGTATACACAAACCTTGTTAGGTTAGCCATTAAAACATGATAGTGACATGCTACGTTTGATAAAACAAAACAACATTCGAACCTAATACCTGATTAGGATAGTCCCTTTGTTTGTAAATCATTTCATTAAAATGTTTAGATAATGATTTTCATAAGAGACAAAAATGTTGAATTGTTTCATTAAAATCCTAATAAGATTGGGGTAGTAAGTTGAACGTAGAACCTTATAGTTGATAAGGACTTAATAAAAGATGTTCAACAAATCTGAAAAATTTTGAATTTTAGGATCCACTAGTTGATAAGGATTAACTAGTTGTTTTTATTAAAAGCCATTTAGTTGTTTGGAAAACATAAGATTGATGACAACTCCTTCAATGGATCATGATGTCGGTCAATGTGCTTGGCTAAAGTTTTTGGACCAACCTAGCTAGACTGGGTAACAAGTGGTCCTGGCTTAGTCAATTCCCTGGCCGCGTCCGCTGGACCGCAAGGAGTCAATTCATGACTATGTAAGTCCATCGACTATACCTAAGTCAATGCGATAATAATCTTGTTCAAGATAAATCGTAGCCCTCCTTGTTTTAGGAGTTGGCAACTGTAAGAAACATGTTCCGGTTGTTGAGCTACACTCAAGCCGTGACATGTCAATCTTATAGAAACCGATTTCTTGATTGACATCTTAACCTGACTGAAACCCTTGTCTCATCCCTCGAGCTTCGGCGTAAGTCTAACCAAGAATGTAGTCTAAGACCTGACCCAAACCGGCGCGTCGTGCATACACCGAGCAAAGGGGCAAGTCAGGCTAGACACGAAAACAAGGGTCCGACTAGGCTAGCCATTGTGATCCGGTTGAGCACACTCATGATCACAAATGACTAGGGGTAAAAATCGATAGGGAATCATAGTAAATATGATTGACGACGAGTTCGTCTACCGACTGCAGAGTCGGACAACTTGTTGAGATACACTCAAGGTTGTCAGACTCAGGGTAGTCGGATCCCTCTCTCACAAATATTATTTTATAATAAATTGTTTATTATTATGGCTTTAAATAAATTTAGTGGGAGAATATAGTTTTATTAAAACCATTAAAACTATACTACGAACATTTACTAACTATAGTATCTATAAAATACAGAATGGATTCGGGACTTAGATACATGGTTGAGAAGAACGTGCTGGATGGAACGAACTACAAAGACTGGCTTAGGAACATCAAGTTGGTCCTTTCCCTAGCCGGAATAGGATACGTACTGTTCGAAGACGCTCCAGATAAGCCGGATGAAGATTCGACCCACGAGGAAAAGGAAGCCTACAAATTGTACCAGAGGGATGCAGAGAAGGCCAGGTGCCTTACTCTGGCTTCGATGACCAACGAGTTGCAGAGGAAGCATGAACATATGGATGTTCAAAGCATGCTCCTCAACGCACAAGAGTTGTATGGAAAGCGATCAAGAGCTGCCAAGTTCGAGGCCACTAGCAACCTCTGGGGCACCAAGATGGGGACGGAACCCGTACAAGATCATGTTATCAAGATGATCGGGTACGTGGAGGACGCTGCCCAGTTAGGATTTGTCCTGGACAATGAGATGTCCACGGACATTATCCTAAAGTCTTGACTCCCGATTTTAAGCCTTTTATAACTGGCTTTATAATGAACAGCCTTGAGACGGATCTTCCGGGTCTCCTCAATATGCTCCGGCAGTTTGAGGAGATTCATAAGAAGCCGGCTGCACTGGTTGTTGGCTCTGCCACTTCCGACCAGCCGAAAGGCAAAGGAAAGAAGAGGCAGGTCCCACAACCTGCGAAGGCTAAGAATGGGAAGAAGAAGAACAAAGGGGCCCCGTCGAAATCTGAGTGCTTCCATTGCCACAAGATTGGCCACTGGAAGAGGAACTGCAAGATCTATCTTGCAGAGAAGAAGAAGGGGCATACTGATGCCTCTACCTCAGGTACAAATTAAAATTCAATTAAATACAATTATTTCCATTCATATAGTATGAGAAACTTATAGACATCTGTGTACTGTATACAGGTGGCTGATAAGAACTGGAGATTGGAGAAGTACGGAGATCGGTCGGCAATTAAAGCAACAGTTGCTGCTGGGACCGCTCAAAGACTTCTGGAGACGCTGATCGTGATGGAGATGATATTTTTCTTATTTGAATAAAATGTATCATCTTTAAGGATCGAAAACAATGAATGAGTGCTTTGCACTCAAGGTTTATTTTTGATAAACAAATTAAGGTTCCTTTTATGAACCCGTTGTTTTGGAATGGATGTCTCATTTGTTACAATTGAAATTGAATTGGCTCAAATTCTGTGGATGTGGCTTTTCTGTGATGGTTGCGTATATTTTCGAATAATGGTGTATTGCTTCGATAATATTGATTTTGGAGCTGACTAAAAGCTAGAAGTCAATCAGTAGTTAAGTGAAGGTTCCAGGGGACGTATAAATTGTGTGCGATCACAATAATACGCACATCAAGATTAATTCTTGATCATCTGCATTTAGTTATTAAAAGAGTTAATACTAAATGTGGTTAAAGGAATTAGTACAGTGTAGAACGTTTTGATTGAACGAGTCAATGTCAAGATTCCTTAAAACGATCTTGACTTGACCCATTCGTCAAACCGAATCTGACACTTGTACATTCCATCTAAGGCACTTACCAAAAGGTTATTTTTGCACATAAATCTAAATATGATTTAGTTATTATGTTGAAGTAATTTAACCAGGTAATTCTCAAAGTCAGTGGGAGCAAGTAAGTATGCTTAGTTCCGTTTTTCCGGACTAAGTAAAAAGGATTTTTCACTTTAATGAATCTTCTATATAAATCATTAAGTCAAAATTGTTTTGATTTAATAGTATATATATAGAGACTTAGGGTGTCAAATATGTACTTGACATATTGACACAATAAAGTGGAGTGAGCTAGAACTGACTTACGAAAATGTTAGACCTCACATCTAAATCGTATAAGCTAACTGTTAGCTATACAAGGTTAGGAAAATTGATCCAGATCATTTTTCCAAAGGATCAACCCTGTGTGATCAAGAGATGTAATTTCAATCCATTAAAATTCGTTGTAGATACTTATTAGTAGAACCATTCTTAGGTTTGTCATATCAAATGTCAAAGTGACTGATATGCTATAACGGTATGAGATATCGAGATAAATAGCCTAAGTGCAAGTGGGAGATGTAGGAAGATATATGCCCATAAGGCAATTTATCTTGATTATGCGTCTTGTTCATACCGTATATGGTACGTATTACTCTAAGTATAAAATCATTTGTATTAATATACTTAGAAATATCCATAGACTTATAGTTAGGTCCTTACATATCTAGATGAGATCTCGATTATGAGTAAGTAAGCGACCGAATAGAAACGTAAGTCTTAAACGGTTCGTGATCATAGATGTGTCGAGAACTGGATATCGACACATCGGATAGATCACTGTGTCTTCGTCTTGCCTTCGGGTAATGATGATCTCATAGTCATTCGACTTGGCGAAGTCGGAGACGAGACACAGGTGCTCATTAGAGAATGAGTTCACTGAACGACCAAGTTAGAGTTATTAAATGGTTAAACTTTAATGATCTGTCTTTAATAACTCTAGGGTGATGATAGGTTAGTTGATCCTTAAGACCTGAAGTCAACTGTATAAACCTGTGAACGGACGGTGTAGCTTAGACCCATGATCTAGCTTCGAGGACTAGTCCTGATGAAAGATCTTAGGTTGGGTTGCACCTGAAGCTCTCAAGGTGAGTAAGTGACTAAGATGGGATTCGTCACTTCCATTAAAGGGAAGTTAGTGTTATAGGCTCAGTACGGTCTTTATGTTAATCCTCGGCCGGGGTACGTTGCAAGTAGTACAACGTGTATAAAATAAAGACCGCCGTATACTGACCAATGTTGTCTAATAGGGTTGACAGAAAACCATACCCTAGACCAACATCAAACACAGTCTTGACGAAGGGATTTTAGCTAACGGAATTCATCACTGACATAGCCAATGCAAACCCAATGATACTTTTGTCAAAGGGTCGATCACGTTATGATGACTCTGAAACAGGGACGACAGCTACTGCTCGTAGTGACCATCGTCTAGGGGTTTCGAGCCCCAACCTGTAGTAAGGTCAGGCTGTAGGGTCTCACACCGAGTAGTACTCGTGTCTTAGTAATAGGAATATAGAATAGAGAGAAATGTCATTTGATGATATTCACAAGTTAAGTTGTGAAAGTTAGTCGCAATAGCAATAGGGACATAACGTTGCATTAGATGCTAACTTTAACTAAACGTGTTGTAAATTAGTTACGACGAATTTAGTAGGAAAAAACTTGTTGGAAAGGGTTACCTGGATGACGGGATCGTCCCGGTCTAAACACAGGTTCAAACCGTGTCCAAATCGGAGCTCAAACGAGCCCAGAAACGCAGAAAGAGTTCAAGGGGAAGTGGGTTAGACCCACCGGGCCAAGAGGCCCATGTGCAAGGGCAAAACGGGCGCGGCCCGCTGCAGCAGCGGGCATGGCCCGCTGTGTGCAGCGGGCGGGCGCCCGCTGCACAGCGGGCCAGCGCCCGCTGATGCAGCGGGCACGGCCCGCTGCAGCAGCGGGCGCCCGCCCGCTGCTTGCAGCGGGCGGGTGACCCGCCCTTGCCCCCCCTTGGGCGGGCGCGCCCGCTAAGTCTAGCGGGCGCGCCCGCAACTTAAGTCAAATTAGGTTTTTTGAAAACCCAAATGACGGCTACGAATTTTGTGAGAATTGCTAAACTTTGAGCAATTGTTTGAGGGGTCAAACGAAGTCGAAATTCGTCACCGTCAGTTTCTACGCGTTCACCATTCCAAGCTTTTTTGATTGATAGCTTGTTTGGTGTCTGAAGTTTAGTATGTGAGGAGAATTAATTCGTTAAAGTTTGACTTTGTGAAAGGCTAACTTTAAAATTGAAATTAAGCCAAATGACTTAATTCAATTTTTCTCTTCATGTGGATTGTCTCACATTGCCCGCAACAAGAGGGTGAGTGCTCACTCCCTATATAAATAGGGGTGCACTCTCCTCGTTGAAAAACACACCAGTCAACGATCGGGTAGCTCCAAATTATTGAGCAAGCTCGGTCCGCGACTAAATCTCTCTCTCTACTTTCCTATTCTCCGGAGTAGTCCTAGCACGACTACGAAGGGGGTTTGGATCTGATCCGGACGTCTAAGACGCGGGTTTCTTCTCAAGTGAAACTTTCTACCGCGTGTGATCGGCTCGGAGGCGAAAGCGGCTCGGGCGGATCGGTGCGAGGGTGCGAGGCGGCTTAGGGAGATCGGGTCAACGCGGCTCGGCTACGACGAGCTTCTCAAGACGGTGCGGTACATCTTGCCTGCTCCAGGGCCAAGATTCCGGGTATGTGGTTAAGCGTTTTAGCGTAATTTTAATTAGTCGCTTAGTGTAGATCCTTCTTGGAGTGGTCAGACCCACTCCAAGTCGGCATAGATCGGGCTGGGTTCTGGCTCCCCAGAGCCTAGCTAAATTGTTTAGCTAGTCTAGAAATTTTGATTTCTGTTTTTCCGCTGCGCTTTTGTGCCTCCGTGGTCCGTCCGACTTAGGACGGATACGGATCCGAGCTCTGGGGGTCCGCTGAAACCCCAACAGGTCATACCAAGCTCTAGGAGCTTGTCTCAAACCGTAAAGTGCTTTCTTAAGTTTGAAAACGTGATTTGAAAATTTTTCATTTATAAAACCTGGAGGTTGAGAAACATAAACTTTCTCAACGACATCTCCGTTTAAAAACGCATTTTTTACATCCATTTGAAAGAGTTTAAAATCTTTATGGCATGCAAAAGATAACAACAACCTAATAGATTCTAATCTAGCTACAGGAGTAAAGGATTCTTCGAAATCTATACCTTCCTCTTGCCTGTAGCCTTGAGCTACTAACCGAGCTTTGTTCCAGACGACGTTTTGATTCTTGTCGGTCTTGTTCTTGAAAATCCACTTTGTTCCTATAACGGTGTGGTTCTTCGAAGGCAATGGAACTAGATCCCAAACCTCATTCCTCTCAAACTGAATGAGTTCCTCCTCCATGGCTAGGATCCAAGAACTATCTTCGCACGCCTCGTTGATATTCTTTGGCTCTACTGAAGAGGCAAAGGCACAATGAGCGAAGTAGTTGACTTGAGATCTCATCTTGACACTATCAAGTATGTTGCCAATGACTTGCTCATGGGGATGGTCACGAACTGTATGAAGCCGTTTGGGAACTCCCTGATCACTAGGAACATTTTCAAAAGAATCATCAGTAGGGTTAGTATCAATAGAATCAATAGAATTAGAATAACCAATAGAATCACATATAACTTCCCTGGTGTCATCATCATTGATAATTCTAGAATGGACAAAATTTTCATTGAATGAAACATGAAGTGATTCCTCGATCGTTGAGGTTCTTTTGTTGTATATCCGGTAGGCTTTGCTACGTGAGGAATATCCAACAAATATCCCCTCATCGGATCTTGGATCAAATTTTTCCAAACTCCCATACGTGTTTTTAATAAAACATTTTGCACCAAAAACTCGAAAATGTTTAACTTGAGGCAATCTACCAAACAACAATTCATAACAAGTTTGTTTGGTGCCGGGCCTCAAGAGTATTCTATTAAACACATAGCAAGCGGTATGTACCGCTTCCGCCCAAAATTGATGGCCAAGTTGGCTATCATCAAGCATTGTGCGAGCACATTCCACAAGCGTCCTATTCTTTCTCTTAACAACACCATTTTGAGGGGGTGCGCGAGGAAAAGAAAAGGTGTGTGTAATACCAACTTCATCACAAAAATTTGAGAAAGACTCGTTCTCAAATTTCCCTCCATGATCACTACGAATAGTGACAATGGTGGTTCCAATGAGATTTTGTACTTTCTTAATAAATATTGTGAAGTTTTCAAAAGCATCATTTTTATTACTTAAAGAAAATACCCAAGTAAATCTAGAAAAGTCATCAACGATGACAAGTCCATATCGAGCATTCCCTAATGAAGCAACTCTAGTTGGCCCGAAAGGATCTAGATGTAAAAGCTCTAGAGGCCGTTTAGAGGATATGCTCTTCTTAGGTTTGAATGACGATTTTGGAAGTTTGCCTCATTGACATGAGTCACAAAAGCTTTTCTTTTGAAAGGCAAGCTTAGGAAATCCTTTAATAGAATTTAACTTGGATAGCTTAAAAAGTGTTCCAAAGTTCACATGACCAAAATGTCGATGCCATAAGTGTTGTTCACTTGTGTTGGCAATGAGACATTGTTCTTGTAATTTTGGAAGATCTAGAATATTTATATCCTTATGGTGTGTGTCAGAAAATTATAAATTATTATTATCTTTACTAAAAATATGACACATTCCTTTCGCAAAGCTAACTTTGTAATCTTTGTCACAAAGTTGGCTTAATGAAATAAGATTGTGATTTAAGCCTTTAACAAGGTAAATATCACTTATTAGAGGTTTAGATCGGTTACCAACTTTACCAACACCAATGATGGTTCCGCTCTCATTGCCTCCAAAGACTACTCGGTTCCCATTCTCAATGGGCACCACTCCAGAGAGCAATTGAGCTTCACCCGTCATATGTTTTGAACACCCGCTATCGAGTATCCACCCATCCTTGGAGCTAAATTTGGATTTTTTGCTCCGTTTCTTTTTCTTGAGTACCTGATGATAAAACATATCGTATCATGGTACCCAAGGTCATTGGGTCCTAAGAGATTAGACCTTTGGAAGCCAAGTCCAATTGGACTTAGACTTCCCAACATAATCATCATTGTGCACTACATTCATGAAATAAGAATTTATGTAAGCTTGTTTTTCATGCATGCTAGTGTCCTTCAGGCCCCAAATTGTGAATGTCTTGGGAGCCCTATTCCTATTGGGAGCATGCATACGTTGTTGATTTCTACGTGATACATGTGGCCTACGAGGAGGTGGCCTAGGAAATGCATGTCGTGGATAAGCATATGGCACATGATGAAATGGTGGTGGCGACATGATATGGTGCATGATGGTAATCATTCATATAGTAATGATGTGGTTGAACATATGCATATGGAGGAACACGTGCGTGAGTGTGTCTCACTTGGTGTGCACGTGCTCGTAGACGTGGAGCATAAAAATCATCATACGTGTGAACATGTGGAGTAGGAGGTGTGTTCCTACGTGGCATTGTATTGATGTACATAAATGCATGACCCTTCTTTGGAGGTCCACCCAAAGTGGGTTTCTTTCCAAATGGGGGTATGTACCTAGTGGAAGCACCATTGGTAGCTGAACTACCCATGGGTGTTTACTCCCACTAGTTGAGGCATCGGAAGTTGGCCTTACAAAGGTGGTGGAAGATTTGGATGAATTTCCCATTTTATACCCCAAGCCAATACGATGATTGGCCGGAAGTAAGTCATTTAGGATATTATCCAAATGGTCCTTACCTTTATTGAATTTATTAATTCGGCCTAATGTGGACTCATTCTTCTCGGTGAGAGAAAGTATAGAAGTATCCAAAGTGGACACTTGATTTGTGAGTACACAAACACGAGACTTGAGATTCTCATTCTCAATACTCAAAGTTGTGTTTTGAGAAATCAAACCCGCTATCTCGCGTTCATCCGAATTCTTAATATGAGCATGCTCAAGTTGAGATTTGAGATTTACAATCTCATTTCTCAAACCTTCAACAACGGTGTCGTTGTTGATGATGATAGGCTTAGGTGAGGTTTGAAGACTAGTTAGCTCATCTTTAATCTTAGTATATCTATTTACTAGTTTAGAATACTTAGACCAAATTTGTTCGTTAGCTAATCTAAGGTCATCCATCGTTACCTCATCGCCTTCATCCTCGCTTTCATCGGAGGAAGACTCTTGATCATGTTCCTCTCTAGCCATGAAGCACATGTGTGCTTGCTCCACGTGTTCATCATCCGACTATCCACTTGAGGAGTCCTCTTCGGAGTCGGTGAATGTGCCGACAAGTCCTTTCTTGTAACCTTTCTTGTACTTTCGAGACTTGTCGAACTTTGGCGCCTTCCATTTCTCCTTTTGTTTGTTTAGAGGACAATCTGCTTTGATGTGTCCTGGCTTGTTACATTTAAAACATAAAGGAGCGGAGGCGTTAGTAGAACTAAATTTAGATTTGTTCTTGAAATTACCTTTCCGGAAGAATCGGTTGAACTTATTTGCCATAAGGGCAATGATTCTAAGTCCAACTCGTCTTCCGCTTCTTCATCATCGGTAGATATAGATGGAGCGGCCTTGAACACAATCGCCTTTTTCTTCGGCTCGTCTTGCTTCAAGTACGACTTCATCTTGTCCTGCATCTTTATTTTACTATCCTTGCGTACCTCATAGGACATCAAGGTACCCATTAGTTGTAGGACAGTATACTTATTCATATCGTTACCTTCCTCGATGGCGAAGGTACGCTTTTCCCAACAAGAAGGAAGTCCGTCAATAATCTTTGAGACTTTCTCCTTTTGGGTGTAAGTCTTTCCAAGAGCCTCCAATTCATTGGTAATGTCAACGAAGCGAGCATAGTACCCCTTCATCTTCTCACCCTGTTGCATGTGAAATAATTCGAATTCTTTATTTACAACTGTGAGTTTGGAGTCTCTTATCCAACTCGTTCATTCATGCAAGATGAGGAGTGAGTTCCAGATTTGATATGTACTCTTACATGTGCATATCTTATTGAAGTCTTCGGGCTCCAACGCACATTGCAAGGCATTCATTGCCTTGACATTGGTTACCTCCGCGGCGACCTCCGCGGTAGTCCACTTAGCGAAGTCTTGTTCGGCAGGCTCGACATACTCCGTCAACGTAGCTCTCCATAGTGAAGTGCTCCGGAGGAACGTTTCCATCAGGCATTTCCAGTACCCATAATTGGCACCGTTGAAGTAAGGAGGCCTAGTTGAGGAGTGTCCTTCCATCACCGAAGAAGCTCCTTCACGGTTCTTGAAGGTGGACGAACGTTCTTGTTATTGTTGGTAGACATGCTATGAACTTGGCTCTGATACCAAATGTAATGCCTGGATAACTACTGCACAAGTACTAGAGGGGGGGGTGAATAGTACTTTAAAATAATCAAGAGTATAATTCCTAATTATTGTGCAAACTCAACCAACAATGCGGAATAAAAATATTGACAACAATAAAAGATAATGCAAACAAGCGATGTAACGGGTTCAGATCGACCCAAGTCTCCCCGACTTGTTCCCGGTAATCCTACGTCCCAAACACCCAGATCCCCTCCGGCTACTTAAGTTAGAATCCTCTAACCCAAGTTTGCACTATGAAATTCTTGTAGAAAACCTCTGATCAAATCATACACAAATGAAAATGTGACTCCCACAAACCGGGATCACAAACTTCTCTCACACCCGAGAGATAAACTTAATATCAAAGTAAATGAAACAATAAACACTTACCAAAAAATTTTTATGCCTGGAGTAAACTTACTGATTTTAGGGCAAGGAAGATTTTGAAGGAGAGAATGTCACCAAACCCTAGCTCCACCAAGATGAACAGCGATCGAAGGCTAGGATGGAGTTGGTGACTTTGAATCAAGCTCTTGGCTTGAGTGGCTCACAATGAAGAGAATCTCTCTTGAGGAAATTAGGGCTCAATGAGTTTGGAGAGATTCTTTGTGAGAAGAGGGAGCTTGGAAATGAGAATTGAATGCTCTCTCTTTGATTCTCTAAAACTCAATCATGGCAGCCTTGAATGCTAGGAAGAAGCATCACAAGTATATATAGGATAGAGAGAAGAGAGAGGCAAAATTCGTGGCATTAAATGCTCCAACGGCTCTATTCTGAAGCAGTCTAATCGGTCTAAGAAGGATCACTAACCGATTAGTTTTGCAACTAGTCGGTCGGTGATTCTTCTTGGACCGACTAAAAGGTTCACAACCAATATAGAGAATTTCAGGAGATAGAACTAGTCGGGCTAAGAAGACTTGCCAACCGACTAGTTTGACAACTAGTCGGTCGGTGAGTGTTCTTGGACCGATTAACTAGTCAACATGAGCTAGGCTGAAAAATGAAAGTATAACTAGTCGGTCTAAGAAGGATTCCCAACCGACTAGTTTGATAACTAGTCGATCGGTGAACCTTCTTGGACCGACTAATTAGTCAACAGTGCCTAGGCTGAATTGAGCAAGGAGATCTAGTCGGTTCAAGAAGGATTCTTGATCGACTAGATGACAATCTAGTCGGTTGGTTCTTCTTCTTGAACCAACTAAGATGCACAAGAAGCCGTGAAATGAAGCGTAAAGCTTCGGAAAAGTTTCTATGGGCTTCTACGATAATCCTAACTCTAAGATATGAGCGTTATGAAGGTTATAATGTAAGTCCAACTCAAGGCCTAACATTCTACGAAAAGAAGCTAGAAGACTATAAAATAAACTAGACGAACCATCTTCAAAGCTTCAATCCGAATCTCTTGACTTCAATAATGCTTCTAGAGCTTCAACGAAGCTTCAGGCACACGATCACGTGCTTTGAGAAGTCTTGAGACGTTGCTTTTGATGTACATAGAATTTTGGCGACGATCTCCATAACTGCGCTCACAAAGAGTTAGTTCACGATATTTATGTTTGTTCATCATTAAAACCAAATCCGGGGAATCAATACTCAACATGGGAGACCACGCTGGATTGAAGCCCGGCATGGTAAATCGCCGTTCCAGGTTGGGCGCTCCGTTCCCGTGGTCGGTGACTACGACCGATCGAATAGGTTGGTGATCCGCCCCCTGACGGTGGGCATCACCTACCCCATCCCCCTGGATGTACACGTTGCCGATGAGTTGTTGAATTGTAGCGACCAACGTCTGGATGTTAGCGTTGGTCTCCTGGGTGAAGATGCAGAGTTGCTCCTGCGTCACCGACCGGGATTCGCCCGTCCCCTCGGTTGTGTGGCTGTGCTGGTTCTCGGGGGGTATGTAATCTCCTTCCTTGTGGATGGGAGGCATGCGCCCAGCACCATTGCAGACTGGGTCCATTCCGGTGATTCGATGTTGGCTTATTTCGTGTTCCCACAGATGGCGCCAGATGTTTACGGGTGTTTTCTCACCACTGGTTCATTGACCAATGACTGTACGGTGAACGTAGTCAAGGGGTCAGTTGAGATCTCTTGGGCACGCCAAACACAAGTGCACTCAGCGTGGGTCGGTGATGGAGTCGAGGTCGAGCAAGGGATTCGGGCAATGCGTCGGTCCTCGGCTGAAACGAAGCGGAGGGGAAGCCTTGGCTCTGTGAGATGGGCTCGGCCTCGGTCGGTCGTGCGTCGAGGGGTAGCCTCGGCACCTCGTTCGTAGCTCGGTCTTCAGCAAGAGACCACGTCCGCTAGCAGCAAGGGCGGTCGTCCGACGCTGAGGGGTTGCCTCGGCGCCTCGGTCGTCTTCTTCCTGAATAGACGAGAAACTCGTCAGGGTGGCCGGACCTTGGTTCCGGCCGAATTCCCTCCGATGCCTAAGTCAGATCAAGGTCTGAAGAGTACTCGGTGGGGTAGGTACGACTCGAGAGGAGATCGACATGCTGACCCTCGGCACGAGCAGGGGAAGGGAGAGAAATGGCAGAAACAAAGGTCGTTGATGGGATACCTCCGATCTGGATACCTGGGATTCGATCCCCTTCCTGGTTGTTCCCGCCACCCTCTTATAGGGTCCGTGCCACGATTGCCCCCGATCCACGTCCTTCGTCCGTCCCCACTCACGCCCCCACGATCTGGCTTCCTCCAGGCGCCTGCATGCGTCGTGGGGGAGTGTTGATTAACGGACCCCTTAATGGTCATTAAGGAGCCGCGAACTCAGGGGGACGATTGTCTCGGGGGAGCACGAGCTGATCGTGCGTCCCCTAGGCAAGTCCGGCCCGACATAGGGTTCCATTCTCATTAGTGGGCTTCTCCAAATTAGTGGTATCAATAATAAATTTTCATCTTGGCTTGCATTTGTCCAAGTCCAACTTAAAGGAGATATTGTAATTCCAGAACTTCTTAGATAAACATGTCGCACTTAGAGCTAACGTGTGATAGCATGTGAACTTTGCAGCAAACCGAGTCACACCATCATGCGACAAATCAGTTCAAACCACCTACAAGGGCAAAGCACGACAACATGTGCAACAGACAATGAGGCATTCATGCTTCATAGCATGCTTAACAACCATTTGCCAGCATAGTCTTGAACTAAACAACGAGGTGTGAGGACTTCACCTTGAGCCCAAACCACACATGAACAAACAAGTCCTTGAAGCAATCAAAAAAGTTATACTGTCAAAGGTCTATCGATTTATGAGCTTTGATACCAATTTTTAGGATTGTATATGCCTAACAAAAGAAATTAGACACTAAATTTAGATGGACATGACTAATATACTTGAAACCAAAACTAATTTAAACGGATTAATTATGTTTGAGACATAAGTCCTAACATCAAAATCCTAGCATATATAGCCACATATACATACTTTATTTTAATTGATATGATACTAATCAAAACCTCTAGTTCCTATATCCTAACTGTTAAGGTCAAAAATGACTGAAACAATTGAGATGCTGACGTGGATCCTTTTTTGTTGAGTTGGAATCTCGTCAGTCGATTGAGTGGGACCCTAGGTTGGAAGAACCAGGGTCGTTGGTGGATGGTGGTTGACTTGTAGTGCTTGTTCGACCCTTGAACGGATCGAGTGTCGGTCGATCGATGTTGAGAAGCTCAGGTATAACCCTTGTTAGTGCACGGGTACGGATCCTATTGGAGTATCTGAACACCCGACCCATTTGGCGCCTGCAGCCTGATACCCGTCACTCAGAGCGGGGCGTTGTTGAGTCAAACGAACGAATAGTTCGACCGTTAGGCATGCACCGATATTCAGGGAGAGGGTTAATGGGTCGAGTAAATGGGCAGCCGTGACCTCGAATCTCAAAGGAGATCGTGCCTAAATGAATGAGGGACGGTTACATGCAGTTAGAGGGGAACCACCTATAAATAGATATAAGAACAAAGGTAAAGGGGTTCCAATTTCAAGGTATGAGGTTGATGCTCCCGAAACTTACACATAGAAGCCACCTAGCAATGACACGAATGCCAAGGGCTAGATGTATTCCAAATGCGAATTACCAACACTTTACGCAAGCGCACGATGTCAAATAATAGTATAAAAGATTATCGATCCCACAGGGAAGGTAGAGATGTTATTGTCTCAGGCTATTTCCAAATCTCGGAATTTAGGCAGCAGTCAGTTTCAACAGATTGTTTATTTGGGAATGTGATCAATTAATAAATACTAGGGCTTTAGGACTCACCACTAGGATCGTCGGATGTTGATGCTAGGTTAAGACTCTTACGTTGCATTGGCTTTGTTAGGGATTGTCGCATATAATATGTGGAATTTATGGCTCTAAGCGCCATGAATCTAACGTATCGTATTAACCCCGCTCTCGCGACAGGCGCACACGATTCGTGCATTAAGAATCGACAATATTCATGACACTCTCATGGTCAGAATTATCTCAACTCATGCCACTCTCGTGGGTTAGAGCTTCGATGTATTTTGGTGGCTCTCATTGACGCAATGGCGGTAGCCGTTAATTAGTAATATAGTTCGTCGGAGGATCCCATCAAGACACGAGCCGGACATGGTCACGAGCCCTAATTGAATCCACTAACTCCCTAATTAAGTCTATAGGATACTCCTTAAGCCAATCGATTCCACCGACCGTGGGCATGATCTCAGTACGAGTTCTCCAACAAACTTTGCAAGATCGACCAAAATACGTCCCTTTTATACCAACGCAACCTAAAAATCCTAACTTTGCATCTAAATCCTAATATCCTAGGGCTAATCCATTAGCCTTACATAGGACTACTCACGCATCATAGCAATAGCAAAGAAAGATTCAATAGATGCAAATGAATTCATCATAGCAATAGAAGACATCAAAATCAATAGAAACTTTAGAGAATTGTTACCAACACGTCGTGGAGCAAAAGCAAACCAAAGAGGATTAAGAAAATAAGATTCCTTGCGCAATAGAACAATAAAAATCCAAGCTTTGTCTTCACAAAATTCGCGGCGACACAAAACTCTCTAGATCTAAAAACTCTAATTAAATTCTAAAGATAGGCTAAAACTCTAGATCTCCTAGATGTCCTCAAAATAGGGTAAAACCGTGCTTATATACAAGGGGTAGGGATCCCATAAAAATATCAGAAAAACTGGACACTTGGGCCCGCAACTTGCTGGGCACGTCGCGCTGCTCGACCGAGTAGCGGCGCCTGCTCGGTCGAGTCGACTTCATGCTTCGCTTGCTGCTGCTCTGTTTCTGGCTGATACGGGCTACTCGATCGAGTAGCCCCTCTACTCGGTCGAGCTACAGTAGATTAGAACTTCCTCCAAAACGCTGCTTTATTTGATGATGACTCGGGTCGAGTAGGTGAACTGCTCGGTCGAGTTGCTTTTCTGCTCAATCGAGCTAGAGTGCCTTGGAGAAAAGCTCAAAATCTTCACTCTGTTTGATGCAACTTGGGTCGAGTTAGCTGTCTGCTCGATCGAGTAGGTTGAGGCTATTTCCGTGTGATTTATGTGTGTCAGCTCGGCCGAGTAGCTGATGCTACTTGGTAGCGTCACCTGGGAAACGGAAGCCGAATTTGGCTGTCTCTCGCTCTCTTCTGCTCCTCTCCCACAATCTTCCTCCTTGCATTGGAAAACTCTCATGGGCCCTTGCCAATGACGTCTCGGACGTGCCGGACGTGTTCATGTCCCAAAATAGCTCCAATTCGCTCCAAAACTCCTGAAAATCCACAAAGCTATATAAAGCTCGAATATGACTTAGAAGCATGATAATGTATGAAAATATGGAGTTTGGAGGTGAATATGACATGAAATGATGCGATAAAAACATGGAAAACATGGACACATCAAAATCACCCAGGCTTACCTCTTACTCGTCCTCGAGGAAGACGAATACGAGGCTCACCGGGCGATGAAAATAAAAAATAGAAAAAGAATATTCGATTGAGCTAGAGTATTGTGATACGAGGGGACTGCTAGAGTATCCGATCAGGTCTCAAGCCATAACGACATATCACAATATTTCGAAGATGGATCACTGCTAATAAGAATTTCATATCTTAGCTAAACATATTATTGGCAAGCATTTAAGAACAAAGGTAAAGATCCTCTAAAATTATGCAATCAATTTATATCCACATCGTGCAATTCATAGAGTTCAATATACCAATGTTGGCGATAAATTTTTCAATCAATAGAAATAAATGAAGCATATAAGAGTCAAACCAAGCATGCAATAGAGAATAGAATAAGGATCATATCATTCATATATTCATCTCAAATATTGAAAAATCTCCATAGCTAATATATTTCGCAAAGTCTAAGAATTATCAAATATCCCCAATTGTGCACAACTCCACTCTAATGGCGTACTCACTCGTATAATCAAATAAATTCACCCCCTCAAGCTTAGCTTGAGGCATCACATCTAAGGAATAGTAAAGGAATTTTTGTGGCTTTTCCCCATGTATTTTTGTGTAGCTCCAAATAATGAAAGTAGAGAAATAATTTTATTTTCCTTTTGGGTTTTTTGAACTTTTTGTTTCTTTGTTTCTTTTGAACTCTTCTCTTTTTTTCTTTTTGTAGGAGCAATATGATATACATATATTTTGGCTCCTTTTTGGCTTTTTGGGGCTAACTTTTTCTTTTGGGGTTTTTGTTAATAAATGAGGTATAAGTAGCTGCAAAGGGGGTAAACCCAAGTGACATGTAGAGAATAATAAGATATGTGGAGAAAGAAATGATATAATCACTCGGTTCACTCAAAAGATGTGCACAATGGTTAATAAGATAATACTCTAACTAAACTCATAAGCAAGTATAGATATTTTCATTTATTTCAACAAATAATGAAGTCATGCGGTAAGGCACACAATAATAGCAGGCATGCAATAAGAATTGAATAAGATACAAAGCAGATGCTTCAGATATTCTAATGATGCGTGAATCTTGGTGCATATACAACATAGGCATACTAAATACTATTGCATACATTCAGTTTCATTTCAGTTCATGCATTCATATTGAGAGATCGTCAATAGAAAATATATATACAAGAATATGAATAGCAAGACACTGAAATACTCTAAATGGCATGACAAAAGTAATAAGCATCGTGGTAGCTACTAAGGGCTATAAGAGAGATATCATCATATGAAATATATCTAACAAAAGGGATGGGAAGAGAAAGGCGGAGGAAAAATAAAAATAAAAGCAAGCATGCAATCATACCAGACATGGAAAATATGATGCTAAAAAATGAAAAGATGAAAAGTGGTGGAAAATAAAAATTAAAAGGTGTAAAATGAAAGAAAATAAAAAATGAAAATAAAAGCGATAGCGCTCATCCCCCAAGCTAAACATAACAGTGTCCTCACTGCTGAGAACATGTTGGTAAGGCAGGAAAATGAGGCTAGGGTGGGTGGGTGGTAAATAAAAGGAAAATAATAAAATAAAAGCGAAACTATACAAATAAAAGAAGAAATGTAGATGCAGATGATCGGTCCATATTTTACACCTTTTTTCTGCATATTTGCATGCCATTTCGATCACCCATATCACGCTTTTCACGAGTATTCGACGATATTGCGTTACTTTTCACTATTTCTTGTTTTTGTCGGATTTCAGGAAATATGGAGCGATCGGGAGCAAAAAGGAGCTTAAGGGACTTGCACCCACTCCGGAGCGTCACCCAAGGCTCTTTTCAGGGCTATTCGGCGATGGGAGACGGGTGGAAGAAGAAGGAACTCCGTAGGAGCGACGAGGAGGAGAAACAGAGAAGATTGGGCATTTTCAGCATGCCACTCGGCCGAGCAAAGAAGCCCGCTCGGCCGGCCAGATCGGACACGCATCAGATTGAGTATCAGCGTGCACTCGGCCGAGCATCTCCATCCCACTCGGCCGAGCATGGAGACACCACTCGCCCGAGTGGCATCACGACGACGGCAGGCAAAAATCCCAGACTTACTGGAATCCGTCAGGCGATTGAGGGTTCCGACTCGGCCGATTACCGAATGCCCCGCGGCCGAGTGAGTAAAGCCACTCGGCCGAGTCACCTCCGAAGACAGACCCCCCAAGACCCCTGACTTACTGGAATTTTACAGGGTCTATCACTCGGCCGAGTAGAGAAGCACACTCGACCGAGTAGAGAAGTCAACTCGACCGAGTGATGCCGAGGACACGCAGCGCCCAGATTTTCAGACAGCCTCTCACTCTTTTGAAATCTTCTATCATTCCAGCAACCAAAGTATTTTTCTCATATTTTTTATGGATAGTAGACTTCATGACGGTTCCAACGCTGCCAAGAACGCGCCAATCAGAGGTCGGATGCAATCTGGGGAATTTTTGCAAGTTGACGCTACAGTGCTGGAATTTCCACTCGGCCGAGTCACATGTTCGACTCGGCCGAGTGCGGCCTGGGCCCAGATTTTAAGTTGCGGTTTGGGCTGTTTTTGGGCATGAATTTGAGGGGTTTTCTAGGGTTTCTTGCTAGGGTTTTGGGGGAGTATTTAAGGGGTTTGTAGCCACCATTAGAGAGGATCTCCATTATGTTTTCTTAGCCCCCATATGTTTTTCTTAGGATTATTTTAGAGGTTAGGCCATGCCCTAGGCCCCCTCTTGGATCTAAAAGCTTGTATTTGGATTGAAGATCTTCATCAAGCTAAGTATTTTGTTCTTCTTATTTGAATCTTTGTTTTTCTATCTTTTGTATGCAAGCAATGATTTTTATTGGTTCTCATATGCTTATTGCTATGCTAGAGTAGATTTGTTGTTCTAGGGTTTGGGGATGAACCCTATGGATCTAATTTCATATTTGTGATGAATGAATTTCTAAATTGCTAGAATTGCTAGGAGGTTAGGTTGTGATTGATTTACTACGGATAGCTAGGGATTTCCATCGATTTGGGATTTGCAAGAGATTGGATTCTAATCGATGGGGAGGCCCTAGATATTCGATTTAGATTTACAATTGGATTTCTCTAGATTTGGTTTGCAAGAGATTGGACCAAAGCTAGGATTTTTAATTGTAAATCTATACCAATATTCGTTTGCAAGAGATTGGATGAATACGAACTATCACAACCTAGATCGTAACTCGAGTTTGCACGAGAGTGGGCTCGAGGAGCGATTGGACGATGATGTCAATCTTCATGCTAGCGGCTTAGGTTAGGGTTTGCAAGAGATTGGGCCCTAATCTAGGTTGCTATAGACCGGCAATAGCACGAGAGCGTGAGCTTGGTTCTCTATTCAGTTACGACTAGTTCACCTCAACACAAGTCTAGTAATATTGAGATTCACTATTTACGATGATGTATGACGATCCGTAGTGGGAATTCCCTAGCCCTAGACGTCTTTATTTGATTTTATATCCCCAAACTTTTCTCGACGATTGTGACAGGATCGTCGCCAGGCAAATTCCCTCTTTTATTATATTTGAATCGATATTTAACCGATTTCTCTATCTCCGACACCGACATCCACCACCATTGCCATTATATTATACCATAACCATCTCCACCAATAATACATTCGTAGTCGAACCAACCTAGGATAGATTTGAACCAACACCACCTCCTCGTGTTCGATACCCGCTCGCCACTTTGCCGTGCGCTTGCGGTAAAACTACAATCGTTCTCCGGGTGTATATCCGGGGCCGACCAAGTTTTTGGTCGTGCTCTTGGGTTGCATTCCGGGGCCGATCAAGTTTTTGGCGCCGTTGCCGGGGAGGTGTTTCCCGTTGGGTGCCAATTTGTCACAATTAGGTTGATTAGATTACATTGAAAAAAAATCAAAAAATAAAATAAAAAAAAAGACATTGAGAGAGATTTTTTCCCACCACCTGCTATTATTATCTTTATCTCTCTTTATACCACTGACATCGTTTCCTGGTTGTTTACTTTGATTGATCAGGTACAGTTGTTGCAGCGATGGTGCTTCCAAAGAAAATGCGAGCGGGCTCTATACAATCCTACATATATCTCGCTGCATTCTATCAGGCTGATGGAGAATCCTTCGGGGAAGCCTTGTCTAGGTTTGAAGGAATGTTAGAAATGTTCCAGACGGAGTCGGACCATGAGTGGAATGACTCCACGCTATTTGATATCTTCACTAGAAGGCTAAAGGGACCCTCACGTGAGTTTTTGAAGAGGATGCAAGTGGGGAAGTTCAGTGATCTACAGTTGGCAGCAGCCTGGGAGCAAATGATAGATGATGCTCGATCTACCGGTTCACTAACCGTTACGGTAAGTAAACCATACGACCAAGTATTCATCGATTTTGTTATGGCTAATGTCTCTAGCGTAGGTACTATCATAGATGGAGTGTATGCTTCACTTGAAGGTGATCATATCCACCTTTACACCATCAACACTCCACAAATAGAGACATCTGAGCTGTCAAAGGAGGACACGTACATGGACCTATTGAGAAATATTGTTGACGTAGTTCGAAATTCCGGTCCATTGACAATAACGGCAGGTGATCCTTTTGAACTTGAATTCCAAAACTTTATTACTCATTGTATCTCTTCCACAGGCACAATTGATGATGGAGTCTATGCTCTAGTTGAGGGGCACACGACCCACTTTTATACTGCGGTCAAGATACATGAGCCCATAGAGCCACCAGCACCTACTATTGAGGAGGCCAAGCCATGCGATCGGGTGCCTCGAGCTCCAGGAAAGAAACAAAGAAGGAGGCATGAAAAGGAGATGATGACGTTTACATTGCCTTCTATACCTGAGGAGCCTGAGGAGGATGTCCACGTTCAGCTTGGGGGAGGTATTATGCGCTTTGATATTGTCACCCCCGATGAGACCATAACACCCGATACTACAGAGCCAGCTTGTGCCATCGTCGCTCCCTATTGTCACCCACATGAGCCAGAGCTTGCTGTTGAGGAGGCCTTACATGCGGAGCCAGAGCTTGTCACCGGGGAGGCCGTGCATTGGGACGTGGACACATCCATTCATGAGGATCCCGAGCATTACCCTCCTCCTTTCGAGCTACCGCAGCCGCCTCTACTTTCTACAGAGGCTGAGCATCCCTCAGAGGACCACCCTTTCACTGACGCCGAGGACAATCCCACAGAGCTTATGGCTCCCCTTCAGGGGGATCTCTTTACTTCCTCTCCCTTTATATTTGATTCCCCTCCCGTATATGATGCTTGCTATGATTCAGATTTTGACTACTCATTGCACCTTTTGCAGGATTCATGTACATACGATCAAGAGGTACGATGGGATGTATACGAGGAGGAGAGCGAGGAGTTAGCACCCATGGATGCTATTGATTATGATCAGGAGGTGCGATGGGATAAGTCTGACGATGATGAGGAGTTGCCTGATGAAACCCACGCTTATATGCCCAAGCTACCTGAACAACCTGAGGCGAACAATGAGGAGTTGATCGACGTGGTACACGAGAGTAGAGATTTATTTCCAGGGAAGTGTTGTCAACCATTTTTAATTTTAAATACTTATGTTGATGACTCTCTTTGGAATACATTTATTTTGGGGAAGAATTATCCACATCAGATTGATGCCGCTTATCTCTTGCAGGGTACAGGTGGAGTCCTTGGAGAGGTGCTGGGAGCCGCATTGCTGGAGTCTGATGGAGTCCGTGGACACACACATCTGGCAGAGCCACGGAAAGAGCAGTTGGAGCAGTTGCCTGCACCGGAAAAGATACTGGATCCGCCTTTTGCTATAGGTGATATCAATCCAGTAGTGTAGAAAATTTTACGCTTTCAATAAACACGAATCCTCTCGACAACGAGAGGACCGTATAGATTTGCTTGAATAAATATCACCTCATATGACGGCAACAAAAAAAATCTTTTACACCCAAAACCCATTATATATATTAATTGCCCCTTCATATTTTGAAGTGTCACATCCTTTTGCTCACCACCATCGAGCATTTCTTTCAAGTGAAACCTCACCTTCTTATTTGTTTGACTTGATCACGCTTAGCAAAATCGTGATTTTATTGATCGAGTCATTTGAATAGGATTGTTTGGTATAAGCTTGGGGGAAGGCGCTCTCATGCATCATTGTATGTGCATGTACTTGCATTAGGATCTCATGTCATTCATTTCATCATTTTGCATTCACCCCCCTATTATTATCGTTGTTCCTCATATTCTTCCATTATGATCACATTGAGGACAATGTGAAGTTTAAGCTTGGGGGAGTGCATTTCCATGCCATTTAGATGCATTAGTTGCATTTTTACTTTATTTTAGGATTTTTAGAATTTTTTCAAAATTTTGCATCATCTTTTTGAATTTTCCATCTTATTTTCCTTTTATGTGTGTTCATGCATCATGTTGTGTGCTTGTTTTTCTTTTATTTCCCCTCTTTTATTTTTTATTTCTTTATTTTCCTTTTTTCTTCTTCCGCTAGATGAATTTCGTATGATGATATCTCTTATTGCTTTAGCAACCATCACGATGCTTATTATTCCTTGCCATGCTACTTAGAGTATTCCATAGTCTTGCTATTCACATGTTCTTGCAAATCTATTTCTTTTGATGATTCCTCTACATGAATGCATGATATTAATTGAAACTGAATGCATGGATTAGTGTTTAGTATGCTTTTGTTGGAAATGCACCAAGATTCACGCATCATTAGTATACCTGAAGCATCAGTTTTATTGTCTTATTCACCTTCTGTTGCATGCTTGATATGATTGTGCGCTTTACCGCTTAACTTCACTTTTTATTGAGATGATTGAGAATATCCATGCTTACATAAGAGTTTTAGTTGAAGTATTATTTTATTGAACTGTTCGTGCACATCTTAGAGTGAACCGAGTGCTACATTATTTCTTTCTCCACATATATCTTTTTATTCTCTACATGCCACTTGAGTTCACCTCCTAAAGCTACTTATATCGCATCTATTTCCCGAAAATCCCCACAAAAGAAAAGTTAGCTCCAAAAAGTCCAAAAAGCCAAAAAGGAGCCAAAAACTAAAAATACAAATCAAATAGCTCCTACAAAAATCCAAAAAGAAAAATGAGAAACAAAGTCCAAAAGAAAAAAAAATATTTCTCTATCTCATTATTGGAGCCACAAAATACTTGGGAAAACCAAGGCAAAAATCCCATTTTCCACTATTATATTCCTTTGGATGCGACGCCTCAAGCTAAGCTTGGGGGTGGGGGTGAATTCATTTGACCATATGAGTGAGTATGACATTAGAGTGGAGACGTGCATGAATGGGAATATTCGATAATACTTAGACTTTGCAAAATATATTAGATATGGAGATTTTTCATGATTTGAAATAAATATGTGAATGCCATGACTTTTATTCTATTCTCTATTGCATGCTTGGTGTGTATCTTATATGCTTCTTTTATAACTTTTGATTGAAAAGTGCATCGCCAACATTTGTATATTAAATTCTATGAAATGCGTGATGTGGATATGAATTGATTGTATGAATTTAGAGAGTCCCTCTTATTGTTCTTAAAAGCTTGCAAGTACCATGTTTATGAAAGATATGAAATCCTTATAGCATGTGATTTGTATTTTCCAAGTCATCGTGATGTGTAGCTTATGGCTTGAGATCTGAGAGTATAATCTAGCGACCCCTTCCACTTCGTATTCTTTTATTTCATTTCCCTTATTTTTCATCTCCCGAGTTCGTCTTTTTACTTATCTTCCTCGAGGACGAGTAAGAGGTAAGCTTGGGGGATTTTGATCGGTCCATATTTTACACCTTTTTTCTGCATATTTGCATGCCATTTCGATCACCCATATCACGCTTTTCACGAGTATTCGACGATATTGCGTTACTTTTCACTATTTCTTGTTTTTGTCGGATTTTAGGAAATATGGAGCGATCGGGAGCAAAAAGGAGCTTAAGGGACTTGCACCCACTCCGGAGCGTCACCCAAGGCTCTTTTCAGGGCTATTCGGCGATGAGAGACGGGTGGAAGAAGAAGGAACTCCGTAGGAGCGACGAGGAGGAGAAACGGAGAAGATTGGGCATTTTCAGCATGCCACTCGGCCGAGTGAAGGAGTCACTCGGCCGAGCATAAAAGCCCGCTCGGCCGGCCAGATCGGACACGCAGCAGATTGAGTATCAGCGTGCACTCGGCCGAGCATCGCCATCCCACTCGGCCGAGCATGGAGACACCACTCGCCCGAGTGGCATCACGACGACGGCAGGCAAAAATCCCAGACTTACTGGAATCCGTCAGGCGATTGAGGGTTCCGACTCGGCCGATTACCGAATGCCCTGCGGCCGAGTGAGTAAAGCCACTCGGCCGAGTCACCTCCGAAGACAGACCCCCCAAGACCCCTGACTTACTGGAATTTTACAGGGTCTATCACTCGGCCGAGTAGAGAAGCCCACTCGACCGAGTAGAGAAGTCAACTCGACCGAGTGATGCCAAGGACACGCAGCACCCAGATTTTCAGACAACCTCCCACTCTTTTGAAATCTGCTATCATTCCAGCAACCAAAGTATTTTTCTCATATTTTTTATGGATAGTAGACTACATGACGGTTCCAACGCCGCCAAGAACGCGCCAATCGGAGGTCGGATGAAATCTGGGGAATTTCTGCAAGTTGACGCTACAGTGCTGGAATTTCCACTCGGCCGAGTCACATGTTCGACTCGGCCGAGTGCGGCCTGGGCCCAGATTTTAAGTTACGGTTTGGGCTGTTTTTGGGCACGAATTTGAGGGGTTTTCTAGGGTTTCTTGCTAGGGTTTTGGGGGAGTATTTAAGGGGTTTGTAGCCACCATTAGAGAGGATCTCCATTATGTTTTCTTAGCCCCCATATGTTTTTCTTAGGATTATTTTAGAGGTTAGGCCATGCCCTAGGCCCCCTCTTGGATCTAAAAGCTTGTATTTGGATTGAAGATCTTCATCAAGCTAAGTATTTTGTTCTTCTTATTTGAATCTTTGTTTTTCTATCTTTTGTATGCAAGCAATGATTTTTATTGGTTCTCATATGCTTATTGCTATGCTAGAGTAGATTTGTTGTTCTAGGGTTTGGGGATGAACCCTATGGATCTAATTTCATATTTGTGATGAATGAATTTCTAAATTGCTAGAATTGCTAGGAGGTTAGGTTGTGATTGATTTACTACGGATAGCTAGGGATTTCCATCGATTTGGGATTTGCAAGAGATTGGATTCTAATCGATGGGGAGGCCCTAGATATTCGATTTAGATTTACAATTGGATTTCTCTAGATTTGGTTTGCAAGAGATTGGACCAAAGCTAGGATTTTTAATTGTAAATCTATACCAATATTCGTTTGCAAGAGATTGGACGAATACGAACTATCACAACCTAGATCGTAACTCGAGTTTGCACGAGAGTGGGCTCGAGGAGCGATTGGACGATGATGTCAATCTTCATGCTAGCGGCTTAGGTTAGGGTTTGCAAGAGATTGGGCCCTAATCTAGGTTGCTATAGACCGGCAATAGCGCGAGAGCGTGAGCTTGGTTCTCTATTCAGTTACGACTAGTTCACCTCAACACAAGTCTAGTAATATTGAGATTCACTATTTACGATGATGTATGACGATCCGTAGTGGGAATTCCCTAGCCCTAGACGTCTTTATTTGATTTTATATCCCCAAACTTTGCTCGACGATTGTGACAGGATCGTCGCCAGGCAAATTCCCTCTTTTATTATATTTGAATCGATATTTAACCGATTTCTTTATCTTCGACACCGACATCCACCACCATTGCCAATATATTATACCATAACCATCTCCACCAATAATGCATTCGTAGTCGAACCAACCTAGGATAGATTGGAACCAACACCACCTCCTCGTGTTCGATACCCGCTCGCCACTTTGCCGTGCGCTTGCGGTAAAACTACAATCGTTCTCCGGGTGTATATCCGGGGCCGACCAAGTTTTTGGTCGTGCTCTTGGGTTGCATTCCGGGGCCGATCAGCAGATGCATGACCTAATTCCTAAGATGCAAAAATATGAACAAGCTAGCATATGATGCAAATGATGACATGATGCAGGTGGAATATATGCAAATGCAAAATGTTGGAATATACACAGGTGGTGCAAAAAGGTCATCCCCCAAGCTATGGAAGGATATGGCCCCGAAGAGATAGATGTGCACAAAAATAAATATGGGGTGACATGAGCAAAAATAATGTAAAGATCAAGCAGTGGCACCACCCTTTGGAGGTGATGATGGGTCCGACTGCTTGGGACCAGAGATAGGGACGTCAGGCACAGAAGGTATATGTTCGACAGGTGTGTCGACCAGTAAGGCAATGGAAGAGACAGCAGGCTCAGAACAAGTGATAACACCTGGAGTGTCAACAGGTGTGAGAACGTGTGTGTCAACAATAGAAGTCTCCAATTGCGGTGCAACCGACTCAGGTGAAGGAGTGACAGGCCCTACAGAAGCCTGAGAGTGGGACACAGTGAGTGGTGTGGGAGGGGTCGAAGGGACAGGGTCTGGCCTAGGAGGAGGGGCATGTGCTAGTATAACAAGAGGTGCACTCTGATTCCTGAGGATATCGAGAATGGCGGTGAGGTCCCACTCCACTGACAGCTGAAAAGAAGAGAGCCAAGTTGCGGGGGTGTCAATGGCACGCCTCAGGGTGACAAACTTGGTCTACATCGCAGAAATACGTGCATCTGTGGTGCGGGATCAAGGAGGTGGGTAGGACCTGCTAGAAACCACCCTCGTATGGTGCCCACAGGAAAGTGATACACGGGGTCTGAATTGAAAGTCAGTGGAGGATGGTCTAGCAGGGATCTCAGTGGAAGAAGAAGTGAGTGGAAAGGATCCAAGATCAGGTGCAGAGATAGAAGCAGTAGCAGTAGCATCAGAAATGGGAGACGTCGCAGCAACAGAAGAGGTGACAGACACCACGACGCTCTCAGAGAATACCGCCGATGCTGGTGCAAAAGTATTTAGTATGACTGCACGTATTTAGTATGCCTGCTCGCTTTTAAAGAATACCTTTGATGCTGACACTGGTGTAGAAGTACTCCTCCTTGGGTGTGGGTGGGCATGCACGACGTGGGCGTCGTGTCGGCCGAGAAGAGAAGGGACCAGTGGTGGCCTTCCTCTTTTGCAGCGGGGCTTCCTCTTTTACAGTGGTGGCTGAAAGCAATGAAGCGTGCACTTGCGTAGTCAGGACCCAAAACGATCCCCCAAGCTGCTCCAACCAAGCTCCTCCTCGGAAAGCTCCAAGTGTACCTGTAATATGATAAGAAAGTGATTGTGGGCTTCTCGGCCAGAGCACGAGTTGTGCTCGGGCCGTGCGTGCGACACAGCTCCGGTGAGACACCGGAGCAAGGGGCTGGGCTATGCCTAGGGTACATCGGGATGGGGGAAGAGAGAGATAGGGGGAAGAGACGGGGAGAGAGATAGATAGAAAGAGGTGGGGTTTGCACCATCGGCGCTGGGCGGTGCTGGTGATGCTGCTCCGGTAAGGTGCTGGAGCTAGGGCAGGCGACAGAAATAGAAAGAGATTGACAGATGGAGTGATAGAGAGAGAGAGAGTGCGCTAGGGTGGGCGGTGCTGCTCCGGCAAGGTGCTGGAGCTGCACTGTCGATAGGTCACGCAGGGTTCTACGGATTGCCTCCAAAGCATTATCATACCATAAGAAAGTCCCGAGCAGGCGATCGAGCTGTGCTCCCGATAGGTCGCCAAGAGCCCTTAAGGTTTGGAGATTGCATCCGAAGCGTCCCCCACCCTAAGGAAGCCTGCAGCAGACTTCCGAGCTACGCTGCCAATAGGTCACCTAGGGTTCTGCGGGTTGCCTCTGAAGCATCCTCAGACCCTAAGAAAGTCCGAGGCAGGCGACTGAGCTGCGCCTCCGATAGGTCGCCAAGAGACCTTAGGGTTTGGGGATTGCCTTTAAAGCGTCCCCACCCTAAGGAAGTCCACGGGCAAACCTCCAAGCTGTGCTGTCGTTAAGTCGACCAGGGTTCTGCGGATTGCCTCTGAAGCATCCTCCTACCGTAAGAAAGTCCGGGGCAGGCGACCGAGCTACGCCTCCGATAGGTCTCCAAGAGCCCTTAGGGTTTGGGTATTGCCTCCGAAGCGTCCTCCATCCTAAGGAAGTCCGCAGCAAGCTTCCGAGCTGCGCTGCCGATAGGTCGCCTAGGGTTCTGTGGATTGCATCCGAAGCATCCTCCTACCATAAGAAAGTTCGGGGCAGGCGACCGAGCTGTGCCCCCGATAGGTCGCCAAGAGCCTTAGGTTTTGGGGATTGCCTCCGAAGCGTCCCCCACCCTAAGAAAGTCCACGATAGGCATCCGAGCTGTGCTACTGATAGGTCTACTGATAGGTCATATAGGGGTATGCGGATTTCCTCCGAAGCATCCTCCTACCCTAAGAAAGTCTGGGGCAGGCGACCAAGCTGTGCCCCCGATAGGTCGCCAAGAGCCCTTAGGGTTTGGGGATTGCCTCCGAAGCATCCCAACCCTAAGGAAGTGTGCAACAGGCTTTCGAGATGCGCTGTCGATTGGTTGCGTAGGGTTCTGTGAATTGCCTCTAAAGCATCCTCCTACCCTAAGAATGTCCGGGGCAGGCGACCGAGCTACTCTCTTGATAGGTCGCCAAGAGCCGTTAGGGTTGGAGGATTGCCTCTGAAGCACCACCCACCCTAAGGAAGTTTGCGACAGGCTTCCGAGCTGCGTTGCCGATTGGTCGCCCATGGTTCTGTGGATTGCTTCTGAAGCATCCTCCTACCCTAAGAAAGTCCAGTGTAGGCTACCGAGCTATGCCCCGATAGGTTGCCAAGAGCCTTTAGGGTTTGGGGATTGCCTCCGAAGCGCCCCCCACCCTAAGGAAGTCTGGGCAGGCTTCCAAGCTGCACTACCAATATGTCGCCTAGAGTTCTGCGGATTACCTCCGAAGCATCCTCCTACCCTAAGAAAGTCCGGGGCAGGCGACCGAGCTGTGCCCTTGATAGGTCTCCAAGAGCCCATAGGGTTTGGGGATTGCCTTCGAAGCGTCCTCCACCCTAAGGAAGTCCACGACAGGCTTCCAAGATGCGCTGCCTATAGGTCGCCCAGGGTTCTGCTGATTGCCTCCGAAGCATCCTCCTACCCTAAGAAATTCCGCAGCAGGCTTCCGAGCTGCACTGCCGATAGGCCGTCCAGGGTTCTGCAAATTGCCTTCGAAGCAGCCTCATACCCTAAGAAAGTTCGATGTAGGCAACCAAGCTGCGCCCCTGATAAGTCGCCAAAATCCCTTATGGTTTGGGGATTGCCTCCAAAGCGTCCCCCACCCTAAGGAAGTCCGCAGCAGGATTCCGAGCTAGGCTACCGATAGGTTGTCAAGGGTTCTGTGGATTGCCTTCGAAGCATCCTCCTACCCTAAGAAAGTCTGGGGCAGGCGACTGAGCTGCACCTCCGATAGGTCACCAAGAGCCCTTAGGGTTTGGGGGGTCTTTATATAAAACCAAAACCTATGCTATGGGTTATAAAAATCAAGTATTGACAGACACGCCCGCTTAGCTTAGTCTTTTGTCTCTCTTTCTTGCGGGATTGCCTCCGAAGCGTCTCCCACCCTAAGGAAGTCTGTGGCAGGCTTCCGAGCTGTGCTGTCGATAGGTCGCCCAGGGTTCTCCAGATCACCCAGGTTTTCGAGTGAAAGATCGCAATCCAAACCCGCCCTTCAGAAAAATTTCCAGCGATGACCCACTCAGCAACCCCGCTGACTCAACTTCACATAGAATGACTCTACAACATTCTGCTTCTCCTCGGCCAAAACTCCTCCAAGCTGAAAGTTGGGGGCATATACACACAATGATAAACATGGAAACAAGGCGAACACCTACACAAGCACGAAGGCGAACAACCTCAGAGGTGACATTTCATTAAGTTCAAAATTACATTGAGTTTTTACACTAACTCCTCAGCGTGGCCCCAAGATCGGCCCTACACAATCCTCCCCCATCTATACGCCTTCAACTCGATCGCCATCTCCTCAAACTTGAGCTCTTACCGGTTTACCCTCCTGTTCGCCCATCTGATCCACCGCTTGGGCTATCTACTGATCACCCACTTTGTCGACATCTAGCTCTCTGCCTGACGGGCTTCCTTGCTCTCTGGCGTCTGCCTTCTCCTCTTCATCAGAGACCATAGACAATTTGGAGAAGTCGCCTTCCATAGCGGGGTACAACTTTCTCAACCTTCTTCACACCCTATCAAAATCCTCTTGCAGGCCCTCCTTCACGCTTGCGGCCCTCACATTCTTCATTATGGGAAGGAGCTTGTTGAGCTGATATTTGTGGATAGCCTCCGCCTTCAGGGCATCCGGATCATCCTTTTCTAGCTCCGCCACTCATTGCTTAAGGGCAGCGATCTCCTTCTCACTGGCCTCCATGTCCGTAGCATGGGCAGTCTTTGCTGCGACCCCTCGGGCCTCTTCATCCCGGAGTTGTCGCTGCAGTTCCCCACCAACCTTCTCCAGCCTTTTGTTCTTCTCGATCGCGAAGTCCCCTTAGACCTTCTCCAACTTTGCCTCTCTTTTCTGCAGGTTGTCGGTGGCCACCTTGAGCTCGGTTTTCTTCTTCCCATGGGTTGCTTTGAGCTCGGCCACGTTATTATGGCTATGCAGCGACACCATCGCTGCCACAGCCTATAGAAGGAACAAAATATATGAGCCCACATGAAAGAACGAAGACCATCAGTATGCACTGAGAGAGCAACAAACCTGCATGATGTGCCAAATAGTAGTGTCACAAAGACACTCGGCACCGACGTCCCATAGGAACTCCCGGTCCCTCGACAACAGACAGTTCTTCGTCAGACAGGCTGCAACCCGACGTCCTCGAACAATGATTTCTTGGCGCCCACAGGGAAGCACGGCACGAAAAGCTCCATCTTTGGAATGTCCATGACCTCGGCCTTCTTGGCCTTAAAGCATGCATGCACTGCCTCGCAACTTGGGTTCCCCGGCTTCCTCTGATCTGGCTCCCCCTGCTCCTATGAGGGACACCTGTAAGGCCAGCGCTTGACCACCGAAGCACAGGCGGTCTGTTCTACGGTCGAAGATTTGTCGGGGCGTTCTGGTGACTTGAGCCTGCGAACTCCGGGGTATGATGACCGCAAGATCGGTCACCAGCTCCTCGCTGGCATCAATGTCGACAAAGCCACCCTGCACGGCCTCGCTAACTCGATGGGTAGGAGCGGCAGCTGCGGGCGTCTTCTTCAGTTTCTTGCCCATCTCCTCGCCCATAGTTCGAATGATGATCCCAGAGCTCCGCTTCTCGCCGACCCTCGACGAGCTCTTCGGTGCCTGCTCCATCTCCTTGCATTTGCTCGTTGGCTCGTTGGCTGGCATCTCCATAGCCATCTTCATCAGATCCTCCCTTGAAACACTCATGGTAGTACCTGCAAAGATAAAAGAGATCAGAGTGAGCATATATGAAGAAGGTCGTTTAGATAGCAGTACCTTCGAGCCAGATATACTGGGCGATCTGATCGTCATTAACCAACTTCGCATATTTTCGGATTTCCTGGGGGATCTCCACTAAGATCGTGGAGTTCTCCAGATCCTACCCCCGTAAAGTCACCTTCTTATTCACTTGGAGATTCAATCTCCCCCAGTTCGATCGCAAAGTCAAGTCCACCGGCATCGAAATGAAAATGAACCTCTCCCTCCAAGCCCTCACTTTACTCAGCATATCAAAGATGAGATGCCGATCCCTCCTCGCACTAACATAGTAGTGCAACCCTCTTTGCTTCGTCTAGAAGAAGTACTGGAACAGCGGTAGGTCGAACTTATGCTGCTGCCGAAGCAGAGAATAAGAAAGCCAACCAGGGCGCTGATTGAGTTCGGCATCAGCTGGAATAGGGGAGCTCGAGGAAATTCTGTATGTGCAGGAGGAATGGATGGAGCGGAAACCGAAGTCCAAGTTCGAAGGTCGGATAGTAGACCCCGACTTCGTTATCCCTAGGCGAGCAGACCCTTTCATTGGACGCGGAGAGGAGAACTGTGTAGGTCGGCCAGATATATGTGGAGCGGATTTTGGTGTGACTGATATGTTGTGTCTGGGACATTATGACCTGGATCTCTGTCGAGACCGCTGTTGTAACTTTACTGACGGCTGGCCTTGAGCCTTTTTCTAGGGTTTCTTGGGGATCGTCGACGTCGAGGGGACGGTAGGGGTTATTTTCGGCTCCTCAGGCAAAGACTCCGCCAGATCTACTGACAGCGTCTGCTTCTCTGTCTTTGCGATGATGGCACCCTCAAATTCGTCGAAGTTCTTCTCTATATACTTATTGAGGAAGAAGAATCAGATGAGACCATTTGAGAAAGATCGAGAAAGTACCTAGAATGAAGATAAACGGAGCTCCGATGAAGCAAAGACTGATGACGAGAACTCTAGAAAATGAAGAACGAAAGAAGATGCTTTTTGAAATTCAAACGCAAAAACCCTCAACCGTTGCCCCATCTTTCTATTTATAGAGGAAGTCGGGCGATTCCGGCCGTAGAAGATGGGCCATGTGGCAAGATCCGAAGCAAATCTGTCGCCTCAACTTCTCCCCAAAACCGTACGGGACACGTGTCGTGCTTCGAGTGGCTGGGCACCTCGATTTCTCCCTGCTGTCGAATCTTCATAATGACTTTAGAGATTCAACGATCATCTCGCACTTAATGTCACAGCTGTCGGCCAAAAGTAAGTGAAGTGCGTCATCCGAGCCGAGCTGGACTTCCCGTTTCGAACTCGAATGACACGGGCAATTGTTACGACCTTAAGAACGTCCCAGTTAATCGTAAGGCCTCTATGATCAAAGCCCAAGTAAATAGCCTGCTAAATCTCCTTAATGAGAACTGGCTCCGAGAAGAAGCTCGTCGAGACTCAGAGAAGCTCGCCGAGGCTCAGAGCAGTCCACGCCTGCAGAGCGACAAACTTGTCAACCGAACCAAAGAGAAGAGCCCTTTGGCTGATCGCACTTGATCTACGCCAGCTCGCCCCAAAGGTAGGTCGCCCCAAAGGTAGCTTGGCTAACTCTCTACCCAAGGAAGTCCACCCAAGGAAGAGCATAAGACGTCGGGCTCGTGAGACGAGCTCGGCCTAGGAGGGAGGCGACCTATCATAAATATCACTGACAGTTTCACCGCTTGACAGTTTCACCGCCTGACAACTAAGCTCTTGACATTTTCACGTTTGACAGTTTCGGTTCTGACAGTTTTGACTTTGACATTGTCGGCCTAAACTTTTGACACACTGACACCGCCAGCTCAGCTAAAGCAACTGACCCCAACAGCCTATAAATATCCCCCTTCAACCACCAGAGAGGGGGTTGGTAAGTTGCGATTAAAATACTGCTCTCTATATTCAAGGTCGGATATCTCCCATTTATATGCTCCTTCCACACTAGTCCGCCACGCAAGGGCTGATCTGCCTTTGAGATCGTCCAGCGTGTCCGTCATTCTCCAAATAGTCATCAATTGACTTAAGCATCGGAGAGGCTCTCGGTTGACAACCAACCGAGCCTTTCTGATGAGTTGTTTTTCTTGCAGAAAGCTCGCCTCAGCTACCAGCGGTCGAAGCGACCCGCGGCGACCTTCACCAATAGACATGCGACCTTCACCAAACGAAGGGCGATCTTGAGGTCTTCCTCCTCAAAGTGCTCTCGAACGCGTGATTAGCCTCGTCTACATTCCAAACACTTGTAATCATTATAACCGTGATTCACATTTTAATACAAATTCACTGTTAGCGGACTTTTGCCCGCAACAATATTAATGATACAACTCCTCAGATTCAAACCTTACAGATCTATAGCAATCATGTTTCAGACTTCAATTACAACGATACAACAACAAAGAACACACACAAAATGAAGCTCTTAATTCCTTTACAATCAGCTTTCAATGCTCCGATGACCGACAAGAAAGCGAACAAAATCGTCAACATGCTTGTCGTGACATTCCTTATTTGCAAACATCTCCTTCATCTTCTGTGCTTTCTTTCTGTAAGCCTCACCCTCGTCGTCCACCATTACTAATCTCAATGCCTTCGCCACATCTTCCCTCGTGAACGACCCGTCCTCATCGTTCCTCTCCACCTCCACTCCCAGCTCCTCTTCTTCCATCAGCCGCGCGTTGAGCCCTTGGTCATAATCTAGAGGCAACATAACAAGCGGGCGTCCAGACTGAAGGCCTTCGATAATCGAACTCCATCCACAATGCGTCAAGAACCCTCCAACCGAACCGTGGGCCAAGATCTTCACTTGAGGCGCCCAATTCATAACAACCATCCCCAGTCCAGCCGTCCGATCCTCGAACCCTTCGGGCAGCAGCTCGACCTCATTGCCTTGCAGCCCGAGAGGTCGTCGGAGTGCCCAAATGAACGGCAATTTCGCATCCTCTAGGCCTAAAGCCAGCTCGCGCATCAGGTCAATGTTTATATTACCTTCACTGCCAAGAGCGACATAGACCACCGATCCCGAACTGCGTTGACTAAGCCACTTCATTATGGCAACCTCAGCTTCGTTTGCTTGCTCGTTCCTTTCGCTCATCGATGGAGGAAGCAGGCCGACAGGCAGGACCGGCTTCTTCAATAAGCGAGCGGCCAAACTCAAATATTTGGACTCCAGTTCATTACCACTCCGTATAGCAATCGCTCCGCTGCCTTCAATCACCATTTTGCAACGATCAGGCTCAGAAACACCAAGAGGGTTGGGTAATGTTGCATGCTCGACGAGTTTTAAGATTTCGTGGCGTCGATAGGCGATCTTGGACGGGAAGGTGATCCAAGGCGGGGGAGCAACTAGCTCATCAAGCGATGACGGTGGAGACCAGTCCGGCGGATGGCTGTAATAGACTTGGGTAGCCGCGGAACTTGTGACATAGTAGATGCACGATATGTTGTGCTTCATCCCGATGGCCGGAATCCAGTGCTGCGCGTAGTCTTGCACTATCCAGTCGGGCTTCGGATGAGCCTGTTTGATGAATTCTTCGAATGGCCACTCCAGGCCATCGAGGGCCTTCCTGAGGTATGGGACCTCCTCCGGCCGGAGGTCGGATGTGGCTTCGGCGGCCTTGCGCAGGCCTTCGACTTTTGGGAGGTCGAAGGCGATGAGATCGATGAGGTGGGAGGTTTCAGGAGGGAGTTTTGGGAGCCTCTGTATGTTTCTTGGAGTAGAGATGAATGATATGCGATGGCCTCTTCGTGCCAAGGATTTGGAGAGCTCAAGGAAAGGGAGCATGTGCCCAAAGGCTAGCATTGGGAACATTACAATGTGGAGGCCAGTATCGTTTGAACAATCGCCATTAGCAGCCATTATGCTTTCGAATTTTGTGTTCCGAACCTAGAGCTGTCCGCTCAATTTATAGGAAGAGGGCGTGGGACAAAAATGGGCATTGGTCACTAATTAGTCTTTTAACTCGTTAATAAGAAATAAGACCGATGATACTCGAAGTTATTCATTTTGCCCTCAGTTCTGGGTGTTCACATTGAGGTGGAGTTTTTAATAACGGTATCGGTGTGTAGACTGGTAGTGGAATTCTTAACTAATCACGTCGTTAATTAATTCGTTCATAAACCAAGTCGTTCACTGACTTTTCGGCCCGCCTTTTTAGGTACGTGGTTGCCTGCTACGTGCATAAGACCATGTGATTGTCCGAGGACGCTGCGATGTGGACGGTTCGTTCAAACTTTATTCTTGGGTCCCACCAACCACCTCGTTTTCTCCTTTCACCCTCCAATTGGACGGTGGCGCCCACAAAGAAGAAAAATGTTTGATCAAACGGTCCACGTCATGTTGGACGTCCTACGCACATAGGAGCAAACCTGATCCCGACCTTTTACAGCATAAACGTAATACATTCAAGAAACGTTTAACTAAATGAGTTTGTGCCTATAATCACTAAGGCTGTGTTTGGTTGCAAGGAAAAGAAAAGAAAAGGAAAGAAAAGAGATGAGAAAGTTAATTTCCATTGTTTGGTTGTATAGAAAAGTAAAAGGAAAAAAAGTGAGAGGGAAAATGAAAGAAAAAAACATATAGAATTTTTCTCTCTACTTTTCTCTCCCAAATCGGAAGGAACCCGTTTTCTTTCCCAAAAATTTTCTTCCCTTTTCTGCGCCAAAAATTTTATCGACAACAAAAATTATCTTTTTGTTATTGCTCATTTTTTATTTCAGAAGAATGGTTTTGGATTGAGTTTAATAGAAAAATGAGACCCTTTAAAATATTAATTATAAATAAAATCATATTTTCTTTCTAGTTTTCCTTTTCATTTTCATAAGCAACCAAACATGAGAAATCATTTTCCGTACCATTTTCCTTTTAATTTTCTTTTCAATTTTCCTCACTAACCAAACATAAAAAATAAATCGGTTTCCTTTTCCTTTTCTTTTTCTTTCTATTTCCTTTTCATTGTACTTTTCTTTCTTTCCTTTTCCATGCAACCAAACACAGCCTAAGGTCAAATGGCAAAGTTTGTAATTAATTAACAAATTTAAGAGTAATAATTAAAATCTAACTAAGGTTAAATTTGTAATTTCGAAAAAATTAACAATTACAGTGAAATCATAAGAATATGCAGTGCATCTAACAGCACTCTAACAACAAAGGTCTATTTTTCCATTCACATTATCATCTTTCATTTAAAAAAGCCTCCAACTCTAAATCTCAATTTTACCAGCAAATTTTAAAACCCTACTCCTGAGTCCAATAGCAAGGCAGCCAAAATCCCTATCAAATTCTGTTACACAGTGTGTAAAAAAATGTATAGATCCACGTTCCAAAAATCAAGTGTATCTAATGATATTTAACATTTGATAGAATTATTACAAATTCAATTCAATGTTTTCAGAACAATACAAATTTTTGTAATAAGCTGATCAAGGTCAAATCAAATCTATTAGAGTTCACCTAATATTTAAGATTTTTGGGTTTTAAAAAAATTTTGACAAAAAATAAAAATTTGATATTTTTAGCACAGGGATACACACGTGCGTGTTAATGGGTATGTACTATTAGCTCAAGAATTTTTCTCCTTTGGTTTCACAAAAATCCCATGACCTATGTTTTTTAAGATTGATGTACACATCCCAAAACACTAAACCACCAGATATAGGTGAATTGCATAGGGATTTGACCATCCATCAGCTAGTTACAAAAATTTATATTACTGTGATTGTTGAAATTGTAACAACCAAATTGAGTGTCAACAAACATTGTATTCACTTGATTTTTGGTATTTTAATCATCCTTGATGCATGGAGCACTTCTGTATTTTTTTAAAAACTAAAATAAGTAGTGTATGTGTGCATCAGCTTGGAAAAATATTCTACACTGATGGAACATATACATTATTCTGATACGTACACACATACACACATACACACATATACACACATACATGTGTGTATATGTGAATTGAAAAAAACAATTCAAACAAATGCCTCGTCCCTCGCAACCGAACGATCCCCGCCATCGGCTGTAAGCCGAATGGACCTCGCCCCTCGCAACCAAATGACTCGCGTACATGGTCCGCAATCTTAGGACCATCCTCATTAGGCATAAATGCTTGACGAACCAACAACCCAAGTTCAATTGGTTAGAGAAATAAAACTGGAGTCGTTGGGGGGCCATTTACGTGCCTTAATATAAGTGGAGATAAAGAAACTCAAAAATTCTTTTTCATCCACTAGTCGAAAAGTTACATGTAACTTGCTTTAATGCAGTTTTACAAAAACAGTAACAAAAAGATAAACACTCTAATAAGAACGGCCACTTCCCGGCGTGAATACGTTCTGAAACGCTTTCATCACCGCAGTGACCCTAGCTGTAAGCTTTGCCTTATGAGCCTCCGCTGCTCTTTCCGATTAGGTGGCTTTGGCCCGAAGCTCGATTATTTCTTTCTTCGAGGCTTCTAGGTCGGCCAGGAGCTGGGATCTCTCCCTCCCCTAATGGACATCCATCGTTTGCCTGACAGAGAATATGGATGCAAGGCTAGACTTGGCTTCCCGCCCACTCGGCATCAGCCTTGGCCGCGGGCACTTTCCCCAAGTCATCCTCCGTCTTCTTTAGATGAGCATCAAGCTCAGAAGTTCTTTGCTCAGTGGCATCCGCCCAGCGCTGTCTGTCGATTATGTTGTCGGTTCGGCGACGAAGGCCGACAGCAAAAATGGACATCTGTGGATGACGTTGATCGGCTCGGAATTAACTCCGAAACGATGTCGTTTACCGCAAGCGCACGGTAAAGTCGCAAGCAGGTATCGAACATGGGGAAGCAGTACTATACTACATATCTACTCCTAGGTTGAGTTAGACTTGTGGGTTTATTGGTGGATGTGGAGTATGGAGGGTCGTAATGGTGATGGATGCGAAGGTTGTGTCACTCATCATCTCAAACAAGGGATTCTACACAAAGAAAGAAAGAAATAAAATATAAAATATTAGGGCTTTAGGACTCACCGCTAGGACCATCGGAGGTCGATGCTAGGTTGAGACTTCTATGTTGCGTTGGTTTAATTGGGGGTTGTAGCATTTAGGAAGTGAATTCATGTGTCTAGACATCATGAATCTAACCTACTGTATTAACCTTGCTCTTGCGATAGGCGCATGTGATACGTGCATTAATGATCTACAATAATCTCACCACTCTCATGGTTCAAATGCTCTCAACTCATACCACTCTCGTGGGTAAGAGCTTCGAGGTACTTTGGTGGCTCTTATTGATGCAATGGCGGTAGCCGTCAATTAGTGGTATAGTTCGTCGGTGGATCCCATCAAGGCACGAGCCGGGCATGGTCACGAGCCTCGGTTGAATCCACTAACTCCCTAATTAAATCCATAAGATACTCCTTAAACTAATCGATTCCACCAACCATGGGCACGATCTCAGTAAGAGTTCTCTTAGGGATTTTGCAAGATCAGCCAAAATACTCCCCCTTTAAAAATCCTGACTTTGCATCTAAATCCTAAAATCCTAGGACTAATATATTAGCCCTAGAAAAGACTACTCATGCATGATAGCAATAGATATAAGAACGATAGAAAACTTCATTGCATGCATCAAAGAGAGATAAACAATAAGAAATCAGTAAGAATTTACGATAGAATTAACGAGAACAAAAATACTTATCTTGATACAAGAGAGGGGCCTATGGCGTAGCCTAACTCTCAAAAGATCATCTCCTAAAACTTCTTAGAACTCGCTAAAAACTCTCCAAAAGTCCCCCTCTAATGACGTCTACAATTCATATATATATGTAACGGCCGGTATTTCTAGGCGTATAATTGTTGTGTGTGCCCGTATTTTTTTGTTTTGAACATCCGGATATTTTTACGCGTGAGTTCTTTTGTGCGACGACGCGAGCGCGTCTCGGATGACTTTTTAATTTTCATGGCGCGATTAATTAACTTAACCCTAATTAATTACCACTAACCAGATTTTTTTAATTATTAACCCACATTGAACTCCACCGACTGGGGGCAGTTCAGATCCAATATTTCCTCATCAATTTCTTCCTACCTCCAGCTACCTCCTTCAAGCTGCCTCCTACTGATTTCATAAACCCAACAACAACAGCAGAGGAGGAAGCGCCAACGGTCATCTCTTCCTTCCTCCTGCAAAACAAATCCCTGCAGACAAACTCAACCAGCAACCAAATCAATTCCAAAACCAAATCAGTCCACAAGCCAAATCAAAATCGACCAACAAATCTCTCTTCCCATTCATCAAACACAATTTCAGATTCATCACAAAATCAAAATCCAATCCCCAAAAACTGAAATTCGAAATCAAACAACAAGAATTTCAGATCTGGAGATTTGTAATCCAAATCCAAACACAGAACTAAGATCTGAAAATATTTTTTAGATTCAAACCAAATTTCCCCTTCTTTCCTCCTTCCCTCTCCCTTGGCCGAACCCCTCACCCTCAGCGTGCCGTCGCCGGAGCAAGCGCACGTGCGCGACTCTTAGAGCTGCCACCGCTGTGCTCTTGTGCTGCCGCGCCTCCAGCCCGCTGGAGACCGCCGCCCTACCGCCGTGAAGCCGCCGTCCGTCGCCAAGCCCTCCCCGCGTGCGCGTGCGTGAGTGCTCCCCTCTCCCCTTTTTTTGCGTGGCTTTCCCAGTTGCTGCAAGAGAAAAAAAAGAAATGTGAAGAGAAGACACAGAGACAGTAAAGAGAGGGTGAGAATTAAAAAGAGAAAGAAAGTGAGAGAGAGAGAGGGTTAGATAGAGTATTATTTAATAATAGTAAGTAATAACCACGTAACTTTGTACCCATGGTCAAACTTGTAGGTAGACATGTTTAATATACTGTTAAATCATGAAATTAGCTTAAGTAAGTTAAGTTGTTGTTAGTATTCGAATTAATATTAGCTTGTTGGAGTTAAATAATGTTAGAGATAGTTTTAACATGTTATATTTTTATATTTTTACCCAAGTCAAACTTTGTTACTGCTAGTGGGTGTAGTAAGTGTACCATTAATTGAGATGTTAACCCATGTGATTAAATTTGTTAGTATTAGTTAGTTGTAATTAGTGTATTTAAATGTTAATGTTTAATCCAGCATGTTAATAATGTAAATAATGTTAGGGTGATAAAAACTAGAATAAATTAAGGCGTATCAGGTTAGTATAACCCAATGTAAACATCACCCTAGCCTGAGATCCCAATAAAATCGGACGAACCTAATTTAGGGATTAACTTAATTTTGTGCTTATCTTGCAATGAATCTAATTCGTTAACTTGGTTAACCAAAACATCAAACCGGACTCACCGTTACGTAACGCTCGAACCCACGACAACCGATATTACCGGAATCAGGCAAGTGATACTTGCCAGTTTTCTATTTAGGCCACGTCTTAGGCCATTTTGTTCAGTAGCGTAAAAGAGACTAGGCAGTGAAATGATAGTCGCCTAGACGCCCCTTTTATATCTAGCTTGATAACGAAGCTAGATCCGACACCTTCATCATGCTTGCATTCATGCTACCATGCCATGTTTAATTTCAATTAACGGTATAGAAATTATCTGCGCATTGCCATGTCATCGCATGCATCTAATGTTTCATCGTGATTGCGTAGCACACGCTACACTTATTGTAATGATTGAGGCTAGGCACCTGCTTTGCGGGCACAACCCTATGCCAAAACACTTCCTGGCTCGTGATCCAGAAGATGGGCACCAGTCCATATTGAGAAACACTTCCTGGACTCGTGATCCAGAAGCGAGCTCACGTACTTGGGAAACCAAGGCTCAACACACGTGGAGGGGCAGGGTTAAGCTGTCACGCAGCGTAGAAGGATGCCTGATCCGCTCCTTCAGCTGTAAGGAGTAAACCATGTGCACAATGTGAAATGTTACTATTCGTGAATGGTGTTTTTCGTAGTTTTACTACGACGTGCTTGCATGTCATCATGTCATCTTAAATTGTTGCATACCTTAATTGTCATGTCATATCATTATATTAGAACTGCTAGACACCTTTCTTTTATTTGTATCCTTGCACAAAAGTTCTCCATTTTCTTTTGGGAGATTTTTGGCTGACATGTGCCCTTTCTCTTTGGGTGTCACATGTCAGGTTCTGAGTTAGAGTTAGCCGCTGAGGACAAGCAGTTTGTGGACGCTGAGTTCGAGGCACCTGTAGAGACCGAGGTCGAGGACATGGGTGACCAGTCCTAGACTCGCTTGGAGTCTTCTTAGCTGTCTTTACTTTTTAGTAGTTGCAGTTAGTTTTCGGTGCGTAGCACCTGACTTTTTTTACTTTTGTTTCGGCCATGTTTTAGGCCTATTGTTCAGACTTGTACTTGGTGACTCTTTCTGTGATGTTTGGAATAATTGTTGGATGTTTTGTTGGTGGATGTTCTTTTATCTGCTTCATTATTATTATTGTTGTTTCGTCGCAATTCAAGAACCTGCTATGATTTGGAAATTTTTTTACAGACGCTTATCAGACTGCAGCTTCACAGCTCCACGTTTGAGCGGATCTCCTCACGTCTCGCCTTTCATTTTAGGGAAGCGGTGTGTGACAGGTTTTGTTGGTGGCCCACGTAGGTCATCCTTTTTGCATCTGCGAAATATCGGAACAACAATAATGATAAACAACATCCAATTAATTATTCATAACATTCAAGTCATGATTAAGTCTAATCTGAACATTTTCTTGTCTTAGATGGCGGGAAGACGCAACACCCGTGCTGGTAGTGGACCTGGAGCTGGTGGTGGAGCAGGACGTATTGAGGACGCTGATAGAGAACCCACCACGGCTGAGATGATGAGGATGATGCATCAGATGATGCAGATTCATCAGGGCATGCTTTAGAATGCCCCTCGCTTCGAGCCAGGAGCGAAGCAGTTTCGGGAGCTGGGCCCGACATATTTCATTGGGTCGGAAGGACCATTAGCTGTGGACAAGTGGATGAAGAATACAGAGGATAATCTGCTTCTCTCGAAGGTTAACCCGGCTGGATGGGTTGACTTGGTGAAGAAGCAACTGAAGGATAATGCTCGTAGCTGGTGGGAGTCTGAGGAGCAGATGCTGGTGAGGCCTATCCCCTGGGCCACTTTCAAGGCGAGATTTGATGATGAGTATTTCCCTCGAGCTGCGAGGAGGGAGATGATGCAGCAGTTTATCAGTCTGAAGCAGGGAAATCTGACGGTGGATCAGTACCACCAAGAGTTCATGAGACTGAGTCGCTTTGCACCGAAGATGGTGGAGACCGCTGAAGATCGAGCTCAGAGATTCTTGCAGGGTTTATCTTTGGAGCTACAGAGTCTGATGTCCTCTTCGGACTTGGATTCTTACCAGAAGTTGCTGATCGCTGCCAAGAGGTAGGAGCTGGTTGCAAATCAGAGGAGAGGGCAGTATTCAGGTGCTGGGAAGAGGCCTATGAAGCAGGCCAGAGCTATGGTTAGGCCATTGCTGAAGCCTAATCAGTCTGTGCAGTTCAAGAGGCCAGGTGGGCCTGTTCAGAAGACGTGTCATTTTTACGGCAGGACCGGCTATGTGAAGGACCAATGCAGGAGATTTTTGGGCCAGTGTCTACTTTGTGGCGACCCTAAGCATTCAGTAAAGGACTGTCCGATTTCTAGACAGCCGCAGAAGGCACCAGTAGCCGCTGGACGTGGAGCGCCTCTCATTCCCCAGAAGCAGGCATTTCAGCAGGCTGTTCAGCCTAGGAGGCAGGCTTTCACGATGACCGCAGTAGAGGCAGAGGCTGAGGATAGCGTTATTTCAGGTAACCCTCAGACTAGTCTTTACTTTTCTTTAGTTGATCTTGCATGTTAGATTAGATATTGTTTGCTAGAATAGGTTTTGATTGCTAGTTTGTTTGTTAGGGGTTATTCTTGTTTATGCTTGTCCTGCTCGGGTTCTCTTCGACTCCAGTGCATCCATGTGCATCTTATCCCGGAGTTTCGTGGACAAGCATTCTCTGACGACTTTCCCTCTTTCCAAGAGTTGGGGTATCGCTACAGGAAATGGTGTGATCTCGGTGTCCCATGGATGTCAATCTTGTCCCTTAGTAGTCTGTGGATTCGAGATTTACGCCAATTTTATCGTCTACAACATTACCAACTATGATGCTGTTCTCGAGATGGATTGGCTTAGCTGCTTCTACGCTACGATTGACTACCGACGGAAGAAGGTGGTGTTCGAGATTCCTGGTCACCCGACCTTTGAGTTCAGTAGCGGTAGCAGTTCGCTTGGGCTGGTCAGATTTTGGGCCAAGCCAGTGGTGGAGCTTGTGGCTATGCAGATAGAGGTGAGTAGACCAGCTGTGGTGAGAGATTTCGATGATGTCTTGCCCGAGGAGATTTCAGGACTGCCACCCGATCGAGCTCTTGATTTTTCGATTGATCTTATTCCGGGAGCGCAACCTATTTCGAAAGCACAGTATCGTATGGCACCGGCAGAGTTGGAGGAGCTACGTAGACAGTTGAATGAGCTTCTGCAGAAGGGTTATATCAATCCGAGTGTGTCTCCGTGGGGAGTACTTGTTCTGCTGGTGAAAAAGAAGGATGGTTCGCATCGGATGTGCGTGGACTACAGAGAGTTGAATGCCGTCACCATCAAGAACATGTATCTGTTGCCATGGATAGATGACATTTTTGATCAGCTTGGAGGATCGAGTGTATTCTCTAAACTGGATCTCAGGAGCGGATATCACCAGCTGAGGGTGAAGAAGGATGATGTGCAGAAGACAGCGTTCAGAGCGAACTATGGACACTACGAGTTCGTGGTTATGCCTTTCGCTGTGACCAACGCACCTGCAGTTTTTATGAACCTGATGAATTTGATATTTTATGACTTCTTATATAAGTTTGTCGTTATCTTTATTGACGACATCTTGATCTATTCGAAGTCGGAGGAGGAGCACGCTGAGCACTTGAGGACTGTTCTGAAGATTCTGAGGAAGCATCGGTTGTATGCGAAGTATTCCAAGTGCGAGTTCTGGCTGGATAGAGTGGCTATTCTTGGGCACGTGGTCTCAGGAGATGGCATAGTCGTGGATCCGGAGAGGATCAAGGCTATCAAAGAGTGGCCGATTCCGCAGACAGCGTCTGAGATCAGGAGTTTTCTTGGTCTTGCCGGATATTATCGGCACTTCATTAAGGACTTCTCTCGTATTGCAGAGCCGATGACTAGACTGATGAGGAAGGATATACCCATTTGTTTGGTCCGATTCTTGTGAGAAGGCCTTTTCTATTCTGAAGGAGAGATTGACGACTGCCCTTGTTCTAGCTGTGCCTGATCGGAGTGGAGGTTTCGAGATCTTTTGCTATGCTTCTGGCAAGGGTCTCGGTTGTGTTTTGCATCAGCATGGGCATGTGGTCGAGTATGCTTCTTGGCAGCTTAAGGCTCATGAGAAGATTTACCCGACGCACGATTTGGAATTGGCTGCAGTCGTATTTGTGCTCAAGATTTGGAGGCATTTCTTGCTGAGTGAGAAGGTGAAGATCTTCATCGATCACAAAAGATTGAAATATATCTTTACGCAGAAGGAGCTCAACATGCGACAGCGTCGATGGTTGGAGCTTATGGCAGATTATGAGATCGACTTGCAGTACCATCCTGACAAGGTGAATGTGGTTTCGGATGCGCCGAGCAGACTTCCAGCGGTTATGATGTTGACTTCACAGTGGAGGTTGCAACAGGACTTCTGTGAGTCAGGTATTGAGATTGTGCTTCCTGGAGAGGTTTCGTCGTTGATGTGTATGCAGATACAGTCGACGATCGTGGATCGGATCAAGGCAGGTCAGGCTGGAGATCCGAAGCTGAAGAATATCCGTGAGCAGGTAGAAGCCGGTCTACGGACTGACTTTCTGATTCATGAGGATGGCTCGCTGAGGTATGGAGCCAGAGTTTGTGTGCCAGCTGGAGATATTAGAGAGGAGTTGCTTGTTGAGGTACATAGCTCGTCGTATTCTGTGCATCCTGGAGGCACCAAAATATACAAGGACCTTCGCCTGAACTACTGGTGGCATGGCATGAAGCGAAGTGGGGCACGGAGCGTTGCCAAGTGTTTGGTATGTCAGCAGGTTAAGGCAGAGCATCAGCTTACGGCTAGGTTGCTACAACCGCTTCCGATTCCTGAGTGGAAGTGGCAACACATCACTATGGATTTCGTGACTGGACTACCTCGGAGTTCGAAGCAGAATGATGCGATTTGGGTGATCGTAGACCGATTGTCCAAATCTGCGCACTTTATTCCTATCCGAGTGGGACAGTCCACTGAGACGCTAGCGAGGAGATATATGGAGGTAAATTCTTTTACTCTCCGTTCTTGTTTCCTTCCCTAGTTTAGATAGTGATGTAACGTGAATCGTGCAGGAGATCATGCGACTTCACGGAGTCCCCGTCAGTATCGTGTCGGACAGAGACACGAGATTCACATCTCAGTTTTGGCAGAGTCTGCAGAAGAGTCTGGGTACGAGTCTGAGTTTCAGTACCGCATACCACCCGCAGACAGATGGCCTGTCCGAGAGGACGATTCAGATTTTTGAGGACATGCTGAGAGCGTGCATGTTGGACTTCAAGGGATCTTGGGAGGATCATCTTCATCATGTGGAGTTTGCCTACAATAACAGCTACCAGGCAAGTATTGGCATGGCGCCATTTGCCGCGCTTTATGGGAAGAAATGTCGATCGCCACTGAGCTGGGATGACATTGGAGACATGGAGCTGTTAGGGCCAGAGATGATTGTAAAGGTAATGTATGTTGTGAGGAGCATCAGGGAGAAGTTGAGAATCGCGCAGGACCGTTTCAAGCATTGGGCAGATGCTAAACGGTGACCGTTGGAGTTTCAGCCTGGAGACCACGTCTTTCTCAAGATCTCTCCGAATCGAGGAATCATTCGATTTGGGAAGAGAGGCAAGCTGAGTCCGAGGTACATTGGACCTTTTGACATCCTGGAGAGAGTGGGAGCTGTCGCGTATCGCTTGGCATTACCGCCGTCACTGGAGGGAGTTCACGACGTGTTTCACGTATCTCAGTTACGTCGATACGTCAGTGATCCATCTCATGATGTGGATTTATTTGAGATTACAGTTTGACCAGATCTGACGTACGAACAGTAACCAGTGGAAATCCTAGATCGACGTCAGAAAGTCTTCAGGAATAGGACTGTTGATCTAGTCAGAGTGATGTGGCGTCGCGACTCTCCAGGAGAGTCTACCTGGGAGCGGGAGGATGAGATACAGGAGCATTATCCATATTTGTTTTCTACTCTTTAGTAGATAAGAATTCCGAGGACGGAATTTTTCTTAAGGTGGGTAGAATGTAACTGCTGGTATTTCTAGGCGTATAATTGTTGTGTGTGCCCGTATTTTTTTGTTTTGATCATCCGGATATTTTTGCGCGTGAGTTTTTTTGTGCGACGACGCGAGCGCGTCTCGGATGACTTTTTAATTTTCATGGCACGATTAATTAACTTAATCCTAATTAATTACCACTAACCAGATTTTTTTTAATTATTAACCCACATTGAACTCCACCGACTGGGGGCAGTTCAGATCCAATATTTCCTCATCAATTTCTTCCTACCTCCAGCTACCTCCTTCAAGCTGCCTCCTACTGATTTCATAAACCCAACAACAACAGCAGAGGAGGAAGCGCCAACGGTCATCTCCTCCTTCCTCCTGCAAAACAAATCCCTGCAGACAAACTCAACCAGCAACCAAATCAATTCCGAAACCAAATCAGTCCACAAGCCAAATCAAAATCGACCAACAAATCTCTCTTCCCATTCATCAAACACAATTTCAGATTCATCACAAAATCAAAATCCAATCCCCAAAAACTGAAATTCGAAATCAAACAACAAGAATTTCAGATCTGGAGATTTGTAATCCAAATCCAAACACAGAAAAAAGATCTGAAAATATTTTTTAGATTCAAACCAAACTTTCCCTTCTTTCCTCCTTCCCTCTCCCTTGGCCGAACCCCTCACCCTCAGCGTGCCGTCGCCGGAGCAAGCCCACGTGCACGCCTCTTAGAGCCGCCGCCGCCGTGCTCTTGTGCTGCCGCGCCTCCAGCCCGCCGGAGACCGCCACCCTACCGCCATGAAGCCGCCGTCCGTCACCGAGCCCTCCCCGCGTGCGCGTGCGTGAGTGCTCCCCTCTCCCCTTTTTTTGCGTGGCTTTCCCAGTTGCTGCACGAGAAAAAAAAGAAATGTGAAGAGAAGACACAGAGATAGTAAAGAGAGGGTGAGAATTAAAGAGAGAAAGAAAGTGAGAGAGAGGGTTAGATAGAGTATTATTTAATAATAGTAAGTTATAACCATGTAACTTTGTACCCATGGTCAAACTTGTAGGTAGACATGTTTAATATACTGTTAAACCATGAAATTAACTTAAGTAAGTTAAGTTGTTATTAGTATTCGAATTAATATTAGCTTGTTGGAGTTAAATAATGTTAGAGGTAGTTTTAACATGTTATATTTTTACCCAAGTCAAACTTTGTTACTGCTAGTGGGTGTAGTAAGTGTACCATTAATTGAGATGTTAACCCTTTGTTAGTATTAGTTAGTTGTAATTAGTGTATTTAAATGTTAATGTTTAATCCAGCATGTTAATAATGTAAATAATGTTAGGGTGATAAAAACTAGAATAAATTAAGGCGTATCAGGTTAGTATAACCCAATGTAAACACCACCCTAGCCTGAGATCCCAATAAAATCGGACGAACCTAATTTAGGGATTAACTTAATTTTGTGCTTATCTTGCAATGAATCTAATTCGTTAACTTGGTTAACCAAAACAGCGAACAGGACTCACCGTTACATAACGCTCGAATCCACGACAACCGATATCACCGGAATCAGGCAAGTGATACTTGCCAGTTTTCTATTTAGGCCACGTCTTAGGCCATTTTGTTCAGTAGCGTAAAAGAGACTAGGCGGTGAAATGATAGTCTCCTAGACGCATCTTTTAGATCTAGCTTGACAACGAAGCTAGATCCGACACCTTCATCATGCTTGCATTCATGCTACCATGCCATTTTAATTTCAATTAACGGTACACAAATTATCTGCGCATTGCCATGTCATTGCATGCATCTAATGTTTCATCGTGATTGCGTAGCACACGTTACACTTATTGTAATGATTGAGGCTAGGCACCTGCTTTGCGGGCACAACCCTATGCCAAAAACACTTCCTGGCTCGTGATCCAGAAGATGGGCACCAGTCCATATTGAGAAACACTTCATGGACTCGTGATCCAGAAGCGAGCTCACGTACTTGGGAAACCAAGGATCGACAAACGTGGAGGGGCAGGGTTAAGATGTCACACAGCGTAAAAGGATGCCTGATCTGCTCATTCAGCTGTAAGGAGTAAACCCTGTGCACAATGTGAAATGTTAATGTTTGTGAATGGTGTTTTTCGTAGTTTTGCTACGACGTGCTTGCATGTCATCATGTCATCTTAAATTGTTGCATACCTTAATTTTCATGTCATTTCATTATATTAGAATTGCTAGACGCCTTTCTTTTATTTGTATCCTTGCACAAAAGTCCTCCACTTTCTTTTGGGAGATTTTTGGCTGACATGTGCCCTTTCTCTTTGGGTGTCACATGTCAGGTTCTGAGTTAGAGTTAGCCGCTGAGGACGAGCAGTTCGTGGACGCTGAGTTCGAGGCACCTGCAGAGACCAAGGTCGAGGACACTGGTGACCAGTCCTAGACTCGCTTGGAGTCTTCTTTGCTGTCTTTACTTTTTAGTAGTTGCAGTTAGCTTTCGGTGCGTAGCACCTGACTTTCTTTACTTTTGTTTCGGCCATGTTTTAGGCCTATTGTTCAGACTTGTACTTGGTGACTCTTTTGTGATGTTTGGAATAATTGTTGGATGTTTTGTTGGTGGATGTTCTTTTATCTGCTTCATTATTATTATTGTTGTTTCGTTGTAATACAAGGACCTGCTATGATTTGGAAATTTTTTTTGCAGATGCTTATCAGACTGCAGCTTCACAGCTCCACGTTTGAGCAGACCTCCTCACGTCTCACCTTCCATTTTAGGGAAGCGGTGCATGACAATATAGTTCCCTTAAAGCCATAGCAAATAACCCAAAAAACCCTCTGAAATTTGTGCCCAAGATCAGGTCTGGCCGCAACTTAAGTTTTGGGCCCGCCTGACTCGGTCGAGTAGGTATGCTGCTCGATCGAGTACAGATTTCAGCACTGCAACGTCACCTTGCAGAAATTCCCCACATTACATCCGACATGATTGACACGTTCTTGGTGGAGTTGGAACCTTCATGAAGTCTATTATCCATAAAATAATATGAGAAAAATACAGTCTGGTGGAATGATAGCAGATTTCAAAAGAGTGAGGGGCTATCTGAAAATTTGGGCGCTTGCCTTACTCGACAGAGTAGCCTTCATGCTCGGTCGAGTAGCCTTGCTGCTCGATCGAGTCGTCAGTGGATCTGAGCTTCTCCTAAAATTGTCGTTCTGCCTGCTTGGGTCGAGTAGGTCCTGCTCGGTTGAGTCGTTAGGAAGTTAGGATTCTTTGTCCAAAACCTTGCTTTGCCGGCTCGGGTCGAGTAGGTCCTGCTCGGTCGAGTCGGGTGTCTGATGGAGGAAGCTCGAAGTTGGGTTGACTCGGTTCGAGTCAACTCTCTTCTCGCTCGAGTGGCTCGTGCACATCTCCTGGCTGTATCTGCTTGTCAGCTCAACCGAGCAGCAGAATGCTGCTCGGGTCGAGTCGCCTAGGAAAGTGGCTTGGGCCTTGGCTGTTGATCCTTTCTCTCACTCGCTCCTCCTCCTCTTCTCCTACCTGCTTTTAAACCTCGACAAACTCCTGCGGAGCCTTGCCTATGACGTCCTGGATGTGCTGGATGTGTCTGCATCCCAAATTACTACAATATCACTCCAAATCACTGAAATAGGCATAAATGCTCCGAAAGTCATATTGTTCCAAATAATAACATAAAAGCGTATAAAATGGGGGTTTAGATGGTGAAATGTGTCATGAAAATATGCGATAAAACATGCAAAATAGGAGCATATCAAAATCCTCCAAGCTTACCTCTTACTCATCATCGATGAAGATGAATACGAAGCTCACTGGGAGGTAAAAATAAGAATACGAAAAAGAATACAAAGAAAAGAGGGTCGCTATTTTATTCTCTCAGATCTCACGACATTCACCACATAACACAACGACTCAGAAAGTAAATCACACACTACCACAGATATTTCATATCTTATATAAACTAAGTACTTAAGAGTCAAGAATGAATGAGAGGGGTCTCTCTAGTATTCATACATTACATCTATATCAATATCCTATGTTTCATAGCATCGAATATGCATAACATTGGCGACACACTTTTCAATCAAAAGATATAACTGAAGGGTGGAAATTAACACAAAGCATGCAATAAAGAATAGAATAAAAATCAAGACATACACATCCTCATATCAAATCATAAGAAATCCCCATAACTAAATTGTTTCGTTAAGTTTTAGCATTATCTAACTTTTCCGTTCGTGCACAACTCCACTCTAATGTTTGCTCACTCATGTGGTCAAAAGATTTCCCCAAGCTTGAAATTGAGGCGTCGCATCCAAAGAAGTATTTGTGGATTTGGAATTTTGTTTTGGGTTTTCCAATAGTATATGTATTGCTCCAAGTAATGAAAATTGAGCTCTTCTTTGAATTTTGAGATTTGTTTCTTTTTTTCTTCTTGGATTTTTGTAGGAGCAATAGTATTTGTATTTTGGGGGTTTTGGCCCCCTTTTTGGCTTTTTGTACTTTTTTGGAGCTAACTTTTTCTTTTGTAGGGGTTTTTGGGAAATAGATGCGATATAAGTAGCTTTAGGAGGTGAACTCAAGTGACATGTAGAGAATAAAAAGATACATAAGGAGAAGGAAATGGTGTAACACTCGGTTCACTCTAAGATGTACACAAATGATTCAATAAAATAATACATCAACTAAACTCATATATAAGCATGGATATTCTCAACCATTTCAATTAATAGTGAAGTCAAGCAGTAAAGAGTACAATCATATCAAGCATGCAACAGAAGGTGAATAAGACAATAAGGCAGATGCTTCAAGTATACAAATGATGCATGAATCTTGGTACACTTCCAACAAAAGCATACTAAGCACTAATCCTTTCATTCTGTTTCAATAAATATCAAGCAATTACTTAGAAGAGTCGTCAAAAGAAATAGATTTGCAAGCGCATGTGAATAGCAAGACTATGAAATATTCTAAGCAGCATGGCAAGAATAGTAAGCTTCGTGATAGTTGCTAAAGCTATAGAGATATCATCATAAAGAACATATCTAGCAAAAGAAAATAAAATGAAGAAATAAAAATAAAATAAAATAAAGAAAAGAAAAACAAGCACACAATATGATGCATGAACACACATAAAAGGAAAATAAGATGGAAAAATAAAAAAGATGATGCAAAAATTTTGAAAAATTCTAAAAACCCTAAAATAAAGTAAAAATGCAACTAATGTATTTAAATGGCATGGAAATGTACTCCCACAAGCTTAAAACTTCACATTGTCCTCAATGTGATCATAAAAGGTAATTATGAGGAACAACGATAAATATGAAGGTGGTGAATGAAAAATGATGATATGGATGACATGAAATCCTAATGCAACTACATACACATGCAATGATGCATGAGAGCGCCTTCTCCCAAGCATATACCAAACAGTCTTATTCAAATGACTTGATCAAAAATGTCACGGCTTTGCTAAGCGAGATCAAGTTAAGTGAATAAGAAAGTAAGGTCTTACTTGAAAGAAATGATCGATGGCGGTGAGAAAAATGGTGGGATATATCAAAATGTGAAGAGGGCAATTAATCTATATTATAAAACAAGGATGTTATCATGGGTTATTGGATAAGAGTTTTTGGATAAGAGATATTGGATAATGGTTTGAATTGTGTTTGGGGGTATAAAAATGAGGGATGTTATCATGAGTTTTTGGATAAGAGATATTGGATAAGAGATATTGGATAAGGGTTTGAATTGTGTTTGGGGTATAAAAATGAGGGATGTTATCATGAGTTTTTGGATAAGAGATTTTTGGATAAGAGATTTTTAGATAAGAGATATTGGATAAGAGAAATTGGATAAGTTTGGAGGGAAACTTGGGTGGATTGAAAATTGAAATTTGGTTTTAAAGCTTCAAAATTTGAAATTTGTATTTCACAACAAAAGGGGGAAATCTCTCCTCGGGCCGCCCCAACACATTGGGCCTCCCAAACTTTGGGTAGAGAGAAATCTCTCCCTCTCTCTCCCCCTTCTCTTCTCTGCCTCCCTGCCCCCAAAAAACCTCGCAGGAAAATGTGAAGCATGCGGTGAGCCTGACGAAGAGGAAACCGAGGCAGGAACGGCCGCCGCCTAGGGCCGATGAGGACGATAGCTGTGCTGCTGGAAAGGAGGAGTTTGCGCCGATGGATCACAGAGCTCGCGGACAAGATAGGTATGGGTCGCTTCGGGGGATCTCGCGGGAAGAAGCCTCTGCAGAGCTTCAGATCTAGGTACAGAAGTAATTTTGGTGGTGGGTCTTCATATTCTGATAGGTGGGATCGGATGCATTCATTCTTGATGTTTTTGTTTTTGATGGTTTTCATTTTAAGTATCTTATTGCTTCATGCTTCTGGTACCTCAGTCCGATGTTTATTTGATTTGGGTGTTAGATTTGCCAATTCATATTTCGGTTCACATCCTCCAACTGAAGATGAAAAATTGAATCTTTAGCTTTTAGGGGCTTTTGTTAAGGAAAAATTGAATCTTTAGCTTTTTGAGGCGCTTTTTTGAGGAAAAATTGAATCTTTAGCATAATTGAAGCTCCAACTTCATTAAGGGGCAGTTTAATTTTATCATATTTCTGTTCACATCATGGTGAAGTTTAACTTCATAATTAATGTTTCGTTTTCCCTGAAATGGATTCAAGGAACCCCAGATATTAACTAATCCCTAATGTGAAATTAAAATATTGCACTACGTTTTCCTGCAACCCTGTGCTTGGAATAACCACGCGAGAAAGATCAATCAATTTATTTTGATATCCCACATCCATCATCATCACCGTTACAAGCATCATGCTACACATTCAAAGTTGAGAAGAACCATAAACGAGATGACAAAATACTTGACACTTGCATTTATCTCAAGGCACTTGATGATTCTAAGCTCAAAATGGAGTTAATTGTCGTTATTTAGACAGTGACATGCACAAATTATATAGGGATGTCCATGGAGCGGCTTCAACAAAGGACATGGCTCTATCATGTTTTATGATCTTGCTCAGAGTTTCATCGAGCACAGTTGCCATTTCAAGCGATGTCTATGCTTTGCTCATTTTAGGAGGCAGGTCTTGATGCTGATGTTCCAGCAAGTAGTTGTCTCATAGCTCTTGCCCATATGCCATGCTGTAATTCTGCAGTTCAGAATGCAGGTATTCGTTTAATCACATTTTATAAGAGCATTTAGGTGGTTTTTGTATGGCTTTGCTCCAGGTGTTTTTGATGTGGCATTTATAAATTTGTATTTATATCCATATTGTATCGAAACTATTGATGATGACATTTGGGTAGCATACATTAATCTGATTCATAATTCACCAACACGGACAGATTGCAGGCTTGCAGCTTAAGTATTTAGCGCTGACATGAATCAATCCACATGTCCTCCATTAATTTTCGACTAAACCCATTCTTTCAGATGTCATCCTGATTCATCAGCATTTTACAACAAGATATGGGATGCCATATAGCATAAAGCTGCATAAAAGGATTTGACATTATCTTATCTGGTTGTCTGACATCAAACCCCATAAAAGGTTTTTAACTCTGTTTGGAAATAGATCATGTTGACTTCCATCAAATGCAGAGATGGATCTGGACCTAAATCTGATCGGGTAACATCGTACATCAATTTTGAATGTGTGTTTTTGACACCTGACCAGGTAAACATTGTTCAAGACCTATATCCAGATCCAAACCTGTAAACACATCTGATATTTATAGTATTAATAGATGGTGATAAATATTTGTTACACTTGGTCGTCGAAATTTTGAAATATTTTTATATTGGAGAATCCATTACTTTCTATTAATACCCTAACCTTTACTACATGTGTGATATTTTCAATACCATATCTTTGCCTGTTAGTTCTAATAAAATTTGTTGTTTGTTCATTGGATATCTTGAGGATGTACCACTATAAAAGTAATACTCTAACATAAAAGGTTAAGCATTTGTAGTTATGTAGTGAGCCATGTCCAGCTGAAGACGTTTACAAATGTGGCAGGACCCCAAAATTTGACATAGACCCAATTTAGAACCCGCTAAAGTGGCTGTGCAGGGTATATTTTTACGTATTCACACCTGACCTGTTTATGTTGGGCCTCTCGCAAAATAGCTCCTAGCATCTCTCTCAGACCCGAGACACACACCTCCCAATTATGTAAACTATGAGCATAATATTAAGTGGGTATAAAATGCCATGGTGAATGTATTTGAAATTAGGGCTACGAGGTGAATGTAAGGTGAATGTAAGGTGAATGTATTTGAAAGTGGGTATACTCAATTTAAGGTGTCTCTCAGTTTTTTATCTATAAAATTAGGGCTATGATATAATTTTTACCAATTATGTATTTGATTCAAACAGTAGCCCATAGAAGGGCATCGAACTCGACTGCTAATCAATCGAGTAAGTTTGACATTAGAGTTTTAGTTCTGTTACAAACACTAGATGTTTTAAATCAAAACATCAGTATATAATTTTGTTACATAAAGAGATATTAACCAATAGCTTATGCATATAGTTATTGGTAACATGATAGTAATAAATATCAGAACTGAACAAAAGGGCTTGGATTGTGTTGTGGTGGGAGCTCAGTCTGTCTTGAGACCTGGGAAGTTGAGGGACTTGCTGCTCCTCTCTTGCATAGACACGCACCTCCCATCTTGCAGTGTGATGTTCCTCATTGCTAACTCAGAGCTTATCACCTTCTCATGAACTGAATCCCACAGCTGGTCGTGGCTCATGTGCTGAAATCGCAAACAACGATGATAACCGCGTTAAACGACAAATCGATACTACATATCAAGAGAGAAATCAAAGATTATTTCAAACCAAGTTTACAAAAAACTACTGTGATCTTGGTTGATTCATGTTGTGCCTTTGCAATAACTGATTGGTACTGAATATTTAAAATGCTTTAATTGTATTTTTCCAATGTGATATTACAAAGTAACCTATCAAGGTCATTGTGTTGATTCTTACAATTTATTTTCTAAACAAATTGTTGTTTTCACAGGTTTTCCCATTCTGTTTGGTTGATGCTGAGAGGAATTATTTGTCTTTAAATAAGCGATATCCCAGGCTATATATATCCTCAAAGTGTTCAAAGGTTTGACCTCTTTTGAGATCTATTTCACACATTTGTTTGCATTCTGCCAGATTATTGATTGCTTTAATGCTGCACTTTATAAATTTCAGGTCATTCTACACTGGCCAAAGCAAACTTTGCATCTTTCACTTCATACTCCTGTCAGGTACTATTACTCAGGAACTAACTCTATCAGAAAAGTGTTTGATATACATATTTGATGTTGTTTCCTGCAGATTTATTGAGATTATTTACTTTTTTTGTGGACCAGCTTTGAACATGAGTATGTAGAACTAGATAGCAGAAGAGGTGATGAGAAGGCATTAGTTTCATCAGATGAGCTGTCAAAATTAAAGCAAGGAAATACTGTTTGGAATGCGAAGGTAAATGATATATAGATTCTTAGTAGGATCATGGACATGTGCATTGAAACAATTCTATAGCTATATCCAGATGCTGAAAGGCAACTGTTAATCATCTCTGATTTTTTGAGCAGGTTTGGATATTTTTTTGTTGTTTTTGACATTTTTGTAGAAAGATGTCTAATAGTGGGGCAGCATGTGCAAAGAGTGCAACGAGTTGCAAATAACTTTAGAACTTCTCCAATACATTAAGGTGCTTACCATGTTTTTAAACCCTTACATCTTAACATGTTGCTCCAGTGTGTTAGTTTCTGAAATTGGTGGACATAAGCATTTCATGTCATGGTTCATGTTGTAACTTTTTAGGCATATAGCTCAATGTTTCATGGATTGGTGAATGATTGAATACAATATAGGGGATGCAAAAGTGGGGTTTGATTAATATATATTCCAACCCTTGCTTTTGATTACGTAGAAACATTATCCAATGTAAGGGACTTAGGTTGCTTCAACTTTTTTTCATTTTTAAGGGTTAAACTGAAGAGGACACATAATCCCCTCTTAGAGCATAAAAGCTAGAATCATGCAGTTGTGAGGGGGTCTATGTGGGAATTAAAAAGTGAGCTTCATGTTAAATCATTTGTGGTCTTCATGCTGCTAAGATGAGGGGATCAAAATCCACCTCTACTCCCCAGTTCGGTATCAACCTTGACATTTACTTGATATCAAATGATTTGTATTGATATTATGTGGAAGATTAATTCTCCTGGAGGAATTCCATAATGTAGCACTGAATGAGTCAGTACATGCTTCATTATTTAACACAGGAAGTGAATGGAAAGAAGCTTATTACAAGCCTCAGTTTTGGGATAAAGGGTATTACTGTTAAGTTATACAAGTAGCATAGTCTGTGAACTTTCTGTGTAATGCTTTGAGATGCAGTGTTGAGCTGGCGGCTACTAAACCCATGTAGAGATTAACATGTCCATTGTTTTTAAACTTGCATGTCTAATCTTAAAATGATACATGATGATACATCATGTAATGACAGGTTCATGTTTGGCAATCTTTAGACCAAACATGATGTAATATGTTGGGCAATCTTTGGCAATGTTAGATTAGACATTCATGTCCATATCCAGTAACATTATAGTAATAAATGATACAACCTGCAAGCACTTTTTTGCAAATTTATATTTATTTTTTAAGTTGGATGTTAACCGTGTTATTCTAAGTCTTCCTCGCAAAAAACACATTAAATTCATTTCACAGACTACAATCCTTGAGTTGATGTGCAGGGTACCAGACATGGGTAGATCGATGTTTGAAGGTGTTCTACGTGAGTATCCTAAGAGAAAGATCTTTGGAGTGTGTACCTTAATCAAGTAATTTTTCTAGAATCCTAGCTATATATGTAAAACTTTGGTGCACATTATCCTGCTCTACTTGAAATTTATTCCATTTGGTATTGTATATGTATGCAGGCGATCTGTCTGGGTGATGCAGAAGTCATTCGAGCATTATTTGAGAGAGTAACATGTTTAAGCCTTCCTCCGAGAAAAATTGAGGTGTGTACCGGTGTTCAACTCACTTGAGCAGCATAATTTTGTTTTAAACATGTCATGATTTCATACTATTTACAGCTCTATGTTTGTTACTCTTAAACCTTTTTTTACATTGACCTATGCTATGTTTCCTGATATGTTCTGTCATATATGTCTCAAATTGAAAAGGTCATTGTAAAAAAGGTCTTTCAAAAATCTAAGCTGAACATGTTTAAGCCTTCCTCCGAGAAAAATTGAGGTGTGTACTGGTGTTCAACTCACTTGAGCAGCATAATTTTGTTATAAACATGGCATGATTTCATACTATTTACAGCTCTATGTTTGTTACTCTTAAACCTTTTTTTACATTGACATGTGCTATGTTTGCTGATATGTTCTGTCATATATGTCTCAAATTGAAAAGGTCATTGTAAAAAAGGTCTTTCAAAAATCTAAGATGAATTTCTTTATAGGCTGAATTGAAAAGGTCATTCATATATGTTTGCTGATATTTTATACATGGTATTTTTATCTTGCTTGCTTTTATTTAAATGCAACAATTATATGTTCTATGTTAACTAATACATGAAGTAGGATTATTTGTGCTTTGTTTGCCTGTTTACATTTAGTTATGCAAATGATTTCTATTATAACTGATATTAATAACAGGTCATCAAAAAATTTTAACAGGTTAACTTTTATTGTTAACGTTGAGTGCTATTACTAAAAGTGGCAAACAATTTTTAACTTGTCCAACATTTTCAAATAAATCCAAGTTAACTTTTAATGTTCTTTTTGCCAGATTTAATATCATTATTCAAATTTTAAAATCCAAGTTAAAAATTTTTTTTCCAGGTTTAATATCCCTCAAAATGCAAACAAAAAGTACTCCCTCAAAATCCATTGTCTCTCCACTAAAAATTGGCTAATGCTCATTTTTACATTTTCATGCTCATTTTTATAGTTTCATTTTAAACTGTTGACATTTGTACTCAAAGTATCATTTGCACTGATGTGATTCGAATTTTAAAATCCAAGTTAAAAGTTGGATATGTTTAGGCCTGGCAAACAAATTTGAATATTGATGTGATTCAAATGATATTAAACCTGGGAACCAAATAAAAGAAGTTGGACAAGAGAAGTTGAGTGAGTACTTTTTGTGATATTACTCACTCACTTCAAACACATTTGGACAGGTTAAATTTTTTTTAACATGTTACCTTTTATTGTTAACTTTGAGTGATATTACTAAAAGTGGCAAACAATTTTTAACCTGACCAACATTTTCAAATAAATCCAAGTTAACTTTTATTGTTCTGTTTGCCAGGTTTAATATCATGATATATACGAGTAATTTTTTCATTATGTGATCTTTCAGGGGCATAGCTGCCCAATATCTATTCATGTGGTAATATTCTACAAATTGTTTGCAACTGTGTATACTATTATTTTGAAAATTGTTTGAGCTTCTGCAAATGCAATACATGTTCTGTCATTGTTGTTAGCTTGGAATTGGATCTGTTGGATCCCCTCCTAGATTCACCAGGTTGTTAGCTGTAATTGTTTGCTTCTTTGTTTTTGGTTGTTTTATATTATAGCAGTTACTCATGTTAGTCTATTGTCACCCACAGATGTCGAGCCATTAGGGCTGGGGATTTCATTGTGAAGCCTCTCCAGATAAAAGACGTGCAGAAACTGAGAAACAATGTGAAGCCAGAAGCACCCAAGGCCGGCTCCAAGAGGAAATTAGCGCTGGACTTGATGGCCGAAAGCGGCGACGGATCCGGGAGGAGGCCTCGCCTTGCCGACGTTACTGTGGCATAAGATTAAGATCTTATTTAACTAACAGAATTTGGGTTATGCTTTGCAGGCATGAGCAAACCCCTTGGGATGAAGGTGAGTTGATTTCTTAACTTCACACTAAAAATGAGACATTTGTTGATGTATGGTTATGGAATTGAAATTGCTGTTGAAATGCAGGTTAATTCTGGAATTATAGATGAATTTCCTCTATGTTAATTCATCATTTTTGTTACAAAATTGATATTTTTGATTTAACTCAACGGTGATTAATTGATTTGTTTTTTGCTATTGATATCTAGACTCTAATCTCAAGCCTTTCCCAAAAATTGATCCTTTGCATAATTGTTAAACACAAATTAAGCAAACTGTTATTTAGTTCATTATTGTGCATGTTCAAGGCAAATATGGTTAGACGGCTAGGATTTATCAAGTTAAATACGTAGAAAACTAAATTTTGAGGAAACTAAATTTTTGGGAGGATTTAAATATTCTAGGGGGACAAAATTTTGGGGGAAATAAAATTTTGGGAGTAGCAAGAACTAAAATTGAATGAGTCGTAGCGCAAGCAAAATTGTAGGCGTGTCGTAATTCTCTTGAACTATTGTCTCCTCTTTGGGGGATCCTGCATCAGTTTCTGGTGAACATTTGACATAGTGAAATGCCTCAAACAAGTTGAGATTCATGAAGAAGCATTTGGAATTTAGGTACGCATAAAACTTTCGACGTACTCTAATATTATGCCTTCTTCAAATTTGGTGCGGCACACTAGCAAAAAACTTGATGTCATGTGCATGCTACCGAAGGTTGGGAATCTACCTTTGGCATTAATTAATTAATATAGTTAGTTTGTCGATCACAAAAATTGAGAGAAATCCAAAAAGTTAATTTAACTGTAATTAGCTTAAGTTCTGGTCTTTTTATTTGCAGGTTCTTATACCAATAGTGCAAAGACACCAGCGACACCGCCGTTGTCTACTAAAACAAGCAAATGATCGATTACTGTTTGATGTAGCATGAGATTCCAACACATAACTTACAAGTTCAATGCCAGTGACAACAGACAATAGAAATTTAAGGAGAGAAACGATAGTTACGTGTTGCTTATGCAAATGAAATGACCCAAATAATTAACAAATCCTAAAGCTATTCTCCCTCAACCGAACCTATTCCCGGGAAATGAAATCAGGAGCTTGATTAGATTGTAATGTTTATCCACCAGTGCTAACCATACCACTATCTCACTAAACAAGTGCTAGAAATATATTTAAAGTCCCGAATGGAAAGAAAAAAAGCATTATGTTATCTTTTCTAAGAATAAATCTGTTTGCTTTTAGCTTTATGGAGAAGGATTTATGTTTGTCTTATAGTGGAAACATGGTGTTTATCAGAAATTTCCGGGAAACATATCTCATAACTGGAAATGTTTGTCAGATATGTTTATCAGATAGTGTTAATATGGTTTGGCAAACATATCTCATAACTGGAAATATGAAAGCTGATATGTTTCCAATTCCATTTCCATTTCCATTAACAGATATGTTTATCAGAAATTAACACTATCTGATAAACATTTAAGATATGGAAACATGGTGTTTGACAGATAAACATATCTCATAAACACTATCTGCTTAACACTATCTTATATTGTTATTTTCTAGTAAGCTGTCAAATAGTGTGAAAGCTAATATCTCATATCAGATATGTTTATGAGATATGTTTATGAGATATGTTTATGAGAAATAGAAATGTTTATCAAATATGTTTCCAGATAGTTAATTTCTGATAACCACCATGTTTCACATTTACTAGATAGTTTTAATATCTGACAAACAGTATGTTTATCAGATATATTTATCATATATGTTTACCAAATCTTTATTCACCAGTGCTAACCACACCACATTTCTGATAAACAACTCACATTTCCATTTGTCAAATAGTGGTCTTAATTTTGGACAAAAATTGAGATATGTTTGCCAAACAAGTAAGCAACGTAGTAATTCGGCCTAGGCATGAATTTATGTGTTTTCGTAAACCTGATGTTGCATGGCTAGCACGAATTACCATGTCATATATTTAGAGTTTAACAATCCTAGATTTCTAGATTTTGAGTTTATTATCTTACCAGTCCTGTACTAATCAATGATATTAAACTCAAAAGTAATTCTCTCTTTGATTGTTACAAAGTTTAATCAGATTGGTGTTTGTTTCCGAACCTGTTGGATTTGATCAACACTGTGTAGTGTTGAAACCCACACCAATGCAAATTTTGTACTTTGTTTTGAGTTTTGATTTATAACTATTAGTCTTCATGACAATGGTTCAATTTTCCAACCGCTTAGTGACAGAATTTCAGCCTACCTTAATGAAGTCCTGAAATAAACTGGTACATGGATATAATGCAACATATACATAGAGGTGTATATTTTTTGTTGGTACGTTGATAAAGTTATAAATAGCTTTGACAATAAAAATGACAGGAACCAAGGGCTTCTTCATGCGCTTTCGCAATTGCAAGAACTACAAGTGGCAGTAGATATTTTACCAGCAGCAAGCCCTCAGTCATCCCCATGAACAAGAACATGTAAATTTTTTATATGATAAAAGTAGAAATAAGAACAAAAATCCCTCACGGGGTTCAGTAGAGAAATTGTGTTAGAGGGTTGTATCGGATGTTGAGGCTTTTCGTTAGTGGTTGCTTTGATGAAGGCAGGTTTTTAGACGTTCAGGCACTCCTTCTGTTATACTAAGTTTGGTGGATATCGATTATATATGATCTTTTTATCCTATTAGATAAGAGAAGTTGTGTTCTCTTAGTTTTATATCCTTGCGATTTATTTTCTGTCAAAGTTTATGGATGGGTACATGTGTGTTCTAGGTCGAAGTTGATAAAATAAGAGATATTACTGATTTTCATAGTATACAATGGGATTTAGCAATTTGCTTCGATTTTCCATCCCTTTCTTATTTAAATCAACATGTGATGTGATTTTTTGCGAGGGCAAAATTCGCTAACATTAACTGTAATATAATAGGGGCATCAATAAATATGCTAAACCATAATATTAGTAAAAAATTATTCTTAAAAGGAGCACCTATTAACACCCGGTGGTTAATGCATTACAGCTTAATAGTTTCTGTTAATATTATAATTTAAGGATATTAACGACGTAATGATCATATGATTAAAAGAGAGTGTTAACAAAATTTACCATTTTAAATGTCGTCTCTGTGGCGACTATGACTGTGTAAACTAAATGAGGTTTCATTTGGACATCTATTTTACAACTAATGGATGTTTTTGAATGTGGTTGTTGACTAGGACAAAAGGGTAGGTAGATAGACAGATGTAATTGAATCTCGAAAATCAATTGATAGGATGAGAGTTTGTGAAAATTATAGAGAGAGAACACTAAAATTTTTAGAGAACTAAATTTTGGGAGAAGTTAATTTTGGGTTGAACTAAATTTTCTTGAGGGAACTAAATTTTGGGAGAGAACTAAAATTTTTTGGTGAACTAAATTTTGCGGGGAACTAAAATTTTTGGGAAAACAAAATTCTCTGGGGAACTTAATTTTGAGGGGCTAATATTTTTAACTAAATAAAAATTATTTGTCTTTAATTATTGTTATTCGTTTAAGTTTTGGGGATTTAAGATTTTAACCGGGGAATATTTTAAATGAACCGTGCCCTTAGGCACGGGTATTCGCTAGTATATATATAATGGGGTTGGGGTGTAAAAGATTATTGTTGTCATCATATGAGGTGATATTTATTCTAAACAAACTAATCAAGCAAATATATACGGTCCTCTCGCTGTCGAGAGGATTCGTGTTTATTGAAAGCATAAAACACTACACTACTGGATTGATATCGCCTATAGCAAAAGACAGATCCAGTATCTTTGACGATGCATGCAACTGCTCTAACTGCTCCTTACATGGCTCCGCTAGGTGCATATGTCCACAAACTCCATCAGACTCCAATAATGCGGCTCCTAGTATCTCTTCAAGGACTCCACATGTACCCTGCAAAAGATAAGCCGTATCAATCTGATGTGGATAATTCTTCCCCAAAATAAATGTATTCCAAAGAGGGTCATCAACATAAATATTTAAATTTAAGGATGGTTGACAACACTTCCCTGGAAAAAGATCTCTACTCTCGTGCACCACGTCAACCAACTCCTCGTAGTTAGCCTCAGGTTCTTCAGGTGGCTTTGAAATATAAGCATGGGTTTCATCAGGCAACTCCTCCTCATCCTCAGATTCTTCAAGCACGGACACGTCCAAGCATACCTCCGGTCCATAATTGTAAGTGTCCTGCAATAGGTATGATGTATCAAAAAGATCTGAATCAAAATAAATATCAAATGGGATACATGATTCAGAAATGGAGTGGGTACAGAGGTCTTCCGGAGTGGGAGCTGTAAGCGCTGGTGGGTGGTCCTCTGAGGGATGCTCAGCCTCTGCAGAAGGTGGGGATGGCTGCGGTAGCTCGAAAGGACGGGGCACAATTCAGGCTCCATCTGTGTGCAGATGTCATCGTTCCAAGTCACGTCCTCCTCGATGGTCTACTCTGCTACTGTAGGCATGACCTCCTCAATAATATCCTCTGATGGTATAGGCTGCTCTGACTCAAGTTGCTAGCAGGGGGAGGCGACGACGGCACAAGGTGGATCTATGGGCTCATGTATCTCGACTGTTGTGTAAAAATGGGTCTTGTGCCCCTCAACTAGAGCGTAGACTCCATCATCAATTGTGCCTATGGAAGAGACACAATAAGTAATAAAGTTTTGAATCCGAGCATAAAAGGATCACCTGCCGTTATTGTTAATGGACCTGTTTCTCGAACTACATCGACAATGTTTCTTAATAGGTCCATATGTGTGTCCTCCTCCGGCAGTTTAGATGTCTTTATTTGTGGAGTGTTGTCATGGTTGCTTTTCGACCGTATGTTTTTCGTGCGCGTACCTTCTTGTTCATACGCGTATTTTTGTGATCTCTTCTTATATCCCAAACATACGAAGTTATATGTCGTTGTGACCCTCTGAGAGACTACTTATTTGTGGAATTTTTTTGTGAACATCATTTCACGGCTCATTCTTCCACAAAACAACTTTGTTTGAAGGGGTGTCCTAACTTTAGACTTTGACATTTGACCTTTTATTTTTAGTTTCATTTTCAGTTAACCTAGCACGTGACCGACTATCGTAGTCTTAACCCTCTCATCGACACGGTCGTCCCAATATTTTTTTCATAATTATCGGACGCCGTTAGACCGACCTATTGACCTAATCACCTGAAATCTCTAATTAGCTCTAATTAATTCGAAATTCAAATATCTTAGTCAAATCTAATTAAATATAAAGGATTTCATACGTATCACATGAAATAATTCCTTAGCTATTTGCACCCTATATCTACCCTCCCCTATCTCACACACTCTCACCAATCACCCAAAATATACACATATTCAACCTCATATAGCAATACATCTCCTATTAGAACGTAACTTCCCCCTAGGGTTTTTCTTCATGCAGCCGCCGCCACTTCTCCTTGCAACCTGAGCCCCTCACCTCCGGCCACCCTCCTTGCCACCGGCCAGCCACCACGGCCCCTCCTCCACGCAAAACACCTCCTCTTCCTCATCAAAACCGCACAAAACCCATCTCCTCTCACACAAAAACTGTCGTTCCCTTCACCCTAACCCATGGACAGCCCTTAAACTGCCGCCGATCAGCCCTTTGGCCTCCCTGAGCCACTGGTGCCCCCCTCATTAGCAGCCCAAGCTGCATCCCCCTCATACAGATGCGCCCTCGCACACACAAGCAATAACAGCAGGCCAGTGCACCATTGACAGTCGCGCTCCTCCCTTTGCTCACTGCACCATTGCCACACACCCCCTCGACGGCAGCCCAGATCCGTGAGCTGAGACCCCAGGCCACGCAACCTACGGCAACCGCGCCATTGCCATGCCTCCCTTCTACCGTTCATCCCCCTTGCTCGCCGCCGTTCACACGTCGTGCTACCGTTGCCTCTAGTTGTCGTCGTCTTCGTCGTTGATCATCGTACCTTGCTCATTGCCAGAGTCTAACCCTGACGTCGCTACCCGACGTCAGTGTAGCTCTCGCGTCGTGTTGAGGTAATCCCCGAACCGTTGGAAACCCAAACACCACATGTTTAAAAAAGATAACAATCGTTAATTTTATTTCTTGGCTAAATCACTAATTTAAGATAATGAATACGGGAATGTAGGTTGGACTATTGATCTGAGCACATAGGAAGAGTTCTGGACCTCCGTTGAACTGATTTCGGACATCGTTTCAGGCAAGTGGTACTTGCACCATTAATTGTTAGGCCATGTTTAGTCCATTCTGTGAATTTGTGTAAAAGAGACTAGGCTGTGAAATGATAGTCGCCTCGACGCCATACTTGGTCTAGCTTGACAATGAACTAGATCCGACACCATACTTGATCTAGCTTGACAACGAAGCTAGATCCGACACACTTGCCATGTCATTTTATGCATATCACATGTCACGTTTATTTTGATATAACTGTACGCAATTCAATATCTGATATCATACTATCATGTTGCATATCGCATGTCATTTCATGCATTGGAATGTTTTGTAATGAATGTGTAGCACACGCTACTATTGAAATGTAAGCTGCGACGAGTAGGATTTTGACTCCTACATCATGAATGAGGCTAGGTCAACCCTATGCCATAAACACTTCCTGGCTCGTGATCCAGAAGATGAGCGTCAGTTCATACACACGTGGAGGTGTAGTGTTAGGCGGCCACTCGCGTAGAAGTGTGTCCGATCAGTAACTTTAGCTGTAAGGTGTAAACCCTATGCACGACGCGAACGCATGTTTTACTGCTTTTCATGAAATATTGTTTAGTAGCTTTTGATACGACGTGCCATGTAATGAAAATATCATGTTCATGTTTAAACTGCTGCATTCATTAAAATATCATGCCATGTCGTCATTATTTTAGAACTGATAAGTTGCATTATTACCTTTACGTTTCCTTGCACAAAAGTCTCCCTTTCCCTTTTTAGAGATTTTTGCTGGCATGTGTCCTTTTCTCTTTGGGTGTCACATGTCAGGTTTAGAGTCTAAGTTTGTTGCTGAGGACAATCTGTTTGCTGACGTCGAGCCCGAGGCTTTTGCTGACTTCCAGTTCGAGGACACCGGAGACCAGTCTTAGTCTCAGTTGGAGGCTTCTTCGTAATTGTTGTTTGCTTTCCTAGATTGTTGCTGTTAGACTTTTTGGTGCGTATCACCTTATGTTGTTTTAGTTTCAGCCAGGCTTGGGCCTTCTTTTTAGACTCTTGTATTTCCTTTTATGACTATCTCTGGATGTTTTGAATTTAATTTGGATGTTTCTGGATGTTGGTTAATCTTTAACTGCTTTGAATTATTATTATTGTTGTTGTTGTTTCTTTTGCAATGCAAGAATCTGCGAATGGATGAACACACAGACGCTTATCAGACTATAGCTTCACAGCTCCAAGTCTGAGCAGACCTCTTCGCGTCTCGCCTTCCATACTTGAGAGGCGGGGCGTGACAAGTGTTGATGGTGTAAATGTGGATATGATCACCTTCAAGTGAAGCATACACTCCATCTATGATAGTACCTGTACCAGAGACATTAGCCATAACGAAATCGATGAATACTTGGTCGGATGGTTTACCTATCATAATGATTAGCAAACCGGTAGATCGAGCATCATCTATCATTTGCTTCAAAGTTGCTGCCAACTGCAGATCACTGAACTTTTCCACTTGCATCCTCTTCATAAACTCGCGTGAGGGTCCCTTTAACCTTCTAGCAAAGATATCAAATAGCTTGGAACCATTCCACTCATGGTCTGACTCCGTCTGGAACATTCCTAACATTCATTCAAACCTGGATAAGGCTTTCCTGAAGGACTTTCCATCAGCCTGATAGAATGTAACGAGATATATGCAGGATTGTATAGAACCCGGTAACATCATCGGAAGCACCATCGCTTCATCAACTGTACCTGATCAAGCAAAGTAAATAACCTGGAAAAGACGTCAGTGGTACAAAGAGAGATAAGTATAATAATAATAGCAGGTGGTGGGAAAAAAAATCTCTCTCCGTTATTTATTTATTTATTGTTTTTAACGCAGTCTAATCAATCTAATTGTGGTAAATAGATAATATGGCGGAACGCTTCCTCGGCAACGGCGCCATAAACTTGATCGGCCCGAAATTAACTCTGAAATGATGTCGTTTACCGCAATCGCATGGTATAGTGGCAAGCGGGTATCGAACACGGGGAAGCAGTTCTATACTATCTATCTACTCCTATGTTGAGTTAGACTTGCAGGTTTATTGGTGGATGTGGAGTATGGAGGGTCGTAATGGTGCTGGATGCGAAGATTGTGTCACTCAACATCGCAAACAAGGGATTCCATACAAAGAAAGAAATAAATAAAATATAAAAGATTAGGGCTTTAGGACTCACTGCTAGGACCGTCGGAGGTCGATGCTAGGTTGAGACTTCTACGTTGCATTGGTTTAATTGGGGGTTGTAGCATCTAGGAAGTGAATTCATATGTCTAAGCATCATGAATCTAACGTACAGTATTAACCCCGCTCTTGGGATAGGCGCATGCGATACGTGCATTAATGATCTACTATAATCTCACCACTCTCATGTTTCGAGTGCTCTCAACTCTTACCACTCTCGTGGGTTAGAGCTTCGAGGTATTTTGGTGGCTCTTATTGACACAATGGCGGTAGCCGTCAATTAGTGGTATAGTTCGTCGGTGGATCCCATCAAGGCACGAGCCAGGCATGGTCATGAGCCTCGGTTAAATCCACTAACTCCCTAATTAAATCCATAAAATACTCCTTAAGCTAATCGATTTCACCAACCATGGGCACGATCTCAGTACGAGTTCTTCTATGGATTTTGTAAGATCAACCAAAATACTCTCCCTTTAAACATAAACTTGATCTGCCCAGAATTAACTCCGAAAAGATGTCATTTACCGCAAGCGCACGGTATAGTAGCAAGCAGGTATCGAAAACGGGGAAGCGGTGATATACTACCTATCTACTCCTATGTTGAGTTAGACTTGCTGGTTTATTTGTGAATGTGGAGTATGTAGGGTCGTAATGGGGATGGATGCGAAGGTTGTGTCACTCAACATCGCATACAAGGGATTCCACACAAAGAAAGAAAGAAATAAAGTATAAAATATTAAGGCTTTAGGACTCACCGCTAGGACCGTCGGAGGTCGATGCTAGGTTGCGACTTCTACGTTGCATTGGTTTAATTGGGGGTTGTAGCATCTAGGAAGTGAATTCATGTGTCTAGGCATCATGAATCTAACATACCGTGTTAGCCCCGCTCTCGCGATAGGCGCATGCGATACATGCATCAAGGATCTATAATAATCTTACCACTCTCGTGGTTCGAATGCTCTCAACTCATACCACTCTCGTAGATTAGAGCTTTGAGGTATTTTGGTGGCTCTTATTGACGCAATGGAGGTAGCCGTCAATTAGTGGTATAATTCGTCGATGGATCCCATCAAGGCACGAGCCGGGCATGGTCATGAGCCTCGGTTGAATCCACTAACTCCCTAATTAAATCCATAAGATACTCCTTAAGCTAATCGATTCCACCGATCGTGGACACGATCTCAGTACGAGTTCTCCTAGGGATTTTGCAAGATCAACCAAAATACTCCCCCTTTATATCCAATACGTCCTAAAAATCCCGACTTTGCATCTAAATCTTAAAATCCTAGGGCTAATCCATTAGCCCTAGAAAAGACTACCCATGCATGATAGCAATAGATATAAGAACGATAAAAAACTTCATTGCATGCATCAAAGAGAGATAAACAATACGAAATCACTAAGAATTAACGATAGAATTAACGAGATCAAAAAAACTTTCTTGATACAAGAGAGGGGCCTATGGCATAGCCTAACTCCCAAAAAATTGTCTCCCAAAACTTCTGAGAACTCGCTAAAAACTCGCCAAAAGTCCACCTCTAATGACGGCTACAATTCATATATATAGTCCCCTCAAAACCCTAGCAAGTAACCCAAAAAAACCCTCTGAAATTCATGCCCAAGATCAAGTCTGGCTGCAACTTAAGTTCTGGGCCCGTGCTGACTCGGTCGAGTAGGTATGCTGCTCGGTCGAGTACAGATTTCAGCACTGCAGCGTCAACTTGCGGAAATTTTCCACATTTCATCCGACCTTCGATTGCCGCGTTCTTTGCGGAGTTGGAACTGTCATGAAGTATATTATCCATAAACAATATGAGAAAAATACTTTATTTGCTGGAATGATAGGAGACTTCAAAGAGTGAGAGGCTGTCTGAAAATCTAGGCGCTTGCCTTACTCGGTCGAGTAATCTTCGTACTCGGTCGAGTAGCCGTCCTGCTCGATCGAGTCATCAGTGGATTTGAGCTTCTCCTTAAATTGTCATTCTGCCTGCTCAGATTGAGTAGGTCCTGCTCGATCGAGTCGTCAGGAAGTCTAGATTCTTTGCCTAAAACCTCGCTCTGCCTGCTCCGGTCGAGTAGGTCCTGCTCGGTAGAGTCGGGTGTCTGATGGAGGAAGCTCAAAGTTGTGTTGACTCGGGTCGAGTCACTTCTCTGCTCGATCAAATGGCTCGTGCACATCTTCTGGCTAAATCTACGTGTCAGCTCGACCAAGCAGCAGAATGTTTCTCGGGTCGAGTCGCCTGGGAAAGTGGCTTGGGCCTTGGCTGCTGATCCTTTCTCTTGCTCAATCCTCCTCCTCTCCTCATACCTTCTTCTAAACCTCGGCAAACTCCTGCAGAGCCTTGCCTATAACGTTCTGGACGTGTTGGATGTGCCTGCATCCCAAATTGCTCCAATATCTCTCCAAATACCTGAAATGGGCATAAACGCTCCGAAAGTCGCATTGTTCCAAATAATAGCATAAAAGCATATAAAATGGGGTTTTGTAGAGTGAAATGTGTCAAGAAAATATGCGATAATACATGCAAAATAGGAGCATATCAGATGTCGATTAGCATGGTCGAAGACTTAAGTCGTGAAAAATCGCAGGGAACTAACCTGATAGTGCAACCCACGAAGAAGCTCTCCATCCTCTCGACATGCAACCCCTGAAGGAACTCGAGATATAGAGGGAAAATGAAGTTTTCCACCATTCGAGCAGTCGTCCCGAAATCCAAGAGGGCCGACTCCTTAGTCTCAACGATAAATTAGGGCTGATGAGGTTCGCCTCGAACCACCCTCGAGGAGTTAGTCCGGAGCTGATTCAATCAAAGCTCTATCGAACTCTGAGCGGATGGGGCCAACCAAAGAAGTTGGAGGGTCGATACTTCACCACAACCACTTTCCTGATGATGACTCGCAGAAGGCCTAACCATCCCATGTGGAGTATGGGGAGCCACAGTCTGATCCACCATAGCTGGAGACACAGAGCCGCTACCTTTCGTTATAGGCGAAAAGGGACGGGACGGTTCCACGACCCGAATTTTATTTTTGGAATGCTCCCTCTCACAGGAACGAGGACCCCTCTTCTTGATAACGGGCTTGGCATGCCCGAGAATATCAGCAACATCGTCAGCTTCTGCTACTAGAGCTACTGAGATGATTACGTAAGTGCCGAGCGGGACTGAACGAGAGCCAGCCCGACTCGTGGTCTCCCTCGATGAGACATGTAAGGACGACCTGGAGATCCCCATGGCACCACCTCCCTCGGAGGAGGAGCTTCAATTGAGGGAAAGAGGAGACTGAGCACTAGATCCTTCGATGCTCTTCTTCTTCTTGCGCTGTTCCTCGATCCACACTTCTATGATCTACTCCAGCCATATCTGCAAATGAAAAGTATAATTACTGTAAGTGGCTGTAATAAAAGCACAGGAGTAGTGTGCGTTATCCTGATTCCACAAAATGGTCTTCAACCGATGGTTGTCCAGCAAAATGGAAGTTGATCTCTCCATCAGTGGTCGACTCAATAAACGTTAAGCTGCTTCTGTTTCATTGGATGATAACACATACTCCTTGAAAGCACCAGGGTTGGGAGGGTTCCAACCCCTGAGGAGCGATCCTACGCTTGGAAGAGAGACAAGTGCAAAAGTATCCTCCCAACAAGTGTCGGGGATAACAAGATCCCCAACAAGCATTCTGTTCGGGCGAGACATGATGTGGTACCATACATTGCATGGATCAGCTACTACTCGGAAGAAATATCTAAATAGATGAATGGATGGTCAGACCTCACAAAGTTTAAAAAGCATGGTAAAACAAACCCTGGGAGAAATAGCCTAGGTTGTAAGTCGACAGAATGAAAGCTCCAAATAATTCAAAATGTCTACTAGAAAAGGATGGAGAGGGAAATGAATGCCAAATTAGAAGGATTTAAGGTACACTCCGATTTCGTTCCTCTGAGGGAAACAAATTCTCTCATTGAACTCCGGAAACCTAACCCTACAAGGAGGAAATAAACAATTTGACCAGATCTTGGCGATCAGATCGTAAGAAAGATTTGGCACCTTGTCTAGTATCACTTGTGGAACTTTTGAAGCCGGATCCTTTTGGAGAACAGGGAGGCAGGTTCCATCTGAAGCCCTTTCTCTTTTCCAGGAACCATTATGTGTTGAGAGGGCCAGAGATGTGCCATTATCTCCTCATAAGTCGGTTCTTTGATCACTACATGTGGCCAAATATCCATTATAAATCAAAATGGAAGAAGGGAACTACCTTAACAAAGGTGATTGATCTTCGAAGGATGCCGGATCGAAAGAAATTTTTCACCATTTATTTAGATGTGTTTAGAGAAAATTTTCAACAATCCAGGAGTAAAGCACGTAAGCCTCCCTGCTTGTTTATTCTTCCCATTTATTTAGAAAGGGTTTACCAGATCAAGGGATAAACGCTCGACGAACGGCATGTGTCCGAACTTTTCAAACTATGGCGAAGATCGAATCAGAAGATGAGGTGTTTTGGCGGTATAAATCAAATAATCCTCCTCGACTACCGTGCGAATTCAATGTGGTTTCACAATATTCGGCCTCAGTCAAATTTCTCCAGAGCACAAATGATGGGGACATTGTTAACACCTATGTATGGCCACAAAGCGAGGACGAAACAATATGGCCCATTCAGAAGACTCAAGCCTCAACCCAGTGACCCAAAACCCATTAGCAAGGATGATTTAATAAGCATCGATAGAGCGGCTCAGGAGACCGTTAGAGCTCCGCTAACTTTGAGGGGGTGGTTAATGGAGACCAAGTTAATAGGCAGCCGTTGTCTGCAATCCCAGAGAAGATCTCGCCACAATCAATGAGGATCCGTTATGCACTATCGGTAGACGTCCACAACTATAAATATAAGAGACAACAATGAAAGAGGGGTTGTAATGGCCTGTTTTCATCAACACATCTAATTACGTATTTACTGTTATGAATCAACTATTGGGAGAGGAGCCCCCAGCTCTTTATTTATAGGCAATTGGAGGAATACAAATATGGGCTACAATGATATGGGCCTATCTCTAGATAGCCCAGAATCTCAACCAACTACGGTTAAATAACTGTTCATAACACTTCGCCTTATCCAGCCATAGATGTGGACTCTGCTCGTGAATACTTCAGGATTCTGAGCGTAGGAGAGTCTCACATGGGGTGGATACTTCAGGATCCTGAGTTGGTGAGATTTGCCTCGTTAAAAGCTTTAGCTATGGAAAACCCAGTGGGAAAACCCATAGTTAAGGAAAAAGAGTACAAACTCTACCTAACTCCCCTTGATCTGTACAAGCTCTCAAGCTTTCAGATCTCTTAGGCGTCTCATTCCAATCCTATGTACAAGCTTCCTAAAAGTGGTAGTAGGAAGGGCTTTAGTGAACAAGTCTGCCAAATTGTCACATGATTGCACTTATCTGATGTCGATCTTGCAATCTCTCTGTAGCTCGTGCGTCCAGAAGAACTTTGGTGAATTGTGTTTTGTTCTGTCGCCTTTGATGAAGCCACCTCGTAACTGAGCTATGCAAGCGGCATTATCCTCGAACATTGTAGTAGGTTCGAGATCTCCAGTCTTCAGTCTGGTCGTAGATAGGATGTGGTGGACAACTGAGCGTAGCCATACACATTCTCTGCTCGCTTCATGGATGGCAATGATCTCTGAGTGATTGGATGAGGTTGCCGTCAAGGTTTGCTTGATGGATCTCCAGGAAATGGATGTCCCTCCGTAGGTAAACACGTACCCAGTCTGTGATTTTGCTTTGTAGAGATCAGATAAGTAACCTGCATCAGCATAACCAGCAAGTGTAGTGTAAAAGAGTCCCAAATCTGTAGACCCTTGGAGGTAGCGCAGAAGGTGCTTAACCCCGGTCCAGTGGTGCTATGTGGGCGCTGCACTGTATCTAGCTAGCAAATTTACTGCGAACGCTATGTCGGGACGCGTGCAGTTTGCCAGATATAGTAGTGCTCTGATGGCACTCAGATAAGGGACTTCTGGACCAAGTATATCCTCTCCTTCTTACAGCGGCCGGAAGGGGTCTTTATGTGTATCCAGAGATCGTACCACCATAGGTGTACTTAGTGGATGACATTGGTCCATATGGAATCTTTGCAACATTTTCTTCGTGTATGTGGTTTGATGTAATAGGATTCCATCTTTTAGATGTTCAATCTGTAAGCCAAGGCAGAATTTCATTTTACATAGTCTTTCATTTCAAATTCTTTTGTTAGGCTTACAGATATCTCGGCGATCTCTTCAGGAGATCCAATGAGATTTAGATCGTCTACGTAGACAGCAATTATTACGAATCCTTTTCCCTTTGTTCTTATAAAGATACAAGGGCAGACTTCATTGTTGTCGAATCCTTGTTGAACAAGGAATTCACTGATTGTTTAAGACCATACAATGATCTTTGCAGCTTAACAGAGTAGACATCCCGAGGTCTATCTTTTAGTTCAGCGGGCATAGAAAAGCCATCAGGATGTTTCATGTATATCTCCTTGTCGATATTGCCGTATAGATATGCAGTCACAACATCCATTAGCTGCATATCTAGGCCTTCCTTTGCTGTTAAGCTTATCAGGAATCTGAAAGTGATCGCATCCATGACCGGGGAGTATGTTTCGTCATAGTCAATACCCGGTCTTTGGGAAAATCCCTGTGCTACAAGTCTAGCTTTGTAGCGTGCGATCTCATTATTTTCATTTCTTTTTCTTACGAATACACATTTGTATCCCACAGGTTTGACACCGGTAGGTGTCTGGACTATTTGCCCAAAGACTTTGCATTTCTGAAGCGAGTCCAGCTCGGCTTCTATTGCCTGATTTCACTTTGGCCAGTCATTTCTACATTTGCATTCAGCAACAGAATGTGGATCATAATCATCGTCGCTTCCGGCGACGTGAATAGCAATGTGAAACGCGAAGTCATCGTCGACGACTGTACTCTTTCTGTCCAATACCTCCCATGTACGTACATAATTTAATGATATTTCAGTTTCTCCCGGCAGTTCCTCTGCAGTGGATTCCAGGAGGGGAGAGGGTATGGACACGAGCTCGTTTCTCTGTGGGGGTATCGTCCCAAGGTCTCCGGATATTTTTCTTTTTCTTGGATTTTTATCCTTGAAGCCTGACGGTATGCCTCTTTTCTGTTGAGGTGCAGCCACTTCTGCTGCTGGTGGATTGCATCCATCCTTTGGGATGTCAATTCTAGTTGGAGTATTTGTAGCAGGGATGCGTGATCTGACAATCTTCTAGTTGTCAGTGAACGAATCCGGTAATCTATGAACTGTGTTCTGGATGTGTAAGATCTTCAGGATCTCATCATCACATTGTTTTGTACCGGATCGTAGTGTGTCAGACTTTTTGTATCTCACGTTAACATTTGCTTCGCACTAGACTTTTCAATGTCTAGGCCCATTTTGGGGAAATAAGTCTCATCAAAGTCGCAGTCTTCAAGACGTGCCTTAAAAGCGTCCCCTGTTTGGGGTTCTAGGTATCTTATAATGGAGGGTGAGTCAAACCATACATAAATACCTAGGCGATGTTGAGTGCCCATCTTGGTCCTCTGGGTGGTGCAATGGGGATATAAACTGCACAGCCAAAGATTCTCAAGTGAGAAATGTTCGACGGTGTTCCATATGCAAGTTGCATTGGAGATAGACTCTGACCTCCTGAGGGTCTTATTCTTATTAGTGATGCAGCATGCAGAATTGCATATCCACATGCATCCACCGGCAGCAATGGATGTGCAATCCATTGGAGTCTTTTGATTAGCGACTCAGCTAGCTCGTTCTGGGTGTGAACATGTGACACCGGATGTTCATTTTCTATTCTCATTGCCTGGCAATATTCTTGAAATGACTGAGAGGTAAATTCCCACGCATTATCCAGACACATTTTCTTTATTTGGTTGTCTGAAAAATGTGCCCGCAACTCTATTATTTGTGCCAAGGGCTTTGGAAAAGCTAAGTTGCGGGTTGAAAGTAGACACACATACAAGTATTTCGAAGATGCATCAATTAGTACCATGAAGTACGGGAAAGAACCATTAGGGGTGGATAGGTCCACATATGTCTCCGTGTATTCTTTCGAGGAAGCTAGGAGACTCGATACCCACTTTAAGTGGTGATGGCCTTGTTATTAATTTACCCTTGAAGCAGGGTACACAAGGGAATTCTCCCTTCTGAAGAATCTTTTGGTTCTTCAGGCTATGCCCGTGGGATTGTGATAAGATGCGATACATCATCACAGATCCAGGGTAGCCAAGTCTATCATGCCAAAGTAAGAATTTGGCTGATGTCGGGCACTTCAGGTGCTCCGTCAGATTTGCTCCCTCTCTCCAAATTTTTGTATGGTAGAGGCCCGATGAGAGGCTATCAAAACATTCAAGTATAGTTTTAACTCCATTTCTTGAGACGTTACATACAATAATTCATTTTCTTTTACATTTTCTGTTTCCAAGTGGAATCCGTTAAGACGGATATCTTTGAAACTTAGTAAGTTTCGCGTGGAATTCGGAGAGTAAAGTGCATCTTTAATATTTATTTCTGTTCCTTTGGGGAGCAACAAGGTTGCATTCCCAGAACCTTCAACTATGTCTGATGGCCCTGAAATTGTATTTACAGGGCTCTTATACGGTATAATTCTATGGAAATAGCATTTGTGTTGAAGGGTCGTATGTGTCGAAGCACTGTCTACCAAGCAGTCATGAGAGCATCCCATCTAAAAGATGAGTAAACATTTGCATTCAGAAAAACTAAATTTTATTCAACAGAAATCAAATTACATCAAAAAGCTCTCATAAGATAAATTGTTCTGAATAAAATGATAAGATAAATAAAGTAGGCTAATCAAGCATGTCATCTGATTCGAAGTCTTTTGCTGTGAACTTGACTGCATTGTTCGTAGCCACCAAGTTTGTTTCAGCATTCTTTTTCTTGCTTTGTTTATAAAGCTCCTGGAGATGCAGAGGGGTCCTGCACACTCTGGACTAGTGGCCTTTCATGCCACAGCTGTGACAATGGTCTTCCCAATCCCTCTTGGGTGGGGGTGCATCATTTTTCTTGTTGTCATTCATGCGCCAGGTGAACTTGTGCTTCCCTTCATTCTTTCGCTGCTTCTGTACATGGCCCTTGGCTTTTTTCTGTTGTCCCCCCTTTCTGTGGTCTTTCTTTTCTTTTATTATCTCTCTTCTTTTTGAAGGAAGAGGAATGGTGAGCTTCTGGTAGAGGGGCAGTGCTGGGAGGGCGCATATTGTGAGTGACGAGAAGAAGCTCTCTGTTATGTTCGGACATGAGTAAACATGACAACAGCTCAGAATACTTGGTGAACTTGCATTCATGGTATTGCTGCATGAGTATCGCATCCTTTTCATGGAAAGACGTATACGTCTTTTCCAGCATGCGATCTTCTGAGACTTTCTCACCACACAACTTCAGGCGTGAGGTGATGCTAAAAAGTGCTGAGTTGTACTCAGCAATGGACTTAAAGTCCTGTAGTCTCAGGTTCTCCCACTCATATCGTGCCCTTGGGAGTATACCATCTTTCTGATGTTTATACCTGTCCTCAAGGGCAGTCCATAGCTCAAGTCGATCTTCGACCGTAAGGTATTCAGCCTTTAAGGTCTTGTCCACATGGCAGCGAATATAGATGATGGCTTGCGCCTTCTCTATATCGCTAACATTTTCTTTTTCTGTCACAGCAGCAATGAGGGACTTTGCCCGCAGGTGAAACTTTACATCTAGCTGCCAGCTTAGATAGTTTCTACCTGATGCATCAAGCACTTCGAAATCAACGCTTGCAATTTTAGCTGTAACGGCCAGTTTTCTTCAACACAACTATTTACGTGTTTAACCTATTTCCAAACTTTTTTAAACTATTTTGTAATGGTTTGTCAGGAGTTTTACTAATTTCAAAATTTTCTTATAAAAATATTATGAAGTACCAGACTAGTTATGGAGTATTTTAGTAAGATCGGATTTCATCAAATACTTCCAAATCAGCTGGTAAAAATTCATTTTCAGTTATTACCGTTTTGGCTTGATGAATTTATTTTCTATATAAACGTCTTCAAAATGCTTTCAAACTTCTACAGTAGTATCATATGATCATTTATGGCTCCCCACATTAATTTCGTAATTTTATGATATTATTTCGATAGAGAACCCGTAAACCCGCTTTTTAAACATTTTGGCCTAAAACTATTATCTCCGTGGCTCAAACCCTGACACGGTCTTCATATTCGTGATCCTCACGATGATACAATACCGTGGGTATGTTTTTGTAATTTTTCGGATACGTTTACTAGTAAGGGCAAAATCGTAATTTCGTTTGTGTATTTTACTAATTACCTTTCTAATTACCCTCCCCTAATTACTTTAACTACCCCCCTAATTACCCTACCTAACCACCCGTCGGCTAACCCCACCCACTCATCTCCTCAGCTAACCCCCGCATCTTGCAGCTACCTTCTTTTAATTATTTTCTTACCCTATATAACTCCCCTCCCCTTCCCTTTCATTCCCAGGCTGTTATAACACATTGTCCCTCAACTCTCTCTCCCCCTTGTTATTTCGAAACCCAAGCTCGTAACCCTCGCACGGATCATCCCTCAACCCAAAGCAGCACAAACCCACACACAGCTCTCTCCCTCTCATCTCTCTCTCGTTATCCCTCTCTCTCCCTCCGTTCGAGAGCCCCGAACCCATGCCCCACAACCCTTTCCTCGCCGTACAGCCTCCTCCGCCACCGAGAGCCGTCGCCGGAGCCATCGACAGTTGCCCGCCGCCGCACGGCCTCCCTTTGTCCGTCAGCTCCCGAACCCAAGCCCCCAACGACGCCGACGCCGAGCGTGGCAGCCCCGAGCTCCGCCAAGAGCCACAGCAACCCCACCGTCGACTACCCCACTCACCGCCGCCACAGCACTCGAACCCCGTTCGAAGAAACCTCGTCGCCGCGAGTCCATCACTGCCACCGACCGTTCTCTCGCCCTTCGCTCTCGACGACGACACCACAACCGCCGCCGCCGCGCTGTTCCTCGTCGTCGCCGTCGACCTTGCTCCGCCGCCTTCTCGCCGTCTTCTCGCCGTCGCCCCCGAGCATCGTCGCTCCCCGCTCCGAGCGAAGCCCTCCCCCCAGCGATCGGACAACGGTGGGTACGTGAATACTCGCGATGGCAAAGTCGTAATTACGGAAATTTTTTCGTATTTCGTTTTTTAATTAATTAATAATAGGGTTTTATAGTGTAAAATCCATAATATATAAGCCCCAGAAAAATACGAGACTAGCTCCAGAAAATCGGAAATAATATTCTGGATCCAATGGCTCTAGTTTCATCTCGAACTGAAGCTTAGTTTTTCCAGAATTAATTTTTAAGCCTAAATTTTAAATACATTATTTTCATTCTAAAATACATAACTTGTTATTTTCACGTAAAATAATATGTGAGAAAAATATATGTAATAGAACTCTTCGATACATTCTTTTGACACCTCACTTGCAACATTCTAATGTAAATTGCATGTAGAATAAATGTTTGAATAAATACGTTACTAATTGAAAAATAGTTTTTAAATTATTTTTGAGCTTTTAAAAATTCTAAAAATTACTATAAGCTTTAGAAAAATTTTTCCTCCTGCAGTAAAATTATTTTCTTCATATATAGCCTATAGAAAAACTCAGAACGCTTTTCGACAACGTTTTAATCAGTTTAAAAATCAAAACGATCGAGTTTAATAAATAGAAGATAGAGTGTGCTTTAACCAATTGTTTCTTGTGATTGCAGGTACCAATCCTCGTGCACCAGATCCTTTAGCTCCAACCTGGTCTTGCCACGACGAGCTCGAATAGAGTAAGTCACGACAAATTCTGAGTTTAGAAAACTAGTCTACTGTGCTTGTATGAACTTGTGACACTTCACCTATAGCCTCAGAACGGCTATTCAAGTTGAACCGAACAAGAGATCTAACCTAATAGGAAAGTAATCAACTAAAGATTACTTTGCCAACTTTCAACTTTGGTGGTTGTAGCACGCAACTACCAACTTGGGTAAATTGTGTGCTAAACCACACTACCATGTGCTCGAAGCACGGAAGTAACAGTTAATGGTGTTGGACTTGTCTTTATCCTACTTTCTGGTTTTCAATAAGAAAGTCAACCAATTGACTTGGTTCGACTAGCAACAAGTGGAATATCGTATGGAATATCATATGGAACAACATGTGGAACATCGTGTGGAAAATCCGGTAAAGAACTTGCACTTAACACATCACTGGGGTATTGGGGTAACTCATAGTTTGAGAGAGTACGGGAGTGACTAGAGTTCGATCTTCCTGTCCTGCAGCCTGAGTTTCGGCATCCTGTCCTGCTGCCTGAGTTTCGGCAAAAAAAAAGTAACCTGTCCTGCTGCCTGGGTTTCGGCATTCGTCTGGGTAGCACCTAGGCAAGAGATGGACTGAACGGTCACATATTGTACTCTCCTACTTGAGTCACGTAGTTCTAGTGTAACTTGCACAGTTACTTTCTTTTCAGTACATGCACTTTACTTTCCTTACCAGTACAACCACCGTACTTTTACTTGTCGTACTTTTAGCTACAGCAGTAGCCTGTTACACCTACACTTTACTTTCTACACTTGCACAGACACCGTACTTTACTTTCACTTTGGTCTGCTTGTACGTATTTACCTTTGTCATACTTGTAGAATACCTCCTTTTCTTTCCTTAGAATTGCTGTGACTTTTCTACGGTTCCATCTCTGTGGCACCGCAGACGACGTACATATGGAGGCATATGCTCTTGAGTTAATAGCGCCAGATTTCGACCATGAGACTGCAGCTTCCAGAGCTATTTTCAGTTGTGTACTTTCTTTCTTTCATGTATCATTGTTGGAACATTTGTACGGTATGGATTGTAATAATTGGACACTATTTGGGTATTTTTGTACATCTCTGCATCGTGGCTATTTTGGTTTCACTGGTTAACTGCAGGACCTGCGCAAATATCAAATAAGTAACGGGCCCCCGAGAGCGGGTCGTTACATTAGCCATTTATCTAGCAGAGCACAAACATTCATGAATTAATATTTTAATCAAAGAAAACATTTTCACGCGGATGCAATATTTAATGAAAAGCTAAATGTGTGGATCAGCCAGTCCCACAAGAAAGAGTCCAAAGTCCATACAGTCCAAATTATACAAATTTGCAGCTTTAAAAGGAAAATACAAATTTGGAACCCCCATGGGTCCCATATGATATCTCCAGCTTCAAATGTGGCCTCCGTCTCCATGGAAGTTGGTCTTCTTTCTTCGACATTTACATAAGTTCCTCACTACAATTTCTCTCAAAAATAAAAGAAAAGTGTGGGAAATAAACTGTGGGACTTAAACAGCCGATCCAAAACCACATTTAGCCATTCATGCAGAAATATTGTGCTCATCAACATTTTCATTCACAGACATCGCAGGCAGTAATATTCGCATGATGATAAAACATTTAATCACTTAATAATTATTGGACCACTGGGCAACGTCATACACCGTTAGGTTAGGTGACTAACGGCAGAGCGGTCGCAGGATCTTCCTAATTATTAAGTTTTAAATATAAGCACAACCACACATATAATATCCACAGAATAAGCCTAGTGATGTAAAACATCTAAAGATGATTTTTACAGAAAAGAAAATCATTACGATGCATGGGTTGTAAAAGTTTTTGGGTTTAATCAACGGATTGAAGAAGATCCCAAAAACAACTTGTTCTTTGTAAAAGGAAAAAAAATTTCCTTTTTAATTTATCCCCCAAAAAATCCCAAAGGTTCCCATGATCCCCCGTTTTTTTTTCAAATTTTTATTGACTAAAGAACGCCGATTTTTCTCAAATTTTTAGCCCAAAAAGATTTTTCGTAGCTTTTATTAATGTTCCCCCAAAAAATATTTTTTTCTGCAGGCCTGAGGCCCTGCGGTCTGCCTGTGGGCTTCAGGCCTAAGAAGGCTATTTTTTTGGGCTTCCGGTCCAATTAGGGGCGACGGCTAGGGTTAGCTGTCGCCTCCGCTAGGGTTGGCCGCCAGGCGGCGGTTGGCAGGGGAATGGGCAGCTGGCGTGTCACGGTGCAAGGGCTGCAGCCCCCCTTCGGAGGGGGCGTATTGGCGGCGGTGAGGGCCGCAGTCCCCCTTCGGGGGGGGGGTGGGGGGGTTGATGGCGGCGAGGGCCACAGCCCCCCCTTCGGGGGGCGTTCATCGCGACGGCGGAGGCCGCCATGCCCCCCTTTAGGGGGGGCGGTCCGCAACGGCGGAGGGCCATATCACGGTGGTGGGATGCCGCGATACCCCCCTTCGGGGGGGGTTGCCTCTCGGCTGCGGGATGCCGCCGTACCCCCTTCGGGGGGGTTTCTCTTTGCCACGGTGGCGGGATGCCGCCGTACCCCCCTTCGGGGGGGGAGGGGGGTTCTCTTCGACACGGCGGCGGGATGACATTGTAGCCCCCTTCGGGGGGGTTTCGATTCGCCACGGCAGCGGGATGCCACCGTACCCCCCTTCGGGGGGGTTTCTCTTCGCCACGGCGGCGGGTGATTCGGGTTCAATTGATGCTATTTTGCCTATTTAGCCCCCCATTTAGCCTATTTTGTGCTCATGTGATGCTACATTGTTCTCTAATTCATATGTATTTTGTACACAATTATTTATTAGAGAAAACACTCAATTTGAGCACAAAACAGCAATTAATGAAGTATTTCTGCACTTATTATATTTTTCCTAGCTTGGTCTCGATCTCACGATTCCAACGACTATTTATTTGTATTTTTCTGAGATCTGTGCTAATTACTGTGAATTTTTGAATGAAGAATACCATTTAATTGAAGAAATACAGAAGAAATACATTTTAAAATACGGCGCGCGAGTCTTGGAGTGCCACGCGGCGTCATCCCCATGTTACCCCACCGTATCGGACGGCGCTCAGCGCATCAGCGACGCGGCAAGACGTCGCCCGCTCGATCCGCATCCAACGGCTCCCATCACCCGTAGACGAAGCGAAGAACGCAGATCTGCATGGCAACGTGGCTCAATCGCGTTCGTCGATCCTCCATCCAACGGCGTACGTGCGAGCGGAGCGGGCGCAAAAGCAAGCGGCGACGTGGGCGACGCTGATGCGTCCGATGGCGATCAGACGGCTGCAAACACTCCGATTTGAATTCGAAGAACGCGCACGAAAATTGGCGCACACGTGGCGCGCTGTGGTTAAATCCCGCTCGATCGAACGGCCTGTATTTGATCCGGCTGCGGGTTTGGTTTTAATTGCTATTGGGCGCGGGTTTTGAACCCGTTAACTCATTAAACCCGCAATGCCTATTATATAAGCGTATTCTAGGGTTTTAGGCCGTATTATTGGCATATTGGAGCATCTAGGAGCCGATTTTCCCCTCTGAAAAATTCTGTAAATTTCCAGAGGCCGTTCTTCAGTTTTCCAGAGAGTTTGGAGTCTAAAAGTGGAGATTTGGTGATATTTTCTTAAACTCTTACCCCGTATTTGGGTGTTTTCTATTGTATTTTGCTATGAACTTGAAGTATTTTGCTATGAAACTAGTTTATTCTTGCATTATGAGTAGCTAATTCTTATTTGTGCATGGTATGGAGTAGTTAGGGGATGTGAATCGTATTTGTTTGGTTGAATATCATCGTTCGTAAGCGTTTATGTCGCTAAAGTTGTAATTTTTACTATCAAATCCGCTTTTTCTTCTTCCAAAAGAAGTGATTAGGTTGATGATCACCCCAAAAGGGTGAGCTTTGATCTCTCCAAAAGAGAGTTTCATACCGTATTCGTAGGATTATAATTTTAGCGACTATTTAATTCATATTGTGCTTGAATCCCCAAAAGGGTATCTTCCGATGAATCGCTCCCAAAAGGAGGATTTATTGAGTTATATTTGATCAACCAACGTATACGAATCACTGATCCTAACGAACCCATACCATGTGCATACTTCTCATTGTTATTTTCACGAATTTTCATTGTTCGTATCGTTCACATATTCACAATTCACCATCAAACTCATTCACACCATCGCCATTTAAAGTGTTTAGTTTCTCTACGTAGATTTTCTATTTGATTTAAGTTTGTGGTTTCAACAGATTTCTCCCGAGGATTCGACATCTGGACTTCCGGATTATACTACTTGTACGGACTCTTGCGCTTGAGAGAAGCACCTTTTCGGAGCCCACCAAGTTTTTGGCGCCGTTGCTGGGGAGAACGGGTTGTTACTACGGTTTATTTCATTCAGAAGACCTTCGGTGAGATCTTTCCACTTTATTGTATATAAACTTTTGTTTGCTTTCATATTAAAAAAAATATTTTTGCTAGTTTATGTGGCATAGGACTCTTAGGACACATAGGTTGACTCGACGTTTTGATATGGCTAATAATAATATGGATGAAAATTTTAGCAACAACAACGAAAATAATGTGCAACCTGGAGTGCCTAGGACTTTAAAAGATTTACTCAGACCCACTAGGACTAGCACTGCTTCATGCTTTGTTTTACCTAACGATGCAAATTCTTTCAATTTTAAACCTGGGGTGATCCAACTCTTACCCACCTTTCATGGGTTAGACAAGGAAAATCAATATCTTCATATTAAAGGATTTGAGGAGGTGCGCTTGACATGCTTTGATGGGAAAACTAGCGAGGACACGGTATATCTTAAATTGTTCCCATTTTCATTGAAAGACAAAGCTAAGAATTGGTTGAATGCATTGCCATCACGTTCTATTACTACATGGATTGATTTGCAGGCTGAATTTCTAAAGAAGTTTTTTCCTATTCACAGGACACATGGACTGAAGCGGCAGATCATGAACTTTGCCCAGAAAAGCGAGGAGACATTCTACCAGGCATTTGAAAGGTTCAATGAGCTGTTGCTTGCATGTCCACACAATGGCTTCGACAAAAGCAGGATTATTGGCTTCTTCTACGATGGACTGCAGCCGCAGATAAAGCAATTTGTAGAGATGATTTACAATGGAGGATTCTTTGATAAAGAGCCAGATGAAGCTTGGACGTAATTGGAGGAGATAGCAGAAAATGCACAGACATGTGACACTACTTCAGACTACGAGAGAGGAGGCCACTCTGCACCATCCCAGCCTACACGAGGAGTGGTATTCAATTTGAAGCAAGAGGTTGCGTTGGAGGCAAAGATGGAGGCCATGATCTCAAATAAGCTTCATGCCATGAATTTGAAAGAGGCCAAAGTAGTTGAGATAGAGCAGACTTGTGCACTTTGCGACGTTGGAGGCCATGACACCAGTGCCTGCCCCACACTTCCAGCCTTGAAGAGCATGCTAGGCAATCCGACGGGGGTGAACCAAGTGTCCACCAACTACCAGGGCTTCAATTCCAACAACAAGGGGTGGCGCAACAATCCTAATTTAAATTGGGGCCCCAATCAGCAATCTCAGCAGCAGGCTCCACCTCAGTTCAGACAGAATCAATATAACAACAATTATCAAGGTGGGAACCAAAGGAGGGACCATGAGCCAGTGCAACAACAGCAGATGCAACCATTTGGCGATGCGCTTCAACAGCTTATTCAATTGCAACAAGCCCAAATGCAGCAACAACAGGCTCAATTTTAGGCTCAGCAGGCTCAGAATCAGCAGATGAGCGAAAGCTTGGCTAGGCTTACGGCGACACTGGAGAAAGGTAAGCTTCCATCTCAGTCAATTCCAAATCCTAATATGGGCTCATCTTCTTCTGCAGGTAACAATATGAAGCCATGCCAAGCTGTGTCCACTTTGAGGAGTGGAAAAGAGATTCAGAAGCCTGACCCACCAAGCAGAGAAGCTGAGCAGGAAGAGGGAATTCAGACCCAAGAAGAGGAAATTCAAGAGCAAGAGGAGGTGCAGGAAAAGAGCACGGAAGTGGGTTTGAGCAAAAATGTCATTAAAGAGAAGGAACCCGCAGCATATGTACCTGCAGCGCCTTTCCCTCAGCGGCTACTTCAGAAAAACAAAGATAAGTATCAAACTGAAATTCGTGAAATTTTTCAGAAGTGCCAGATAAATATTCCATTGCTTGATGCTATTAATCAGATACCTGCCTATGCTAAATTTCTAAAAGACCTGTGCACTGTTAAAAGGAAATTAAATGTGAAAAAGAAAGCATTTTTGACTGAACAGGTTAGCTCTATCGTGTAACAAAATACACCACCTAAGTTTAGAGATCCTGGATCACCCACCATCACTTGCACCATTGGCACTAAAAAGATTGGAAATGCTTTATTGGATTTAGGTTCTAGTGTCAATATCTTGCCATATCCTATTTTTGTGCAGCTTGGGTTAGGACAGCTAAAGACTACATCTGTTATATTGCAACTAGCTGATAGATCTATTAAAGTTCCAAAGGGATGCATTGAGGATGTCCTCGTTCAGGTGGACAAATTTTACTACCCAGCGGACTTTATAGTTCTAGACATCCAGTGACCCCAAACTGCCAATGCTACTCCTATCATCCTAGGTAGACCATTCCTAGCGACATGTAATACTTTAATAAATTGTAGGGATGGTCAACTGAAAATTACTTTTGGCAACATGACTTTGGATTTGAATATTTTTAATACTTGCAAATTGCCACATGTGGATGATGAGGTTGAGAGGGTGCATATGATTGATTCGTTGGTGGATGATTATATTTGTTCTGAATTTTGTGATGATGCTTCTACTATTGAGACTATTATTGGTGATTCTGATGACATATCTTTTGTGCAGGAGAACTTGAAGGAGCTTAACGCGGTATGGGAGCCTAGGTTCGAGGCTTTACCACCTAATGCATCAACTCAAATTTCATCTGAGGTGGAGGATCCAAAGCCCAAATTAAAGCCACTTCCTGAGTATCTCAAGTATGCCTTCCTAGGAAACGAAAACAGCTTCCCTGTGATAATATCTTCTAAACTCTCTTTAGAACGGGAAAGCTTTTTACTTGATGTGCTAAGAAAGCATAGAGGTGCTATTGGTTGGTCCATTGCTGACATAAAAGGTATTAGCCCTATTGTATGCATGCATCACATTTATTTGGAGGATGACGCCAAACCCACTAGAGAAATGCAACGTAGGTTAAATCCAACATTAAAAGCAGTGGTGAAAGGCGAGGTTTTAAAACTATTGGATGCAGGTATTATATATCCTATTTCTGACAGCAAGTGGGTTATCCCTACACAGGTTGTTCCTAAAAAGTTTGGCCTCACCGTGGTTAAAAATGAGAATAATGAGCTTATCCCAGTTAGAGCCACCACAGGCTGGAGGATGTACATAGACTATAGGAAATTGAACTCCCGAACTAGAAAAGATCATTTCCCTCTTCCATTTCTTGACCAAATTTTAGAGAGGGTAGCTGGACATGAGTACTATTGCTTTCTAGACGGTTATTCAGGTTATTATCAGATTGAGATTGCACCTGAGGACCAGGAAAAGACCACCTTTACATGTCCCTTTGGTACTTTTGCTTTTAAAAGAATGCCGTTTGGTTTATGTAATGCTCCAGCTACTTTTCAGCGATGCATGCTCAGTATTTTTGATGATATGGTTGAGAAAATTGTTGAGGTATTTATGGATGATTTTTCGGTGTATGGTAGCTCTTTTCATGATTGTTTAACTAACTTGGCTCTTATTCTTGACAGGTGCATTGAGAAGAACCTCCTATTGAATTGGGAGAAGTGTCATTTTATGACCACAGAGGGACTTGTCCTAGGTCACCTGGTTTCTAAAGATCGTATACAGGTAGATAGAGCCAAGGTAGCTGTAATTGAGAAGCTACCAAGTCCTAAATGCGTGAAGGACATCAGATCATTTTTGGGACATGCAGGATTTTATAGGCGGTTCATCAAAGATTTTAGCGCCATATCTCGCCCTCTTTGCAACTTACTAACTCTAAATGTGGATTTTATTTGGACACCTGAGTGTCAAATTTCTTTTGAAACTTTAAAGAAGTTGCTGATTTCTGCTCCCATTTTGCAGGTACCAGACTGGTCCCTACCATTTGAAATAATGTGTGACGCGAGAAATTACGCAGTTGGTGCAGTCCTAGGCCAAAGAAAAGACAAAGTTCCAGTGGTGATTTACTACGCTAGCAAGACATTAAATGACGCTTAGAGGAACTATACGACCACAGAGAAGGAGTTGCTGGCTGTAGTATTCGTGTTGGAAAAATTCAGGAGCTATATTCTGGGATCACCTATTTTGATATATACTGATCACTCTGCTTTAAAATATTTATTGTCTAAAAAAGATGCTAAGCCTCAATTGATACGATGGATTTTATTGTTGTAGGAGTTCAATGTCATAATCAAGGACAAGAAAGGCGTGGAGAATCTAGTAGCTGACCACTTATCACGATTGACAGTAGGCCTTGATTCAGCAAATGTGCCTTTGAGGGACTCCTTTCCTGACGAGCATCTTTTTAGCGTTTCCACCTCTCCATGGTAAGCTGATATCGTTAATTATCTGGTAACTGGTAAGACTCCTGACACTTGGTCTCTTCAAGACTTTAAAAGGTTCAAGTACGAGGTAAAATATTTCTTCTTTGATGATCCGTACTTATATAAATATTGTAGTGACCAAATTATTAGGAGATGCATTCCTGATCATGAAATAACCAGTGTGATACAATTTTGCCATGATGGAGTATGTGGTGGACACTTTTCAGCGAATAAAACTGTGGCAAAAATCTCGCAATGTGGCTTTTATTGGCCAACTATGTTTAAAGATACATTTCATTATTGCAAGACTTGTGCTGCATGCCAACAATTAGGGGGTATTACTAAACGTAACATGATGCCTTTAAACCCCATTTTAGAAATTGAAATATTTGATTGTTGGGGCATAGACTTCATGAGACCTTTCCCACCTTCATTTGGATATGCTTATATTTTGGTTTGTATTGATTATGTTTCTAAATGGGTGGAAGCTATTCATGGCAGGTCGAACGACACTTCCGTTGTGCTTAAGTTCCTCAAAGAGAACATTTTCTCTAGGTTTGGAGTGCCAAAGGCCTTGATCAGTGATGGAGGGTCTCATTTTTGCAACCGCATGTTCGCTACTTTAATGAAGAGGTTTGGGGTCACACATAAAGTTTCTACTCCGTATCACCCCCAAACCAATGGTCAAGCAGAGTTGGCAAATAGAGAGATCAAAGGAATTCTACAGAAAACGGTGAATCCATCAAGAAAAGATTGGAGTTTGCGCTTACCTGAAGCGTTGTGGGCCTACAGGACGGCCTACAAAACAATTTTGGGGATGTCACCTTACCGTCTTGTTTTTGGGAAGTCTTGTCACTTACCTGTTGAATTGGAACATAGATCTTATTGGGCTATAAAGAAATAGAATTTTGATACTGATTCATCTTTTTCTTCTCGCAGGTTACAATTATTGGAGCTAGAGGAGCTGATGAGAAATGCGTACGACAATGCTAAAATATCGAAAGAGATGATGAAATCCGTCCACGACATGATGATCTTGAGGAGGGAGTTCATTCCAGGCCAAAAAGTTCTCCTATACAATTCCAGGTTACACATCTTTCCCAGGAAGCTTCGCTCTAGGTGGTATGGGCCTTTCACAGTCAAAGAAGTTTTCCCACATGGCGCAGTGCTATTATTGAACGAAAAAGATGGAAGTGGGTTCAAGGTGAATGGCCAAAGATTGAAGCATTTTCACGAGCCTTGGACAAAGGAAGCGAGCACCATGGATCTCACAGACCCACCTTTGGGTGGGAACTAATCAGGTGTGTTCTTTCTATGATTCCCTCTTCCTAACATTGAGGACAATGTCTATTTTAAGTTGGGGGGAGGGTATAACTTTTAGGATTTTTATTTTTTCTTTTTTCTTTTTATTTTAGGATTTTTTAGTTCCCTTTCCCTTCTTGCATTGAAAAAAAAAAAATTTTTTTGCGTCAAGATCTATCACCAATACCTATTTTTACCTAGAAATGAACCTCATGTGATGAAATTTCTCGCTATTTATTCACCACCATACACTCGTGATTTATTTTCTTCCACCACTATTGTCGAATATTTCAGTCTCATTTGATATGAATGCAAGTACTTGTGATGAAATTTTCGTTGATATATCTCAATTGTAAAATTAATTGATGACTTAATGAATCTAGAAATTATGGATTAGCAAGTAGTATGCTTTCATTGGAACACACCAAAGTTCATGCACGAATAAGTTCACAAAATATTGGAGCATTATTTTTTATCTCGTATTCATTGCTATTTGCATGCTTTGTGTGATTTTGGGTAGAAGAGTCTACACTGTCTTTTGAAATGATTAGGATAACCCATTCTTGTGAAAGAATAAAGAAAAGGAAGATATCTTGCTAAGTTATTTATGCACACACAAAAGAAAAAAATGAAATGAATGAACGAATAAATGTGTCGTTAAAGAAATAACTTGGTTGGCTCGAGTAGTACAGTCCGAGGGGTCCGTCTTGGGCTAATGCCCTATTATCGTCCGATTTGGGAGCCATTGACTGGAACCTCAATCATTTGATGGAGTGATCCAAGTTATACATTTTTTCTGCGAATGTTGCTTGATGCGCGTTACGCAGAACTATTAAAAAAAGAGAAAAGAGAACGAAAAGAAGGAAAAAGTGTGCATAATTAGCAAGGAAAGAGAACTTCCAAAGCTTAAAGAAAACACAAGATGTGGTGTGATTTCCTATGAATGAAGATTGACGTGTGTATGTCTTGATACCATCCTATTTTTGATGCTTGCCTTGCATGAAAAATCTACGCTCCAAGTTAAAATATTTGATTGAACGGTGTTGACCATTGATTTTGTATACTATGAGCCATGAAGTAATGGATAGTGAATTTAAGTCTATTTTATAACCATTTGAGATACTTGACATTCATTTTTGAAAACCCACAAGTACCATTACTTGATGAGCTTGAAAATTTTGATATTAGTGTGTGGTTATCTCTTTTGTCGTTGTAGTATGGTGGTGAATGATTTGAGATCTGATAAGGTGATCTAGGTGCATATTTGATATTATATTTCGCTCTTTATGCTAGAGACTAGCAAATCGCTAGTTGGGGGGTGTGATTCGGGTTCAATATTACATATTTAACCCCCCATTTAGCCCTATTTTGTGCTCATGTGATGCTACTTTGTTCTCTAATTCATACGTATTTTGTACACAATTATTTATTAGAGAAAACACTCAATTTGAGCACAAAACAGAAATTAACGAAGTATTTCTGCACTTATTATATTTTTCCTAGCTTGGTCTCGATCTCACGATTCCAACAACTATTTATTTGTATTTTTCTGAGATCTGTGCTAATTACTGTGAATTTTTGAATGCAGAATACCATTTAATTGAAGAAATACAGAAGAAATACATTTTAAAATACGGCGCACGAATCTTGGAGTGCCACGCGGCGTCATCCCCGTGTTACCCCACCGTATCGGACGGTGCTCAGCGCATCAGCGACGCGGCAAGACGTCGCCCGCTCGATCCGCATCCAACGGCTCCCATCACCCGTAGACGAAGCGAAGAACGCAGATCTGCATGGCAACGTGGCTCAATCGCGTTCGTCGATCCTCCATCCAACGGCGTACGTGCGAGCGGAGTGGGCGCAAAAGCAAGCGGCGACGTGGGCGACGCTGATGCGTCCGATGGCGATCGGACGGCTGCAAACACTCCGATTCGAATTCAAAGAACGCGCACGAAAATTGGCGCACACGTGGCGCGCTGTGTTTAAATCCCACTCGATCGAACGGCCTGTATTTGATCCGGCTGCGGGTTTGGTTTTAATTGCTATTGGGCGCGGGTTTTGAACCCGTTAACTCATTAAACCCGCAATGCCTATTATATAAGCGTATTCTAGGGTTTTAGGCCGTATTATTGGCGTATTGGAGCATCTAGGAGCCGATTTTCCCCTCTGAAAAATTCTGTAAATTTCCAGAAGCTGTTCTTCAGTTTTCCAGAGAGTTTGGAGTCTAAAAGTGGAGATTTGGTGATAATTTCTTAAACTCTTACCTCGTATTTGGGTGTTTTCTATTGTATTTTGCTATGAACTTGAAGTATTTGGCTATGAAACTAGTTTATTCTTGCATTATGAGTAGCTAATTCTTATTTGTGCATGGTATGGAGTAGTTAGGGGATGTGAATCGTATTTGTTTGGTTGAATATCATCGTTCGTAAGCGTTTATGTCGCTAAAGTTGTAATTTTTACTATCAAATCCGCTTTTTCTTCTTCCAAAAGAAGTGATTAGGTTGATGATCACCCCAAAAGGGTGAGCTTTGATCTCTCCAAAAGAGAGTTTCATACCGTATTCGTAGGATTATAATTTTAGCGACTATTTAATTCATATTGTGCTTGAATCCCCAAAAGGGTATCTTCCGATGAATCGCTCCCAAAAGGAGGATTTATTGAGTTATATTTGATCAACCAATGTATACGAATCACTGATCCTAACGAACCCATACCATTTGCATACTTCTCATTGTTATTTTCACGAATTTTCATTGTTCGTATCGTTCACATATTCACAATTCACCATCAAACTCATTCACACCATCGCCATTTAAAGTGTTTAGTTTCTCTACGTAGATTTTCTATTTGATTTAAGTTTGTGGTTTCAACAGATTTCTCCCGAGGATTCGACATCTGGACTTCCGGATTATACTACTTGTACAGACTCTTACGCTTGAGAGAAGCACCTTTTCGGAGCCCACCAGCGGGATGCCGCCGTACCCCCCTTCGGGGGGGGTTTCTCTTCGCCACGGCGGCGATGGAACGCCGTCCCCCCCTTCAGGGGGGGTTCGCTTCGCCATGACGGCGATGCCGCCGTACCCCCCTTCGGGGTGCCTTGTGTCGATGGAGAAACCGCCGTACCCCCCTTCGGGGGGGTTTAAGGCGGCGTAGGCGAGCCGCGTTCCCCCTACGACGGGGGGAAGCAGTGGCGGTGCGATCCGTGCCCCCCTACGACAGGGGGGGTTAGCGGTGGCAGGGCGATCCGTGCTTCCTCCTACGGTGGGGTAAAAACAGATTTTTTGGTAAAAGATTTGTCGTTATCAAGGCGACAATCAATCCCCATATCGATCTTACGAGATCAAGGGGAAACTAGCATACGTAAGATAAAACCATCGTTTTTAGCGATTTTTACCTCTATATCCGTCCTCCGGATATATCGACGGTTGAACGAAGCCCTACGCAGATGACGACGCTCGATTGAGGAAGCCTTGCACCACGCGCGTGGATCTCCCGTCTCCTTTCGCCTTCGCAACGAACGAAAAATTTGTGGAAAATTTTTTTATAGGCACGTGCTGATAACGTGTTATGAATCAACTACTGGAGGAGGAGCCCCCAGCTCTTTATTTATAGGCAATTGGGGGAATACATATATGGGCTACAATGATATGGGCCTATCTGTAGGATAGCCCAGAATCTCAACCAACTACGGTTAAATAACCGTTCACAACATTTACCCGATTTTCAAATTTTTTAACTATTTTATAATGGTTCGTCAGGAGTTTTAAGTCATTTTAAAATTTCTTATAAAAATATTTTGAAGTATAAAACTAGTTATGGTGTATTTCAGTAACTTCAGATTTCATCAAATGCCTCTAAACAATTTCATAAAAAATTTATTTTCAATTATTACTGTTTTAGTAGAATGAAATAATTTTATATACAAACATCATCAAAACATTTTCAAACTTCTACAGTATCATCCTAAGATCATTTAGGGCCCCCCCCACATTAATTTCATAATTTTCTTAAGTCAAATCAATAGAGAACTTGCCAACCCGCATCCTAAACGTTTTGGCCTAAAACTAGTATCCTCGTAGCTCAAACCCTGAAACGGACTTTGTATTCAGGATCCTCGTGACGATACGAACCCGTGGCTATCTTTTCGTAATTTTTCGGACACGTTTACTAGTATGGGCAAAATCGTAATTTCATAATGTACATTCGTTAATTACCTTCACTAATTACCATTTTAACTTAATACAATTACTAATTACTTTAACCTCAATGATTACCACGTTCCCACGTTTCAAAACTTTTTCTAAGTTTAGTCAAAAAGTATACTTAATATCATTAACTTCTACCTAATGCATTAATTAGGGTTGACTAATTAAACCTAAATTATTAAATAAGTTAATTAACTTATAAATACCCAACCCTCCCCTTCTTCGTTCCTCACGGAAGACCCATCTCCTCAACGAACCCATCTTCTTCGCAAAATAATAACCCATACCCACTCACACAGGCACTCTCTCCCTCTCTCTTCCGTTCGACGCACACAACCACTCCGTCTTTCCTTCTACCGTTCAAAAAAAAGCCCAAGCCCGCTCTCTCCCTCAGCCCTTCCCGTCGTGTCCGCGCCCTCTCGCCCTCACCTCTGGCAAAGCACCACCGCCCCTCTCGATGTCTGACAGCTCCAACCCATGCTCCGCCAGCCCCGCTGCTCCACTGTCCGAGCACCCAGCTCTGGAGCCCGACGAAGAACCCCCCCCCCCCCCCCCCCCCCCCCGCACGGAGAGCCCGCCTTCGCTCTTCGAAGACCGCTGCCACTCTCACTCAAGCCGCCACCCACGACAAGCTCTCCTCACCTCACCGCCGTCCCCAGGCCAGGCACCCACGCCGCCCCTCGGAGCTGACCTCGCCGCTCGCACACCGTCGACAACGCCCCCTCTCGACGACGGACAGACTCGAAACTCCCCATCCCACCAAAGCAGCATCCCGAGCACCCCCGCCCACATTTTGCTCGCCGCCATTGCCGCCCCTGAGACGCCGCCACCACCGCCCCCGTCGCCAAGCGCGACCCCGCTCCCCTCCTCCACGCCATCGACGACAAAGGATCACCTCCAGTGCTGCATGCAAGAGGAAAAGGTAACATATTTTAAAACGTTATATCAAAACGTATCCCCGTATATAGTCGTATAATACGCGTATAAATGGATATAAATAGGTTTTATTGATTTTTAAATTATAATAAATAATATAGAGGCCAGAAAAATGTGAGGCCAGCTCCAAAAAATCAGAAATAATATTTCGAACCCAATGGCGGTAGTTTCATTTCAATCAGATGCTTAGTTTTTCCACAATAAATTTTGAACCCTAAAACTTAAATACGTCATTTTCACTTAAAAATCAGTAACTTCTTATTTTCACGTACACTGATACGTGAGAAAAATATATGTTATAGTAAACTTCGAGACGGTCGTTTTGATTACTCACTTGAGCATTCCAACTAGTATTACATCCAAAATAAATTACTGAATAATTACGTTACTTAAGTAAAACTAGTTTTTAAATTGATTTTTGAGCTTCTAAAAATTATACAAATTAACAGATGCTTCTGAAAAATATTTTCTCTTGCAGTAAAATTATTTTCTCCATACCTAACCTATATAAAAATTTAAAACGATTTTCGACAATATTTCAATCAGTTTTAAAAATTGGAACGATCAAGTTAATTAAGTAGGAAATAATGTATTAGTTAATAAGTATTTTCTTGTGATTGCAGGTACCAATTTCCATGCACCAACTTCAGTGGACGCCATAGATCTAGTCTCAGCTTACTACGACAACCTCAAAATCAGTAAGTCACGACAAATTCTAGAATTAGAAAATTAGCCAATGTCCTCGTACGAACTTAAGAACACTACTTAAAAGCCTCAGAACGGCTATTCACCTTGAATCAAACTTAAGACCTAATCTAATAGAAAAGTAATCAACTACAGATTACTTTGCCAAGTTTCAACTTTTGTGGTTGTAGCACACAACCATTAACTTGGGTAAATTGTGTGCAAACGAAACCACCACATGCTCAAAGCATGGAATCAGTATTACTGTTGTTGGACTTGTCTTTATCCTCAGTTCTCTTTGGCATAGTCTGCTTTGAAATGAGTTTCCTACCTTTCTGGTTTTCAGTAAGAAAGTTAACCAGTGGTTCTGCTTTAACTATCATAGTAAATAAGGAACTATCCTGCTTTTGTTGATGCAATCGATGGAATAGATGTGATGATTGGTATTCTTAACATTGGTATCACCTGGTGTCTAGGATCGTTTGCGCCAAAGTTTGGATCACCCTGCTTGTGGGGATACTGACCTGCTTGGCCAAACCTGACTGACCGTGTATGCATGGACCAATGTTATAGTCTCAATTATCAACAGTTTGTAAATACCTTCAAAAGAGTCACTTCAACTTCTTCATCGTCGTAATCACTCTCTTGTCCAGTTCACCCTTGTATGCCATGTTATGATACTTGTCACTTGAAACTTCGCATGAAATATTGTTACACATGTTCACGATTTCTTACTTTAAATAGTTACATCACCTGTTGCATGCCAGGCTAATAAAATATCATGTGGAATATCTTGTGGAATATCATGTGGAACATCCTGTAAGAAACATTTACATAGAACACTTGACACTTCACTGGGTTTGAGATAACTCATAGTTTGAGAGAGTGCGGGAGTGACTGGAGTTTCATCTTTCCGTCCCATCGCCTGTGTTTCGGCATCCCGTTCTGTTGCCTGAGTTTCGGCAAAATATATGTACCGTGCCTGTGTTTCGGCATTCGTCTGGGTAAGCTCACCCAGGCAAGAGATAAACTCAATGGTCACATATCATACTCTCCGACTTGAGTCACGTAGTGTAGTTACTTTTACACAGTTACTTTCACTTTACGCATTACAGTCACATTTACTTTACGCATTGCATGCACTTTACCTATTACACATGTGCAGTCACCAGTACCTCACTTGTCGTACTCTTAGCTACAGCAATAGCATGTTTCACTTGCTTAGCCTACTTTACACTTGCACTACCACAGTATAGTTGTTCTCTCCTTTTAGTTTGTTTACCTTTACTTATCAGTTGTGTTCAGTTGTTGCTCATTACTTTATTTTTCACTCTGGTCTGCTTGTACGTAGTTACTTTTGTTATACTTGTGCACTACTTCTTTTCTTTATTTAGAATTGTTGTAACTTACCTACGGTTCCATTTATGGCACCGGCAGACGACAACCAGATTCAGGAAAGTTTGCAGAGTTAGAGTTCGACCCTGAGACCGCAACTTTCAGTTTTACTTTTCATTTATGTACTTTTTCTTTCATGTACCTTTGTTGGAACATTTTGTACAGTATGAATTGTAATAATTAGACACTATTTGGGTATTTTTGTACATCTCTGCATCGTGGCTATTTTAGTTTCACTGGTTAACTGCAGGACATGCGCAAATATCAAATAAGTAACGGGCCACCGAGAGCGGGTCGTTACAAGTTTGGTGGCCCACGCAGGTCCGTGCTAACTACCTTGTGAACAATATAGCAAGATTAGGGTGTACAATATAAAATTCTCAAATTGAACTCTCAAGTACGGGACATCTCGAGTGTTCACCTGTATTGGATATACAGGTGAAGCATCCGTTTTACCATCTTTATTAGGTCTTCCTTGATTCTCATCTTCTTCTTTGAACTCTTAACCCTTGTCTTGAAATTCGTGTTCCAATCTTTGGATATACCTTCCCTATTAACCTCATTTGCTTGCAGTTAGAGTGATTTTTCATAGGTTGAACTATCTACTCTCTTCTTCTTCATCACCATTCCTTCAATTGGTGATGGCCACTCGATTGTCCTTCTTAGTTTTGGAGTATTTATAGTTGTGCTTAGCCCACCCATACTAGCTACGTCTATTTTAAGGAGGGTAGCATTCGAACTTCGAGTTCAACAACGAAAGCAAATCAAGAAGGACCAGTAAAGGATTAAGCCAAGTTGGTGGAGAAGACAATACCAGTTGAAAGATGACATTTCAATGACTGCTACGAATACTTGATAATGACATTGGTGTGGACAATCCACCACTGGTATTCACGAGTCTCGTGAACCAAGTATTCCACGAGCGTTCGGATATAATCATGGTAGACCTCTTCCATGACGTCTTCGAAATACGCTCAGAAGCATGCCAAGCATCGAGGATGATTTGAGACAAACCAAACCGAGACGTGCAAGTGTGAGCAGCTACTTCTTCTTTGTCTCTCTTGAACTTGCAATCTTCGTTCTGTACCTGATTTCCCCATGGGTTGAATCTTTTCCACTCACCGTCTTCCTCCTCTTTATTTTCTTTTGTCCGCATCCCTTCCTCGAGCCCCGGTCCCGCCTAACCTAGCCCATCATACCATACCATATCAACGCTTTTGGGGCCCCTTTTAAAGCCACTCATCTCTCCCCTCACCAAGCCATCCCGTGGCTTCCTCTTCGCTCGACAACACACTCTCCTCCCCCTGCCTCTCTACCAGTGAGACCCACCCCTCTCGCCTCAAGCTCCTTCGGTCCCTTTCGGAGCTCCGCCACGTCGAGCAGTCACAGCCGTCACATGACTTGGACCGACAGCTGCCAATGGCCCATCACCGATTCTGTGGATGGTCGGGCTTAGCGACGACCCTCACCGCCACCCTCGATGTTGTCGTGCTGTTCAAATCTTAGGAAGTCGCTGTTCTTGGTGTTCTTTCGAGCACCTTGTCCTGGGTCTTGCCCCTAAAGATGCCCCGCTTCGTTTCCTTCTTGGGTCCACTCCTTCGTGTTTGTTGGATCATGAGTTATTGGTCGTTGAATTGTTTAAGGTTGATGGTAATAATAGTGGATGTCAACCAATGGAGTTTGCAAGGAGTATCATTGGGGATGAGTATTGGCTTGCTACTGGTCTTAGGTGTTGAAGTTGGATGTCGGTCTTGTGCCTGGATTTGGGGGACAGTTTTGGTGTTGGATTCTTGTTGGATGTTATGGAAATTGCTGGAAGAAGTGGTAGCGATAATATTAATGCTTGAAAGTTGGCCTTATATTTGTTTTTTTGATGTCGATCTGGGTATTGGTTTCTAATTGGGTATCGTGGGAGTTGATGTCTTTTGTGTTCGGCTGGTTAAGGTATAACAGCATGTAACGCCCTGCTCTCCAGGATACCGATAAGTACGAATCTGTATCAGGTATTCCCGAAGAGGCAGGTGCTACGAAGGAAATACAAAATTACAAACACAAGCAGGTCCACTGCGCACTGTTGGGTTAGTACACGTAGCATTCCAGACAACATAAAAACACAAAGAGAAACAACAACTCAATCACTGATGTATATAAATATAAACTGTTCATATAAAACTTCCTAATACAAATCTCATATACAACATAACTCTCGTCTCACCCAAGTACAAGAACACACACCCAAATCACTCACACACTCACACAAAACCCGCAACTCCAACCACCTGGGCTAATGGGCCTCCAACTCCATGAACCAACCTGAAAAGTCAACGGGGACACATCACATCGTGACCCAGTAGGATATCCCAACTCGTGCATGTAAATATTAATTTAGGGAATGTTGTTTTTACTCATAAGAAAGGAAGCATAAATACAATATGTCAATAAACAAAAGAAACAACAAATGCAATAGACAAAAGGGTGTAACGAGGGTATACGACATAAGAGAGCTACAAGTAAAGTACACACAAGTGGACAGTATTTACCAATGCTACAAAAATAATGGGAGTTATCAATTAATTCGTTGGTTAGCGTTTTGGAACCTAGGTGGTGGGTAGAACCCTTTTTGGGACTGGACCTCACCCCAGTTGGGTGGCATGCCATGACTCCCCCAGACATGCTTGGAACTCAACCAAGCGTGCAATGCTGTGAACAAAGGAGCCATTCTCCACATCTCCTACTCCCCGCCTCTTGGGCTACGCCAGGAGTACACATACACCTCTCCCCACTCCCCGCCTCCTGGGCTACGTCAGGAGTGGGGTCCACACGGCAGTCCATCCCTCATGTTCACCCACTACTTAGTTTCCCCCAAACCCGTGTCACCCTCCTTTAAGAGGATTTAATCTTTTATTTGCAATTAAGTTAAGTAACAAACACACAATGCTTTAAAATGTGAGCTACGTACCATATTTAAGAATGTGAACTACATTAGACTACGAGGCCAACATGCACTAAGATTAATCCCGAAGAGGCAGGTGCTACGAAGGAAATACAAAATTACAAACACAAGCAGGTCCACTGCGCACTGCTGGGTTAGTACACGTAGCATTCCAGACAACATCAAAACACAAAGAGAAACAACAACTCAATCACTGATGTATATAAATACAAACTGTTCATATAAAACTTCCTAATACAAATCTCATATACAACATAACTCTCGTCTCACCCAAGTACAAGAACACACACCCAAATCACTCACGCACTCACACAAAACCCGCAACTCCAACCACCTGGGCTAATGGGCCTCCAACTCCATGAACCAACCTGAAAAGTCAACGGGGACACGTCACAGCGTGACCCAGTAGGATATCCCAACTCGTGCATGTAAATATTAATTTAGGGAATGTTGTTTTTACTCATAAGAAAGGAAGCATAAATACAATATGTCAATAAACAAAAGAAACAACAAATGCAATAGACAAAAGGGTGTCACGAGGATATACGACATAAGAGAGCTACAAGTAAATTACACACAAGTGGACAATATTTACCAATGCTACAAAAATAATGGGAGTTATCAATTAATTCGTTGGTTAGCGTTTTGGAACCTAGGTGGTGGGTAGAACCCTTTTTGGGACTGGACCTCACCCCAGTTGGGTGGCATGCCATGACTCCCCCAGACATGCTTGGAACTCAACCAAGCGTGCAATGCTGTGAACAAAGGAGCCATTCTCCACATCTCCTACTCCCCGCCTCTTGGGCTACGTCAGGAGTACACATACACCTCTCCCCACTCCCCGCCTCCTGGGCTACGTCAGGAGTGGGGTCCACACGGCAGTCCATCCCTCATGTTCACCCACTACTTAGTTTCCCCCAAACCCGTGTCACCCTCCTTTAAGAGGACTTAATCTTTTATTTGCAATTAAGTTAAGTAACAAACACACAATGCTTTAAAATGTGAGCTACATACCATATTTAAGAATGTGAACTACATTAGACTACGAGGCCAACATGCACTAAGATTAAAAGGCTAACATCATTAAGAAATTATAAGGAACTTTCTAAACTACATTAGGGAGACATAAAAGTGACATCAAGGGAGCAACAAAACTGGCACCAAGCAAACATATTCAAGTTGCTAACATATTCAATTTACATATCGAAACAGTAAGCTAACATAATCTATTTGCTAATGTATTCAAATTGCTTTCAATTCAACATGAAAAGTTATGTCATCATATGGAAACATAAAATATGCAATATATAACATGCATTGAAATTAAAGGAACTAACATATGACATGAAGTTTCCAATGGGGACCATACAAAACAATGCTACATTGGAATTCTCTTTCCAATCACCACAACCTCACTCTCCAATTACATAGACCATTCTCCCAACAAAACACAACTCTACTCTGTTCACTTGCACCATGAACCATGTTCCATGTAACTCCATTAACCATACCTCCATGCAACATTTAAATTCATGCTTAAACAATTCTTCATCAAGGATACAACATCAAGGGCTACCAACTTTTATGTCCATACAAGCTAAAGAACTACCAACATTAAAATGTTACCTTAAGGATGCAACATTGGATACAAACTTATGCAATTCTACCAAAGGTGTACATCCGTAGCTAATGGAGTTTGCATGAAGGCTCATTCTACACAATTATGCCATTAACAAGTTATTTCCACATTGATGTGAAAGCTTAAGAATTCCACATAAAAGTGTGATCTTTATGAAAGCTAATGCCATTCTAAAATATATGCTAACCAATATAGGACATTAGATTGAATAAATGCTAATTAGCGAGATCTCATTGCCATTTACAAAAGGATTAAAATGAAACATGGACTTCGAAGTAAAATGCTAGATTTTTCATATTATTAAATGTTGTCTTAGCAAGGTGACACTTTTTTTGGCTTAATTTGCCATGTTGCTAAAGGAATGTGTTAGCTTTCACTTCCATTGATACTACAAATATTAGTGCTTAAAGAAGGCCCATCTTTAATCTCAATAATGCAAAGGAGGCAACTTGAAAGGGCAACACAAAGGATGTCACCAATTTGTTGCATGCTAACTTCAGTATCAACAATATAGGTTATATAGAGGGCTCTAGCTTTGGGTTAGGATCTTAAGAAATAACCCAACCCTAAAGAGGCTACATGGAGAATCAACTTAAAAATGAAACTTTAGGAAGTTAGACACCATTTCCATACAACTTCATTAACCATTCTCATGCAACAGTTAGATACAAATTCATGCATTTCTTCATCAAGGATCCAACACAAAAAGGCTACTAGCTTTAACTATAAAGCAAGCTAAGGTAACTACCAACATAGGATGCTACATTAGCATACACCATTAGATACAAGTTTTAGGCCTACATTGAAAAGATACTAATTTTATGGAGAATTAAAAGCTACTAACCTTTAATCAAAGTTACACCAAAATTTCCACCATCTTTAATTAAGAATGCAATCTCATAAAGTGCAACCAATTAAATGCAACTTTTAGCATTACCTATTTTGGCATGCTACCTCAACAACAAATTAGAACCAAAGGGCATGGAGATATAGCAAAGATAATATCAAAAATGCTAACTTTAATGAAGAAAGCCATGCAAGTTACTATCTTTAGCACAAATTTGACACAAGGCTTAGGAAAAATGCTATCTTTAATTAGTAAAACCATAAAGACATTATCTTTGGCACAATTATAGCATGGGGATTAAGAAAAATAATAACTTGCATTAGGATCTCATATGGAATTGCAAGTTGCTCAACAATTAGTGCTACATGTTATACCACAATCCCAAATTAAGATTTAATTGCACAAGTTGGGGATTCCTACCTAATATGAAGCTTGATTCTTCTCCTCCAAACTTCCTCTTTAAGCTCCATTTATTCCTCCTTCAATCAAGGCCTTTAGCTCCTCTTTTCATCATCTTTCCTTTCCTTTACAAGCTCCTCCTTAATTCTCCCTCCATCACTCCTCCTTCCTTCTTTTCTCTCCTTCCTTTTTTTCCTTTCTTTTTTTTGTGCATGAGCAAATTTCGGCCCCCCCATAAGGAAAGAAAAATGGAGAAGAGGAAATGAAAAGAAAAAGAAAAGGAAAGAATGAGAAGAATTTAGAAGGATGTAGAATAATGGAAAATAATTAAAAAGGAAAGATATTTCTTCTAAGCTTCCATTTATTTACAAGTTTACCATGGCACAAAGCCCTTTTATAATTGCCCTCCAACTTGGTTTATTGATTACATTACATGTCATTTCTTTACATGTCATCTCTCCTTACACACACACACACATATACCTATTTACAAGTATGCCATTCCCTTTATGCACACACCTCTTTAATACATACACAATTCACTATATCACAACAATGCCATTGCAAAATTAATTAATAAGAATAAAATAGTAATACAAAATTCTCTTTAAAATAGGCTTCACGAAATAAGCATCATAAAATAATTCATATTAAAATAGTATTAAAAATACATTTTACTGTTCACACCCACAAACATAAAAATTAATTCACAGCAACAAAACCAACACCACTATTCATTGCACTTCTCTATACTCATCCATTAGCATCCAATAAGCGTCTCCTATAGGCACACACTCATTCACGTAGACAAATTACCGTGCACACCACTGAATTACTACACATACATAGACACCATTTGTGTTCACACGACACAATTATTATGCACACTACTCAACATTCATCAGCAAACAAGTACAAATACTATACACACATCCATTAATATGCATACCCTAGGTATATAGGCACTAGGGTGATTACACAGCACGAACCCATATGGATTAGTCATTACGTTTTTGTATGCAATATTCATGACTTACTTGGTTATGACCTATTAGTCATCATTAACATAAGTTATGTTTTTATATGGTTTAAATAGCTTGCTACTGACTTATCATCTCAGGTTCCAAGTGCGAACAGATATTATCATAATAACTATCATTTTCATATAACGCCATATTAACTTTTGACTACTGGAAAATTCAAGATAATTATTATGATAATACTGGTCTCAGGACTAGTTACGGAAGCTATGGTGATGTCAATAGTATGTATTCATAAACAACATCTCTTGTTTTCTTGATGATGTGATATCACATTATATTTCATGTTATTTACAACCTGATTTACTATATTACTATCTTTTCTATCATTTATTTGCTTGAGATTCTTCATAACATCAATTATTTGTTTCAGAAAGGTCTTTTAAATTCAGAGGACGGAATTATTTTAAGGATGGTAGGATGTAATAGCATGTTTTCATCAACACATCTAATTACGTATTTACCCTATTTTAAATTTTTTTAACTATTTTTTAACGGTTCGTTCGGAGTTTTAAGTGATTTCAAAATTTCTTATAAAAATATGTTGAAGTATTAAACTAATTATGGTGTATTTCAGTAACTTCGGATTTCATCAAATGCCGCTAAACAATTTCATAAAAATTTATTTTCAATTATTACTGTTTTAGACGAATGAATTAATTTTCTATACAAACATCATCAAAACATTTTCAAACTTCTACAATATCATCCTAAGATCATTTAGGGCTCCCCACATTAATTTCGTAATTTTCTGAAGTCAAATCAATAGAGAACCTGCCAACCTGCATCCTAAATGTTTTGGCCTAAAACGAGTATCCCCGTAGCTCAAACCCTAAAATGGACTTCCTATTCACAATCCTCGCGACGATACAAACCCGTGGTTATGTTTTCGTAATTTTTCAGACACGTTTACTAGTAGGGAAAAAACGTAATTTCATAATGTACATTCGTTAATTACCTTCACTAATTACCTTTTTAACTTAATCCATTTACTAATTACTTTAACCTCAATGATTACCACGTTCCCACGTTTCAAAACTATTTCTAAGTTTAGTAAAAAAGTATACCTAATGCATTAATTAGGATGGACTAATTAAACCTAAATTATTTAATAAGTTAATTAACCTATAAATACCCAGCCCTCCCCTTCTTCTTCGTTCCTCACGGAAAACCCATCTCCTCAGCGAACCCATCTTCTTCGCAAAATAATAACCCATACCCACTCACATAGGCACTCTCTCCCTCTCTCTTCCGTTCGACACACACAGCCCCTCCCTCTTTCGTTCTCCCGTTCAAAAAACAGCCCAAGCCGCTCCCACCCTCAGCCTTTCCCGTCGTGGATGCGCCCTCTTGCCCTCGCCTGTGGCAAAGCACCGCCGCTTCTCTCGACGTCCGACAACTCCAACCCACGCTCCGCCAGCCCTGCTGCTCCGCTGTCCGAGCACGCAGCTCCGGAGCCCGACAAAGAACCCCGCTGCACAGAGAGCCCGCCTCCACTCTTCGAAGACTGCTACCACTCTCGCTCGATGCCGCCACCCATGGCAAGCTCTTCTCGCCTTACCGCCGTCCCCAGGCCAAGCATCCACGCCGCCCCCGGAGCTGACCTCGCCGCCCGCACGCCGTCGACAACGCCCCCTCTCGACACCGGACAGGAAACTCCCCTCCCTCCAAAGCAGCATCCCGAGCAACCCCGCCCTCATTTCGCTCGCCGCCACAGTCTCGATGCCGCCATCGCCGCCACCGAGACGCCGCCACCGTCGACCCCCGTCGCCGAGCGCGACCCCGCTCCCCTCCTCCACGCCATCGACGACGAAGAATCACCTCGGTTCTGCATGCAAGAGGAGAAGGTAACGTATTTTAAAATGTTATATCAAAACGTATCCCCATATATACTCGTATAATACGCGTATAAATGGATATAAATAGGTTTTATTGGTTTTTAAATAATAATAAATAATATAGATGCCAGAAAAATATGTGGCCAGCTCCAGAAAATTAGAAATAATGTTTCGAACCCAATGGCGCTAGTTTCATCTCAATCAGAAACTTATTTTTTCCACAAAAAAGTTTTAACCCTAAAACTTAAATACGTCATTTTCACATAAAAATATGTAACTTCTTGTTTTCATATACACTGATACGTGAGAAAAATATATGTTATAGTAATCTTCGAGACAGTCGTTTTGACTGCTCACTTGAGCAATTCCGACTAGTATTACAACCAGAATAAATTATTGAATAATTACGTTACTTAAGTAAAACTAGTTTTTAAATTGATTTTTGAGCTTCTAAAAATTATAAAAATTAACAGAGACTTTTGAAAAATATTTCCTCTTACGGTAAAATTATTTTCTCCTTACCTAGTTTATATAAAAATTTAGAACGATTTTCGACAACATTTCAATCAGTTTTGAAAATCGTAGAGATCAAGTTAATTAAGTAGGAAATAGTGTATTCGTTAATAAGTATTTTCTTGTGATTGCAGGTACCAATTTTCATGCACCAACTTCAGTGGATGCCATAGATCTAGTCCCAGCTTACTACGACAACCTCAAAATCAGTAAGTCACAACAAAGTCTAGAATTAGAAAATTAGCCAGTGTCCTCGTATGAACTTAAGAACACTACTTATAGCCTCAGAACAGCTATTCACCTTGAAGTAAACTAGAGACCTAATCTAATAGGAAAGTAATCAACTACAGATTACTTTGCCAAGTTTCAACTTTGGTGGTTGTAGCACACAAGCATCAACTTAGGTAAATTGTGTGCTAACGAAACCACCACATGCTCAAAGCTTGGAATCAGTATTACTGTTGTTGGACTTGTCTTTATCCTCAGTTCGCTTTGGCACATGCTGCTTTGAAATGAGTTTCCTACCTTTCTGGTTTTCAGTAAGAAAGTCAACCAGTGGTCCTGGTTTAACTATCATAGTAAATAGGAAACTATCCTACTTTTGTTGATGTAATCGATGGAACAGATGTGATGATTGATATTCTTAACATTGGTATCACCCGGTGTCTAGGATCGTTTGCGCCAAAGTTTGGATCACCCTGCTTGCGGGGATAGTGACGTGCTTAGCCAAAACTGACTGGCAGTGTATGCATGGACCAATGTTATAGTCTCAATTAGCAACAGTTTGTAAATACCTTCAAAAGAGTCACTTCAACTTCTTCATCGTCGTAATCACTCTCTTGTCCAGTTCACCCTTGTCTGCCATGTTATGATACTTGTCACATGAAACTTCGCATGAAATATTGTTACACCTGTGCATGATTGCTTACATTAAATAGTTACATCACCTACTGCATGCCATGCTAATAAAATATCATGTGGAATATCCTGTGGAACATCTTATGGAATATCTTGTGGAATATCGTGTGGAACATCCCGTAAGAAACATGTACATAGAACACTTGATACTTCACTGGGTTTGGAGTAACTCATAGTTTGAGAGAGTGTGGGAGTGACTGGAGTTTCATCTTCCCGTCCCGTCGCCTGTGTTTCGGCATCCCGTCCCGTTGCCTGAGTTTCGGCAAAATACATGTACCATGCCTGTGTTTCGGCATTCGTCTGGGTAAGCACACCCAGACAAGAGATAAACTCAATGGTCACATAGTGTACTCTCCGACTTGAGTCACGTAGTGTAGTTACTTTTGCATAGTCACTTTTGCTTCACGCATTACAGTCACCTTCACTTTACGCATTGCATGCACTTTACCTATTACACCTGTGCAGTCACCAGTACCTCACTTGTCGTAGTCTTAGCTACAACAGTAGCATGTTTCACTTGCTTAGCCTGCTTTACACTTGCACTACAACAGTACAGTTTTTCTCTCCTTTCAGTTTGTTTACCTTTACTACTCAGTTGTGTTCAGTTGTTGTTCAGTACTTTACTTTTCACTCTGGTCTGATTGTGCGTAGTTACTTTTGTCATACGTGTGCACTACTTCTTTTCTATATTTGAAATTGTTGTGACTTACCTACAGTTCCATTTATGGCACCGACAGACGACGACCAGATCCAGGAAGTTGCACCTAAGTTTGCAAAGCCAGAGTTCGACCCTAAGACCGCAGTTTCAGTTTTACTTTTTATTTATGTACTTTTGTTTTCATGTACCTTTGTTGGAACATTTTGTACAATATGGATTGTAATAATTGGACACTATTTGGGTATTTTTATACATCTCTGCATCGTGGCTATTTTGTTTTCACTGGTTAACTCCAGGACCTGCGCAAATATTAAATAAGTAACAGGCCCCCGAGAGTGGGTCGTTACAAGGGTTCAGACTCCCATGGTATGAGAGACCTAACACTTATGACTCGGTCTCCCACTGAATATTTCTTCCTCAAAATAGCTTGCGGCGTCTGATTCGAGGAGAACCTTTGTGGGTGGATCTCGACAGCTCCAAGTTCTCTCTTAAATTCTCATTCTAACTTAAGCATTGGAGGGGATTTAGATCGAAACCCAGATCCGACCCCCTTGACGCTCATTTGTGGTGCAGATAGTTAAACATCGACTTAATAGGCGGTTCGAACAGAAGCTCTCAACACTAACTGTATGTGGTTCGACCGAATCAAAGGGTCGAACGATCTTCACTCTCATATATGGCGATCAACGGCCCTAGGTTCTACCAACCGGGGTCCCACCTAACCTGCTTACGAGGATCCACCTCAGTAGAAGAAGTCCACGTCAGCCCTAATATTGTTTCGTCCCTTGTGGTCCATTAGCACAATTGTAGGAACTCCCTCGGGGGGCTGAAAATAAAGTGGTCAGGGATTATTGGACCGCTGAGGGGTGGATAAAAGATCCGGCCCTCCATACTCTCTGTCCCACCCACCAGGGTTTTCAGCTTGGCCCGGGGGTTGACCCTTTGGAGTGGATGACAGGCTCTAATTGTACCTTTTGGGAGGCTTGGGAGGGTTCTCGCACTAGGGGGAGCCATTTGCTTACTACAATGTGGTTTGGGACAGCTGTCATGTGCCCAAGATGGCTATTACTCTACTTAGAGCTTTTCATGGTAAACTCCTCACCAGGGACACCCTCCATAAATGGGGGGTCACCTCCAGTTAGTCTTGGTGCTCTATGGGGAGGATTTGGTAGAGAGCATAAGCCACCTGTTCTTTGATTGTTCTTACACTCGTTATATCCTCTGTAGAAGCTTACTTAATCTCGGGATTACTACTACAATTCCCTCGATGCTTGGGGGTCGGTGGGAGACCTTATCCTAACCCTCTATAACCAAAAGGACAGTGTTGGTGTTTTGGCTAAAACGGCCCTTGCTTCGATGGTTTGGCACATATGGAAATTGTAGAGGAATATGCCCTCAGATCATTTGTATTTGATGCAAATGAAAATTTAAACCTAGATATGGACTAATTTGCATATGATGCAAAAGAGATTAAATGTGTCTTAAATTGTTTAAGACTATATTTAATAAAATTAACGCGTTGGAAAGGTTACATGTAAGACGGGAATGTCCCGTTCTAAACCCAGGTTCAAACCGCGTCAGAAACGGAGTTCAAATAAGCTCAATAAGTCTATTTAAAGTGTTTAAATAGAGAGCCCAAAACAGACCCAAAGGATAAAGCCCACAGCTTTAAATTGCAGAATTTATTTGTGTGTGGATAGCTGCCTTGGGCCCAGCCCAAAGGCCAGGCATCTCTTGGTTACCCAGCCGTAAAGAAAAACAAGGGGGCGCCACGTGGCGCCCCCCGGTTGGTCACAGCGGGGCGCCTAAATGGGCGCCAGGCGAAATCACGGGCCCAGGCTTTGCCTGGGCCCGGGTCCGGGAGTGCCCGTGCAATGCACGGGCACGCCCTGTGCACGCGGAGGTGCGTGCAGTGCACACGCCTTGGGGTCCGTGCGCTGCACGCGCCTGGCGCAATGGGGCCCGCACGCAGCCCTAGGGCTGCGTGCTTTTGCGACGGCTGGGTTGAGCAATTGGGTGGGGGTTTTGCCATACTTTGACGCGATGTTTGAAGGGTCAAACGGACTCGGATTGACGAGCCGTTTTTTTCTATGCGTTCACCGTTGAACACCCTTCAAATCGATAGGTTGTATCAATCATGGAGCTCAACGGTGAGGGTGTTAAAATTCACGGAAGTTTGCACATTGTGAGAGGCAAACTAAATTGATTTTATTAACTCTAATTAATAGTTCCACATTGGTTGTGGAGAAAAGGGGCGAGTCTGCCGCCTATATAAATAGGGGCCTCCCCCCTTCTCCAAACTTGTCCCAAGCTCTAGATCTGAACGGCTCTCGTAAATGTTGGGGCACGCTCGGATCTAGGCTTAAATTAATATTTCTCTATCTCCCTATGTTTCTGCCTTACTCCTAAGAGCTCTAGCAAATCCACGAAGGAGTTCGGATTCAGATCCAAAATCTTGGGAAGATTTCACTCGCGTGAAACTTTCTTCCGCGCGTGGTTGGCTCGGCGACACAGGTTTGATCGCCTTGGGATGCGGAGCGGTTCGAGGAGCGGTTCGGGGAGCGGTTCAAGGAGCGGCTCGGCGTGAGACGGGGAGCGGCTTAGAAGACGGTGCAGAACATATCGCCTGCCCCAGGGTTGAGATTCCGGGTATGTGTTTTAAGCATTAGTTTAATTTAATCGCAGTAGGTTAGATCCTTCTTGGGATGGTCAGATCCATCCCGAGTCGGCATAGATCTTGGCTAAGGGTCTTGTACCTTAGGGCTAAGTTAAATTGTTTAACTGCATGTTAATTAGATTAACTTGTTTATTCTTCCGCTGTTTAAATATTTTATGTCTATGTTCCGTCCGACTTAGGACATGAATAAAGTTTTGTGCCCTAAGGGTTTCCCAAAACCCTTCAGTGGTATCAGAGCCTTGTCTATATGCTGATCTAGGACCACGATTAATTACTTGATAGCTTTTTAAATTTATGCGATAAGTTTAAAATGTTTTTAGATGTTTAAAAATTCTATATGATAAATTTTTGAACATGAAAATTGTTTTAAATGACGTTTTAAAATTTATGTGATAATTTTAAAACTGATTTTAAAACTTTTTAAATTTATGCGATAAGTTTAAAATGTTTTTAGATGTTTAAAAATTCTATTTGATAAATTTTTGAACATGAAAATTCTTTTAAATAACGTTTTAAAATTTATGTGATAATTTTAAAACCGATTTTAAAACTTTAAAAATTTATCCGATAAGTTTAAAATAATTTTAGATGTTTAAAATTTTATATGATAAATTTTTTAAGCATGAAATTTTTAAAATGATGTTTTAAATTTAAGTGATAATTTTAAAACTGATTTTAAAAGTTTAAAATTTTTATGCGATAAATATTTTTAGTAGCATGCAAATTTGGTGATATTTTAAAACAAGCAATTATTTTATGAGATAAAATAAAATGGTTTTAAAAATCATATTTTAAATTTAAATGTTAGATTTAAGTATGCATGCTAAGATTGTTTATTTGATAAATGTTATTCTATTTAATTGTTAAATAGTTGTGCACTCTGTTATGCGATAAAATTAGTGTAATTTTATGTTAATGGCTATGTTATCTTGTCCCTTATTTGATAACACAAGACAACCTCTTAGGTTAGCCATTAAATAAATCGCTAAAATTTATGAGAAAAATTCTATTGACATGCTATGTTTTAATAAAACATTAACAACACTTTAAGACCTAATTCCTGATTAGGGTAGTCCCTTTAATGAAATTTTAATTCTAATTGTTATGATATTAATTCTCATTAAAGGACTTCGCTTTTAGCGTTGTTAATAAATTTATTAAAATCCTAATAACAATAGGATAGCACATGAACCTTATAGTTGATAAGGTTTTAATAAAAGTTATTAAACAATTCCTAAAATTTTGAATTTAAGAATTCAACTAGTTGATATGATTAATTAGTTGTTAATAAAAGCCTTTTAGTATATGGCACACATATAAAAATGACAAGCTTCATTCAATGGACCATTGATCACTCCGTATTTTACACCTTTTTTCCCGCACGTTTGCATGCCATTTAGATCGCTCAAATCATGTTTTTCACGGTTTATCAACAATATTGCGATACTTTTCACGATTTGTTGTTTTTGTCGTATTTCAGGAGATTTGGAGCGATTTGGAGTGATTCCGAGATACACCCACTCCGGAGTGTCACCGACGACTTCCCTGAGGGGTATTTTGAGATTGGAGAGGAGCGGAAGAAGAAAGAACGTCGTAGGAGCGACGAGGAGGCAAAAATACGCAATTTGGGCATCTTCAGCATCTCACTCGGCCGAGTGAAGGAGTCACTCGGCTGACCAACGAGACCCCGCTCGGCCGGCCAGATCGGACACGCTCCAAGTGTGCACTCGGCCGAGCATCAGAAGCCTACTCGACCGAGTGACGTATCCCGTCCGCCCGAGTGGCACTCAGACGACGCCCATCAAAAACTCCCGACTTACTGTTTTTCGTCAGTCTGAGCATCAGAAGCCCGACTCGGTCGAGTGGCAATTTCCGTCCGCCCGAGTGAACAAAGCCCATCGGCCGAGTGACTACAACTCCCTCGGCCGAGTGACCCCTGAAGTGAAGACCCCCAAGACCCCGGACTTACTGTAAATTCTCAGGGTCTATCACTCGGCCGAGCGACTTTTGTCACTCGGCCGAGTAAGCCGCGCGCCTGTAGCGGAAAACACGATTTTGAAGAGGCGCAGGGGCAGTTTGGTCACGAATTTTTGGGCAGTTTTGGGGGTATTTAACCCCAGATTCTGACCTAGGTTAGAGAGCTTTTTCTATTGCTTTTGGCAGCATTTTTAGATTAGATTTTTTAGAGTTTAATTCTTGTGATTGGAGAGGAGAGAAAAGTGCTATTTTGTTGGATCCTTGGAAAGCTACATTGGTTTGTCTCCCTCTCTATTAAAAATCCTATTTTTATTGCTATTTCGAATATTGCCATGAATTCTATTGCTATTTCAATTGATTGTTCTTCCATTTGCAATATGATTTGTGAGTAGTTTTAACGTCTTAGGGCGTGGGGATGAACCCTACGAGCCCAATTTCCGATTTGTGATGACTTGGTAGAACTATTGCTAGAATTGCTATTAGGGTTAATTTGGGATTGTTATAATACAGATAGCTAGGTGTTCATATCGATTGGGATTTGCAAGAGATTGGATCCCAATTCGATATGAAACCCTAGAAATCCGAATTGGGTTGAAATTGAGTTTCCGTAGTATCGGTTTGCAAGAGATTGGACCGATACTAGGATCCTCGGTTGCAATTCTATACCGATACCCGTTTGCAAGAGATTGGACAGGTAGGAACTATCCCAACCTAGGTCGTAGCCCGAGTTTGCATGAGAGTGGGCTCGGGATGCGATTGAACAATGACGTTGATCCTAATGCTAGCTTGCCTAGGCTAGGGTTTGCAAGAGATTGGACCCGAACCTAGGTTTGCTATAGACCGGCAACAGCGCGATAGCGTGAGCTAGGTTTTACATTCAGTTGCAACTAGTCCACCCGACATTCTACCCTAGCAACTGTGATACCGATGAATCACAATGACGAGATACTGTGAGTAGCGGGGATTCCCTATTCCCTAGGCGTCTTTATTTGATTTTATATATCTTTACTTTGTTTGACGATTGTGACAACATCGCCGAAAGGCAATTCCCTACTTTTCTGTCCCTATAGCCAGGTTGTTCGAAGAAGGCACTGTCATACATCCTCCCTGTGTTCGATACCCGCTCGCCGCTACACCGTGCGCTTGCGGTAAAACTACACGGTCGCTCTTTAGGGTGTACGCCCGGATGCGATCAAGTTTTTGGCGCCGTTGCCGGGGAGTTCGATTGTGTTGATCCTACCACCCTAGCTATTTCTTTCTTTTTATTTTATTTCTTCATTTTTTTATCTAACCCTTCCATTGTGCTAATCACTTCTTTGAAACTTTGTTTTCCCGTGCAAGTACACGAGATCCACAGCAGACCCCATAGATATATTGTTTGATCCTGAGATCGAGCGTACATTGCGGAGAATCAGAGCGGAGAGGAGACCCGATACGGAAGGGAGGTTTATGAACGTTCGGGAGACGCCTGAAGAGTTAGCGGCAAGAATGGCGAGGATTATTTCCATTCGAGATAGGCTCCGGCCTAAGACTTCCTCCACATCCTCGTACATAGCCATGCCGGAGTTGGCGGCCGACAAGAATTTTGAGTTGAAGACCGGACTTGTGGTTCTGATGCAGCAGGATCCATTTCATGGGAACGCCCATGAAAATCCCCACTACCACATCCAGCTCTTCCTATCAAAGTGCGCCACCTTTCAGATGTCGGGCGTCACCCTAGATGCCATCAGACTGTGCCTCTTCCCCTTCACACTAAAGGATAAAGCTCTTTATTGGTTGAGGACGCAAGCTGAAGGAGTCTTTACCACATGGGACGAGTTGGCGAGCGCGTTTATTGACAAGTTCTATCTGCCCTCCAAGACGGTAAAGATTAGGAGTGCTCTCATGTCCTTCAAGCAAGGACCTCAAGAGACACTCTACGAGGCATGGGAGCGCTTCAAAGACCTGCAACATCAGTGCCCCCACCATAGCATTGAAGATTGGGAGATAGTCCATAGCTTCTACAATGGTCTCCAACCAGGGACCAAGCAGATTATTGATGCCGCGGCAAATGGGGCCATCTTATCGAAGACTCCCGACGAAGCTACGGCCTTAATTGAGGAGATGGCCTCGAACAATCAACAATGAGGTGACGAGCGAGGACACTCTTCGTCCTCCTTGAAGCCATCTAGCATCTATGAGGCCAAGGCCGTGGCGGAGCTGACCAACCAGTTCGATTCTCTCCACAAGATGGTGGAGAGACTGGAGAAATATATCACGGAGCCTCAAGGAGCACCTTCCACATCCACACCAACAAGTCAAATGTGCGATTGGCACGACCAATCCCAAGCTATGTATTTGGGAGGAGAACAAGGAGAGAGATCTTTGGAGCAAGTTCAATACGTCGTGGGGAACCAAGGATATTGGGCCAATCCGGCCGCTAGAAACCATCCCGGTTTCTCCTCTGCAAACAATGAGGGAGCATTGAACCCCCCGCAACAACCACCTCACCAAGCTCGATCACCACCACCACAACAACAACATTATCCACCGAGGGGGCCTCCGCAACAAAATTTCCCACTAAAGCAACAAGTGGGGCCCTATAAGCCGCCCGGATACAATCTAGGGTGGAGAAATCCAAACCCTCCACAAGCTCAACAACGTTCCGACTTTGAAGATAGAGTGGAGGAGTTTATGGTCAAGCAGAAGAAGACTAATGCTTTCTTGAAGGCGAGCCAAGATTCCCTTGCAACCGTTGTAGGCCAAATCTCAGAGCAACTTGCGTTGCTCAATCGAAATAGTCAACAGTTGCCTGCTCAACCCGAGCAAAATCCACGGGGCACCACCGGACATATCAACGCCGTGGTTGCAGTTACTACGAGAGGCGGGAAGGATACCACCCCCGTCATGATTCCAACCAAGGAGCCCGTGGTGGAGAGAGTAGAGCCAAGTGAGCCGGTCATTGAAGTTGAGAGAGAGAAAGAGCCGCAAGGGGAAGAAAAGTCCAGAGCAGAGCAGCTGATTGAAGAGAGGCGTTTTATGCCACCGATCCCATTTTCTCAGAGGCTTGCTAGAGCAAAGATGGAGAAACGGCTAGCCAAGTTTCTCGAATATTTGAGAGGGGTAAGCCTCAATATTCCTTTCCTCGACGCTATCGTGGAGATTCCGACGTACGCCAAGTTCTTAAAGGATTTGATTACGGGAAGAAAGAGGAAGGAGAAAATCATGCTCGCTGAGGAGGGGACTTGGTTCACCAAGAGAGAGAAGGAGCCCGCCAAATTCAAAGACCCGGGGAGTTTCCGAATTCCTTGCACCTTAGGCGGCGTCCCTCTACAAAAGGCGTTAGTAGACTTAGTGGCTAGTGTTAGCCTCATGCCACTCTCTATGTTCCGAAGACTAAACACCGACACAGAATTGAAGCCTACCGACATGCGGATACAACTAGCAGATGGTCGGATCACAAGGCCGGTAGGGATCGCAGAGGACATCCCGTTACAAGTCCCGGGAGGCATATGTTTGCCATGCAACTTTATGATCATGGATGTCAAGGAGGAGGGAGATACGTCGCTAATACTTGGACGCCCGTTCCTCGCCACCGCCGGTGTCATTGTCGACGTACGTGAAAGGACTCTAACATTGAACGTCGGCAACATCGAGGTGGAGCTTCATATACCCAAGGCAATGAAACACATGCCTTATCATAAGGAGTTGGACTATATGGACCTCCTTGACGAGGTCATTGAGGAGGCGATCTCCCATTCCATCGGCGCACTATTCAAGGATGATTTTGAGGAAGGGCCGGACTTGGCCCAAGAAGAAAAGATGGAGCACTCCCCTGATCTCTCCATAGAAATTGATGAAGGCGACGCTGATGTCGCGAGAATACGGGAGCTCTGCAAGCTCTCAAAGATGAAGACTCTGAAGAAAGCCCCACCGATACGGAAATCAGTGTCACCGGTGAAGCCAATGCCCGGAGCAAGCACTAGCTTGGGGAGCCACCCCCCAACACTACCCGAGACAAAGGAGCACTGAGGAAGAACATGCCGCCACAACATCCAAATCCGAGCGTTCTTCCCGATAAATTCGACGGGTGCATCTCATATGCACCCAATATCCCGCATTAAATTGAATATCCAAGGTGGTCGAGCTCAAGACCTTAAACGAGCGCTTGTCGGGAGGCAACCCGACTGTTATCGCTTTATTTTTACTTTGTTTTTTATTTTTGGTTTAGAAATTATTAGTGTTTTGAGTCGTTTGCCTGAAAAATTCGTGATAACGGGTCCTGTTTTTCTTTGACATGAGAGGAAAAAGGGATATCTAGCATTAGGAGGATGAACAAGGCGACAAGGAGCGCTCCAGGAATGCGCTCGATGCTTAGGAGAAGGATGAAATCGACTGGAGGAAGAAAAACAGAGATTAGAGCCCAAACGGAGCCAAACAGCAGAAAACAGGAGTCACTCGGCCGAGTAGAATATGCACTCGGCCGAGTCGTAAGTTCGTCCGCCCGAGCGGCGCACAAACAAGGGAAGTCTGTTGTACCCAACTATCTGTTTCTTTTCTTGATTTCAGTATAATTGCCACTCGGCCGAGTATATATCTTCACTCGGCCGAGTGAAACTGATACGCTCCTAGGGCGAGAACTGCCGAGTAGCTTGTGCCACTCGGCAGAATGGACTTATTCCACTCGGCCGAGGGTGGCAAAGCCACTCGGCCGAGTCGTAAGCGGGGAGGAATTTTCAAAAATATTTCCGTTACGTTCACTCGGCCGAGCGATATGGTCACTCGGCCGAGTCGTAACTTTTCCTATATAAAGGGGAGCGGGTCGGCGCGTTTTTTGAAACGAGTAAAACCCCAAAAACACCCGACTGTTCGTATCCCTCGGCCCCGTTCGCCCCGTGACTCGCCCGACCGCCTTGCCCGCCACCGCGCTCGGCCGACCACCGCCGGCCGACGACGACGCCGCACCGCCCGAGTCACCGGCGACTCCCTTGCCGTCGGCCGAGCTCCGGTATGCCCTATTTCACCCATTTCTCCACTTTTCTCCTATTTTTTGACGATCCATGTGCTAATCGAGCCCCTAGCCCAAATTAACTTCAAAATCTATCTATTATACCCCTAACCCCCCATACATTTTGAATATTATTCGCTGATATCTTCGTTTGATGTGCAGGCTTTATTGGGGAGCTTAGGGGAGCCTAGGGGAGCTTCCGGGGAGCGTTTTTGGCTTCGTGGAGGCGGCGTCTTCGCACGCATCCACTATTTTGCTCTCGCGGCGTGTTACGGTATACTCGCTCCACTTATTTTCGCACGCCGCGTTTTTTCTATTTTTGGTGAGCACCCGGGGCCCACATGCCGCCCCGGACACGGCCACGCACCAGGAGAGCTTCCGCCAAGCGGAAGCGGCCGGATGAGCCTGGCCCCTCCCACGAGATGGAGGACTCTCCTCCGCCTACACCACCTCACCCCGCACAGCCACAGCCTGCAGACACCGTTCACCCCGCACAGCCACAGCCTGCAGTCCACGTTCACCCCGCACAGCCACTCCCTGCCGACCCACTGCCACCACCGGCTCCACTTGTCGGGCCGCTGGGGATTACGTTTCGAGACGATGCACATCGCGTCGTTTTTGAGCGCATTTCCCAGCGCTCGATTGTACCCTCCATGTTCGCACACCTTGCAGACCTAGGACGCCTGGGGGTACTTGAGGGGATGCTCACGTTGTATGACAACGTGGGTTGGCGAGATTTTTTCCAAGTGTCGACGGACACCTTCGTCCGTCCGATACTTGAGGTGCTGAGTTCTATAGCCCGGACCGACGAGAGATGCTCGTTTAGGTTTATGGACCGAGAGTGCCAGGTCACTCTCGGTATGATGAGAGCATTCTTTTCGTGGCCCGATATCCCCTGGGCCGACCGTGGTTACGCACCCACTCACATCCCCCCACCTTCCTTCGATTCCCACGCTTTCTGGGCCCGGATCACGGGTTTACCAGCTGCCTTTGACCCTAGTAGGGCCAAGGCCTCGGCCATCGTCCACCCCTGCCTCCGCATAGCTCAGTGCCTTATGGCGACTACTTTTTTGGCGAGGTATGAGCATGGGACGATGTCCACGCCGGAGCTTTATATGCTCTATGCGATGACGCGCCCCAGAGTTCTAGCTAGGGGGAGTGACGAGTTGGTCCCCGCCGTCGTGATTGATATCGCAAGCTGGTTTTTGGACCGCATCATCGTATCAGTGGGCGCTCGCTCACCGATATGTTGCGGCGGTCTGATCACCCTGCTCGCACTGATGACCGGTGAGGACCTACCGACCGATTTGCGTCGTTCTCCGGGCCCCACTTCACTGTCTATAGACGTCATGGCTCGGATGAAGATGCTTCATCCGCACAGGCAGCGGCACTGGGTTTGGTTGCATGGTCCCTACGGTGCTGACTACATGGTCCTTCCGAGCCCAGCTCAGACACAGATAGCACCAGCACAGGTGGACTGGCTTCCGGCGATGGATCTCCTGATCCCCGCCGCCTACGTGCTTGAGGCCGAGGAGGCTGAGCAGGCTGAGCAGGCCCACGCTGCACAGGCTGCACCCGTTGACCCTGTGGCCCCTCAGCCTGTGCTTGATATTTCTGCTGCTCCCGACACCACTGCCTTCACTTCTGCCGGTGTCGGGAGTACACTTGCTGAGCCCACCACCACTCCCACCACAGCTGGCCCTCTGTCCGTCGAGCCCCTTTGCTCCGCACTACCCGAGCGCCCACCTACTTTTGTTGAGAGCGGAGAGCCTTCTTTCGCTGTCGTCGTAGAGACCATGGCCAGCATGATCTCCGCTGGGATTTCACCTTTTGGACCCCACACTGCCTCCCCAGCGGTTGTCACTTCTGTCTCCACTGCGGTCGTACTATCTGAGAGTGTCGTGACGTCTGTTCCCACTCTATGTCACTGACCTCTCTTGCCGCCTCATCGCCACTTTTATATTCCACTTCCGCTGCTGCTGCTTCCACCTCACACCAGCCTGCGCCCCAGCCTCGCACTGAGGCTGGGCCCCACTTGTGAGCACAGCCCCCTTCCTCCACATGCCTGCTGAGCCCATCCACTACACCACCCGAGCCCGCCAGCCCCGTCCTGCACAGCACAGACACGTGCGTCCCTCTGCACCACCTCCCCCCGAAACTGTACTTCAGAGCATTCGTGCTCTTGAGGGGGCGGTGAGTGGCCTCAGAGGTGACCTCAGGACCATGTCTGCCACCGTCACCGCTATGGCCAGTCGCTTCGACCTACTTCCGGGCATTCACTATTGCCTCACTCAGATTCTCGAGCGGCTTCCTCGCGTACCGACCGTACCCACACCCACCCAGCAGGTACCCACACCCACTCCCACACCCACCCAGCCTGCTCCTACACCCACACCCACACCCCCACCCACCCAGCAGACTGTTCCCCAGCCACCACCACCTCCACCTCCACCTCCGCCTCAGGACGGAGACGGCGCAGCACCACCCTCTTAGGCACCCTTGATGCCATTGATCTTTTTTGCCGTCATGCTGCCCGTCTCTGCTTGGTCCTGATGATTTTTGCCCACCTCACCCTCCCCTCACTGTTTTTGGGTCCACATTTTGATCATATCTTTCTATATCATTTTTGGGAGAGAGGGAGAGTCTTTTTGGTGTGACACTCTTATATCAGATTCACTCCTATATCTGCATGCATCATGTCTGCATCATATTTTCATTTTGTTATTTTTATTTCTTTTTCATCATGCATGCATCCTCACATACCCTTACCATTACACGTCTCTCGGTGTGCCACACTTTGCATATTGAGGACACTATGCACTTTAGCTTGGGGGAGTGAGTTCTCACGCTTTTTCGATTTACCACCTTTATTTTTAGTTTTTTCACGCCATTTTCCGCATTTGCACTCACTTTCATCACTTTTTCTTTTTTTACAATGCATCACATTTTTCTTATTTTCTTTGTGTGCCGCATTGTAAATAGTTTTATTTTCCCTTTTATCTTTATTTCTTTCATCTCATGCTAGAGATGATTTTTCTGTGATGATAATGACGTGGAGTTAGCTTTCTCTATATGCATGCTATATTTGTCATGTCTTAGCTTTTAGTTCTGATATCATATGCTATGATTTGCCTTGCATTTAGAGATAGTAACCCACACTTTTTCCGTATGAAAATGGATGAAATTCTATTATTAGCTGAGCCTGAATATTCATATGTATGCTATCGTAGAAAACACACCAAGATTCACGCATTGAATGCTTATATCTGGAGTACCGTTTTCTTTTCCTATATCACTTCTATTTGCATGACTTGTACACTTCACTTCAGGATGATTGAATGATGTTAGCTATGAAAAATCTGGATTAGTTTGCTTTTTTGTGATCGAAACCGAGTAGATTAGATTACCCTGCTGAAGTTGTCGTGCACGTCTTATAGAGTGAACTGAGAGACATATTTATTTCTTTCTCCACATATCTTGAACATCAATTCTCTATTTTAAAATCATTGGTGAATCTCCCCTTAGCGATTCTAGTATTTGGCATTTCCCCCGTTATTAAATTCCATGCTGCAAATTTCCCAAAACCAAAAAAGATAAAGAAAAATTCTTATATATCCTTCTCTCTCTTTTGATTTGGGATCATTGAGTATATATGTTATTATTAAAAAAAGAGAAAAGAAAGAAAAGAAAAGAAAAAGATTTGAGAAAAAGAGAAGAAAAGAGAAAAGAATCTCGATAAACTATCCCATCTCATATACTCTCTCTTTCTTCCCTCTTTTTGTTTTTATTTTTATTTTCTTTTGCATTTGGAGCTTCAAAAGAAATGGGGAATGTAAAGACAGTTTTGTATATGCCACCACGCTTATAGATAAGCTTGGGGGAGAGAATCCAATGATGTGTGAGAGAGTGACTACCTGACGGTGCATGACAACCTAGGCTAAGTAATATTCTATACTCGGTGAGATTGTTTTAGCTTCACGAAATCCAGAAATCTACGCCTAGCATTCATTTCATGAAATCCACGCTTTTCTATTCTTTCTATTCTATTGTGTGATATTCTTATACTCCTCATAAAAAGCATTCAATTGAAAAGTGTGTGATCTGCGATATTGTATACCGCTTTAAATGATTCAGACGATGTTAATCTTAGAATTATTCCATTTTTCATGCTATATCAATATTCTTGGGTTTTCTATCTCTATTTGCACCATTATACTATGATATCGAAATAAAAGTCTTTGACATGTGTTTTACATTCAGTGCATGCTATATGAGTAAGCAAAACCCATGCCCTGAGAAAAATGATCTAGCAGCTTCCCTCTTCGCTTTCTTCTTTCTTCTTCATTTTTCGTTTTCTGTTTTTCCATCGTTTTCATTTTCTAAATTCACCGGGTTCGCCTTTTACTTATCTTCCTCGAGGACGAGTAAGAGGTAAGCTTGGGGGATTTTGATCACTCCGTATTTTACACCTTTTTTCCCGCACGTTTGCATGCCATTTAGATCGCTCAAATCATGTTTTTCACGGTTTATCGACAATATTGCGATACTTTTCACGATTTGTTGTTTTTGTCGTATTTCAGGAGATTTGGAGCGATTTGGAGTGATTCCGAGATACACCCACTCCGGAGTGTCGCCGACGACTTCCCTGAGGGGTATTTTGAGATTGGAGAGGAGCGGAAGAAGAAAGAACGTCGTAGGAGCGACGAGGAGGCAAAAATACGCAATTTGGGCATCTTCAGCATCTCACTCGGCCGAGTGAAGGAGTCACTCGGCCGACCAACGAGACCCCGCTCAGCCGGCCAGATCGGACACGCTCCAAGCGTGCACTCGGCCGAGCATCAGAAGCCGACTCGGCCGAGTGACGTATCCCGTCCGCCCGAGTGGCACTCAGACGACGCCCATCAAAAACTCCCGACTTATTGTTTTTCGTCAGTCTGAGCATCAGAAGCCTGACTCGACCGAGTGGCAATTGCCGTCCGCCCGAGTGAACAAAGCCCATAGGCCGAGTGACTACAACTCCCTCGGCCGAGTGACCCCTGAAGTGAAGACCCCCAAGACCCCGGACTTAGTGTAAATTCTCAGGGTCTATCACTCGGCCGAGCGACTTTTGTCACTCGGCCGAGTAAGCCGCGTGCCTGTAGCGGAAAACACGATTTTGAAGAGGCGCAGGGGCAGTTTGGTCACGAATTTTTGGGCAGTTTTGGGGTGTATTTAACCCCAGATTCTGACCTAGGTTAGAGAGCTTTTTCTATTTCTTTTGGCAGCCTTTTTAGATTAGATTTTTTAGAGTTTAATTCTTGTGATTGGAGAGGAGAGAAAAGTGCTATTTTGTTGGATTCTTGGAAAGCTACATTGGTTTGTCTCCCTCTCTATTAAAAATCCTATTTTTATTGCTATTTCGAATATTGCCATGAATTCTATTGCTATTTCAATTGATTGTTCTTCCATTTGCAATATGATTTGTGAGTAGTTTTAACGTCTTAGGGCGTGGGGATGAACCCTACGAGCCCAATTTCCGATTTGTGATGACTTGGTAGAACTATTGCTAGAATTGCTATTATGGTTAGTTTGGGATTGATATAATACAGATAGCTAGGTGTTCATATCGATTGGGATTTGCAAGAGATTGGATCCCAATTCGATAGGAAACCCTAGAAATCCGAATTGGGTTGAAATTGAGTTTCCGTAGTATCGGTTTGCAAGAGATTGGACCGTTACTAGGATCCTCGGTTGCAATTCTATACCGATACCCGTTTGCAAGAGATTGGACGGGTAGGAACTATCCCAACCTAGGTCGTAGCCCGAGTTTGCACGAGGGTGGGCTCGGGATGCGATTGAACAATGACGTTGATCCTAATGCTAGCTTGTCTAGGCTAGGGTTTGCAAGAGATTGGACCCGAACCTAACTTTGCTATAGACCGGCAACAGCGCGAGAGCGTGAGCTAGGTTTTATATTCAGTTGCAACTAGTCCACCCGACATTGTACCTAGCAACTGTGATACCGATGAATCACAATGACGAGATACGGTGAGTAGCGGGGATTCCCTATTCCCTAGGCGTCTTTATTTGATTTTATATCTCTTTACTTTGTTTGACGATTGTGACAACATCGTCGAAAGGCAATTCCCTACTTTTCTGTCCATATAGCCAGGTTGTTCGGAGAAGGCACTGTCATACGTCCTCCCTGTGTTCGATACCCGCTCGCCGCTACACCGTGCGCTTGCGGTAAAACTACACGGTCGCTCTTTAGGGTGTACGCCCAGGCGCTATCAACCATGATCCAGTCAATGTGCTTGGCTAAGTTTGTTGGATCACCCTATAAGGGATAGTGATCTTGGCTTAGTCAATTCCCTGGCTGTGTTCCGCTGGACCGCAATGACGTAAATCATGATTGTATGACACTCTGGACTATATCTAAGTCAAATACGTTAATAATCTTCTTCTAGATTAGCCGTAGACCTCCTTGTTTTAGGGGTTGGGAACTATAGGACCCGTGTTCCAGTTGTTGAGCTACACTCAAGAAGTGATATGGCAACCTTGTAGAAACCAACTCCTTAAATACATAAGATGAAATCTTGACTTGACCCAAACCGTCGTGTCGTGAATACACCGAGCGTCGGCGCAAGTTAAGTCAATGATGTAGTCTGGCTAGATGTAGTCTAAGACTTGACCCTAACCGATGGGTCGTGAATACACCGAGCGCCGGGGTAAGTCAGGCTAGACGCGAAAACAAGGGTTCGACTAGACTAGACATTTTGATTTGGATGAGCACACTCATGATCAAAAATGGCTAGGGGTAAAAACCGATAAGAGGGTCAAATCTGATATGATCAATGAAGAGTCATCTTTCGATTACAGAGTTAGGCAACTTGTTGAGCTACACTTAAGGTTGTTAGGCTCAGGGTGATTGGATCTCTTACCCATTAATTTAATTCGATTAAAACGTTCATTGTTAAGGCTTAAAATGATCGAAAAATTAGTGGGAGGATATAGATTGATAAAAGCCAATCTACCTATATTTAATATTGAACATATGCTAAACTAGGGCAAGACTATGTTTACCGAAGGAATCAAAATGTAATATTTTAATGGAATAAGTTAACTTGTCAAATAGGTTGATTAATTGAATATCAAGTTAAATTCTAATTGATAGAATTAAACTAAATTCTCGTTGACATTAAAATGACCTTCTAAAGAACAGACTTAAGAAATATGATTTCATTTAAGGTCTGGGTCCAACAAATAAATTCACGCTACATGTCACTCGCCTCTATATGGGGCAGCTTGAACGTATAGGAAATTCGAAGTATGTTTCTCTCTACAACTTGTAAAGCTACGCTTAAAGTTGTATGGACAAACAACTTTGATCTGCAAAGTTTGAGAATTCGATCAAACTATTTGAGTCGAATACGAGTGCATGAGCGGTGCAAGGCTATGAATCCCAACTGAATATTGAGACAAGCAACTTGTTGGGCTACACTCTAGGTTGCAAAGCTCAACCGTTTGGATACATAAGATGCTTGCATAGCTATTTATTTATGTTGGGTTATTTAATATCTAAATGTGATTTAGAAAAGGAAGAAGGCACTCCGGAAAGTCAATCGAGTTAAATAATTTAATTTATCATTAGTAAAGGCATAAGTAGGAGGAAATGAAAATGTGACATATTTTGATGTCATGATTTCAAAATTATTGTTATATAAAAGATTAACACATTTTGACGAATGTCGTCACATTGCTTCTGAAGCAATGAGTAATATGTATAACGATAATATATATATTAAATGTTAATATATAAATACACAAGATAGTAGCAAACTTATATGGCGAAATAAGACTAGGCCGTATCGAGAGACTAAGCTTCACAAGTCACATAAAGAGGTGTCTGACCTCTCGTATTATGACGTCTACAGACACTTGTGAATCTTATCCTCTTAGATATAATGGCCGAAACCCATCTGTAAGACAGTGGGAGGATGAGTTGTCGAAATCAGTCTCGTACATACTGATGTACCCGAGTCTAGATTAACCAAAATAAGTTATTCGTATATTTTATTAAGACACGTGTTCTTGATGAAACACAAGTCTGATAAAATAAAGAACGAAATGACTAAAGTATTTAAACTGATTCGAGTAGATCGAATAGTCAAATACTTAGCTATATTAAATCTTGCGTAATTAAAAGAAAATATGATTTTCTCTCAGATCATGTCTGTTAACACATCAGTGTGTTAAAAGGTATGAATCACACTTAGTTAGACTTGGTGTGATCCATTGCAAGTGACTCTGAGTTAAGTCCTCCCTCTGGGTTAAGTCCCAGATAGCAATGCCTAGATTTTGATAATGTTCTATGAGAACATTATCAATAAGATATTCATTAAATTGATCATTAGGAAGTTATAAAATTACTTGAATCTCGTGAGACGAAGGGTCGAGTTAGACATCATAATTGATGATGAATTAGTCAACTTCTAGGATGAAATTCGGAGTAGTAACTCCGATTTATAACTTGATACAATCAGAATAGGTCCGTGTGCGTAAATAAATTTTGGAATTTAGTTTACGTGCCCAAGGAAAATGTTTCCTCATTTTCTGCAAGTAAATCTTTAAGTTAAAAGATTGGTGCAGAAAGAAAATAGTGAAGTTCAATCATGTTGGTCGATAACAGTTTTCATCCTAATTCCTATAAACCCGATTATGATGAAACCGTCTCGCCAGCAGATGTGTTCGGATCTACTCGGACCGAACTCGATGTAAGTGCTCATGATGACCATGAAAACTGGAACATTCGATTATACGTTCGTTTTCTAAATGTGATTTAGACGAACTAACTTATATGAATTAGCCAGAGAGTTTTCAAGGTCAGTGGGAGCAAAGTAATTACATGCGAGGTATCAAAGGAATGGAACATTTATTTTGACAAAGTAATCAAAAGGTTTGACACTTTATCAGAAATAGATATGAGCCATTTGAAATGACCAGTAACTAATTTAAAATTATTATCGTAAGGTACGATGAACTGAATAAGATCCAAGGAAATAAAAATATTATGGATTCCGAAAGACCAGGTGAATTATTTGAATGAGATTCAATTGGTTGGTCTAACATGAACATAGAAACCCCTTAAGTCTATATTGTAGACGGTTTTAACAGATCCACTCACGAATGCTCTACCACATGAAGTCTAGAAAAACTTATGTGGAAAACGGTATAAGATACCGAGATAAATAGGACTGAGTGCAAGTGGAAGATGTTGAGAGATGATACTCTTGAGGCAATCTATCTCTGTGTGTGAATAGCACAAACATCTTGTTCAAAATAACAGTAAGCTATTTGGTAATAATCTAAGTTATATTATAATGTAGTTAACATTAGATATTAACTTTGGTAAAGTCCAGTGACTTTATGCAAGGTCAAACAGGTATCGAGATGAGTATTTCGATCATGGAGAAATGTTTGACCGTCTGTAGCATAAGTCTAAAAGGGTTTGTGGTCGTAGATGTTTCGAGATAATGATATCGAAACATCGGATAGACTAGTCTTCACCGTTTAGCGGTGGCGATGATCTCATGATCATTTGATTTGGCGAAGTCGGAGACGAGACACAGGTGCTCATTAGAGAATGAGTTCACTGAACGGATCCATAAGAGTTATCATATGGTTATATTGACCAATCTGTCAATGATAACTCTCAGTGATGATAGACAAGTTGGTCTTTTGACTTGAGGTCATTTTACGAACCTGTGCGTGAACGGTGCCACTTAGATCACTGACCTAACTTCGAGGCTAGGCCTATCGAAAGGTCTTTGATTGGGTGTCACTTGAAGCGTACGAGGAGAGTAATGACCAAGAGAGGATTCGTCTCTCCTGGTCAATGGGAGTTAGTGTCGTAGAGTTAGTTCGGTCTTTAGTAAAATCTCTGATCAGAGTATGTTGGAAGAAGTCCAACATTAGTTGACTAAAGATCGATAGAAACTAACCGGAGTCAAGTTATTGGGGTTAAAAGTTTGACCGTACCCTAGACTTGATCTACACGACATAGTTTAGACGAAGAGACTAAAACTGCAGAATTCATCACGGAAACAGTCAGGGTGGTCCTGACAATACTCATGTCAATGAGTCAACCACATAATGATGATTTCTGAAGCAGGCACGGCAACCACTGCTCGTGGTCACTACTGTATAGGGCTTCGAGCCCAACCTGTTGTAAGGGTTAGGCTGTAGGGTCCCACACAGAGTGCGAGTTTCGGCTAGTAATAGGTAGAAACGATTAGGGAGAATGTGCATTTGATGCAAGGGATAAATATTGCAAAAGACGTTTGCAATAATCTCCTGCATTCGAGATAAATGATCCTGAGTGCAAGTGAGAGATGTAGAGGAATATGCCCTCAGATCATTTGTATTTGATACAAATGAAAATTTAAGCCTAGATATGGACTAATTTGCATATGATGCAAAAGAGATTAAATGTGTCTTAAATTGTTTAAGACCATATTTAATAAAATTAATGCATTGGAAAGGTTACCTGTAAGACGGGATTGTCCCGCTCTAAACCCAGGTTCAAACCGCGTCAGAAACGAAGTTCAAATGAGCTCAATAAGTCTATTTAAAGTGTTTAAATAGAGAGCCCAAAACAGACCCAAAGGATAAAGCCCACAACTTTAAATTGCAGAATTTATTTGTGTGTGGATAGCTGCCTTGGGCCCGGCCCAAAGGCCAGGCATCTCTTGGTTACCCAGCCGCAAAGAAAAACAAGGGGGGCGCCACGTAGCGCCCCCCCGGTTGGTCACAGCGGGGCGCCCAAATGGGCGCCGGGTGAAATCACGGTCCCGGGCTTTGCCCGGGCCTGGGCACGGCCGTGCCCGTGCAATGCACTGGCACGCCGCGTGCATGCGGATGCGCGTACGATGCACGCGCCTGGCGCAATGGGGCCCACACGCAACCCTAGGGCTGCATGCTTTTGCGACGGCTGGGTTGTGCAATTGGGTGGGGTTTTTGCCATACTTTGACGCGACGTTTGGAGGGTCAAACTGACTCGGATTGACGGGCCGTTTTTTCCTATGCGTTCACCACCCTTCGAATTGATAGGTTGTATCAATCATGGAGCTCAATGGTGAGGGAGTTAAAATTCACGGAAGTTTACATTTTGTGAGAGGCAAACTAAATTGATTTTATTAACTCTAATTAATAGTCCCACATCGGTTGTGGAGAAAAAGGGAGAGTCCGCCGCCTATATAAATAGGGGCCTCCCCCTTCCTCTAAACTCGTCCCAAGCTCTAGGTCTGAGCGGCTCTCGTAAATGTTGGAGCACGCTCGGATCTAGGCTTAAATTAATATTTCTCTATCTCCCTATATTTCTGCCTTACTCCTAAGGGTTCTAGCAAAGCCGCGAAGGAGTTCGGATTCAGATCCAAAATCTTGGCGAAGGTTTCACTTGCGTGAAACTTTCTTCCGCGCATGGTTGGCTCGGCGACACGGGATTGATTGCCTCGGGATGCGGAGAGGTTCGAGGAGCGGTTCGGGGAGCGGTTCTAGGAGCGGCTCGGCATGAGACGGGGAGCGGCTCGGAAGACGGTGTGGAACATCTCGCCTGTCCCAGGGTTGAGATTCCGGGTATGTGTTTTAAGCATTAGTTTAATTTAATCGCAGTAGGTTAGATCCTTCTTGGGATGTCAGATCCATCCCGAGTCGGCATAGATCTTGGCTAAGGGTCTTGTACCTTAGAGCTAAGTTAAATTGTTTAACTGAATGTTAATTAGATTAACTTGTTTATTCTTCCGCTGTTTAAATATTTTATGTCTATGTTCCGTCTGACTTAGGACGGGAATAGAGTTTTGTGCCCTAAGGGTTCCCCAAAACCCTTCAGAAACAACGTAACATGAGGATATTTGAGGGGAAGGAAAAGGATAAAACATCCCTCTTCGAGGATATTGCTGCAGAGGTAGTTATTGATTGCCCTACGAGATATTAAGCAAGATCATCCCTCAGCGATTGCCCCCTTCTCCAATTGGGCCCACGTGACCCGGTTGTTAGACAATTCATGTACATATTTTTACTTTTAGTTTTCTCTCTAGATGTGACTAGTTGGATCTTAGGCTGTAGTAGGTGACGGCGCGTGTGCCCTCTCTCCCCCTCCTCATATCCATCTCGTTTCAGTCTAGTGGTGAAATTTTGTATTTTTTTGAATATTAATACACAGATTCATACTTACTCGTCTACACACACACACACACACACACACACACACACACACACACACACACACACACACACACACACACACACCGTGTGTGTGTGTGTGCGCGCGCATATTGTGTTAAATTCTGTTATGCATATATCTTTCATTGCAAATAGTAGAGTATGTTGATTAAGTACATAGTAAGGTAACTATAATAGGAGACTTAAGCATTAATAGATGGTTTAAGTTTTAATTAGCACGTTATTTTTGATAACACTATCTATCACCCTCTAGTGTTTGCTTGGCATATACAGGATCTCAACACCATCAACTTCTTTGTATCTTAAAAAACAAAAAACAAAAAGCCTTAAGGGTTGTTTGGGTGAGAGTTTTAGGAGTTGTAATCTTGGCCTATGAGCCGGTAGGAGGATTTTTGACGCATTGTGGATGGAGTTCGATCACCAGGGTCTTTAGTCGGGACACCTACTTGTTATGTTGGCTTTAGACTTGGATCAAAGGCTTATTGGCTGGCTAATGGAGGAGAAAAGGTTGGGAGTCGAGGTGGAGAGGTACGATGCCAGATTATTCACCAAGGACAGCGTATCGGAGGCCACCGAAGACAATGTATCGGAGGCCATGCAATTGGTGATGTCTGAAGACGAAGGGGAGAAGTTCAGAAAGAAAGAACATGAGATGAAGGAGATTGTTGCAAATGGAGCATGACATGAGAAGTATGTCCATGCTTTTGCTAAATATCAGCAATTCATCGAAACAAGGTTGATGGTTGATTGCGAAGGAATTATATGTGGACTTTCAGCAAATTATATTCTCAAAAAGATTCCTCATAGGATCTCCAACTTGGGCATATATGAACTTTGGAAAATGTGGACTCCTAGATTTGATTTTTTTAACGTCTTGGTATGTTTGACTAACGTATGAATACCTAAACCAAAGAAGACGAAAATTAGACTTGGGTGAAGACTACATACACCCCTATGCATAGGGGTGTATGTAATCATTATAGGCCAAAAACAGGAAAAATCAAGGAAGGGAGAGTGTGAATGGCTTGGGATTTGAAATAATTTGCTTTTTAGCATATAATGATTACATACACCCCTAAGTATAGGGGTGTATTTAGCAATTCTCTTAGACTTAAGACTTCTGATGATGCTATTCATTCGATATGCACCGGACAGTCTTATAAATAGAATCTTGACGATTAACTTGAAAGTTTGAACTAGAAAAACAATAATACTTCTAACTAAATATTGAAGTAAAAATATAGCTTGTATGAACAAACAGTCAACCTAAATAATTTGAAGTAGACAAATGAAGGCGAAAAATACATTCAGACAAATGAATCAAAGGTTTCTCATGGAGCAATGCTCTCTTTATAAACCTATTAGAAATAACCCGTGCACAACGTGCACGGCGCGGAAAAAAACCGTACGAAAAGGATGCGGTGCATGCGCAACCGTAAATGAGAGAAGCGTGAGTGTGTGTCACTTACGTCGGGAGTAAAAAGACCCAAAAACAAAACCCAAAGCCCAAAGCCCAAATGAAGACAAACACGTAAATAAGTGGATTTGGGGGGTTTTTTTTATATAGGTTTTTTGGGTGGAACGGCAAACATGTAAATAAGAGGAAAGGAGGGGGGTTTAAATTTTGGGGTTTGTCCCAGTCAACGTGTGACTAGGACAAACCCTACCACCTAGGACAATCCTAGGTGGCATGCTCTATTTTAGGTGGCATGCTCTATTTTATAGAATAGATAGTTCTTATATCATAACATAACGTTGATTATTCAGAAGTGTTGCGGGGTAAAACTCGCGTACAATGAATTTATTTGTTAGAGGAACCAAGGGCACGATGGTTATATGAAAAGGGGGTGAAATTTGGGTGAAATCGACATGTTATGAAGGTAGTGACGAGGCTGAGCGCACTACGGAGGCCGACCACTGGATCAATCCTGCGAGGACTCTGCCCACCAACCGTATTGCCGGAGGTGGGAGTTGGGCACAACCTGTGAGGACGAGCTCACCTGCACAAGTAGCAGCTCATCAGAAAGGCCGGGTTGGGGTCCAACCCTTAGCCTCTCCGATGCCTAAGTTAATATTAGAGCTTAAAAGCAGGGGCTAGGCATGCAGGTCGGACTAAGAGTGAGTCGACCCTACGTGACGAGCTACTGTGGAAGAACAAAGATATGGAAGACCTTTGCCCTTGTGTGTGAGTAATGAGATCAGGAGTTAATTTGTCAACACTTTTCCTTGATGGAGGTAAGGGGGTATTTATACCTGACGGGGGTGGTTGTGTGTGGCTGACCTGGCATGCTGACTTGGCGTGCTGAGCTGGCTCATCTGTCAGCGGAAGCTTCAGACGAGGATGTCAGGATCTAGCATGTCAGCCATGCTTTTGTCAGACGACGCAACAGACAGGGGTGCTTTTGTCAGGGTGTCAGAGCCGAGAGGACCAACGGTCAGGGGGCGCAGCGGCCAGGGGATGCTTTGTTAGGTTGTTGAGCAGCGGAAGTATTAGTGGCGTCCTTGTACTAGGTTGTTTGTCGTGTCCGATGTGCCAAAGTGCTACGGGGACACGTCGGCGTATACCAATCCGTGGTCGACTCATCGGGACGCACTGGGCGAATGTTTGGCGACCTTGCGGTTCCATCAGCGTGCTCAAGAGGGGCGGACGTCCTGCGGTTGCCGGTCTTGGTGACCAGGCACCCTATCCGTGGGTCATGGCGAACCTTAGGTGTGACGGGCTTAGGGAGGGTAGTCGGCGGCGCACTGACGCGGTCGGGGTGCCGAGCTACCCCCCTTTCGTCAACCAAGGAATGGTTTCTGATGAAGGGGGCAAGCTTTCGCTCGCCGGTAGGCGGGGTTAGAAGGTCGAACTATCACGATCTTTAGGTCGTAACAATTGCCCTTGTCATTCGGTTCGAGGTGGAAGCCCGGCTCGGCTCGGATGACGCATCATCCTTCCCCCTTGGAAACGACGTGTCGGGTCTCGTGTCATGCTTGGAAGTTGTGACGGCCTCGGGGCGCCTGCCCTTCTAGCCGTCATTATTGTGATTGGAAAGGGCGGGGGGAAATCGAAGCGTCACTGCTGCTGGGAGCATGACACGTGGCGGAGGTGACACTCGCGCCAATCCAGGCGTCAGGGAGGCCCGTATGGGTACTGTGTGGTGGTGCTTCAACGGTCAGGATGGCATGCAGCTTGCTATAAGTAGGGGAAGGAGGGGACCAATCGAAAGTTTCTTCCGATTTCAACTTTTCCTTGCACTTTCCCATTTCCGTTCATCGCTCGTTAATGTTGCTGCCATTGCCCTTGCCAATGATCCGCTACCGATCGTCTTATTTAGCTCGGCTACTCTGCTAGGTAATTTCTTGATCTTCTCGATCGATGGCTTCTCGTTTTGAGTTCGGAGGTGGTAGTGGGGCCGTAGAGGAAAATTCAGTGGAAGAGGAAAGGTTGCAGTGGATGCGAAGGTCGCAGAGGCGGATGATGTGGCGAACAGACGTGTCGAGGTCGATTGTGGCTGTCCGATGTAGGTCGGACAGGGTTAACGTCAGGGAGATTCGGGTGCGGTTCGCCCGTCTGCCCTATGAAGTGCGGCTCCCTGGAACCGAGGAGAGTGTATGTTGGCCCGGAGATAACGAAGTTGGAGTTTACACTCGGTCCTTCGAGTTAGGGATCCGCTTCCTGGTATATCCCTACCTTCTCCATCTTTTGAATTTCTTGGAGCTACCGATCTTCGCGTTGGCGCCCCGCTCCGTGGGTTTGCTGGTGGGATTTGTCGTCATATGCCTCGCCAGCTCCTTGAGCCCGTCCCTGGTGCTGTTCTAGCATTTCTTCAAAGTACAGAAGAGTGGGATGTATTACTGTATCTGTGCGAGGAAGGGACGTGAACTCATTGTCGGGGTGCTGGTAGATGTAAACGGGTGGATGTAGGATTTTGTCTTCGTCATGATGCCGGTCAATGTGGTGCTGATGTCGAACTGGGGGGCTTTGAACCCTCTAGTGAACGAGAATGTGAAGTTAACAGGTGAAGCTCTAGCGAAGGCACCTGTCACGCCCCGCTTCCCAGTATACTTGGGGGCGAGGACGCGAGCGGGTCCGCATGTGCTTAAAGCAAAGAAGGGGTGATTATTTTTTTTCTCTCTTCTTTGACTTAAGCACATTAAGCGTTTAATTAGCGAAGGCAGGTCCCTGCACGCGAGTTTCTCAGAAACAGCACAAATATTTATTACATTACATTACCAGCGTCCAAAGCAAATACACAAACAGTCAAGGCCTAGCATGGCCGTACAATCTGCTGAAAGCAAACACACCTAAAAATAACAATACAAAAAAATAAACTGAAATATAAACGTTCCGCTTTAGCCTTCCGCGGGGAGGATCTCAATGTCTTCGTAAATCTGATCAGTGGTGTTCACTTCTAAGATGGGATCCTCAAAAGTAGGGTCCTCAAGGTACTCTGTTTCTAAACCTAACATATATTTCATAAAACATTGAAATATATGTCAGCGATAAGCTCGGCAAGATATTTAAAGTAATGAAACGAGGAACAACTATAAGAGGACAAAAGAGCGTTAGTACACAGTTATGAATAATAAGTGCAGAAAAGTAAAGTATGAGCATGCATGGATATTTTTGCAGTTAAAAGTAAGGAAGTTATAAGTAAAGTAAAACAGTTGTATGTTGAGTAATTGATTGTTTGTGCACGTGATAAGTCCATGTCTGAGAAAGTAATGTTCTCGATACACCCTATCATCGGGGGCTTACCGTGACGCTTCTTGCCATTCCAACCTGGAATATGGTCAAGCTGCTTGCCTCCGTTAGTGTGGTTTTGGAGGTAGCCGTAAGGTGTTCAAGCAACATTTACAGACTCTACTACAAGAACCAACCCCACCCCAAAGTGTTCCGCCGTTTACTGGAACACGAGCCAGACTAGTCATATGTGACCATACTGAAGCACGAGCCAGACTAGTCACACATGACCTGACGGGAGTAGCCAACACGGCTCTTTGTGTATGTCTGTTCACTGACTAAGTTCCATTACATCTGTAGTCGATGTATGGTTTCACTCCATCTGTATTCGATGGTTTCACCCCATCTGTAATCGATGGTTATCACATGTGTGTTTGTAACATACTCGTTTTTCCCAATTGATTTATCTTGTTAACATGCAGATAGTAAAACTGTAAAAGCAGTCCAATTTAGTTACAAGCATGCGGAAAATTGTTCCAAATGATCAACATTGATATGACTAGTCCATTTAAATTAGAAAGCAACAAAATTGAGAACAAGTTAAATGGGCTACCAGAAATTGACAAGTACATCAGATTTAGCACTAAGTTGGAACGACCAGATTTGTAATTCATTACTAAAAATACTTGCCTTGACGTGGGTGTGAGTGTCCAGGCGATGGTAACGTGATGCACGTTTTTCTGCGTCAATAGATTGGCGATATCAGTTCCATGGTTATTAACTAATTATAAGACATCAAATCAACCTATCAAAACATTATTAACTAACTAACCTATTTAACGGAATTTGTTAACGACTTAAACTGATTAAGACGGTGATGAAAAGCGTTCTAAATTTTTATATATGCTATATATGCTAAAAATAGTTTTACTGTAAGAGGGAATATTTTTCTGAAGCTTATAGTAATTTTTAGGATTTTTTTTTAAAAGCTCAAAAACAATTTAAAAACTATTTTCCAATTAGTGACGTATTTATTCAGGAATTTATTCCGGATGCAATCTACATCGGAATGTTGCAAATGAGGTGTCAAAACGACCGTTACAAAGAGTATTATCACATATATTTTTCTCAAATATTAGTTTACGTGAAAATAAGAATATACTGGTTTTTTGAACGAAAATAACGGATTTAACTTATAGGCTTAAAAATTAATTCTGGAAAAGCTAGGCATCGGATTGAGATGAAACTAGCACCATTGGGTCCAGAATGTCATTTCTGATTTTCTAGAGCTAGCCTCACATTTTTCTGGGCCCTATATTTTTAGTTATGGATTTAAAACAATAAAACCGATTTAATAATTAATTAAAAATACGAAAAATACGAAATGTTACGAAATTTACAAGTTTGCCATCGTAATATATAACGCATCACCTCCGTTTCTCGACGTTGCATGCGGGGGGCTGTGCGGTGAACGACGACGATGGGGGCGGGGGTGCACGGCGAGGCGGCGGAGCGGCGAAGGCGGTGCTGGTGGCCGCGGCGGGGAGCAACGGCGGAGAGGCACCGGAGGCGGAGAGGCACCGGAGGCGTCAGCGGAGGAGGAAGGCGAGCGGGTGGTCGGAGCGCTGGCTGACGGCGACGGGGTCTGTCGGAGGGCGGTGGATTGGTTCCTGTCGACGGCGAGCTCGCCATGGAGGTGCTGGGACGTCGTGCAGACGGCGGAGGGATGTGGAGCTCGCGACGGCGTCGCTGTCGGCGTCCTCGTGGGCCGTGGCTGATCGGAGAAGGAGGAGGGGCGGGGTGCTCCGGAGTGGCTCAGGGAGATGCGGAGACGGCGGAGCGTGGGGCTTCGTCGAGGTGGGGCTCTCAAGCGGATGGGAGGGCGGACGTCGACGGCGGGGTGGCGTCGGAGCTTGTGGAAGCAGCGGCGAGTGGGGTTGGGTGGTGCTCGAGGCCGAGAAGAGGGTGGTGGTGGTGTTGCTGTGTGGGCTTCGATCGGAGCAGCGGGTCACCGGTGATCGGGGCTCGCCGTGAGCGAAACCCAGGGGGAGAGAGAGACCGAAAGAGAAGGAGAGAGAGATAGAGAGCGACTGTGAAAGCGAAAATGAGGGCCTGGGTTCGAAGAGATGAGGGGGGGATATTATATAGGATTATAGAAATAGGGTAGATGGGGATGCGGGGGTTAGCTAACAAAGTGGGTGGGGTAGATACGGGTTAGGTAATTAAATATGTTAAAAGTTAATTAGGGTAATTAGAAAATCATTAGTGAAGTAATTAGTAAAATACACATGCGAAATTACGATAATGCCCCTACTAGTAAACGTGTCCGAAAAATTACGAAAACATACCCACGGGATCGTATCGTCACGAGGATCGTGAATACGAAGACCGTTCCAGGGTTTGAGCTACGAAAATACTAGTTTTTGGCCAAAACATTTAGAAAGCGGGTTTGCGGGTTCTCTATTGAAACGATATCAGAAAATTATGAAATTAATGTGGGGAGCCCCAAATGATCATAGGATGCTACTGCAAAAGTTTGAAAACGTTCTGAAGACGTTTGAATAGAAAATAAATTCATTGACCCAAAACTGCAATATCCGAAAATGAATTTTTATCAGATCTTTCAGAGGTATTTGATGAAATTCGATTTTACCAAAATATTCCATAACTAGTCTGGTACTCCAAAATATTTTTATAGGAAATTTTTGAAATCAGTTTAAGACTCCTAACAAACCATTATAAAATACAATTAAAATTGAATTTTCTTTAAATACTTAATTTGACAGTATTGGAAAAATATAGGCCGTTACATTCTACCCTCCTTAAAAATAATTCCGTCCTCGGAATTTAAAAATATTTTTGAAACAAATAATTGATATTATAAAGAAGATTTTAAAAATAATTGATGTTATGAAGAAGCTCAAGCAAATAAATGATAGAAAAGATAGTAATCTTTGTAAATCAGGTTGTAAATAACATGAAATGTGATAAGAAAATATGGGATGTTACCAATATACTATTATCACCATAGCTACTTCAGATTCATCAAGTAGGCAAAACATAAAATAATGGCATTACATGAAAAAGATAGTGAGGATGATGATGACATCTGATCGAACTTGGGACATAAGGTGATAAGCCAATAGCAAGCTATTTAAACCACATAAAATGGAAGAACATAAGGTTTATTCGTGCTACTGGGTCTTAATCAAAGATGTCGCTCATAATATAGCACGTATCGACTAATCCACGGGTACCAACACCATCAATTTCCATAATGCCCAACCACATGCTAACGTCCAAATCACCGCCCAAAGGTAAGTACAAGGCCAACACTCTAAGTCAGTACTCACTGCCAGCATTTCTTCCGTCAATCTCCATACTATCACACAATAAGGCAGGATCCATGCTCTCATCCAGAGCCAAGCACAAGGCCTACATCCAACTTCAACACCCAAGGCCAATATCATACCAGTAACCATTGCCATCATTCCTTCCGTAGACCAATACCTGACATTCGCAACACCCAACATCACCCAACAAGTAAATAACCAAAAACACACTTTTCCGCAAACCAAAAGGAGTAGACGCAAGAGGAAGCCTAGACGGGATCTCATCCTAGGTGAGACCCAAGGCAGAGAGCTCAAGAGAAGCCCAAGGATCACGGCTTCCCAAGATCTCAGCCACGCAGCGGTAGCGATGGTGGCGGCGAGGGTCGTCGCCAAGGCCAAAAATCCCAAAATAGAACATCGAAGGGCCATCGGCGGCTAACGATCCACGGCGGCGAGTGTTGCGACTGGCTGGCGATTCATGGCGGGGAGCTAGGGCCTACGGGATGGAGCGAAGCAGAAGCTGGCGGATCTTCGGGTGAGGCCGGCGGATCGGAGATCGGAGCGGCGATGCGAGGTCCGATCGAGCTCGCTTGGGGGAGAGGCCGGGAGGAGGAGGGGGGTGATGTCTGAAGGAAGCCACGGGGTGGCTTGGAGAGGAAGGAGAGGGGTTAAAACGGGGGGAGGGGCACCGAAGTCGGGGTTAGGTAGGGTAGGGTTCGGCGGGCACGGGTCTCGAGGGGGGAAACGGACAAAAGAATTAAAGAGGGGGGAGGAAGGTGGTCGGTGGGAAATGAAATCAAACTCTTGGAGAGAGAAAATCGGGTACAAGATAGAAGTAGGGGCTAGAAGAGAAATACGAGTTCAAAAGATGCAAACAGCCTACACTTACACGTCAGGTTTGGCTCGTCTCAAATCACCAGCACTATCCTCCAATACTTCTGAGCGTCCTTCGATTCTCTTCCGTTGTCGAACTCGAACTTCTGGTGATCGAAAATTGAATGCTACCCTCCTTAGAATAAACGTAACTAGAGTTCAGGCGAACTAAAAGCGATTAGGAAGAATTATAAGAATTAGTAGAATGATCAGAAGGCAATCATTAGCTAAAGAAATGTTGCTAGTGATGAAGATCGATGGCGTTACAAAAGCATGGCTCAACCTGCATTGATGCAATGATTAGTTCGTTCGGCTTGGCCCGAAACTTGATAGGCCCAAGTGAACGGTCTCCGCTCATGAATTCAAACACAGGGTGATCAGGGATTTCAAACACTACTTTCTTGTTGTGACAATCGATAGTAGCGTAGAAATTTCCTAACCAATCCATGCCGAATATCGCATCGAAGTTGGACATGTCGACTATCATAAAGTCTGCGAACAACTCGTATCCACAAATCACTATGGGCAAAATCGACATCCAGTAGAAGTCCTCACTACTCCACTCGCAGTAGTGATGCTCAAGCGATTTGGTAAAAAGTCAACATGAATAAAATGTTTCTCTACAAATCCTCGGGATATGAAGTAGTGAGTGGCTCACGAATCAAAAGGGATAGGGCCGGATGGGAGGCTATCAATACAATATCTTAGCAAAAGATAAAAAGTAACTCATGCATGTAATATAAGCACTAAAAAAGAAGGGTGTAAGTAATACCTGAAATCACTTGTCCATCCGACTCAGTCCCCGCGGCTGTTATGGTGAAGATTTGACGTCTCGACTGGTTCTGCCTCGCTGCAATCAAACAAAGTAAATATTTGTGTACTAGTTTGCCCAAACGATCTGGTTAGTAATAATATTTATACTATTTCTGAAGTGTCTCGCAGAGTGCAAGAGGACCTGCGTGGGCCACCACCAAAACCTGTCACGCCCCGCTTCCCAGTATACTTGGGGGCGAGGACGCGAGCGGGTCCGCATGTGCTTAAAGCAAAGAAGGGGTGATTATTTTTTTTCTCTCTTCTTTGACTTAAGCACATTAAGCGTTTAATTAGCGAAGGCAGGTCCCTGCACGCGAGTTTCTCAGAAACAGCACAAATATTTATTACATTACATTACCAGCGTCCAAAGCAAATACACAAACAGTCAAGGCCTAGCATGGCCGTACAATCTGCTGAAAGCAAACACACCTAAAAATAACAATACAAAAAAATAAACTGAAATATAAACGTTCCGCTTTAGCCTTCCGCGGGGAGGATCTCAATGTCTTCGTAAATCTGATCAGTGGTGTTCACCTCTAAGATGGGATCCTCAAAAGTAGGGTCCTCAAGGTACTCTGTTTCTAAACCTAACATATATTTCATAAAACATTGAAATATATGTCAGCGATAAGCTCGGCAAGATATTTAAAGTAATGAAACGAGGAACAACTATAAGAGGACAAAAGAGCGTTAGTACACAGTTATGAATAATAAGTGCAGAAAAGTAAAGTATGAGCATGCATGGATATTTTTGCAGTTAAAAGTAAGGAAGTTATAAGTAAAGTAAAACAGTTGTATGTTGAGTAATTGATTGTTTGTGCACGTGATAAGTCCATGTCTGAGAAAGTAATGTTCTCGATACACCCTATCATCGGGGGCTTACCGTGACGCTTCTTGCCATTCCAACCTGGAATATGGTCAAGCTGCTTGCCTCCGTTAGTGTGGTTTTGGAGGTAGCCGTAAGGTGTTCAAGCAACATTTACAGACTCTACTACAAGAACCAACCCCACCCCAAAGTGTTCCGCCGTTTACTGGAACACGAGCCAGACTAGTCATATGTGACCATACTGAAGCACGAGCCAGACTAGTCACACATGACCTGACGGGAGTAGCCAACACGGCTCTTTGTGTATGTCTGTTCACTAACTAAGTTCCATTACATCTGTAGTCGATGTATGGTTTCACTCCATCTGTATTCGATGGTTTCACCCCATCTGTAATCGATGGTTATCACATGTGTGTTTGTAACATACTCGTTTTTCCCAATTGATTTATCTTGTTAACATGCAGATAGTAAAACTGTAAAAGCAGTCCAATTTAGTTACAAGCATGCGGAAAATTGTTCCAAATGATCAACATTGATATGACTAGTCCATTTAAATTAGAAAGCAACAAAATTGAGAACAAGTTAAATGGGCTACCAGAAATTGACAAGTACATCAGATTTAGCACTAAGTTGGAACGACCAGATTTGTAATTCATTACTAAAAATACTTGCCTTGACGTGGGTGTGAGTGTCCAGGCGATGGTAACGTGATGCACGTTTTTCTGCGTCAATAGATTGGCGATATCAGTTCCATGGTTATTAACTAATTATAAGACATCAAATCAACCTATCAAAACATTATTAACTAACTAACCTATTTAACGGAATTTGTTAACGACTTAAACTGATTAAGACGGTGATGAAAAGCGTTCTAAATTTTTATATATGCTATATATGCTAAAAATAGTTTTACTGTAAGAGGGAATATTTTTCTGAAGCTTATAGTAATTTTTAGGATTTTTTTTTAAAAGCTCAAAAACAATTTAAAAACTATTTTCCAATTAGTGACGTATTTATTCAGGAATTTATTCCGGATGCAATCTACATCGGAATGTTGCAAATGAGGTGTCAAAACGACCGTTACAAAGAGTATTATCACATATATTTTTCTCAAATATTAGTTTACGTGAAAATAAGAATATACGGGTTTTTTGAACGAAAATAACGGATTTAACTTATAGGCTTAAAAATTAATTCTGGAAAAACTAGGCATCGGATTGAGATGAAACTAGCACCATTGGGTCCAGAATGTCATTTCTGATTTTCTAGAGCTAGCCTCACATTTTTCTGGGCCCTATATTTTTAGTTATGGATTTAAAACAATAAAACCGATTTAATAATTAATTAAAAATACGAAAAATACGAAATGTTACGATATTTACAAGTTTGCCATCGTAATATATAACGCATCACCTCCGTTTCTCGACGTTGCATGCGGGGGGCTGTGCGGTGAACGACGACGATGGGGGCGGGGGTGCACGGCGAGGCGGCGGAGCGGCGAAGGCGGTGCTGGTGGCCGCGGCGGGGAGCAACGACGGAGAGGCACCGGAGGCGGAGAGGCACCGGAGGCGTCAGCGGAGGAGGAAGGCGAGCGGGTGGTCGGAGCGCTGGCTGACGGCGACGGGGTCTGTCGGAGGGCGGTGGATTGGTTCCTGTCGACGGCGAGCTCGCCATGGAGGTGCTGGGACGTCGTGCAGACGGCGGAGGGATGTGGAGCTCGCGACGGCGTCGATGTCGGCGTCCTCGTGGCTGATCGGAGAAGGAGGAGGGGCGGGGTGCTCCGGAGTGGCTCGGGGAGATGCGGAGACGGCGGAGCGTGGGGCTTCGTCGAGGTGGGGCTCTCAAGCGGATGGGAGGGCGGACGTCGACGGCGGGGGTGGCGTCGGAGCTTGTGGAAGCAGCGGCGAGTGGGGTTGGGTGGTGCTCGAGGCCGAGAAGAGGGTGGTGGTGGTGTTGCTGTGTGGGCTTCGATCGGAGCAGCGGGTCACCGGTGATCGGGGCTCGCCGTGAGCGAAACCCAGGGGGAGAGAGAGACCGAGAGAGAAGGAGAGAGAGATAGAGAGCGACTGTGAAAGCGAAAATGAGGGCCTGGGTTCGAAGAGATGAGGGGGGGATATTATATAGGATTATAGAAATAGGGTAGATGGGGATGCGGGGGTTAGCTAACAAAGTGGGTGGGGTAGATACGGGTTAGGTAATTAAATATGTTAAAAGTTAATTAGGGTAATTAGAAAATCATTAGTGAAGTAATTAGTAAAATACACATGCGAAATTACGATAATGCCCCTACTAGTAAACGTGTCCGAAAAATTACGAAAACATACCCACGGGATCGTATCGTCACGAGGATCGTGAATACGAAGACCGTTCCAGGGTTTGAGCTACGAAAATACTAGTTTTTGGCCAAAACATTTAGAAAGCGGGTTTGCGGGTTCTCTATTGAAACGATATCAGAAAATTATGAAATTAATGTGGGGAGCCCCAAATGATCATAGGATGCTACTGCAAAAGTTTGAAAACGTTCTGAAGACGTTTGAATAGAAAATAAATTCATTGACCCAAAACTGCAATATCCGAAAATGAATTTTTATCAGATCTTTCAGAGGTATTTGATGAAATTCGATTTTACCAAAATATTCCATAACTAGTCTGGTACTCCAAAATATTTTTATAGGAAATTTTTGAAATCAGTTTAAGACTCCTAACAAACCATTATAAAATACAATTAAAATTGAATTTTCTTTAAATACTTAATTTGACAGTATTGGAAAAATATAGGCCGTTACAGCACAAATTTTGGCGGAGCTACCTGAGGCAGACCACCGACTGGCGAGCTTGATGTAGGACAATCGGCTCGCCCAAGATTTTTGGCCGCAAGGTACTTTGAATCTGGCGAGCCCTCTTGTAGGCTTACCCTGATCTCTCTCTCCCTCGCAGATGAAGACGCAATGCTCTCGCGGGAGGAAGTGCTGAGGGCTGTCGGTGTGCCGGTTGTGGAGAAGACCGACCCTCTGAACAAGGTCAAGAGGGCAATGGACGAGGAAGGGCCAGCGAAGGTGGTGGCCCGAAAATGAAGCGTCGAGACCCCGGCTGTGGAAGGGGCGAACAGGAGGTGACGGACATCCGAATCAGATGCTCCTCCCCAACGAACTAGCGGGGATGCACCGGAGGGTTCGTCCAACCAGGGAGTGGTTCCCCCGGCCCCTACGCGGATTTCGACCGCGGACAGGCCTCGCAAGGCACCCCCGTCCAGAAGTGGATTTACAGGATTCCCATGTGGAGATGGGAAGGGAGGCACACCCGAGTTGTGAGAGAGCGCTTGTCCATTTCAGGTTGACAAAGGCTGAGGTCGAGGCCCTTCCAATCGAGGGTCTCCACTGGCCGACCTACCAGATAGGCAAGGATGAGTAGGTATTTGAGGATACCGGGGTGGCGGCTTGTCTGGCGGATTACTGCGTGCTGCCGCGGGATCATGAGTCCCTGACCAATGTGAGCACGGAGTGGCTGTGTGAGTCCTCGGTATGGCACAGTATGCAGGTAGGTCGAACTCCTCACTTCGCCCTCGAATTCTTCTCGCTTAAGTCTGACTGAGTTGATCATTTTGTAGGCAGTGGAAGCTATGGTGGCCCTGTAGCACCACACCCCAGTGGCCATAACAAAGGCTGCTCTCGAGACGGCGAGGACCGAGGTTAATGAAGCAAGGGAGAAGATATAAGAAAAGGAGGCGGAACTGGAGCGGGTTATGACGGCCTATGAGGTTCAGAAGGCGCAGGCCGCGTACTTCGAGGCAAAGCAAGCTACGCTCGAGCGTCAACTCCAGGAGGAGGAGGGTAAGCAGGTCACCATCCTAGAGAGGCATGCCGAGCAGATGGACAGCAAGAAGCGGGTGATCGATTTTCAACAAGAGAGGATAACTGAGCTGAGGCAGGCAGTCGAGGTGGATAAGAAGGAGAAGGTCGTCCTGAAGAAGCAAGTGGAGGAGAAGCGGGAGGTCGATCGGGGTATGATCGACGCCACCGTTTGCCGCTACCAGGACGAGGAGCTCACCCCGTTACTGCGAGAGGTGAGGGAGGTGGGCGTCCTCCAAGGGATGGAAAAGATGAAGGCTCGGCTGGCAGAGACGCCGGCTCCGGGGGGCGACAGTCGAAGGTGAGGCGACACTGTCGAGGAGCTCTTAGCATAGGAAAATTTTGTAATTTTGTATGGCTGGCTATTGGCCGAACCGGATGTCGTATTGTAGTCTTGACGGGCTCTGTGTTAGAGAAAGGTTAAATAAATGAAGTATATATATTTTGTTTCCCTTACTTCTTGTTCTCCTTGTTGGTTGTGCGAATGGTGTTCTTGCAAGGGTATGAATGCCCCCAACATTCTTCTACCGACGAGCGCTGACCCATGGGGAGTAAGATGTTGAGACATGATATGTCCGACTCGGGCGTGAGGGCGAGCTTCAGGCGACCAGGGAGGTAGAGGGGATGGTGCGAGTCGAGGTATTATGCCCAGATGTGCTCGTCTAGGGTTAGTGTGGTAGTTCGGCCTCGTCCGTTGGTCGCCTTGTTTCTCGAGCCGCATTAATGGTAGTGGGGCCAGTCCTTGGCCTGAGTGAAAAATGCGGGAGGATATTTTTGAAAAGACCGCTTTGCGATTCGACGCAATCTTTTTGAATCGAAGGCAGGAGGAAATCGAAGCGCCTCGACGCCCGCTTCGCGATTCGACGCGATCTTTTCGAATCAGAGGCGGGGGGAAATTGAAGCACCTCGACCGCTCCGAGGGCGACACGTGGCAGACTTGACTGCGACCATCAGTTGAAGCATCAGAAGGCGAGGATCGAAGCGTCAGAAGGCACGGATTGTCGACGCGTGGCGGGACGTCTGCGGTCGCGATCGTTCAGAGTGTCTTATAAATAGGTCTGGGTGGAGATGGGTGAGGGTTTCTCAATTTTGAAATTCTCTAAGCATTTGCGATCGTCAGAGATTGTGCCGTTATCGTCGAAGTTGCCATAGGAGATCAGGCCGCCGTCGCAGCACCATTACCTAGTAACCGCAATCGTACATGTATTGAATCTTTTCTTTCTCGACGTCTTCGTCGACGTCTTCTTCCAGTTCATCGGCATCGAGAGAGGTGGGGAAGTGGGTTTGGAGCCGGGCGGAGGTGGAAAGCTCCGACGCGGATTCAGTGCTGAGCACGGGGGATAGGTCATCGGAGAGCTTGAGCCGGACTGCGGGTGTTGAGCAATCAGTGAGCTCGCCCCCGGAAGTTGAAAGGGATCCGTGGAAAGGGAAGGGGCTCGTAGCGAGGACGTCGAAGCCCGCCACCCCGGTCGTTATTACAATTGCCGAGGCTGGAGACGTCCCCGACAAGATCTTGAGCGCGGTGTCGGTAACGAAGACATCCGTCATATCTGACATCCACGCATGGTACATTAGGCCGCCTTATTCAGTCCGTCTGCCCACCGTGACTTAGAGGATGTGCTTCATGAGGGACTATGAGGTCGGGGTGTACTTGGCTTGATTTCAGCAGGGGCTATGCTTCACCCTTCATCCTTTGGTGCTCGAGATTCTGAATTTCTTGGAGCTGCCACTGTTCTAGTTGATGCCGAACTCAATCGGCGCAGTCGTCGACTTCCTCGTTCTGTGCGTGAGGAACGACATCTGCCCGTCCCTGTCCCTCTTCCGTCACTTCTTTGTGCTAAAGAGGCTTAGGTCCTACTATTACTTGTCTGTGAAGAAGAGTCATCCCCTCGTCTGAGGCTTGCCTGGCAAGATTAAAGGGTGGAGGGAGTAGTTCATGTTCATCTCGATGCCTGCTGACGTGGTGCTGAGATCGAATTGGGACGTGCTGAACCCCAAGGCGAGGAGGGGGGGTCAGGCTGAGTGATGAGGAGGAAGAGCGGGCCAGATTCCTGATGGCGATCCCTGAGAAGGGCCGGGAATATGGCATGCTCGTCGATAAGGAGATGATAGTTCTGCATATCTGGCCAGAAGGTAACACGAGCTTAGTGGTTGTTGCCCCTAATGCGCTTACTCTAAGATTTCCTCCTTTTGCAGGTCGGACAATGAGCGTGCCGTTCGAAGAGCTGAAGAGGCGGGCCGCGGAGCAGGCGATCCAACAGGCAAGGAAGGCCGACAAGAAGAGGCCGTGCGGGAGACAAGGGTGGAGGAGATCGCGGGGAAGGTGCAGGTGCCCGGGGGGTTGAAGACGGCGAAGTTGGCCTCGAAGTCGTCCGCTCATGATCCTCGGAAGGAGAGGGATACCCGCCGGTTCGAAGAGAGGGCCGCACGTGACATCACCGTCGCTGCCCCCTTTATCAATCTTGAAGGAGGTGACGAAGGGCGAACTGAAAGCGGGGCAAGGGATCCCGAAGCCCGTCAACCGAGCCCGAAGGTTACCGCAGCTATCGACCAGACCCAAACTCCGGATCAACCCGAGGGCTCCGATTGGTCGGGGCCAGGTTCCCGGTCGTTGGGTGGGGGCCGCTGGCCCTATGACTGCCCGCAGTTTGCCTTGGAGAGTCCCGGCCACCCCAGATGTGAAGCCTCGCTCGTCACCTTCAAGACCAAGAAGGCCAATATCGAGGGCTCCCTCAGGAGGCCCTCCATGGGATGCCATATCGAGTTGGGGCCGACGAGTCGATATTCGACAATGTCGGGGCAGCAGCGAGGTTGGCCAAGAACTGCCAACTGCCGCACAATAGGGAGAGCTTGGCCGATGTCGGTCAGGAACGACTGTGCAGTTCTACTGTGTGGCATAACATGCAGGTTGGTGGTCCGGACTGGAGAAGGTATATTAGGCACATTTTTGCCAAGGGATAGTCTGACCTGTTTCGTTTTGTCGTGTAGGCCGTAGCTATGATGGTCGCCGCTAGGCTCCATACGCCCGCTCTAAACAAGGCAGAGGCTGCCGTTGTCAAGATGGCAACCGAGCTTGTCGGGGTCCATAAGAACGGCGACGAGAAGCTGGCGCAGGAGAGGGACAAGTGCGGTAAGCTGACGTCGGAGATTCAACACCTGGAGGTGCTCTTGGCGGACCATGAGACGAAGGTCGCCTCTGCGGCTGAGCACATAGCGGAGCTGGAGGGTGCACTGGAGCAGGAGAAAGCGCTGGCGTTAGATCTGGCGACGTAGGTGAAGGCTGGGAAGGACAAGCTGGCCTTGAAGACTGAAGAATTTCGTGGATATCAAGAGTCCACCATCATCCCCGTCCTCGCGGAGATGATGCACGAAGGCTTGGAGAAAGGCCGAGCTGAATGCCTAATGGAAGGCCGGGCTGAGGGTCAGGAGGCCTACCTTCGCCGGGTAAAGGAAAAGGCGGGGAGGCTCTACCCTTCGATCGAGGTAGATTTTGACCAACTAGCAGCCTCCGAAGACGAAGGGGAAGCGGATGACGTCGAGGGTGTTGGATATGGACGACATGAATACACCCATGAGGGGATGTATGATGGTATACGGACCTCAGATGTTGCGTGCACGAAAGCGTGCACGAAGGGAACCTTTTCTCGTGTGAAAAGGACCACTCGATAAGTGGAAAACCCCACTTGATAAGTGAAAAAAGTCACTTTATAAGTGCATAAAGGCACTTGATAAGTGAATGAAGAAGAGGATAAATGAATGTGCTAATATAGGCTAATAAGCTTATAATTGGTTATTTCCTACAATAACCACCCCTAAAGCCTATAAATAGGACCCAAGGGTAATGCATTCATACTACACTTTCCATGCCATAAGTTTGCATAAGGCATCTTATGTTCTTCTTCTCCCTTCCATTAAAATCCTCTTCTAGTTAGAGATTTAGGCGGTGAAACTCTGCTTCGATCCTCCGTGACGAAGTATCGACCGTTGTGGCAAATCCAAGGGCGAAGTTTCGAGATTACGGTGCCGCGTACGCAAGCGTAAGTCTCGACTCTATTATTCGATCCTAACGTCCTTGTTTTGTCAGGATCCTACATTGGTATCAGAGCCATACGGGTTCGCCCCGATCAAACCGTCGCCTCGTCGAACCGATGAACAAGGCGTTGTCTTTTTCACGAATGGGTATCCTACCATTATGGATATGGTAGGAACGCTTCGTGACAGAGAGAACGCATCGGTTGTTCTTTTCACGTTAGGGTCTTCTGTCATTACGGATATGGCAGGAACTCTCCGTGACGGGAAGAACCGACCGTTCATATCGTCAAGCTCGCACTCTTCATGGATGCTGAGTCTCCATTCATAGGGAATGTGAACTCTCTTCATGTGGAGCGTGTAGTTTGAGAACTTTAGAGTATGTTATTTCTTCATTTTGGCACACGGCCATTAGAGAATAACTACTTTCTCGATGAACGGGTGCTTCATCGACGAACGGGTGCTTCATCGAAGAAGACGACGGTGGTTATTCCCAACGGAGAAGATGACCTTTGGTGCATGATCACCATGGCCAAATGAGCTATGGAGGCAATGCATTCCCCCTCCCCATGCGGAGGGGGTTGGCTACGGCCAAATGACAACGAAAACCACCCTGTCGAGGGGGAGGAGTGTATACGGCAACCCCATACAAGGGGGTGGCCGGCCATGGCCATATGGGCCATGGACGGCCATGGCCAAAGGGCCATGGCCGGCCCCGGCCAGGGGGCCCTGGCCAGGCCGGCCTCGGCCAGGGCCAGGGGGCCCTGGCCGCGGCCAGGCCAGGGCATGGCCGGCCCTGGCCAGGGGCCAGGGCCCTGCCGGCCCTGGCTGGCCTCGGCTAGGGCAGAGGCCCTGGCTGAGGGGCCAGGGCAGAGGCCCTGGCCGGCCCTTGGCCGGCCTCAGCCAGGGCAGAGGCCCTGGCCGGGGGGTGCCAGGGTCCTTGGCCGACCAGGGCAGAGGCCCTGGTCGACCAATCGGGGATTTTTGGTCGCATTGGTTGGCCTCGGCAAGAGGCCTTGGTCGATGTAACACGAACATGCCGACTAGCCCATACGGGGCCAACGGCAGTCGTCATGCGGCAAAATTCTCCTATAGGGGGGGAAACGCCTGGATCCTTACGGGAGCCGGCAACGATGGCTTGCAGAAAAATCCCCTAAAGGGGGATTCGGCCTTGGCACGACTACGGCTCAACCCCGGCAATGGCCAGGAATTGCCGAATATTTCTCTAGTATCATAAGGGTACTAGATTAAAATACACGTTTTGAAAAATACGTTTTCAAAAACGCTTTTCCGCTGCGAAGTACTATAAGAGTATTATCGTTTGATAAGTGAGGGGGAAATATTGAAGGATTGTTCTAGATGGTGATTGGAATCGTAGAAACCTTTCCGATTCTATAACAACATCTTCAATATTTTTCGAAAGTAATTTATCAAATTATAAATATCATTCCAAGTGGGAGTTGAAATTAGAACTATCCAAATGGGATATTCTATTATCATTTCAAGTGGGAATTATATTTTAAGAATTTTTAATGCAATGTTTTTGATCAAACCTTCGGTTTTGTGTCTTTTGCAGCATTTTAAAAGTAAAATGTCTTCCGCTTCAAAGAATATCGTCGCTGAGTTAAACAGAGGTGAAAAACTCAACGGCGATAATTACAAATTATGGTCCATCAAGATACAATATGTTCTAGAGGAGCAAGAAGTGCTCGAAAATCTAAAGAACGTAATGATTGAACCCGAGTTGGGCACTACAGCCCAACACAGACGAGACAAGGAAGATTTTGATGCTTGGTCTCGGAAGAATAAGATAGCTCGCATTACGTTATTGAGCAGTATGACCGATGACATAATGCGCATCTTCCGAGAGCATGACCTAGCCATGGACATATGGTCCAAGCTAGAGGAGAAGTTTGGTGGCACATCGGTGTCCAAACTTCGCGCCTTAACTATAAGATTCGATTCATACAAGAAACGTCCAAATCATTCCATGGGGAAACATATGCGACGTATGGCGAATCTTATATCAGAGTTAAAGGATGCAGGTCATGTGCTCACTGATGAGCAACAAATCCAAGCAGTCATACGTTCCCTACCAAATGGGTGGGACCAAATGAAGATGCATCTCACTCACAATGAGAGCATCAAGACCTTCAGCGATGTTTCCAAGCACCTCGAATTAGAGGAAGAGCGGCTTGCGGCTGCCAAGCCAAGTGCAGAAGTGCACATGGTTGCTAGTTCCTCACACGGGGGAAAGAAACGGAAAGATCGTTTGAAATCTACTAATGAACGTAATAAGCAACCTGAGTCTACCAAGAAACCCAAACATAAGGGTGGGCACAAGAAATGGCACAAGAAAAAAGACTTGAAGAGGATCAAGTGCTTCAAGTGCAACAATCTCGGTCACTATGCTCGTTCATGTACGAGTGGAGGCGACGAGGTAACTTGTAATTATACTAGTTACATATGTGTTTCTAGTTCAATATTTCTTGTGGAATCTAATCCATTTTGGATAATTGATTCATGTGCCACCGACCACATCGCAAGGGACAGACGGTCCTTCGTGGAGTATCACCGGATACCCCCAAGGAACGAAGTGGATCTATGTAGGAAACAACACACATGTTGAAGTGAAAGGCGTTGGGACTTGCAAGCTAGTCTTGGACAACGGCCGCACTCTCCTACTTCATGATGTTCTCTTCGCTCCAGATATTCGAAGGAATATAATATCTGTGGTGGTGTTAATGGGTCTTGGGTATAACTGGTTTTTCATGATTGTAAAGTGGACTTGTTTTGTAATAATTCCTTAATTGGCACTGAGTATGTATTCAAAGGATTTATTGTATTAAATACAATGTATGACTCTTCATTTTGTAATGAAAATTTCCTTATTACAAATTCTTCGACTTATGAGTCTGATATAATTTGTTGGCATGCAAGGCTTGGTCACATTTGACCAACACTAATGGATAGACTTGCCAAACGTGGCCTTCTATCCAATGTTTCAAAGGTTGAAATGTCGACCTCCGAACATTGCCTTGTAGGGAAATCTTGTCGCAAGCCGTTTGGAACCGGCACAAGGGCCGAGGTTCCATTACAGCTAATCCATTCGGACATATGTGGTCCGATGAATGTCAAGACAAGACGCGGGAAGTCCTATTTCATCACTTTTATTGATGACTTCACCCGATTCGGTCATATCTATTTGATATCCCACAAAAGTGAAGCATTAACCTGCTTTAAAAACTATATGAGTTTAGTGGAGAATCAATTAGATCGCAAGATTAAGGTCTTGCGAACCGATAGGGGCGGTGAATATCAATCAATAAGTTTTAAGGAACTGTGTGATGAAAAGGGCATAGTACATCAGGTAACTATGCCTTATACTCCTCAACAAAATGGTGTTGCAGAAAGGAGAAATAGGACTTTAATGGAAATGGTCCGTTCAATGATGGCGCAAGCTAACTTGCCAATCGCCTTTTGGGGTGATGCATTATTGACGGCCGCTTTCATTTTAAACCGCATACCCTCGAAATCAGTTAGCTCCACTCCTTATGAGTTGTGGAACCAAAGGTCTCCTGACTTAAACATTTTAAAACCTTGGGGATGTGCATCCTACGCACATATTTCCTCCCATAAGTATGGAAAACTTGGGCCAAGGGGAAGGAAATGTATCTTTATACGATACGCAGAAAACTCCAAAGGTTATGTTTTCGTTAGTCAGGTAGACAATGGGGGACTAATTGAGTTTGAGTCGAGGGATGTCACTTTCTTGAAAAACGAGTTTCCAAGACAGGGCGAGATAAGTCAGGACTTATCTCTATTTGAGATTAATGATCAAGAAGGATTACCTCATTCGAGTGGGAGAATTCTTGGTGAAGAAGAAAATATGTTTCAAACTTCACCAATGGATGATACGAATGACACTAATCCTATTCCATATGGGAATAATGATCCAAGTGGGAGCATTTCTAACGACATTCCAAGTGGGAGTGATATTAGAATTGATCTAAATTCAAGTCAACAAGGACTTGAAGAATCTCAAATACGACGTAGTAGTCGTACAAGGTTGGCTCCTCTAAGATTTGAGGATGAATTTCCGCAAACCTTTATGACTTTACTACAAGATGATGACGAGCCTGCTACTTTCAAACAGGCCGTATCATGCCCTGCTAAAGACAAATGGATGGAAGCGATGAAGGAAGAGTTGGAATCCATGAAAGTTAACCAAGTCTGGGACTTAGTTGACTTACCCAGAGGACATAGAGCTATTGGGAACAAATGGGTTCTCAAGATCAAGCATAAGGCTGATGGCTCTATTGACAGGTATAAAGCTCGCCTTGTCGCGAAAGGTTTTACGCAACAGGAAGGGATAGACTACGAAGAGACCTTCTCACATGTTGTCCGTTTTACCTCGATTCGCCTGATTCTGGCTATGGTAGCTTGCTTAGACCTCGAATTACATCAGATGGATGTAAAGACTGCCTTTCTCAGTGGAGAATTGGACGAGGAGATATATATGGAACAACCAACAGGGTTTGTAAAAGAAGGAAACGAACATAAGGTTTGTAAACTTCGTAAGTCCATATATGGTCTTAAACAATCCTCGAGGCAATGGTATATACGATTTCAAGAAGTTGTCTTATCAAATGGTTTTTCCATGCTTGATGAAGATAACTGTGTATATATCAAGAGGATTAAGGGCAAGTACGTTATTATGTCTCTATATGTAGATGACATTTTAATAGCCGGAAATGACAAGGGCTTTGTGATGGATATCAAGGCTTGGCTTTCATCAGTTTTTGAGATGAAAGACATGGGAGAAGCCGCATATATCTTTGGAGTTAAGATTTCAAGGAATCGTTCGAAGAAACTTCTTTCTCTTTCATAAGAGACTTATATAAAGAAGGTTTTAGAACGTTTTAATATGCAGGACTGCAAGTCCATTGATACTCCTATAAGTAAGTGCGACAATTTATGTCTGAAATCATGTCCAAAGAACCAAAAGGAAAAGGAAATTATGGAAAAAGTTCCATATTCTAGTGCAGTTGGTAGTCTTATGTACGATATGATGTGTACAAGACCGGACATCTGTTTTGTCGTTGGAATGGTAAGTCGTTACCAATCCAATCCAGGGCAAGTACACTGGAAAGCGGTTAAGAGGATATTGCGGTATCTTAAGGGAACTGCGGACTATGCTTTATGCTATCAAGGAGATGCCTTGAGGCTCGAAGGCTACACTGATGCTGATTGGGCGGGTGATCTCGATGAGCGACGATCAACCTTAGGATATGTTTTTCTACTCGGATCTGGTGCAATATCCTGGAGTAGCAAGAAACAATCCTGCATCGCACTTTTAACTATGGAAGCCGAGTTTGTAGCATTTAGCATGGCAGTCCAAGAGGCTGTTTGGCTTAGGAAGTTCTTAGACAGGCTAATTGATGCAAGTGACTCAGGTGTTGTACCTATACACAGCGACAGTCAAGCTTCTATAGCCTATGTCAAAGATCCTAAATTCCATTGTAATACCAAACACATAGATATCCGCTACAAATTTGCAAAAGACTATGATAAGACCAAGAAGGTAGACATAAGGTACATATCTACGCATGAGATGATAGCGGATCCGCTTACGAAGGCGATCCCCAGAGATGTGTTTTACAAACACTTATCATCTCAAGGATTGCGTAAGAGCTGAGTTGTACAAATGTAAATTCCCATGTCTGTAAATGATCAAATTCAATAAAAGAATAAGTTCTTTTCAACATTGCATATGAAATTTTAAGAAATATTTGTGTACAATTTTGAAATCTCAGCTAGATTTTCTAGTATGTCGGACAGATTGAGGTTGGCTCTCTCACATGAGCAACCGCCTTTATTATATCAGACAGATAAAATAAAGATGAGACCTATTTAAAGTCAAAATCATCAGACGGATGATTTAGAGTCATGACTAAAAACAAAATGGTCGTATAAAAGATCTACATCATATGGATGCTTACAAAAGATCTAAGAGGATTTTTTGAAATCCCATCTGTCTTATGCGGGATGTGGGTCCAAAAGATTATTTGAGTAGCAAAAGGGACTCAAAATCAGACATTATGGTGTCTGATCATCATCCTTACAACATCATTAAGACATACGCTCCCTGGGAAAGGAGTGATGTTGTAATACGTATTCGTACTACGTATGCATTTTGACCATTGGGTTAGAATAGTAATTGTGTTTACTATTATGTGAGACCCAAAGACCACATGGGTCTTAACTCGTTACCCTTATGGACTCTAATTGGTTCCTTAAGATTTGACTGGGTGATTGCTATCTTAGCATGTTGCTTATGGACTATGGTTAATTCGGTCCGGCGGGGCATGTTAGAAAAGCGAGTCAAGTCAAGATCAAAAGAATCGCAAGAAGAGGAAGATTAATTTCATATTCACATTTGGACTTTAGAGATTCAAAGCTGGCCAGCCAATTGTAATCCACATGGGATTCAATTGTTGAATATAAAGTATAAGAAATGTGAAGAAATAATCTAGGGTAAAGCATGTGTTGATCTACTCAACTTTGCACCTCGAAGAGTGTTGTGTATCTCTAACAACTGCACAACAGCGGACTCTATGCGCATGACGGTCACACGGCCTATTTCTCGGTATGACAAACAGAAGAGTTAAAGGAAAAGATGTTTCCTTACAATCCCCTCAAGTGTGAGTGGGAGATGTTGGATATGGACGACATGAATACACCCATGAGGGGATGTATGAGGGTATACGGACCTCAGATGTCACGTGCACGAAAGCGTGCACGAAGGGAACCTTTTCTCGTGTGAAAAGGACCACTCGATAAGTGGAAAAAGCCACTTGATAAGTGAAAAAAGTCACTTTATAAGTGCATAAAGGCACTTGATAAATGAATGAAGAAGAGGATAAATGAATGTGCTAATATAGGCTAATAAGCTTATAATTGGTTATTTCCTACAATAACCACCCATAAAGCCTATAAATAGGACCCAAGGGTAAGGCATTCATACTACACTTTCCATGCCATAAGTTTGCATAAGGCATCTTATGTTCTTCTTCTCCCTTCCATTAAAATCCTCTTCTAGTTAGAGATTTAGGCGGTGAAACTCTGCTTCGATCCTCCGTGACGAAGTATCGACCGTTGTGGCGAATCCGAGGGCGAAGTTCCGAGATTACGGTGCCGCGTACGCAAGCGTAAGTCTCGACTTTATTATTCGATCCTAACGTCCTTGTTTTGTCAGGATCCTACAGAGGGCGCGTTCGTCGACATTGAGGGCGACTTCCCAAGTCCGACACAAGGGATGGTGCCCTGAGTGGCGGAGACAAACCGGAGTAGTCTTGTCCCACCCCCTCCTTTTTTTGTGTTTCGAGCGAGCAATGGGGTCGACCTGAGGAAGGCCTCATCTTGTGAGGTCGGCCCCCGCTGTGACTTGTGTAATTTTGACAACAATGATGAATGGACGAAAATTTTTGTTATCTGGTGATTCAGTTTTCTTTGCATAATTTAAGTAAAACTATGGTTATAGTAAGAGATATCAAGTCGCACTTGTGGGGGGGAGGGCGAGTGCTTATCTCGGCTCGTGCCCCTCTCCGGTTTGGATGGCGGAGCTCCGTAAGCTCGCCCCGGAGTTCGACGGAGATCGTAGACAAGTTAGTTTTTGCATAAATGGAGTTTTGCGACTTGCTTGGAAGGACTTTTCTTTGGTTTGTACAATATAACGATAACGGTTGAGTAAGTGTGACATGATCCGTGGACGGGCTATCGTGCCATTCTACTCTGCTGTAAACTGCATCAGGATGAGCAAGCTCACATTTTAGGCGTGGCCTTCCTTCTTTATTGGTGCTCGTTGTGTCCTCTTTCACCTCCTCGATGGTGGTGGGTTGCTTGATCTCTTCTGGGAGTTCCCCCGATTCGATGGGTAACCCTGGAAGAGGAGGAACGGGAGGAGTCATGGTGGTGTAACTTCTACGGGAGGTCGAGGGGTGGAAGTCGGGCCGTTGAAGGGCGGAGGGACCCGTTGTCAAGGAACGGGGGTGCCTAGTGGGGTGATTTGGCATGTCGATGCCTTCCTCGGTGACTTGGAGTGTCAACCCACGGGCATCGACACCTCCCCAGTGGTAGAGGTCATCGCGGAGCGGGCGCTGGAATGGAGGAGCGGTCCGATGTAGGTCCCCTAGGTCCCCTGTCATAAGTTGTTCAAGGGAAGTCAAGGAGTGGAAGGCGGGCCGTCCTGCGTGTAAGAGGAATAACCCATCGGTGATCCGCCTGTAAGAGGAATAACTCGTTGGGAAGGCGTGGCCCGGTATCAACCGAGGGCCTATCCAACGATCGGGCCAACTGGAGGTTTCATTTGAGAGGGGAGGAACGTCTTAAGTTGAATCGTTCCTAATGCCCAGGGTTTGTGAGGAGAGATCGAATACGGGGGCATCTCGCCCCCTTTCAACCTTCATGGGAGGCGGACTAAGCTCGCTTGCCTTCTCTTTCTCTTTCTTTCTCCTTCAAAAGAGAACGAGGGGAGTATTTATAGATGCTGAGAGTTGATAGCTTTTGATAGGCTGATGCGATGAGTTGGCATTATGAGCTGGCTTCTCAGGGTCAAGTCAGTCGAACCCGCCTTTGGCAGGCGGCGTCAGGAGTGAAGCGTCAGGCCTGCTAATAGCGGGCTTCCAGAGTGGCCTTTTGTTATGACAAGTCGCATCAGGGGCGTACTTTATGGGGGCCGTTTATTAACTGGAGATTTTAGCCCTGTGCGAGGCCTGCCCCGGTATGGATACCTGAGCCCTTCTCCAGTTTAGGTGGCGAAGCTTCGTAAGCTTGCCCCGGAGTCTTCGCTTGAGGGGGGAGCGAGCGCGTAGCTCGGCCCGTGCCCTTCTTCAGTTTGGGTGGCGAAGCTCTGTAAGCTTGCCACGGAGTCTTCGTTTGAGGGTGGAGCGAGCACGTAGCTCGGCCCATGTCCTTCTCCGATTTGGATGGCGAAGCTCCATAGGCTTGCCCCGGAGTCTTTGATAGGGCGGGTATTGGGCCGTCGCCTACCCAGTATTTGGCATTCCGGTTTGGATGGCGAGGACGGAACCTGACCGGGAGTCTTCATTTGAGGGGGGAGGGAGTCGTAGCTCGGTCCGTGCCCTTTTTCTTCAGTTTGGATGGCAAAGCTCCGTAAACTTGCCCCGGAGTCTCTTAGAGGGCGGGTATTGGGCCATCGCCTCTTAGCAGCCTCTATAGTCGGACGGGTATTGGGTCGTCGCCTATCCTGTATTTGGCATTCCAGTTTAGGTGGCGAGGATGGATCCTGCCCTAGAGTCTTCATTTGAGGGGGGGGAGGGAGCCGTAGCTCGACCCGTGCCCTTTTTCTCTAGTTTGGGTGGCGAAGCTCCGTAAGCTTTCCCCAGAGTCTTTGAGAGGGCGGGTATTGGGCCGTCGCCTCCTCGTAGCCTCTATAGTCGAACGGGTATTGGGCCGTCGTCTACCCCGTATTTGGCATTACGGTTTGGGTGGCGAGGACGGATCCTACCCTGGAGTCTTCATTTGAGGGGGTAGGGTGCCGTAGCTCGGCACGTGCCCTTTTTCTCTAGTTTGGGTGGCAAAGCTCTGTAAGCTTGCCCGGAGTCTTTAAGAGGGCGGGTATTGGGCCGTCACCTTCCAGCAGCCTCTATAGTTGGACGGGTATTGGGCCGTCACCTACCCTGTATTTGGCATTTCAGTTTGGGTGGCGAGGTCGGATCCTGCCCCGAAGTCTTCATTTGAGGGGGGAGCGATCCGTAGCTCGGCCTGTGCCCTTTTTCTCCTGTTTGGGTGGCGAAGCTCCGTAAGCTTGCCCCGGAGTCTTTGAGAGGGCGGGTATTGGGCCGTCGCCTCCCCGCAGCCTCTATAGTCGGACGGGTATTGGGCCGTTACCTCCTCGTAGCCTCTATAGTCGGACAGGTATTGGGTCGTCGCCTACCCTGTATTTGGCATTCTGGTTTGGGTGGCGAGGACGGATCCTGTCCCGGAGTCTTCATTTGAGGGGGGAGGGAGCCGTAGCTCGGCCAGTGCCCTTTTTCTCCAGTTTGGGTGGCGAAGCTCCGTAAGCTTGCCCCGGAGTCTTTGAGAGGGAGGGTATTGGGCCCTCGCCTCCCCGTAGCCTACATAGTCGAATGGGTATTGGGCCATTGCCTACCCTGTATTTGGCATTCCGGTTTGGGTGGCGAGGACGGATCCTACCCTGTAGTCTTCATTTGAGGGGGTAGGGTGCCGTAGCTCGGCCCGTGCCCTTTTTCTCTAGTTTGGGTGGCAAAGCTCTGTAAGCTTGCCCCGGAGTCTTTAAGAGGGCGGGTATTGGGCCGTCGCCTTCCAGCAGCCTCTATAGTTGGACGGGTATTGGGCCGTCACCTACCCCGTATTTGGCATTTCAGGTTGGGTGGCGAGGTCGGATCCTGCCCGAAGTCTTCATTTGAGGGGGGAGCGATCCGTAGCTCGGCCTGTGCCCTTTTTCTCCTGTTTGGGTGGCGAAGCTCCGTAAGCTTGCCCCGGAGTCTTTGAGAGGGCGGGTATTGGGCCGTCGCCTCCCCGCAGCCTCTATAGTCGGACGGGTATTGGGCCGTTGCCTCCTCGTAGCCTCTATAGTCGGACAGGTATTGGGTCGTCGCCTACCCTGTATTTGGCATTCTGGTTTGGGTGGCGAGGACGGATCCTGTCCCGAAGTCTTCATTTGATGGGGGAGGGAGCCGTAGCTCGGCCAGTGCCCTTTTTCTCCAGTTTGGGTGGCGAAGTTCCGTAAGCTTGCCCCGGAGTCTTTGAGAGGGAGGGTATTGGGCCCTCGCCTCCCCGTAGCCTCCATAGTCGAACGAGTATTGGGCCATTGCCTACCGCGTATTTGGCATTCTGGTTTGGGTGGCGAGGACGGATCCTGCCCGGAGTCTTCATTTGAGGGGGGAAGGGAGCCGTAGCTCGGGTCGTGCCCTTTTTCTCCAGTTTGGGTGGTGAAGCTCCGTAAGCTTGCCCTGGAGTCTTTGAGAGTGTCCGCGATGAACTGAAACTTTTCAAGTGGAGATGGCGAAATTTGAAAATGTGCAGGAAAAAGAGTATTTTATTAAAAACTCACAATCGTTGATAGTATTTCAGTAGGTGTTCTGCATTCCATGGGTGAGCTAGCTCGCCTCCGTCCAAGGTTGCCAGGATATATATGGTTGGCCCGACATGTCGATGATTTCGTAAGGCTCCTCCCATTTTGCTGCCAGCTTCCCTCGGTGAGCGGTCTCTGGCTTGAAGGTGGCGTCACTGAGGACTAGGTCGCCGATCCTGAAGCTCCGCTTCTTGACCTGGGATTCATAGTGTCGGGCCATCCTCTGGCTGTGACGGACGAGGTTTGTCAGAGCTCGATCTCTCACTTCGTCGACGAGCTTGAGGCTGAGGCCGAGGCCCTCCACATTGATATCTTCGTTGAAGTACCGAAGCCGAAGAATCTCCTCTCCAACCTCCATGGGAACGTCCACTTCGGACCCAAAAGCCAGCATGAACGTGATTTCTCCGGTCGAAGCTTTCTAGGTTGTGTGATATGATCAGAGAATGCCCGGTAGTTCATCCACCCAAGATCCGAGAGCATCACCGACATTCTTCTTCAGGGGGCCCAGTATGAATTTGTTGCTGCCTCCGCCATTCCATGGCACTGAGGGTGGGCGACGGACGCGAAATGAAGCTTGATCCCCCAGCCCGAACAGAAGTTCCAGAAGCTTTCGCAATCGAACTGCCTCCCGTTACTGTCACTATGGAACAGGGTATCCCAAAGCGGTAGAACACAGACTTCCAGATGAAGTTCTTCATGTCCGTCCATGCGATGCGCACCAAAGGTTTGGCCTCGACCCACTTGGTGAAATAGTCGACGACGACGACGACCAGGTATCCCCCCGAGGCCTTCAGGAAGGGTCCGAAGATGTCGAGCCCCCACTTAGCGAAAGGGACCGAGCTTAGGATGGGTACCAGGTTGGCCGACGGTGTCGCTGTGTGTCTACCAAACTTTTGGCACTCCCCGCACCTCTTGACATACCGGGCCGCGTCGTGAATCATGGTTGGCCAGTAGTACCCCTGACGCACTATCTTGTGGGCGATAGTACGCCCGCTGTGGTGGTTTCTGTAGAAGCCCTCGTGCACCTCGCGGACGACTTGTTCGGCTTCCTCCGGCCCCAGATACTTTAGGTAAGACATGACGTCGAAGCTCGCGTGGCGCCGGTGGTACAGCACCCTGTCGAAGAGCGTGAACAATAAGGGCCGCCTCTCGATTTTCTTGGCTTCGAGCCGCTCCTCGGGCAAGGTCCCCGTCTCCAAGTATTTTATTATTGGGCTCATCCATGTCGTCGTCTGGTCGACTTACATTAATTCTTATTCTTCAATGGTGGGCATCAGTAGGTTCTCGACGTAGATGGCCTTCCCAATTTCGGTCGGGGAAGAGGAGGCCAGCTTTGACAAGGCATTGGCGCGAAGGTTGTTAGAGCGAGGTAGGTTCTGGACCTCTGCTTCCTTGAATTTCTGGAGTTCGGCCTGGATGTGCTTAAGGTAGCACTTCATCACCTCCTCTTGGACCTCAAAGCTCCATTGGACCTGTTGGATGACGATTTGCGAGTCGCTCAACAACATCACGCTCGTCACCCCCATAGTTGGCAGAGCTTCAACCCATTGACCGCGGCCTCGTATTCTGCAACATTGTTAGTCGTCGGGAAGTTAAAGCGTAGGGCGTACTCCAGCAGGCATCTTTCGGGAGTTTGGATGACGATGCATGCCCCAGTTTCGGATCCTGTGGCTGACCCGTCGACGTGAATGGTCCACAATCTGCCTACCTCCTCTTGGATGGGCCTTGATGGTCCGGCTACTCCCAGCGCTCTTTGAGATGCAACTGTCGGCAGAGCGCCCGACAGCTCCTCTGGATGGTCTTCCATCATGCATTCTACCACGAAGTCTGCCAGTGCCTGACCCTTGATCGTCGTCTAGGATTTGTATACTATATCGAACTCACTGAGCTCGACGCTCCAGTTGAGCATTCTATCCAACCGCTCAACCTCTTCAGGTTCTTCTCGAGGGGCAGGTTGGAGTGGACAGCATGGTGTGAGCCTGAAAGTATGGTCGGAGCTTCCTCGCCATCGTGACTAGACAATAGGCGACCTTCTCTATGGGGTTGTAACAGGTCTCTGCATCTCAGAGCACCTGGCTCGCATTGTAGATTGGTTGTTGCATGCCCTTCTCCTCCTTGATCAAGACGTAGCTGACGGCCTCTTCATTGGTGGCCAGGTACAGCCCCAGCTGTTCTCCCTCCTCAGGCTTTGCGAGCAGTGGTGGGCTCTGCATGTAAGCTCTCAGCTCCATGAATGCTCGGGCACAAGCATCATCCCATTGGATCACTTTCCTATCAATTTTAGCTGCACCGAGGGCTTGTCGCAAGACTCTGAAAAAAGGGAGCGATCTCTCCGCGAACTTCGACAGGAACCTCCCCAGTGCGGTGATCCTTCCGTTCAGCCATTGTAAGTCTCTAATGGTCCGAGGCTCTGCCATATTGACGAGTGTCGACACCTTATTGGGGTTCGCTTCAATTCCTCGCTTCGTTATCATGAACCCAAGGAATTTCCTCGATTGCACGCCGAAGATGTATTTCGCCGAGTTCAGCCTTAGATCATATTGGCACACCTTCTGGAAGGTCTCTCGCAGGTCGGCGAGGTGGTCTGGGGCCTTCTTGCTCTTAACCAGCATGTCGTCGTGTAGACCTCCAGATTCTGCCCGACCTGCGAGCTGAATATCCTGTCCACCATCCGCTGATAGGTTGTCCCGACATTCTTCAGACCGAACGACATCTTCATGTAGCAGAAGGTGACCTTGTCGGTGATGAAGGACGTCTTCTCCTCGTTCTCCTTCTCCATCGGGATCTGGTTGTAGCTCGAGAATGCGTCCATAAAGCTCAGCAGCTCATAACCGGACGCCTGGTCGACTAGGTGGTCGATCCTCGGTAGCGGAAAGCTGTTTTTCGGGCACACCTTATTGAGATCCGTGAAGTAGACACACATGAGCCACTTTCCGCTGGCCTTCTTTACCAAGACGACATTGGCCAGCCATTCCGGGTAGCTCACCGGCCTGATGAACTTAGCCTGAAGATGCTGCTCCACCTCCTCGCCGGATGTCCTCATCTTCTCTCCTCCGGTGCTCCTCTTCTTCTGCCGGACCGGTCGGGATTCCAGGTCCGCATTCAGCTTGTGAAAAATTACCGCGGGATCGACTCTAGGCATGTCCGAGGGCGACCATGCGAATATGTCCACGTTCTCTCAGAGGAGGTGGATAGGGTTCGCCCTCAGAGATGCCGGGAGCTTCATGCCGATGGAGATCGTCTGGTCCTCCTCCGCGGCCATAGGTACTTCTTCAACTTCCTCTGTAAGGGTCGGTTGCTGGTCACAGTAATCCTCCCGCTCATCGAGGAGGTCGACCGATAGGGATTGCTCCGGGGCCTTGTGCTTGGTCGATCCCACGTAGCAACTCCGAGACATCTTCTGGCTCCCCCGCACCTGCCCCACCCCTCGCAGAGTCTAGAATTTAACCATCTGGTGCAGCAGGCTAGGGAGCGCTTCAATAGCCGTCATGTAAGGTCGCCCTATTATCATGTTGCACGCCGACACAATGTTGACGACAATGAACTGTGTCATGCACGTGACAACCCTCGGCTCCTCCCTGAGCGATACCGACAAGGTGATCACCCCGGAAATGGAGACCAAGTGGCCAGTGAAGCCGACGATGGGTCCCATGCAAGGCCTTAGGTCCGCCTACTTCAGCCCCATCTTCTAAACCGTCGACATGAACAGGATGTCGCAGGAGCTTCCGGTATCGATCAGGAGACGGCTAATGATGGTCGTCCCGATCTGAGCTTAGATGACGATGGCGTCGTCATGCGGTAGCTCGACACCCTCCAGGTCGTCATCAGTGAAAGTAATGGGAGGTCGTGCCACCCTTCTCCGCTTCGCATCGCCGCCCAGGTCCACTACCATCACTTGGCGTACGTACGCCGTCTTGCTTGATAACGACACGCCCCCTGAGGACAGTCCACCGCATATCACGTCTATGCACATGACCGCCCTTGGTGGACGAGGCTCCTACCACTCGTTGCTTGGGGGTGGGTCTAGCCTCTGTGCTCCCTGCGGAGCTCTCTCTTCTCGGATCGGCCTCCTGCCCTCGACGAAGCCCCCAAGGTGTCCCGCTTGGATCAGCCTCTCGATCTCCCTCTTCAGCGTGAAGCAATTGTCGGTGTCATGACCGTGATCCCGGTGATACTGACAATACTTCTGGAGATCTCTCCTTGCTGGGTCCGACCTCAATTCCCTAGGCGGGTCCGGTAGCAGCCCGGCCCTTGTCGCCACGGCCAACACCTCTATCATTGGGCCGTTGAGCTACGTGTATTGGGCCCGCAGGGGTCCCTCCAACCTCGGGATCGCCCGCACGGGTTCTCTGGCAGGGGCAAACTCTCGTCCCGGGCCAGGATGATCTTGCGGGCGGCGCCCCTCTGGGTCGCGTCTTGGCTGGGCCAGCTGGTCGTGGCCCCGGGGCCGGTCTTCTTGCCTCGGCCTGGGGTAGGACCATGGCTCGCTGTGGGATGCCCCAACCGGGGCGACCTGCTTCTTTGCCCCGAGAGCCTCCTCGCTCAGTGTGTACCTTTCCGCCTGAACGACTACCACGTCGAAGTCGGCAGGCGGGTCTCGGAGCAAGGACTTATGGAGGCTTCGTTTCGTGAGTCCCGCCTTGAAGGCCATCATGACCACCTCGTCTCCGCAGGCCACCACACCCAGCTTCTCATCCTGGAAACGGCATAAGTACTTCCCGATCGTTTTCCCTTCCTTCTAGACGATCGTGCAGAGGTAGTCTGTAGGTTTCTTCCTGGTATGCCCGGCCCGAAACTGCTGGCGCTATAGCTCTCGATGGACCGCACAGGCAAGCTGTGGTACCATTCTAGGGCCGAATCCCGCAGACTCTGCTGGAACCCCCGGTAAAGGAGTGCATTGTCCACGTCCTGCATCTCCATCGCCCCTCGGTATTGCTACACGTGCGTGAGAGGGTCGCATCTCCCATTGTATGTCGCTAGCCAGAGGGCCTTGAACCTCGTGGTCTCGGTGCCGAGGTTATCCATCGCACCAATGGCATGGCCTCCTCCGGGTAAGCGGGGCGCTCGGGGGTGCGCTCTCTCCGCCTCTCGGGGGTTCGGCTCTGGTTCCAGCCTGTCTCTCGACGGTCGTCGTGCCCCGGGGAGGGGGAATGTCGCCTGGGAGGACTCCTTCCGCGAGGCAGGGATTTGGCTGAGGGCGGGCTACATGCATTTCTATATCGCCGTCCCGAGGTCAACACCTCCGGGATCTCCCGATTCTCCTGGTTCTCCCTCCGGAGTCTCTTCAGCAATGATGAAGCAGAGCTGACAATGAGCGACTTCTTCGTCGAGGCGGGCTTGTTGAGCGGCCTCCGTTGCTTCGTCTTGGCTTTTTTTGTCCGCGGCCGCTTCTTCGTCGCACATTTTCCGCCGCGCGGCCTCCACCTCTTCATCCAGGAGTCTTTGTTGGGCCGCTATTTCCTCGGTGAGTCCTCTCTACCCCACTTCTGCTTCAAACTGAGGATGAAGGTTCCGCCTCAGGTTCGGGGGCTCGGAGGGGCCGGGGGACGCTTCAGCCCGGGCCGTCGCGAAGTCTTTCATCATTTGGGTGAAGGCCTCGAAGCTCTGCTGCACCGCACGCGCCGAGGCCTGAACGGTCTCGACCACCGCTTCGGGGGGAAGATTGGTTGCAGGAGTCCTGCGGTGAGAATTTGATTCTTGATCCATGGGCTCTTTGCCATGGTCGGGGTTTCGGTTGATGGGTATGCAGTTTGACATGGGTGTGACCCTTCGTTCCCACAGATGGCGTCAATTGTTGCGGGATAAAACTCGTGTACAATGAATTTGTTTGTTAGGGGAACCAAGGGCACGATGGTTATATGAAAAGGGGGTGAAATTTGTGTGAAATGGATTGGTTGTGAAGGTAGTGACAAGGCTGAGCGCACTACGAAGGCCGACCACGGGATCAATCCCGCGAGGACTCTGCCCACCAACCGTACTACCGAAGGTGGGAGTTGGGCGCAACCTGTGAGGACGAGCTCACCTGCACAAGTAGCAGCTTGTCAGAAAGGCCGAGTTGGGGTTCAACCCTTAGCCTCTCATATGCCTAAGTTAGTATTAGGGCTTAAAAGCGGGAGCTAGGCACGCAGGTCGGACTAAGAGTGAGTCGACCCTACGTGATGAGCTATTATGGAAGAACAAAGATATGAAAGACATTTCCCCTTGTGTGTGAGTAATGAGATTCGGAGTTAATTTGCCAACCCTTTTCCTCGATGGAGGTAAGGGGGTATTTATACCTGACGGGGGTGGTTGTGTGTGGCTGACCTGGCGTGCTGACTTGGCGTGCTAAGCTGGCTCGTTTGTCAGCGGAAGCTTCGGACGAGGATGTCAGGGTCTGGCGTGTCAGTCATGCTTTTGTCAGACAGCGCAACGGCCAGGAGTGCTTTTGTCAGAGTGTCAGAGCCAAAAGCGCCAACGGTCTGGGGTGCAGCGGCCAGGGGGTGCTTTGTCAGGTTGTCGAGTGGCGGAAATGTCAGTGGCGTCCTTATACTAGGTTGTTTGTTGTGTCTGATGTGCCAAAGGGCTACGGGGACGCATCGGCGTATACTGTCCGTACTCGACTCATCGGGACATGCTGGGCGGTTGTTTGGCGACCTTGCGGTTCCCTCAGCGTGGTCAAGAGGGGCTGGCGTCCCGCGGGCGCCGGTCTTGGCGACCAGGCGCCCTATCCGCGGGTCGTGGCAAACCTTAGGTTTGACGGGATTAGGGAGGGTAGTCGGCGGCACACTGACACAGTCGGGGTGCCGAGCTACCCCCTTTCGTCAATCGAGGCATGGTTTCTGATGAAGGGGGGAGCTTTCGCTCGCCGATAGGCGGGGTTACAATGTCGGACTATCACGATCTTTAGGTCGTAACAAGAAGGATGCTAGATACAAACTCTAATAACTACAATACACACAAACCGGATTTGATATTAATGATACAAATCCTCAAATTCAAAGCCTCGAATATCACTAGCAATCATGGATCAAACTTCGATTACAACATACAACAACAAAGAACAGACACACAAAATGAAGTTCGTAATTCCCTTACAATCAGCCCGCGATGCACCGATGACCGACTAGAAAGCGAACAAAATCATCAACATGCTTGTCGTGACTTTCCTTATTTGCAACAATCTCCATCATCTCCTGCGCTTTCTTTCTGTAAGTCTCACCCTCGTCGTCCACCATTACCAATCTGACTGCCTTCGCCACATCTTCCCTTGTGAACGATCCGTCCTCATCGTTCCTCTCCACCTCCACTCCCATCTCTTCTTCCTCCATCCGCCGCGCGTTGAGCCCTTGGTCACAATTTAGAGGCAGCATAACAAGCGGGCGTCCAGACTGAAGGCCTTCGATAATAGAGCTCCATCCACAGTGCGTGAAGAACCCTCCAACCGAACCGTGGGCCAAGATCTTGACTTGGGGCGCCCAATTCATAACAACCATCCCCAATCCCACCGTCCGTTCCTCGAACCCTTCGGGAAGCAGCTTGACGTCATTACCTTGCAGCCCGAAAGGTCTTCTGAGTGCCCAAATGAAGGGCAATTTTGCGGCCTCTAAGCCTAACGCCAGCTCGCGCAGCAGGTCAATGTTGATGGTACATTCACTGCCAAGAGCGACGTAGACCACCGATCTCGAACTTCGTTGGCTAAGCCACTTCATTATGGCAACATCAGCGTCGTTTGCTTGATCGTTCCTTTCGCTCATCGATGGGGGAAGCAGGCCGACAGGCAGGACCGGCTTCTTCAATAAGCGAGAGGCCAAACTCAAATATTTGGATTCCAGTTCATTACCACTCCGTATAGCTATCGCTCTGCTACCTTCAACCGTCATTTTGCAACGATCAGGCTCAGAAACGCCAAGAGGGTTGGGTATTGTCGCATGCTCGATGAGTTTAAAGATTTCATGGCGTCGATAGGCGATCTTCGACGGGAAGGTGATCCACGACGGGGTTGCAACTAGCTCATCAAGCGATGATGGCGGCGACCAGTCCAGCGGCGGGTTGTAATAGACTTGGAAAGCCGCAGAAGTCGTGACATAGTAAATGCACGGTATACCGTGCTCCGCGCCGATGGTTGGAATCCAGTGCTGCACGAAGTCTTGCACTATCCAGTCGGGCTTCGAACGAGCCTTTTTGATGAATTCAGCGAAGGGCCGCTCGAGGCCGTCGATGGCCTTCTTGAGGTACGGGACCTCTTCGGGTGGGAGGTCGGTGGTGGCCTCAGCGGCCTCGCGCAGGCCTTCGGTTTTCGGGAGATCGAACGCCACGAGATCGATGAGGTGGGAGATCTCAGGGGGAAGTTTGGGGAGCCTCCGTATGTTTCTTGGGGTGGAGATGAAGGATATGCGATGGCCTTTTTGGGCCAAGGATTTGGAGAGCTCCAGGAAGGGGAGCATATGGCCAAAGGCAAGCCATGGGAACATTACAATGTGAAGGCCAGTATCATTTGAACAATCTCCGTTAGCAGCCAGTATGCTTCCTAATGTTGTGTTCCCAACGTTGTAGAGTTGGCTACTTATTTTATAGGAAGAGGCGGTGGGACAAAAATGAGCATTGTTCCCTAATTACTAAGAAATAAGACCGTGTTGGAAATTAAGAGAAATGAGTAACCATGGCAATAGGCCATGGTTCTCTATATATTAAACTAGAGAAGGGAGATGAAGGGCCTCAAGGAGACCAAGGGTCCCCATTACCCATAGTAATGGGGACCAATGAGTGGGTAATGAAGGAAGGAAGGCCAAAGGCCTCCCTCATTCATAACACTCCCCCTTACACATTCATCACTTTGGTCTCTGCATTTGAGGCAAAGAGGGGTGGATACTTCTGGATCCAGAGTAAGTGTGTTTGCCTCGTTAAAACCTTAGCTGTGGAAAACCCAGTGGGAAAACCCCAACAGCTTAAGGGAAAAGAGTGCAACCCACGGGTTACTCCCCCCGATCCGTACAAGCTTCAGGCTTGCATGTCTTTCAATTGTCGCATACCAATGTTCTTTACAAGCTTTACAAAAATACATTTGGGCAAAGACTTAGTAAAAAGATCAGCTAAGTTGTTGCATGACTGTATCTACTGAACTTCGATCTGTTTGTCCTCCTTTAGCTCATGTGTCCAGAAAAACTTGGGAGATATGTGCTTCGTCCTGTCGCCCTTGATGTAGCCTTTTTGAAGTTGAGCAATGCATGCAGCGTTATCTTCAAACAGGACGGTAGGCTCCAAATCACCGGTCTTCAGGCCAGTAGATTGAAGAATGTGTTGGACGACGGATCGTAGCCAATAGCACTCTCTGCTTGCTTCATGGATCGCAATGAGCTCTGAATGGTTGGATGATGTAGCTGTTGTGGTTTGCTTTACCGATCTCCAGGAGATAGCAGTACCTCCGTAGGTAAAAACAAAACCTGTTTGGGATTTTGCCGTGTGCGGATCTGAGAGATAACCTGCATCAGCATAACCAAATAATTTGGGGGAGGCACCTCTCTGGTAGTAAAGTCCAAGATCAATGGAACCCTGGAGGTATCGCAGAAGATGTTTTACTCCATTCCAGTGGCGCTTTGTGGGCGCTGCACTATGTCTGGCTAGAAGATTAACTGTAAACGCTATATCGGGACGCGTACAGTTAGCCAGATATAGAAGTGCTCCAATGGCACTGAGGTAGGGTACTTCAGGACCCAGTATCTCCTCCCCCTCTTCCAGTGGCCGGAAGGGGTCCTTATGTACATCTAGTGATCTTACGACCATAGGAGTACCTAAAGGATGACATTTATCCATATGAAACTTGTGTAGAAGTTTCTTTGTATAATTAGATTGGTGTAATAGGATTCCACCTCTTAGGTGTTCTATCTGTAAGCCAAGACAATACTTTGTTTTGCCTAGGTCTTTCATTTCAAAAGTATGTTTAAGGCTTTCAGATATCTCTTTGATCTCTACAGGAGATCCTATGAGATTTAAGTCATCTACATATACAGCTATGATGACGAATCATGTTCCCGTTCTTTTGATAAAGATACACGGGCAGACTTCGTTATTCGTGAATCCTTGATGTGCAAGGAAATCACTAAGTCTGTTATACCACATCTTTCCCGATTGTTTTAGACCATATAATGATCTATATAGCCTTACAGAGAATACGTCCCGAGGTATCTCTTTCATCTCTGGGGGTAGATTAAACCCATCAGGAAGTCTCATGTAGATATTTTTATCTATATCGCCATATAGATATGCAGTCACAACGTCCATGAGCTGCATTTCTAGGCTTTCCAGAGAAGTTAGGCTTATTAAAAATCGGAATGTGATCGAATCCATGACCGGAGAATACGTATCTTCGTAATCAATCCCCGGTCTTTGGGAAAATCCCTGGGCTACAAGGCGTGCCTTATAGCGAACGATCACATTATTTTCAACTCTTTTTCTTATGAAAACCCACTTATATCCCACAGGCTTTACACCTACTGGTGTTTGGACTACTGGTCCAAAGACTTTGCGTTTCAAGAGTGAGTCCAGCTCTACTCTTATTGCCTCGTCCCACTTTGGCCAATCATCTCGGCGTTTACATTCCGCCAGAGATCGTGGTTCGACGTCATCGTCATATTCAGTGACGTGAACGGCAATATCGAACGCAAAATCGTCGTCGACGACTATGCTATTTCTGTCCAGTACTTCTCCAGTACGTACAAAATTTAATGATGTTTCTCCTATTGTTTCCTCTGCTGGGGAAATCAGGAGAGGAGAAGTAGCTGGTCTGAGCTCAGCATCCTGTGGGGGGATAATCTTAGTATCTCCAGGAGTCTTCCTCTTTCGAGGAACTTTATCTTTTGAACCTGGTGGGCGTCCTCTTTTCATTTGAGGTACAGCCAATTCTGCTGCCGGTGGATTGCATCCATCTATGGGGATGTCAATCCTAGCTGGCGTATTGGCAGCAGGGACGTGTGATCGGACAATCTTCTGGTTGTCCGTGAATTTATCCGGCAAAAGATGTACTGTATTCTGGATGTGAAGGATCTTCAGGATCTCATCTTCACACAGATTAGTACGCGGATCATATAGGGACAAGGACTTCTGGTCCCAACTAATGGTCTCAGAAGCTTCTGGCTTCTTAGACTGTGTGCCCAGTTTAGGAAAAATTTTCTCATTAAATTCACAGTCAGCAAAACGTGCCTTGAATGCGTCACCCGTCAGGGGTTCAAGGTATCTTATAATAGAGGGCGAATCAAACCCAATATATATACCTAGACGACGATGAGGACCCATTTTGGTCCTCTGAGGTGGTGCTATTGGGACATATACCGCACAACCAAACACTCTCAAATGAGAGATATCTGGAGGTGCGCCATATGCTAGTTGCATCGGGGATAAAGTATGACCTCCAGAGGGTCTTATCCTAATAAGTGATGCGGCATGTAAAATAGCATGCCCCCAAGCATCCACAGGCAACTGGGATTGCATAAGCAATGGACGTGCAATCCATTGGAGTCTCTTTATAAGGGACTCAGCTAATCCGTTTTGGGTGTGAACATGTGCTACAGGATGTTCAACTTCAATACCCGTTGCCCGGCAATAGTCTTCGAAGACTTGTGAAGTAAATTCTCCCGCATTATCAAGACGTAGTTTCTTGATTTGGTTATCGGGGAAATGAGCACGCAACCTTATTATTTGTGCCAATAGCTTTGGAAAAGCTAGGTTGCGGGTGGACAAGAGGCACACATAAGACCATTTGGTCGATGCATCAATCAGTACCATGAAGTACCGAAATGGGCCACTTGCGGGGTGAATAGGCCCGCAAATATCACCATGAATTCTCTCAAGGAAGCCAGGAGACTCTAATCCCACTTTCAGGAGGGATGGTCTCGTTATAAGTTTTCCCTTGAAACAAGGGAGACATGGAAATTCACCCTTTTGAAGAATCTTCGGGTTCTTCAATTTGTGTCCACGGGATTCAGAGATGATGCGTTGCATCATTGCTGTTCCAGGGTGACCAAGTCTATTGTGCCAGAGTTTGAACTTTGGCAGTGATTGGCACGTCTGGTGCTCAGTCATATTGGCTTCTATTGGTTGAATGTATGTTTGGTAGAGACCCGACGGGAGTCCCTTGAATCGTTCGCAGATGATCTTCCGGTCATCTTTCTGACGAGTTACATACAGATATTCTACCGTATTTTCATCTCTGGTTTCTAAGTGATATCCGTTTAAACGGAAATCCTTGAAACTTACGAGATTCCTATTTGATTTAGGAGAGAATAATGCATTTTTTATTTGAAGTCTTGTGTTATTTGGGAGCAATATAATTGCTTCACCAGATCCTTCGATTATTTGGGACAGTCCTGAAATTGTGATAACAGGACCGTCATATTTATTTAAGCTATTAAAATAGCAATGATCGCGAAGGATTGTGTGCGTTGAGGCACTGTCCACTAGGCACTCAGACATCATCTATATAAGCAAAAACGAAAATTTATTTGAGCGAAAATGTAAACATTCATTCGAAAATAAAAGTTCGTACTTAAGCAAATAAAAATGAAGATACATTGAATTCTAAAAAGCATAGATAAATGTTGGTGCTCAATCGAGAAGGTCGTCGTTCTCGAAGTCTTTTGCAGTAAACATTGTTGGTGGCTGAACAGCCGCCAAGTTTGTTTCAGGTAGAGACTTCTGGCTCGCCTGGTATAGATCCTGGAGGTGGCGAGGAGTGCGGCAGTTTCTGGACCAATGGCCAGTCATGCCGCATCTATGGCATTTGTCCTCCCAGTTCCTCTTTGGAAGTGACACTTGCTCGGTGTTCTTTCGCTTCCAAGTGAAGTTTCGTTTTCCCTTGTTGTTTTTGTTTGTCTGTGTAGCTGCACCTCTTGGTTGCTTCATTATAGCTTTCCCTTTAGTGTTTTTAGCCTTCCTCTTGTTTTTCCACTTCTGGGGAGAAACGTGGTGGGCTTCAAGGATAGGGGCAGTGCCAGCTGGACGCAAGTTATGAGTTGCAAGCAGTAAGTCTCGATTCTGCTCTGCCCTAAGTAGGCATAAGATCAGATCGGAGAATTTCATGAAATTGCGTTCACGATACTGTTGCATGAGGATTGCATCTTTCTCGTGAAACGAGGTAAATGTCTTTTCCAACATGCGCTGTTCTGTCACTTCTTCACCGCACAACTTCAGGCGTGAGGTGATGTTATGAAGTGCAGAATTGTACTCAGCGACGGACTTATAGTCCTGAAGTCTGAGGTTTTCCCACTCATAACTGGCACGGGGTAATATAACATCAATTTGATGTTTATACCGTGCTTCCAGCGCTGTCCATAGGTCATTTGGGTCCTCAACCGTTAAGTATTCGGCCTTCAAGGTCCGATCTATATGTTTCCTAATGTAGATTATGGCTTTCGCCTTATCTACATCGGATACAGTGGTTGTAGTGCTGCTGCTAGATGTAGCAGAAGCTTCGGCCGCTGCTGGGGCCGAGGAAGGAGCCAAAATGGACCCAAGGAGGGCCATCGAACGCAAGTGGAACTTCAGGTCCACTCGCCAACTCAGGTAATTTGTCCCTGCAGAATCAAGGACTTCGAAATCGACGCTTGCCAATTTTGCCATTTATCTACGCAATTTAAAATGAGCATGAATTAATTAAAATTCGAATATTCATGCACAAAGAAATAAACAAGTAAAAATGCGGGGATCGGCCAGATACCCAAAATAGTACACAGTCCAAATGCGGTGCGGGGATCGTGCTGATAACGTGTTGGAAATTAAGAGAAATGAGTAACCATGGCAATAGGCCATGGTTCTCTATATATTAAACTAGAGAAGGGAGATGAAGGGCCTCAAGGAGACCAAGGGTCCCCATTCCCCATAGTAATGGGGACCAATGAGTGGGTAATGAAGGAAGGAAGGCCAAAGGCCTCCCTCATTCATAACAGACCGATGATAATCGTAGTTATTTGTTAAAAAAAGGCCATTTTCACTTCATTTTGCCTACAGCTCTGGGTGTTGTTATTCGCACCACAAAAAGTTATGAATACACCACATTACTTGATTCACCACACTTATATATTTAACACCAGATGTTCGGATTTGGAGATCCAAACGGCTCTAATACAATACATGTGTAAATCCGAACACAATACATATTTTATTATACTGTTCGGCTTTGCAATTCCGAACGGAAGAATAAAAGTATTAGAGTCGTTCGGATCTCCAAATCCGAACATCTGGTGTTAAAAATACAGGTGTGGTGAATCAAGTAGTGTGGTGTATTCATAAATCTCTGTGGTGCGAATACCAACACTCAATTTTTAATGACGAATGGTTTAGTTAGCGTGTTTAGATTGTAGTGGAATTCTTAACAAATCAAGTCGTTAGTTACTTGTTAAGCGACTTTTCGGACCGCCCTTTTACACAAGAACGTAATACATTAAACTAAAATTCGTTGAATTTTTACTTTTTTAATACTAAAATTTATTTCAAAAAATGTAACGTAATACCTTTCTAAACTTTTTTTTACAATAAAGTTGTTAGGATGTTGAGTCGCTGAGGTTGAGGATGTGAGCCCAGAGCTCACTGAAGGTGAGAATTTGCAAAGCTTGGTTGATATCCTGAAGGTTCAAGGTGTGCAATCAGAGAGCTTGTCCGAGTTGAGACGTTCTTTTGCTCATCATGGTGCCCGAATCAAGGTGTTGGAGGGGAAACTGATTCCCGTTTCCAGTTTCTTGTGTCCCAGCTTCAACTCGAGATCAATAACCAGCAGGGGCGGAACTAGGATGAGATGACGGCGGGGAAGGGGGATATAAAGCATTGGATAAATATATTAAATAAATTCATATGGAGTATATTACATCAAATAACATTTAAACTCTCATTTAAATATATAAAAACATGCCATTACATTCTCACCATATTAAAATACAAAACGTCTTTCTTCCATGTCACGAAAATCATCTATAATTAAATCCACACTAAATTTTTCAGCAATTCATTTCTCAATGTACACAAGCAAACAATCAGACAAGAAATCATCTCACATCTTGTTACGAAGTGTAGTTTTTGACTATATTCATCGCTGAAAAAGAACGCTCTGTAGTAGCTGTAGAAACTGGAAGTATGAGAATAAGAGTTATCACTATATATACAAGAGGATACACTTCTGCCTTCATAGTTTTTACCATCCATTGACATAGATCAGAAATTGTTATCAATGCTTTAAAATCTGGAAGTTGTTGGACATGATCAAAATGTTGAAATTGTATGTACAACTGTGTCATCTCATATTCTGTAAAGTCTTGTTGGTAAAATTTCTGTACCAATTTCCAAATATCATCAATTCTGAATGATACAGACATCTCTCTTGGATTTAAAGCTGAACTGAGAATGATCAATTCCACTGTGTTATCATTGAATTTGTTGTTCAATTCCTGCAACTGAGAGTCTATCACTGCATTGAAAACATAAACTTTATAATAATGTTCCACTGTAATTTCATTTTGTTGATGTCGATCTCTTCCTATTCTTACAATATGACGAGTGCTAAAATCTGGTACATGTATATTGACTGCTTCATAAAAAGATCCCACTGTTGTAACCAAATTGTCCCAGCCATCATCTCTTAACTTTTGAATGAGTATCTTAGTAGATGAAACAAGATGAATTGCATTTAAGATGTCTTGAGATTGGAGTTGCAAACCTTGACAAAGTATATTAGAAATCTCTAAAACTTCTCTCATAAGATGCAAAATGAAAACAAAGTCAAAAGTAGTCATTGTTTTATAAGATGAATCTGCATCACCCCGCAGAGCAGAAGTAGCTCCATCCTCAATAATATTCAATAAAACTTCACATGTTGCACTAAACATATTCAACAAACTAGAAATTGATTTCAAATGAGAACTCCAACGGGTATCACCATCTCTTTGCACAGAACCTATTTGATTAAGTCCTTTTCTACTTTGAAGCTCATTAATCTCAAGTAAATGAGCAATATTTGTAGCATGAGCAGCTTTTAGTGGGCCATTGCGCTTATATGATGCACCAACAATATTAATAAAAGAATTTAACTTGGTAAAAAACTGATAGACTTGAATAATTTCTTTGGATGCTGCAACTAATGCCAATTGTAAACTATGAGCAAAACAATGAACATAATAAGCATGTGGACATTCATTTAAAACCAAAGCTTGCAACCCATTCCATTCTCCACGCATGTTACTTGCACCATCATAACCTTGCACTCGGATAGATTGAACATCAAGATTGTACTGAGAGAGCATCGAAAAATCCCTTCTTTCAAAGTTAATGATGCAGTGTCTTTGAAATGAATAAGCCCAAAAACGCTCTTCATCTTTGTCGACAAATCTTAAGACAATAAACATTTGCTCTTTTTTAGATTCATCCTGAGCTTCATCAACAATTAAACAATACTTTGAATCACCAATTTCTTCACAAATGTCCTTCCTCACTTTAGTTCCCAAGACATGCAAAATTTGTTTTTGTGTTTTTGGCGATGTATATGATGCATTTCGTGGAGCTTTATCCAAAACTGCTGCTACTTTATCATTATAAGTGGCAATGAAACTCAACAATTCTAAAAAGTTTCCTCGATTACTTGATGACTTAGACTCATCGTGGCCCGTAAAAGAGCAACCTTGAAATGCAAGCCACCTAACCGGCTCAACTGAAGCTTTCAAACGAAGTCTGTTTTCCACGACGTCCTGTGATGTGAATGTCTCAAACCTTCTCGCGATATGAGATGATTGATTTATAAGGTCGGCACATGCTTTCTCAGCATTTCTATGAAATGAATTGAAATCTTTTCTAATATGGGCCAAAAGTGCACAATTTTTTCCATCCTTCACCTTCTTCCATGATCGAAATCCATTAGCAGTGAATGCATCGGATCCAGAAGGTCCATTTTGTTTATGAAATAGAAAGCATGATAGACAAAATATAGCATCTGATGTACGAGAATATTCTATCCAAGAAGGAAAAAGCTTAAACCATGATGCTTGAAAACTTCTGAGTGTTTTTCACCTGATGTTGGATACCTAGAAAGTGTACACTGATAAGAACCCGCTTAAATATAGGCTCTTCGAACTTCGTCCCGCTTCTCAATTGGATACTTCCATATTTCTGGTCGTAATCCCAGATCACGTTCTAATGTGTTGATAGCAAACTCGTCATCGATTTCAACTCTTTGAAATTTTGGAGCATGATCCTCAAAATGCACATGACTCTCTATCGATGGAGTTTCAATACTTTTTATTTTAAAGAATGAATCGATTGTTGTTGACTTTTTCATCTAAAAATAGGATAAAGTATGGATAAGCCTATCTAAAACAACAATCAATATCATAGTCGAATGACAACAATAAATGATGAAATAGACATTAAATTTATCAGAAATAATTGCATTCTCAATGTGAACATCTAATTTCGACATATAACTTTAAGCACTAAGCACTACCCGGTATTGACACTAGTTGCAAACCCAATTCTATTTTTTCCTACAAAAACAACAGATTTTGATGCCATTGACAATTTGACATTATTATTTAAACATGAAAGATACACAACGCTTTAAGCATAAATGATGAGTAGTCGGTTTACTCATTAGAAATAAAAAGTAAAACAAAAAATTGCTCACCGAATTATAGAGATGTGACTCTTAAGCTAGTAGTCTAGCAGATAATCCAAAGTCGGAATCAGCTCTGGAACGAGAGCGTGTTGCAACAATAGCGTGTCCTAATTTTCAATCTAAGTCCAAAGAGGAATTTGAAAGAGATTAATCACCGAAAGTAAACAAAAAGAAAAATCAGAAACAAAATGAATAATCAGAAAATTGCTCACCGAAATTTCAAAGAGCTGAGATAGCTAACGCGATGCAGGAGGTCGTGTAGCGTCCCATTGTTGACGTAGTCGAATACTCAAAAACGGGGATGCCCCTGATGTGTTCATAAAAGTCCCAATTCACCCATCATGTATGCATAAAGCGCAAATTCAACAAATAAGAAAATTCTGCAAATGCACTCCATGATGGCATGGCATTACTGTAGTCTGTTCCAAAACCTCAAACTATTCGCATTAAAAACATCGCTTCCGACCCACGCCAAAGCACTGATAATGCCTTGATAAATACGTTGAAACTCGAAAAAAAAGAAAAAAACCAAGGTGATAAGATTCATATATATATGGTGCTAAGGAATTGAAATTTGAAGATCAATATGCTTTTCTACTTTACGCGGTGAAAATATTTGGGAATGAATGCACTAATTCAGGGTGGAAACTAGCAAGCACAATACAACGTGCTAAACTGCTAATGGGCTTCATTCTTCTCCTTTTTTCCGACTCAAAAAAGAGTTAGGTTCTGATAAAATAATGTAATTCCTTCATGCATAGGCATATTTCTGGATAGATAATCAATCCAAGTCTTTTGGAAAGAGGGAAACACAATTATATCATGTTAGTTTACACAGGAAAATCGTTATCAGCGATTCAGCGGGCACAAAACCTCAAACTAACACCAAATCAACAAAATCTCCAAAAATTACTCTTAAGCGCTTACCGGAACGTGCGGTTGAGCCGCTGGCTTGAGTTTTGGACCTTGATGGCGACGAGGGAATAGGAACGATCGATGAACGAGAGGTAGTCTTTGCCCTAATTTCTGATCAGAGATTTTTTTGAGACGCGCTGCCTTTTGGGTTGCATCCTGCGAGGCTTGACCTGCGAGCTAGGATGCTTTCATGCCTTGATTTGTAGCTGGGCCAGGGCCCCAATGGATTAATGTTTTAGAGCCAATGGGCCCAGAGGAAGTAGATTTTTTTAGAAAATAAAAAAATTCCCCCCCCCCCCCCCCCCCGAGTAGAGCATGTGTCCGCCCCTGGTAACCAGGAAAAAACAGAACCACGGCTAGACATCCATGAAGAAGGGTCCCGAAGTCGAGTGGATGAAAGAAGTCTTGATCCTGACCATGAGAGGAGGGTGGTACAAAGAGAGATATCTCAGTTCTTGCAACACAAGGTTCTCAAGCCTGAGTTCCTTGCTTTCAAAGGTGATGAGGATGTGATACCTTGGTTGAGTCAGGTACAACAACTCTTGATTATTACTCAACTCCTTCTGCCAATTGGGTTAGAACTTGTGCATTCTATTTGAGAGGGGAAGCCTTACAGTGGTTTGAATGGGGTCAGCTTATTGTGTAGAATTTCTTTTGTTGGGAGAAGTTTAAAGAAGAAGAAGTTGCACGGTTTGGAACTACAAAATTGGAGAAGCCTTTTACTTCTTTTTCTTATTTGAAGCAAGCTGGATCTGTTTACGGGTGTTTTATCACCACTAAAGTTGTCGGATGTTGATTCAGTTGTAGCTGCTGACATGGGATGACGATGTTTGCTAACTGGTATTGGGCGAGCTGACCATGGTCTGAACTAGCTCTGATCCGAGCTATTGAAGTCGGGTTCGAGCTGTCTCTGGGCTGCCTGCAACATAGAAAGCTCATCATGAGGGTCGGATCTGGGGTCCAATGTAATCCACTCTCATGCTTAAGTTAGTAGATGACTCAAAGAGGCTCGGAGTAACTATGTCAGACCTATTGGGAGGTCATCTGATAGTTATCATGCCGAGTTATAGAGGAAATATATAAGGTGGAGCAGATACTTAGTGTAAGGGTACATGGCTATTGGTTCTTTGAGAATTGTCACGTCTCTCATTGTTTGAGAGACTATTTATAGGTGATGGTCCTTTGAATGTCATTCCCATGTAACGTCCGAGCATTTAAGATACTTTATTTCATTTGACTTGAGCAATCACCATTGACGGTGAGCTTAACGATAAATCATTGATTCCTCTAATTTATGAGTCAACGGATTAAATGAGAGAGTCCAAGGGTCTGTCAAACTATCGTCTTGAATGGGGGAAGAGAGAGACGGTCGGCCTCCCACGAGGGCCTCTGTTACGCCCCACTACCCATTATAATTGGGAGCGATGACGCGAGCGGGTCCACATGGTCTGGGGCAGTGAAGCTCAAGCCCAATAAGCGTCTGTGATTAAACCAATGCAGGAACTTGCATGCAAACTCAGAACAATACAGATTACCATATTTTTACAGATTCAGTGTACAGAATTACATGTACACAAATAAGGCCTAACATGGCCATTAGAAACAGTTACATCAAAAGAAATTACATTGAATGAGATTACAATAACAAATGTAATCTTTAGCGGTATTGCGAAGGCACACCAATCCTCAGCAGTGGAACTCAACGTCCGGTACTCCTGGTCAACATGCTCAGTCTCAAAGTATACTTGTTGCAGGGTAGAATCTGCTTACAATGAATTTATATTGATGTGGCAAACCAAGGGCATGATGGTCACAAGTTTAGGGTGGAAGATGAGGCTAATCACGGTCTGAGGACGATTTGTAGATGAGGATCTCAAGGTCACCCGTCTGACGGAGTAGGTCGCCTGCTGGTTGATGAAGGTCGCTTGTCCATTGGTGAAGGACGACGCAGGTCGTTCGTCCGTTGGCCGCTGGGGCAAACTTGCTACAAGAAGAGCAACTCGTCAGAAGGCTGGGCCGGCTGTCAGCCCGTAGCCCCTCCGATGCTTACGTTAGTTGATGACTAATGGGAGAATGTCGGACACAAGGGAGCTGTTCGTTGAGCGGTCCAAGCAGGCCAGCACGTTCACCGATGAGAACCTGCTGTTCCAGAAGCGGATACTGGAGAGGTCAGGGCTGGGGCAGGACACTTACTTCCCAGAGGCAGTGCTCAGGGTGCCCCCCCTAATCCTTGCATGGCGGATGCGAGGAAGGAGGTGGAGATGGTGATGTTCGGGGCCATCGACGATCTGCTGGCCAAGACGTGGGTGCGGCCCAAGGACATCAATGTCTTGATCACCAACTGCAGCCTCTTTAAACCCACACCATCACTGTCGGTGATGGTCGTGAATCATTACAAGCTTAGGGGGAACATCGTTAGCTACAATCTCGGCGGCATGGGATGCAGCGCCGGCCTCATCTCCATTGATCTCGCCAAGCAGCTCCTTCAGGTCAGTAGTACTAGTATTATTATTAGTATTATTTAAAATTTTATATATTCCACATAATAAAAATTGATGAAAACTATATACACCCCTAAATTGGGGTGTTATGTGCCAAAAAAGGCAAAAAGCAAAGGAGAGAGGGCGAAATGACAACATGATTTAAAGTATTTTCCTTTTAAGCAAAAAATCATGTCATACACCCCTATGTATAGGGGTGTATGTAGCCATCCTCTAAAAAATATGTACATCTTTTTTAAACATAATTTTAGGTATGGAGGGCAGAGGGACAGCACGTCCTGGGCGGCGTTGTTGAGGCAGGCGGCGCAGTCTATTGGGCCCGCACCCCCTCGGCAGAGGATGAGGCCGGTGGCCCAGTCGGGAGCCAAGCCTTTGTCGTCGATGAGGAAGGTGGCGTTGGAGGCAGAGAGGGAAGTGAGCAGGAGGTTGTGGAGTATCAATAGCACAAAGATGCATCACGTCTCCTTCAAAGCTAATATGGACGTCGTCCCCAATAATACCTGCATCAGAGACGTTATTCATTATGTAATCTATGACCATTTGCTGGGATTCATCACCTGCCGTGTAGATTGCTGATCCGATGAATCGAACAGCATCCAGCAGATCTCTCGCTGCACATTCGATGGTTGCTCCCTCCATATATGGGTCTCGAGGACCGTATGCTTGTTATGAAGAAGAGCTGAACCCATCTGAGTCACTGTCGAAGTCGCTGAGCCAATTCGCTTGCATCTCCATGATACCTGATCGCTTTCAGAGAGGGTTGACTGGAGTGAAGTGTTAGTAGCAAAAGAATAAAAAAATAAAAAGATGGAAAGATGGGAGATGGTAAGAGTAGCCAACAAGTTCTTCAATAAAGAAATAAACCCAAGTGTAAACCGTTATCTCCCGACAACGGCGCTAAAAACTTGGTGCGCTCCGGATTGACACCCGGAAACTACCACAAGTGCACGATGTCAGAGCTTTGGAATATAGAAAGATATCGATCCCACATGGAGGTTATGCTTATATAGTCTTGGGTATTTTCTAAATCTCAGAACAATGTCAGCAGGCGTATTCAAAGATGGTTGTCACGATTATCTCCTAATGGGGTTATCAATAATATAAAGAGACTAGTGCAAGAGGAGTCACCACTAGGACTGTCGGACGTCAATGTTAGGGTAGAATTCTTACGTTGAATTGGCTTTATTAGGGAGAGATTGTCGCATCTAAAATATTGAAATCATGGCCAACTATCATCATGCCACTCATCTAACGTATCCCGTGCTTAGCTCCACCATCGTGGCTGGCCACACACGCGATCCGTGTATTACGATCGACAACTATTCTCAATCTCTACTCACGTTACTATCGTGGATAGAGCTTTGATCTGTGTATTGGTGGCTCTCATTGACGCTACTATCGTAGTCATCAATTAGTAATATAGGATGTCGGTAATTCCCATCAAAGTGTGTGCCATTATCGTGGTCACGAACCCTAATTGGATTCACTAACATACCTAATTAATTTCATAGTATATCCTTCCAAGAAGTATGAGCCACTATCGTGGTCACGAACCCTATTTGAAATCTCCTACAAACGTGGCTGGATCAACCAAAACACATCCCATTTATACCAAACCAACACAAAAATCCTAATTTTACATAAAACCTAAGATCCTAGGGCTAATTTATTAGCCCTAGATAAAACTACTCATTGATCATAGAAATAACAATGGAAAATTCAATAAAAGCAAGAGAGATCATCATCGCAATATAAGACATTAAAGCAAGCAATAGAAAGAAATCGTTACCCAAAACGTCGTAGATCGATAGACAATTACAGAGAATTAAGATCGCAAGATTCCAAGCAAAAGCAATATATAAAAATCCAATCTTTGTCTTCTACAAAATTGCGACGGTTATAAAAACTCTCTAAGAAAACTAAACTAAAATTAAAACTAAGGAAAATAACTTGCTCTCTCAAAATAGGGTAAAAATTGTGCTTATATACAAGGGGATGGACCCCACAAAAATCTAAAGATATAGGTAATTGGGCCCACTAGTAAGTCAGGTCGCAGCGCCCTACTCGGTCGAATAGCAGTGCCGCTCGGTCGAGATAGACACGCGGCTCCTCTTTGCTACTTCTTTGGTTCTGGGTTGATACGGGCTACTCAGTCGAGCTACAGTGGTCTTGAAATGTCTTCAAAATCAGCATACTGTTTTGGTTGTGCTCGGTCGAGTCGACATGCTTGCTCAGTCGAGTCGACATGCTTACTCGGTTGAGCTACAATGGATGGAGAAACCTTTGAAATCTTCACTCTGTTTTGATTCCACTCGGTCGAGCAGCTGGTCTGCTTGATCGAGTGGCCTTGGGCTCTCGAAATTTTGCTAAGTGTTGGTAGCTGCCGAGTTGTTCTGACCGAGTAACATGTCTGCTCGGTCGAGCGGGGTGTATCCAATCTGCTGGGGTTTCAAGAGTATCATCTCGATCGAGTGCTGAGCAACTCGGTCACCGAGCTGCCTGGGAAAACAGCTCCCAAGCCTCTAGAGCTTTAAAATCTCCTTCTCTTCTCCTCCTCTTCTCCTCCTCTTCTCCAATCTTCTTCTTCACCTTACCGAACACTTGTTGGACCTGGCCAATGATGTTCCGGATGGCTCGGATGTGTCTATGTCTTATAATTTCTCCAATTTCCTCCAAAGTTCCTGAAAATCCATAAATCTATACGAAACTTGAATATAACGTTACAAGCGCGATAATATATGAAAATGTAAACTTTGAAAGGCGAAAATGATATGAAATGATGCAGTAAATGCGTGGAAAATATGGACACATCAAGGACCTAGAAGAAGCAAGGGTTGTTGGTATATTCAAGGGAGAATGGGTTCTACTTCTTTCGGTTTCGAAGTAAAGATGATTGTGAAGCTGTGCTATTCGGTGGGCCTTGGCTCTTTGATGGTAGATTAGTGGTGTTGCAGCAGTGGTCTCCTAACATTGGCTATGAACGTAACATGCTCTAGTCAGTGCCAATTTGGGTTCAGTTCCCAAATCTTCCGCTCAATCTGTGGTCGCTGCAAATACTTAATATAATAGCATGTGTGATAGGTATTCATATCTGCTTGGACAAAGCCACAGCATTGATGGACAGACTGGCATATGCTTGATGTCTGGTTGAGGTCTCTGCTACTGCTCCCTTGCCCTAATATGTTACAATACAGATTGAAGAAGGCTCAACCTTCAGAGTTGAGGTTCAATATGAAGTTGAACCCCCACTATGCGATAAGTGCTGCTACTTTGGTCATTTGGTACAACAATGCTCGTCTTCAGGTTGCTCATCGTCTTTTGCTGCTGGGAATAAGGAGGGGTTGTAGGACATCAAGGTTGTGGAAAGTAAGGGTTTACTAAACTCTGAAAAACAAATTCCAATGTTAGACCCATCTTCTATCTATTTGGCCTCTGAGAAGAGTGAGGTTCGATGTGGGCTTGAATTGGGTGATATAAGACATAACCATAGCATGGACAGCGGGGACAACTCTAAGGGCGATGGTGATGTTGCGGCTATAACAGAGTTGGGTACGAGGAAGGGGTTTGCTGGCAATGGTGAAGGCCAATGTAATTTTGTGTCGAATGTTGAGTCGAAAGTATTAATGAATACTGAGCTGTCGGATGGGTTCGGTAAGGGGTTTAACGTTGAGACTATTTTCTTGCTGACAATTTCCATTAATAGAAGATTTCACAAAAAAAAATGAAATACAACTAGAATCTTCTCACTCAAATCATAAATACAATAACAGACGAGTAAAGATAACAGCTCATCTGGGAGCCCGACCTCAAAACTCCACGTTTTCTACTGGGAACTCGGTCCCTTCGTAGATCGGCGCCTCTCCGTAGGTCGGCTCGCCACATGTGTAAAACCACAATATAGAAAATATGAAGTAGACAGTATTTACAATAGTATTCAGCTAAAACATTAACATGCAGACCTAACCATGGCAGTTAAAGTCTAAACAGCGTGATCAGCCGAGCTAACACATGAAGGTCAGATTGAAGGTCTAGCATTAAATAGTTTTTAGTTATTTATCTCATAGTTAAAAGACTGTAGGGTGGACTGAGAACACCTCGTACCACGAGTAAGCTTACCCGGGCCAAATACACCTTCCTGGTGAACCATTCGTTCAGTCACCCACTTGGTCCAAAGAAGTGTAGTAAGGAACCAGTCAATAACAAGCATGCAACAGGACAATGGTCTCAGTCGCCTCGTCCATTCTTTAATTACGAGCATCCAAAACCACATGTGTCTCATTTTAGTTCTATCTCAATAGTTCGGTTACAGTCTGTTGACTATCCAACTTAAGTTGCAAATAGGGTCGTACATTCAATAGATCGGTATAAGTAACCATCATTTCAGTATAGTAATAGTTCGGTACTTCAATATCAATATCAATATCAGTCCACATAGCCTTACTACACAACTTAGTCATTATATCAATTCGGAAGTTCGTTAATCTACAGTACGATAGTTCGGTTAGTAGTCACAATTAACACAGTTCATATCCAAAACAATACCATATATAAATATTGCATAACTGAAAGATAACTTTAAAAGTAAACACAGCTCGGATCAGATTCTAGCTCGGTACGTATTCTATCAACATGACTGTTATGCCAAGCCCAGAGGCTGACAGTCCATCATCAAAAAACAACTGGAAAAACAGGACAACCGTTCAAGTGACAGATCATCAGTCAAAGGTTCAGTCCAGTAACAACAAGTCAAGTTGGTAACAGACGAAAGGCAAACACAATGGGTTAGAAAGAGATCAATTCATCAGTAATAGGTCGGCCAATGGTTTAGTTGGCAATACAGTTCAATAACAGAGTAGGTCGGTCAAGCCAAGCAAACCAAAGCAACATTCAGAACAAGCCACCGGCAGAACTATTCAGTCATCAATATAAAGTCAAGTCGATATATCGGATCAACTTCTCAAGCGGGTCGAGAGTTGTGATACAGATCGGCAAGCAATCAAGTAAGGTTAGTAATGGCTATAAACCAAGTTAAACTTGCAGCACAGACTGAGTCAATAAAACTAGTTAGTTCGATGCCCTCAATTGTTTATGGTCAAAACAGTCTAAGATGGTAACAGTCAGGTCGGTCGATGGATCAATAAACCGATCAGGCCAAACAGTTTGGTCGTCAATAGTGTTGATTAGGTCGGCAATCATATAAAACAAGTCGATAGGTACAAATTTCTAATCTGTAACTATGGCTATGGCTGAGCTATAAATGGATAAAGCCTCACGTATACGCGGCACACAATTCAGTCAGATAAAAGGTAAAGAAGTAGAAAAACAACGAGGGCCGCCAGAAGACATAGAGTGTCGATGGATCCTCAGAGAGATAGGTCTCTCAAGAGATCACACCTGAATCATCATTATCTTTGTACAAACTGTTGGATCATGTAGATAACAAACGAAAACACTAGGGATGATTAGTGTTTCTTAAATTCAATGCATGAGAAGACACCTTGACTGGGTCAGGATTCGCCTTACTCGGTGGGCCTCAAAGATATTGGGCCGAGGCGTTCCATTCTGCATGGACCTCGGTCCTCAAGTAGAGTTTATCTCTCCGCTCCGTGGGCGGACCCATGCATTGACCGGGCTAAACCCATTTCAAGCAGGCCGGAACCTCATTTAATGTTCTTGAACGAACCTACAAGCTCATGTCTGAACTGGATATCTATACATAACAATCTATATCCAGTATTTTTCTTTGGATATCTATACATAACCTCATTTAATGTTCATGTCTATTTTAAAGCATTTGCCATCATTAGTTGTTGGAAAGAAAAAAAGAAAAAGCCCTAAGAGAAAAGAACAACTGCCATCAACCTTTTTTATCTTAAAAACACAAACAAAAAATGCCTTGAGAGTTGTAATGGTCAAAGACTCAAGAGCTGTAACCTTCAGATAGGGTCGGCATATTCGGGTGTCGTACCGGGGCGGACGGGTGGAACAGAAATAAATAAGGAGGACTGACCGGTTTGACAAGTCAATCATTTTATTTTAGTCGATTAGTTTATTCTAAGCTTAAATACGGTCAAAAGAAATACCGATGTACCAAAAAAATATGGTCAAAAGATTAGTATGAAAAATAAGACGCATTGCCTTTGGGAGAAACCTCCTCCAGCTAAAACCCGGTGTGATCTGACCTGAGCTACAGTCATGTTTCAATAATAATTTCAAGATGTCAACTTTTTATTATCTTACAAAAAACACAAAAAGCCTTCGCGTTTGTAATGGTCAAAGCTTTAAGACGTGCAACCTTTAGATCGGACAGGCAGATCCGGGTATCATGCCGTGTGGCTGGCGGACTATAAGAAAAGAAAATAAACGAGTTAAGTCCTTTATTTTATCTCATTCGATTGGTGTTATTCTAAGCTTAAATCTGATCAAAAAAATTAGTAGGAAAAAAGGACACGATGCCTTTCGGAGAAACCTTGTATCCTTCCAGACACGGGTATCTTCACAGGAAACTATAACGGTGCAGGTCATTCAGTTATCAGTGAAAACAGAATAGTATCACAACAAGAAAATGCCATATAAAATGATACTCAATGTCCATTAATAAAAGATTTTACAAAAACAGTGAAATACAACTGGAATCTTCTCACTCAAATCATAAATACAATAACAGCCAAGTACAGATAACGGCTCCCCCCTGGGAGCCCGACCTCAAAACTTTGCGTTTTCTACTGGGAACTCGGTCTCTTCGTAGATCGACGCCTCTCCGTAGGTCAGCTTGTCACCTGTGTAAAACCACAATATGGAAAATATGAAGTAGACCGTATTTACAATAGTATTCAGCTAAAACATTAACATGCAGACCTAACCATGGCAGTTCAAGTCTAAACAGTGCGATCAGCCGAGCTAACAGATAAAGGTCAGATTGGAGGTCTAGCATTAAATAGTATTTAGTTATTTAGCTCATAGTTAAAAGACTGTAGGGTGGACTGAGAACACCTCGTACCACTGGCAAGCTCACACGGGCCAAATACACCTTCCTGGTTCAAACAAATTTAGTAAAGAACCAGTCGTTCAGTCACCCATTTGGTCCAAACAAGTGTAGTAAGAAACCAGTTAATAACAAGCATGCAACAGTACAATGGTCTCAGTCACCTCGTCCATTCTTTAATTACAAGCTTCCAAAACCCCATGCGTCTCATTTTAGTTCTATCTCAATAGTTCGGTTACAATCTGTTGACTATCCAACTTAAGTTGCAAATAGGGTCGTATGTTCAATAAATCGGTATAAGTAACAATCATTTCAGTATATTAATAGTTTGGTAGTTCAATATCAATATCAATATCAGTCCACATAGCCTTACTACACAACTTAGTTATTATATCAGTTTGGAAGTTCGTTAATCTACTGTACGATAGTTATGTCAGTAGTCACAATTAACACAGTTCATAATTAAAACAATACCGTATATAAATATTGCATAACTGAAAGATAACTTTAAAACTAAACACAGCTCGGATCAGATTCTAGCTCGGTACTTATTCTATCAACATGACTATTTTGCCAAGCCTAGAGACTGACAGTCCATCTACAAAAAACAACTGGAAAAACAGGACAAAGGTTCAAGTGACTGATCAACAGTCAAAGGTTCAGTCCAATAACAACAAGTCAAGTTGGTAACAGACGAAATGTAAACACTGTTTGTTCTTGGGTTCAAGACTAATGTTGTTTTGATGATGATCAATACATTATGTGAGAGTGCTAATCAATCTTATATTTTAGTCTCAGTTTATCTTAATGATTATATATTGATGAGACAAAGCATAATTCTTGGAGGATGATGCAATGGAAATTTTAAAGACCTCCAAGAGTGATCGTGTGCTCAAGCTTGGATAAAGTCATGAAGATCATCTAATGAAGCCAAAGCTTGGAGCATGATGATGAATGGACATCAAGAGTAGCAATGCCAAAGCTTGGAGCTTGATGAATAAAAGCTCATTAAGAGGTGCCAAAGCTTGGAAGATGTTAGGGAGCATCAAGGTATCATGTGCTTGAAGACTTAGACTCTAGGAGATGCATATGTAATCCATGTAATTTCAATTACTTGCATTTCTCTTTTTAAATCTAGGGGTAATGTAATGCCATGAAAGATGGTATACTCATTCATGCATATGCATTTTCCATCTTAGTGAGCCTTAAGATTATCATAGAAATCATCCCAATAGGTTCACCATGCCTTAAACTCAAACTGGAGTTTTTTACTCTCCTACAGTCGACTGATGAAGGCACGATAGGCGACTGTATGACCTCTAGGCACCTGGCCAACCTTTTACACCCGACTGGTGTGCACAGCTCAAGTCAACATTTCTTGACTCTATCTTGAGCTATTTGAGACATACGATAGACGTTCATATTACAGGCGCATGTCTTCCATCAGGAGCCTGGGATTTGTTCTCTAGTCGTTTGTGTGCCAAAGTACGTAACTTGCATTCTCTGGGTTTCAACCCACTTTGCAAGTCAGTCGACTGATGAGAAATTTTTAGTCGCATGTCAAATTACAGGCGCCTGAGAATTGGTCATCTATCTTCTGAAGGCGCTAGTGCAAAAGTTGCATTTTTCTCAGCTCATTTCCATCCCATGTGTCAATCGCCTGCTGAAGGATATTCAGGCGCTTCACCTTGTACAATCGCCAGTGTAGTCTTCTACAGTTGTCTGTCCTGGCTCAGATTATAACCGTTGGGATCTTTATAGCCGTTGACCAGTCGACTGTCAGTTGTTCATCATTCGACTGTCTGTGCCGTAAACTGCCAAAATCTAGCCGTTGCAGATTTATTCCCTTTGGGGTTTTGGTTGATTTTATGGGCTTTTCTTGGCTTCCTTTATATAGGAGATGGCTTAGTTTATTTAGAACTCTTGAAAGGTTTAGGAAATCATAGAAGATCATTTAATCTCTTCTCTAAGCCACCCCTCCCTCATTCCCTCTTATAGCTTCACTCTTATGATATAGCATCTAAGCTCTGGGAATTTCTCCAAGGGATTTCAAGCTCATTCTTTTTCTTGGAGAACATCTTTCTGCTTTTCATTCATACACTCAAGTGAGAAGTGCTAGGGTTTATTCCTAGAAGAGAGAAAGATCATCAAGTGCATACAAAGCAAATCTCAAGCACTTGGCCATCCACACTTGCATGCCTTCTTCACATTGGTAAGATCATTTCAAGGCATAGGTAAGTGTTATTTCGTTTCATCTTTTGTGAAACCCCTAATTCTCTTTGTAGGGATTAGTCACTCTCTTTGTGAGAATTACTCTCTGTGTGAGAGTTTGAGTCTCTCTGTGTGAGAGCTTGAGTCTCTCTGTGTGAGAGCAAAAGTCTCTTTGTGTGATAGCAAGGATTTCTTTGTGTGAGAATCCAAAATCCTCTGTGTGAGGTATCTCTGTGCGAGATTGTATTCACTTCTCTTTGTGAGTATTATAGTAGATATTGATGTGGCTGGACGTACCGAAGTATGGGGAACCATGATAAAATCCTTATGTTTGCGTTTGCTATTGTTGAGCATACTCTTTAATTTCCGCTGCTTATTGTGCTATAATTTTAGTAACTTTTAATTAAGCACTTTGCTTGCATATACACTATTCACCTCCCTCTAATGTATTGTGTAGCCCCCTCCAGGTCATAGGAAGTGATATCAGAGCCTTGGTTTGCTGGCTTTTGCAAGCATGACTTCTAAGTCCCAACAACATCCTCCCAAGTTCGATCCGGAGAACTACACTTAATGGAGGAGCAAGATGATCAATCACCTCAAGAAGAACAATCTCTTGGATGCGATGACTTCGGATGTCTCGGATTAAAACTTCGTGATGGATGTCCATGCCAAAATAGCTTTATGCATCTCCACGTGGGACCATGAAAATGAACAAGTTGGATGCATGGAGATGGCACATGAAATGTGGAGCTATCTTGAGACTAAGTACACCGGAGGTGATGAGATTGAGTCAAGCGACCATGAGGTATCTCAAACTCAATCCTCTTATGAGCATATTAGTGTAAGTTCTAAAAATTTATTAAATGCTCATTAGTGTAGTGCATATTCTCTTTATGATGACGTACATGATTGCACTACTTTGCATGCTACTCATAAGTTTTTAATTGAATATTTGCATGCTAAGAAAGAAGGATTTCTTTCTCTAATTCGTGAGCTACGTAAGGAGAATGCTTCACTTAAACGTACTCAGGTTTTGGATTGTGACTCCATCATTCTTGAGGGAGATTCTCAAATTAACACTTTGAGAAATGAGACATCGGCTCTCAAATCTCAATGTCTTGAGCTTAGCTCACGTCTATCCGATGGGATGACGACATTTCTTCACATTTGAAGAAATGTGAGCTATTGTCTTCTCAACTTTTGAGTAAAGACAAGGTTGTGGGTTCCTCTAATTTGAGAGTGACCAAAACAAGCTCTTCCTCTAGAAGCACCCAAAACAAATTCGTGGGGGAGCCTTCTAAGGTATTATTCACATCCAAGTCTTCTTTTGGCCAAAAACAACTTTAAATATTAAGCCAAAGAAGAATCATGCATATATGTACACCTCATTACATAAGAGTCTATTCAAACACCTATTGGTATGAATGCTTCTTCATATGTTGATATGCATGATAAATCTACACATAGGAATAACTTACTTTGCTTGCATGCTAGAATTGATGCTAAAACTTTGCATGATTCACATGTTCCTATGCATGGTAGAAATGCTTGTGAGAATGTTTCAAATGCTAAATTGCATGTTTATCACACGGAGCATGCCAATGTTTATGTTCCATGTCATAAGCGTGAATCCTCACCTCCTACTCATGCCTTATCTAAACTTCTTCTAAAGAATCCCAAATTACTTTCTTTGTGGATGCCTAAGAATGTTACTAGGCTTGATAGGAATGGGTATATAAAATCATATATTCGTCATGTTATATTTTCATATGACTATATACGAAAACCAAACTCCACTTTTGTTTGGTTTCCATTTTGCTAGCTAGCACACTCACAATGTTTTTCATTGCTTGGGTACCATGCTTGTATGTTTATACTTTGTACCCATATTTATGTGAGTATGTCCATTACTCCCATTTTGCATGTTTTGTATGATTATGGGGATGTATTGAATTTTTGCTTGCTAACATTATTTTTCCATTCATATGTCACATTGAATGTCATTCACATTATGTTTGTGCATATGGGGTGGTTATTTCTCTTTCCCTTGGTTTTTCTATTTGGCTATTACCCATCTTTTTGATATGTCAATGGGGGAGAGAACTGTGTTATGTAAAAATATACCTTATGCTTTTTTATTCATTATTATTAATTGATGTATTTTTGCATAACATCCACCAATATGATTTGTGCTTTGCATGTTTATATTTTGTGCACATTTGCATATTGATTGGGGTAGTTTGTTAACACATATTATTTATTTCAACGTTTATTATATTTTGACATAATGGCTTGTCACCATCAAAAGGGGGAGATTGTTTGTTCTTGGGTTCAAGACTAACGTTATTTTGATGATGATCAATACATTATATTAGTGTGCTAATCAATCATATGTTTTAGTCACAGTTTATCTTAATGATAATATATTGATGATATAAAGCATAATGCATGGAGGATGATGCAATGGATATACTAAAGACCTCTAAGAGTGATGGTGCCAAAGATTGGAAGATTTTGGGGAGCAACAAGGTATCATGTGCTAGAAGACGCAGACTTTAGGAGATGCAATATGTAATCCATGTAATTTCAATTACTTGCATTTCTCTTTTTGAGTCTAGATTATTGTAATGCCTTGATAGATGGTTTACCCATTCATGCATATGTATTTTTCATCTTATTGAGCCTTAGGATTATCATAGAAATCATCCCAATAGGTTTACCATGCCTTAAACTTAAACTGGAGTTTTTGGCTCTCCTACAGTCGACTGATGAAGGTATGACAGAATACTGGATGACCTCCAGGTGCCTGACCAGCCTTCTACACTCGACTGGTGTGCACAACTCAAGTCAATATTTCTTGAGTCTATCTTGAGCTATTTGAGACAGACGACTGATGTTTATATTACAGGCACATGTCTTCCATCAGGCGCCTGGGATTTGTTCTCAGTCACCTGTGTGCCAAAGTACGTAACTTGCATTCTTTGGGTTTCAACCCACTTTCCAAGTTAATCGACTGATGAGAGATTTTCAGTCGCTTGTCAAATAACAGGTGCCTGAGAATTGGTCATCTAACGTCTGAAGGCGCTAGTGCAAAAGTTGTGTTTTTCTCAGCTCATTTCCATCCCATGTGTCAGTCGCCTGCTAAAGGATATTCAGGCGCCTACACCTTGTACAGGCGCATGTGTAGTCTTCTACAGTCGCCTGTCCTGGCTCAGATTATAGACGTTGAAATTTTTATAGCCGTTGACCAGTCGACTGTCACTTGTTCATCAGTCGACTGTATGTGCTGTAAACTGCCAAAATCTAGCCGTTGCAGTTTTCTTCCCTTTGGGTTTTTGGTTGGTTTTATGGGCTTTTCTTGGCTTCCTTTATACATGAGATGGCTTAGTTCATTTAGAACTCTTGAAAGGTTTAGGACATCATAGAAGATCATTTAGTCTATTCTCTAAGCCACTCCTCCCTTATTCTCTCTTAGAGCTTCACTCTTATGCTATAACATCTAAGCTCTGAGAATTTCTCTAAAGGATTTCAATCTCATTCCTTCTCTTGGAAAACATCTTTCTTCCCTTCATTCATACACTCAAGTGAGAAGTGTTATGGTTCATTTTTAGAAGAGAGAAAGATCAACAAGTGCATACAAAGAAAATCTCAAGAACTTGGTCATCCACACTTGTATGCCTTCTTCATCACATTGGTAAGATCATTTCAAGGCATATGTAATCTTATTTCGTTTCATCTTTTGTGAAACCCTTAATTCACTTTGTGGGAATTAGTCACTCTCTTTGTGAGAGTTACGCTCTGTGTGAGAGTTTGAGTCTCTCTATGTGAGAGCAAAAGTCTCTCTATGTGAGAGCAAGGATTTCTCTGTGCGAGAATCCAAAATCCTCTGTATGATGTATCTCTACGCGAGATTGTATTCACTTCTCTTTGTGAGCATTATAGTGGATATTGATGTGGCTGGACGTACCCAAGTTTGGGGAACCATGGTAAAATCCTTGTGTTTGTGTTTGCTATTGTTGAGCATACTCTTTAATTTCCGCTGATTATTGTGCTATAATTTTTGTAACTTTTAATTACGCACTTTACTTGCATCTACATTATTAACCTCCCCTCTAATGTATTGTGTAGCCCCCTCCAGGTCCTAACAAACACAATGGGTTAGAAAGAGATCAACTCATCAGTAATGGGTCGGCCAATGGTTTTGTTGGCAGTACAGTTCAATAACAGAGTAGGTCGGTCAAGCCAAGCAAACCAAAGCAACATTCAGAACAAGCCACCGACAAAACTATTCAGTCATCAATATAAAGTCAAGTCGATAGGTCGGATCAACTCCTCAAGTGGGTCGAGAGTTGTGATACAGATCGGTAAGAAATCAAGTAAGGTTAGTAATGGCTATACACCTAGTTAAACAAGCAGCACAGACTGAGGCAATAAAACTAGTTAGTTTGATGCCCACAATTGGTTATGGTTAAAATAGTCTAAGATGATAATAGTCAGGTCGGTCGATGGATCAATTAACCGATCAGGTCAAACAGTTTAGTCGTCAATAGAGTTAATTAGGTCAGCAATCATATAAAACAAGTCGATATGTACAAATTTGTAATCAGTAACTATGGCTGAGCTATAAATGAGATAAATCATCTCGTATATGCGGCACACAATTCAATCAGATTAAAGGTAAAGAAGTAGAAAAACAACGAGGGTCGCTAAAAACATAGAGTGTCGATGGATCCTCAGAGAGATAGATCTCTCGAGAGATCGCACCTGGATCATCATTTTCTTCATATAAACTGTTGGATCCTGTAGATAACAAGCAAAAAAACACTAGGGGTGATTAGTGTTTCTTAAATTCAATGCACAAATAAAAACTTTACCATCGAATTTAGCATAAGTTGCTTGATAGAGTTACATACTCAAGAACTTAATCATGCTCCCTATGATTTTGAATCTTTGAAATGAACGAGAGAATCTGTTTTCCGAAGAAAAGAGAAGTCGGAGTATAAGTAAAAGCTTTCCAATTTAGTCTCCGCTTTCCTCTACACCCCTTCATTCTAGAAGTTTTGATTTTCTTAGAGCTTGCGTAGCCCCCTCCGAAGAAAAGAGAAGTCGGTCGATGATTTTCTACAATATTCACCCTCCTCTAGTGTATTGTGTAGCCCCCCTCCAGGTCCTAACAAACACAATGGTTTAGAAAGAGATCAATTCATCAGTAATAGGTCGGTCAATGGTTTTGTTGGTAGTACAGTTCAATCTATGTCTTTTCGCGATAATTATATCCGTTGTTTGTAGATAAGACTAACGGAGCGCACAGAAAGGTGGACCCTGGACTGGGTCAAGTTTGGAGGGAACAACGGAAGAAGAAAAGAAGTACTGAGGGATCAAGCGCCCGGTCTCCCCTTCCTATCAGTCAGAGCTCTTCTTCCGAGGATGTAACTACCGGTGTTTGTAGCTACGATGGAGTCCAATGTTATCATGTTATGCCTATCATTATTGTTATCTTTTACGTCATTATGTTTTATATTCTTATATTAAGTTAGCTAACTATAAATATATTATAATTATTTTTCTAAATTCAAATTTTCAAAATGTTTAAGTTTCATTTCGAACTTCAACAACTTTCAAATTCAAATGTTTAAATTCCATTTCAAATTTAAAAATTTCAAATAGATTCCTAATTTAATCCTAATAAAACATATAGCTAATTAGGTATATTCTCTAATCAAATCCCATTAATCTCTCCTTGATTATTATCAAATCAATTCAAAATCTTTCCATTTTTCCTTAGCACTAACTCCTACCAAAAGAGAACCCTATCATATTTGTACAAACATAACACAGCCCTAATACCCCATGTACAAACCATCTCCTCCCCTACAAAAATAAAATAAACCAAAGGAAACTCTCCCTCATCTTTCCAGCCGTTGTTTTTCCATCTCCTTCCAAACTTCGATAGGAAAAGCCAAACCTCAGCCACAATATTTTCTCCTACACATTCCACTCCTCATTTCATCAGAAAAGCCATTTCTATCTCCATCTTCCTCCATCAATCCAACAAATCTTTATCCATCTTCTCCCACATTCCCCTTGGGCCCAACCCACGGCCGCCGCCACCGGCGACCCGCTACTGGCCGCCCCCATAAATAGCTCCGACCACCTCACTGCCTCCCGTGCCACCACAGATCTCCGGCGACAACCAAGGCAGCCCCACCTTCCTCCCCTATCAACTCCACCGCAAGACCCACTCGCGGCCACCCTCTCAGCCGCAACCCCACCTGCTTCTTCCTCGTCGTGAGCCCCCTCCGATGCCGTTTCCTTCTGCCTACCCCAAAGCCCGCTCGCCTCCCACTGACTCCGACCCGCCTCCCCTACGGCGGAGAACCGCTGGTGCCGCCGTCCCCCGCCCGCATCCGGCGCCGCCATCCGAGAGCGCACGATCACCCCCCCGGCTCTCCGTTGCATGCACGAAGGAGGTGAGTTATGATAATACGTAGTAACATACGCATACGTATGTTAGAGTATTTTAGTATTTTATAAAATATTATACGAGGATAATTGGTTTTAAATTTACAATAAATAATATAAGCCTCAGAAAATTGCAAGACCAGCTCCAGAAAATCAGAAATAACATTCTGGACCCATTGGCGCTAGTTTCATCTCAATCAGACGAGTATATTTTCCACAATAAATTCTTAAGCCTAAAATTTAAATACGTTGTTTTCATTTAAAAATTCATAACTTGATATTTTCACGTAAACTGATATGTGAAAAAATATATGTTGTAGTACTCTTCGAGACGGTCGTTTTGACAGCTCACTTGAAACTTTCTGTTGCAGATTGCACCCAGAAGAAATGTTTGAACAAATACGATAACGAATTAAAATTAGTTTTTAAACCCATTTTGAGCTTTTAAAAATTATAAAAATTACCAAAAGCTTCAGAAAAATATTTCCTCCTTAGATAAAATTCTATTCCTCATATCTAGCCTATATAAAAATTTAGAACGCTTTTCGACACTGTTTCAATCGATTAATAAAATCAAAACGATCAAGTTAAATCGATAGAAAATAATGTGTTCTTTAAACGGCTGTTTCTTGTATTTGCAGGTATCGATTCTCGTGCACCAGCTCCCTTGGAAGCTCTAGCTCCAACCTCGTCTTACTACGATGATCTCGATAAAGTAAGTCACAATGAATTCTAACTTTAGAAATTTAGATAGTGTACTTAATGTAAATACAGCATGCTCGAAGCATGGGATCGGTATCTTAGTTGTTGGACTTCAAACATTGCTCAGGACTGACATTCTCTGTTGAGGCTTCTGCCTTGACTTTTCAACAAGCGAAACTCTTTGGAGTGTTGTTAATGCTACATCTGGAGTGAGACCATTGTGCATAACTCTATTGGTATGTAAGTCTGCCTATCACAACCGCCATTATCATCTTAACCTTTGGAACAATGGATTGGAATACCGTATTGAAACATAATGATTGAATGATATACCGTGTTGACATCATACTGTTGGAACATCATATCGAAATTGAATGCTTGAAAGTAGTTGGCACTGCACTGGGTTTTTGGGGTAACTTATATTAGAGAAAGCGTGGGAGCACCGCGAGCCATCTACACATTGCATCGTACCGTACCGACCGTCTAAAATGAAATGTACCGCTTAAAGTGAACTGAGATCCGCCCGGGTGAGCGCCCCTGTGGTAGGAGATGAGCTCAATGGTTGCACACTATACTTTCCTATATAAGTTACGTATTTTCTAGCTCTACTACTGCCTACTTGTCCTTTTATTGTTACTACATCTACCTGGTTGTCATACTATTGTCATCACATTGCCTGCTAGTTAAAATATTATTGCTACGATATGCCATGCCACAGTTGTTGCTCTTGTACGTTACTTTTGCACTTGCACAGTCACCTTTACTTTATGCATTACATGCACTTTACTTACCACACCTGAGCAGTCACCAGTACTTTACTTATCGCTCTTACATGCATGCCTGCTCTTACCTTACTTTTTACTTGCATGATCATCTCTAATTGTTTGCTATAGCCCATTCCATACTTTTGCACTATTCTATTTCTATTGCTAGAATTGTTGTGACTTACCTATGGTTCCATCTTCGTGGCACCACAGACGCCGCACAGGTTGACATATGAACTTCTGAGTTCGCAGAACCATAGCTAGATCCTGAGACTGTCGACTTTTAGATTTGGAGTGTATGTGTGATGTACTTTCTATGTATTTCCTTTCCTCTTTACTTTCATGTATTTGGTGAGAGAGTGATGTTTGGTGTTGTACTTTCAATTATGAACCGTAATAATGTACGCGGGTTTGAGTATTATTGTACGTCTATGCATCGTGGCAATATTGTTTTCACTGGTAAACTGCAGACCTGCGAATAAATCAAATAAGTAATGGATGTTGAACCGAAAGGACGCGCACGGGGCACGCCTTCCACTCCCAAGCGTAGGAGTGTCAATGCAATAAAAATAACCGGTGGTATCGGGTCGGATCACAGGGACAAGTCGTTCTATATCCACAACATTTTAATCGATAAAGAAAAATAAAGTGTTTTACAACAATCTCAACTAACGATGGATGAGTGAGAAAAAGTGTGGTGAAACCAAAAAAATCCTATCCTAAGTGGCTAGGGTTAGAGAACCAAATGAGGATTTAAGGTAGCAAGGCAAGGAGCATGGGTTGTGAATTCACTAATGTTGGTGTTAATCGAGCCCAAATCACCCACATATAACTCAATTGATTAACCGGCTAAGGAAACTCAATCAGAATATTTAGTATTCAAGAACACGGAAATTTGCACTAGGGATGGATATATTATCATGACACTAATTAATTTAGGAGCATGGATTCATCTCGAATTGTACCCTCTCGAGACTTAACCAATTAAAGTTGTGCCCTAATTACACATCCAACATTAGCAAGATAATAGGCAAGAGGGAATTAGGGCTAAGATAAGCAACCAAACACAATGAATCACAACCCAAGCAAATTAACACTACCCAATCATCATGAATCAAAAGATGGAATTTTCATTCAAAGTTAACCCAAATTCATTACAATAGGGAGACATCAAAATACAAAGAGGAAGAAGAAAAATTTCATCCAAGCTTTCACCAAATGAGTCCTAGCCTCTTCGAATTTGCTCCTCAACCAAGCTTCTCCACCATCCAATGGCCTCCAAGCTCCTCCATAGCCTTTGGGGAAGAAGACTCCCCTCCAAGCCCTAAAAAAACAAAAAAAGCCAGCCAAAAAAAAGCACAGCCCCCTCTTTGGCGAATTTTTGCTATAGGCCGCAATAAGGGCCAAAAAAGGGTCTCGGGTCGGGCGCGTGGGGCGCCCGACCCGCGGGCGCTGAACGCGCCTGCAATCAGGGCGGGGCACCCAATGTCGGAGGGGGCACACGAAAAATGCGTGCCCCCAGCCGCTTCTTATTATTTCGGGGCGGGCCGGCTGCTGGGACGGCCCGCTCCGCGGTAATTTTTTTAAATTTTTTTATTAATCAAACAAGCGGCCCGCACAGCTTGGAAGCGGGCCGGCCAGCGGGCCGGCCCGTAAATATGGCTATATATATATTTAATTTTTTCTTCTTTAAAAATTACAGAATAGCTTGTAAGCTCCAAATAATCTCCAAAAATAGCCCGGAGCTCCCAAAAATTTTGGAAACGTTCCAGAAAATCCAGAAAAATCCCAGAAGTACCTGAAAAATAAGGGGAGCACAAATTAGTTCATAAAAACTACATTTTATGTATAAACTAGAGATAGGCTTTAATAATTCACAATATCACAAATACGCCCGTATCAAGCCAAAATTAACATGATATACACATAAAATGCCCAGAAATAGGGGAAAATATGCAATTTATATCCCAATCACACCCCCCAACTAGCTTTTTGCTCGTCCCTAGCAAAATATGCGATAAATTCGGATAAAATTGAAAACATGCACCAACACTCACGATATCATCATGGCATACACAAAATAGTATTTCCACTTGATTCCAAAGCCAATATACACAATGTATGAAAGTAAATAACAAATGACATTCTCCGCAATCCAATTCAAAGAAAAGTAATGTAATAAGCACAGTATCACATATATCGGGATATATCGCAAATGACAAAATTTCTAATTTTCATGAAAATGGCCAAACAAAATAAATTCTTCTAAGTGGTGGAAGATGAGATTGCATCACTCATGTTGCTTATTCTTTCATTTATTCATTCTTTTTTCTTTTTTTTTCTTTCTCCTTTTTTTTGTTTTTTTGTGTTTGATGTTTATGTTTTGCATTCATGTGATAACGCTATGAAATGCAAACACGACCACCTTTGCATACATGTGATGACGCTATATAGGCAAATGGATGGAATGATCCCCTAAATCTCATTTTTGGCTTCCTCCCCAATGTTTCGTGGGGAACCAGCTACTCAATTTGATTAGAAAGAAACATTCACTTATATTAGCTCTTTTTTTCATTCCAAACATAAGTTATCAACTCATCCACCCACTTCTAAGAAGAAAACAAATCATACACAATTGGCCAAATCCAATCCAATTAAAAACTAAGCCATGCATCCCAAGTCATGCAATCACTTATACCAAACTATTCCCAAATTATTTCAAAGAGATATCACGACGTATAAAATAGCTTCATACATGGCATATTAGCATTTGACTCCAAATTGGAAAAGAAATGAAAACGTGCCAATCAAACATCGAAGAAGTTGATACCGAAATAATAATCTGAAAAATTTCATGGCATGAAAGCATGTAGGGACTATATAAAGCTAACGACATATGGACAAGGAGGCCAAAATATGATATGCAATGAAAATTCATAGGGTGATGGAAAGATGGAGGTATCTCAAAAAAAATTTAAGCCAAAATCCTAACAATCCTAAAGATTCTAACACTCTCCCCCCCAACTTAAAATAAACATTGTCCGCAATGTTGGGAGAGTATCAGATCTCACAAAAGATCCTAGAAAAGAAAAGAAAAACATACGAAAGCAAACATGCAAAAGCAAACTAACTAACTTTTTATTTATTTACACTATGTAAAGGAAAGAATACACCTTAGCAAATGGCGGATCCAAAATGTATAACGGTTGTGGCAACTGCTCGATCATATCTTTACGCTCCTCCGCGAGCGTATTTGGGGCTAGGCCTCCACCGGCCTCCTTGGATCCAGCAATGCAACTCCCAGCGTCCCCTTGGGATAATATATGTCATGTGGGAGATGAGCTGCATCAATCCAAGTCATGTCCTCATGCCCTGCAAAAGCATTCCAAAACGGGTCGTCAAAACAAATAAAAGAATGTAAATGCAATGAACGACAATCTGAAGCAAAAATATGCGGAAGTGTAAATTGGGCTTCAAAAATGCAAGGCATGAGATGGTGGAAACTTCCCTGAAAAATGTCGCTAGGTGTGGCATGACACTCTGCCTCAGGAGGAGGGGGAAGCGGCTGCAGAGGGAAAACTGGAGTAGGAGGGAGCTCGGGCTCAATATATATCATGTCGCAATCCCCGTCGCTATCCTCTTCCTCGACCTCAATATCAACAATCTCTGCGGCACTCCCTAAGTACTCAACCACCTCGACCTGTGAAGCTAACTCAGAAGTGGATTGTGGCTCAGATCCATGGTGTCCTCAATCTGCTCTCGGCCATCATGCACATCCGCTTCATCCTCAACCTCAAAGTGAAAATGCATCGTGTCACGGTCGTGGTCGACACAAACTCCATCATCCATCTCCTCTGACTCCTCAAAATGTATATGCTCGAATTCCTCTACTTGGCCCCAATGCACCCTCTTCACATGTTTCTCTTGGTATTCCATAGGGTCGCAATGGAATGAGCCCTCAACTGGCTCCTCAAGTTGCTCCTGGACCTGTTGGATCGTGTCCTCATACTCTGCCAGGTCCCTCAGGTAACACCATGAATCCTCGGTCGAATAATCAAAGAACTCCCCACCGCAACTCATCTGCACAAAATCCCGCCCAGAAGGTAGTAATCCTGTGTAGAAGATCTGCAGGAGATGATCCTCGTGAAAGCTCTGGTGTGGACATGCAAGCACCAAATCAGTGAACCTCCGCCAAGCCTGATGGTAGGCCTCCCATTCAGCTTGGCTAAAGCTCGCTATATGATGCTCCATAGCCTGCCGCCCATGTACCTGCTCCAAGAAAATAGGCAAAAATACCTGGAGAAATTCAGCCTGAAATGACAACCAAGTAAAATGTGAGTCCAGAGACAATGAATCAAACCATAATCTAGCATCATCTTGCAAAGAAGAGGGAAAAAATCTAAAGTATATGCAATCATCATCAATATTCCCACCAAGACATGAATACATCCATTCTTCAAATTTTTTAATATGTAAATGAGGGTTCTCCCACTCCGTGCCATGAAAGTATGGCGGAAGTGGGATATCCTCAAAATCAATGTCCGAAAAATCTGAAGATGATGCCATTTTGTTGTAAAAAAAATTTCTCAAAAAAATGAGAATAAACAACCAAACGACTCAATAAGTGGAAAATAAATAAACATAAAGACACACACTAAGAGATAGAAGTATCACAATAAAACGTTCAAAATAAATCAAAAATTGCTAATAATAGAAACAGTTGTCCCCGGCAACGGCGCCAATTTGTTGAACCTGAAGGACGCGCACGGGGCACGCCTTCCACTCCCAAGCGTAGGAGTGTCAATGCAATAAAAATAACCGGTGAGTACCGGGTCGGATCACAGGGAAAATTCGTTCTATATCCACAACATTTTGATCGATAAATAAAAATAAAGTGTTTTACAACAATCTCAACTAACGGTGGATGAGTGGGAAAAAGTGTGGTGAAACCAAAAAAATCCTATCCTAAGTGGCTAGGGTTAGAGAACCAAATGAGGATTTAGGGTAGCAAGGCGATGTGCATGGGTTGTGAATTCACTAATGTTGGTGTTAATCGAGCCCAAATCACCCACATATAACTCAATTGATTAACCGGCTAAGGAAACTCAATCGGAATATTTAGCATTCAAGAACACGGAAATTTGCACTAGGGATGGATATATTATCATGACACTAATTAATTTAGGAGCATGGATTCATCTCGAATTGTGCCCTCTCAGGACTTCACCAATTAAAGTTGTGCCCTGATTACACATCCAACATTAGCAAGATAATAGGCAAGAGGGAATTAAGGCTAAGATAAGCAACCAAACACAATGAATCACAACCCAATCAAATTAACACTACCCAATCATCATGAATCAAAAGATGGAATTTTCATTCAAAGTTAACCCAAATTCATTACAATATGGAGACATCAAAATACAAAGATTAAGAGGAAAAATTTCACCCAAGCTTTGACCAAATGAGCCCTAGCCTCTTCCAATTTGCTCCTCCACCAAGCTTCTCCACCATCCAATGTCCTCCAAGCTCCTCCATAGCCTTTGGGAAAGAAGACTCCCCTTCAAGCCCTAAAAAACAAAAACAGCCAGCCAAAAAAAAGCACAGCCCCCTCTATGTCGAATTTTTGCTACATGCCGCAATAAGGGCCAAAAAGGGTCTCGGTTCGGGCGCATGGGGCGCCCGAACCGCGGGCCCTGAACGCGCCTGCAATCAGGGCGGGGCGCCCAATGTCGGAGGGGGCACGCAAAAAATGCGTGCCCCCAGCCGCTTCTTATTATTTCGGGGTGGGCAGGCCGCTGGGCCGGCCCGCTCTGCGTTAATGTTTATTAAATTTTTTTTATTAATCAAACGAGCGGCCCGCACATCTTGGAAGCAAGCCGGCCCGCAAATAGGGCTTTTTATAAATTTTTTTAATTTTTTCTTTTTTAAAAATTACAGAATAGCTTGTAAGCTCCAAATAATCTCCAAAAATAGCCCGGAGTTCCCAAAAAATCTGGAAAAATTCCAGAAAATCCAGAAAAATCCCAGAAGTACCTGAAAATTAAGGGGAGCACAAATTAGTTCATAAAAACCACATTTTATGTATAAACTAGAGATATCCTTTAATAATTCACAATATCACAAATACGCTGGTATCAAGCCAAAATTAACATGATATACACATAAAATGCCCAGAAATAGGGGGAAAATATGAAATTTATATCCCGAATCAATGGCCCTCCGAGAGCGGGTCGTTTCACGTTGTTACCCCCACCGGTGACGCATTGCACTTGCTCCATGGCACCTTCATTTTGCTCGCTTCCAACTAACATAACTTGGCCTTGGTCTTGCCAATCACTCATGCTTCCTCTGGATGTCGATGTGTTGGGCACTCCATATAACTCGCACATCCTCTTTTCAATCCTTTTCACAACCTTGGAGAGAGAATCAACTTTGTGGTCAACACCGCCACTGCCTTGCTTCATAGATACTTGTCGGCTTCAATGATGACGATGATTGGCCCCTTTCATTAGCCCATTACTGATTGTTGGAGGCCATCTCCTCTAGTAATGATGTGGCATCCTCCGGCGTCTTTGATAGAATAGCTCAGTTGGCCGTGGTATCAATTATCATCTTTGTGTCCGGCCGCAATCCATTGTAGAAACCGTGCACAAGCTCTCAATCATCGATGTTATGGTGGGGGCATTGATGTTGGAGATCTTTAAACTGCTCCCACGCTTCATAGATAGACTCTTGAGACCCTTGCTTGAAAGACATCAAAGAGTTTCTTATCTTCATGGTCTTGGATGGCGAGTAAAATTTGTTGACGAGCGCACTTGCTAGCTTGTCCCAAGTAGTGAATGTCCAATGAGCTTGTGTCCTTAGCCAATATAAAGCTTTGTCATGAAGAGTGAAAGGAAAAATACGCAACTGGATAGCATCATCCGGCACATTCGGCATCTGAAAAGTGGCGTACTTCGCCAAGAACATTTGTAAATGGTAATGTAGGTTCTTTTGAGAATTTCCATGGAAGGGGTCTTGTTACATCAGCACAATAAGCCCCGTCTTTAGTTCAAAGTTCTTGTCAGCTGCCAACTCCAGCATAAGTATGGAAGATGTAGTAGCCGAATTGTTCCAGGTAAGCCTATCCCGGATGGAGACAAGCCTAGCGGTCTGCTATAATCGCTCATCTCTTGTTTCCTCCGCCATTTGGTTCTACTCCAGAATTGATCTCTTTTCTGCTCTCAGCTTCCTTGCAGTGCGCTAGATCTCGGGATCAAATAGTATGTCTTCTTCGTACGACCTTGACCTCGTGTTTATGCACAGAAAAAGAGAAACTAGAAAGATTTGTTAGCGCAATAGAGGATTAAAAGAAAATAAAAATAAAATAAAGAAAGAAAAATAGCTGAGTAAAGAAAATAAAATATTGTCGCCTCCCCGACAACGGTGCCAAAAACTTGATCGCGTCGGGATGTACTCCCAAAATAATGTAGCTTTACCACAAGTGCGCGGTTAAGTGGCAAGCGGGTATTAAATAACAGGGAGGACTAATGACGGTACTCTATTTTAGTTACAAATCTACTTGGTAGAAATTCGTTTGAGAATGGATGGTGTAACGATTGTTCGAGTATCAATGCAAATTCAATGTAATAAAGATGTCTAGGGCTAGGAAATCCCTACTATGGATTTTCAAGTCATCAACGTGAGTTATGAACTACCATGCAATCAAACTTGGTTCAAGGTGAACTTATCGCAACTTTATGGAAAACCTGCGCACGCTGTCACGCTATTGTAAGTCTATAGCAATCTAAATTAGAGCATCGTTGTCGTGCAAGCCTAACCCAAACCACTAGCATTAAGATCAACAATTATGTCCAATCCCAACTCAAGCTCGTTGTCGCGCAACTTGAATTCAGATCTAGATCGTGATAGTTCGTACTCGTCCACCGTCGTGCAACGAATATGAATATATGAGAACAATAAAAATACTAGCTTTGGTCGCTGTCGCACACCTAATCTAGGAAATTTCAATTGTAACCCTAAATCGAATATCTAGGGCTTTCCTTGGACTAAGATCCTCTGTCGAGCTCATGAGATCCAAGAGAAATCCCTATCTATCCGTAGGAAATCGTTCAAGATCTAACCTTTATAACAAGTCTAATATCATGACAATTCAATAGATCTCACAAATCAAACATTAGATCCATAGGGTTCATCACTTTGCCCTAGAGCAAAGGAATTACTCGCAATTCATATTAGAAATCGATAGGGAGACAAGATCAACAACAGAATTCATCATGCAATCAAGATTCAATAAGTGATATAGCATAAAAATCAAACCATGCAAGAGATCAAGACAAAACCAATGTTGCAAAGGAGCTTCAAATAGAAAATTAAGATCAAGTCTTCAATCTCCCGCCAATCCAAAAGTTTAACTACAATTAAAAACTAAGGAAAAATTGTTCTAAGACGTCTATCTGGTCTCCCCTGGGGCTGGAGACAAAACTGAGCTTAAATACATGCCCAAAGGAAACATAAAATACTGACCAAACTACCCCTGTACCGCCAGAAACCCTAGTTTTTCTGACTGGACGTCTACAATACTCGACCGTGTGGGAATCTTACTCGGCCGAGTGAGAATTCTACTCGGCCAAGTATGCCAGTCTGCAGATCATCCAAAAAACAGAGAAGTCGACATGGATTTCTTCAAAATCTTGGCCTCCACTCGGGCAAGTGGAGTTCTTACTTGGCCGAGTGGAATTCACCACTCGGACGAGTACATTATGACACCCAAGCTGGTAGATGTTGTCGTATCAGCTTTACTCGACCGAGTAAGCTGCTTCACTCGGGCAAGTGAGCTACCTCACTCGGTCGAGTGGCGTGTTTCAGAACTCCTTTCTTCTCCTCCTCGCTTCCTCGTTGATTCTTTCGATGTCCTTCTTCTTCCACTCATCCTCCAGTGCCGTTAACTCTCCGATATGATCATGGGCGACGCTCTAGCACATGTGCAAGTCCTCTAGGCTCTAAATTTCTCCCGATTGCTCCATATCTCCTGAAATCAGACGAAAACAAGAAATAGTGAAAAGTATCGAAACATCGTCAAATAATCATGAAAATCACTATATGAGCAATCGAAATTGCATGCAAAAATGCAGAAATAAAGTGTAAAATTTGAGCCTATCAGTTATCAAGCTGATGAGCCCGACGCTGGGAGGTCTTGTGGCAGCCTCGGAGGATGTGGTTGGGCGGGTCGACATGGTCGAGCAGTTCGTCGATCGGGATGTCGACTCGTTGTTTTTTTTCCACAGATGGCGCTAAACTGTTAAGACCAAAATTGACCATGACAGTTGTCAATCTTCCATAGACTCGAAGTGCTGAGTTGGAGTCTCGTCAGCAGCTGGAGTGGGACCCTTGGTTAGAGGAACCAGGGTCGAATGATGGTACTTGGAGATGATATGACCTCCGACCAACCTATGGGCAGCCGTTGCATCGATCGTTCGAGGTTGGAGAGCTCGATGTCGACCTTCGATGTTGGATAGCGACCGTCGATCTGCACCACATGGACTCGTTAGGGGGGTCGGATCTGGGTTTCAACCCAAATCCCCTCCGATGCTTAAGTTAGTGTGGAACTTGTTGAGTATTGGTGTTTCATACCAATATTATTTTGATGATGATCATAACATTATGTTATTGCTAATGACTCTCTTTTTTAGTCTCATAGTTAACATTTCAAGAATATCATTTTTGGAGACTAAACACGTGGTGCAAGGGTGGACATCAAGAGGAGAAGGGACAAAGCTTGGACTCAAGAGGTGCAAAAACTTGGAGATGATGGGGAGCATCAAGGAATCAAGATTGAAGCCATAGACCCTAAGGAAAGCAATGTAATCCATGTAATATTTCATTTATTGCTTTCCTCTTTTTTGAGTCTAGGTTTAATGTAATGCCTTGATAGATGGTCTACTCATTCATGCACAAGCATTTAACCATCTTAGTGAGCCTTAAGATTATCATAGTATCCAACCCAATAGGTTCATCTTGCCCAAAGACTCAATTGGAGTCTCTGGCTCTCTAACAGTCGCCTGCTAAAGGTTTTACAGCCGACTGGGTGATTCCAGTCGCCTGTCGAGCCTTCTACAGGCGACTGTGGTGCACTGCTCAAGTCAACTTTTTTATTGACTCTACTTGATCTTTTTGCATCAGTCGACTGATGTTCAATTTACAGTCGCCTGTGTTTCTACAGTCGCCTGTGAATTGCTCAACAGTCGTCTGTGCGCAACTTGCATTTTTTGGGCTTAATCCCAATTTGCAAGTCAGTCGACTGATGAAGTATTTACAGTCGCCTGTATATTTACAATCGCCTGTGAAATGGTCAACAGTCGTCTGAAAGGCGTAAGTGGGAATATTGCATCTCTCTGTTTATTTCCATCCCCTGCAGCAGTCGCCTGATGAAGGATATACAATCGTCTGTCTGTCTTACAGCCGACTATGCAGTCTTCTACAGTCGACTGTCATGGCTCAGATTATAGCCGTTGGGAATTATTTATCCGTTGGACAATCGACTGTCATGTGTTCATCAGTCGACTGTCGCTGACGTTTCAGCCCAAATTCTAGTCGTTGCAGCTTTTTATTTTTGGCTATTTCCTTGGGTTTTGAGAGTTGATATAGGGTTCCTATATATATGAGAGGGCTGAGATTATTAGAACTTCTTGATGCTATTGAAAATCATTAGAGTTTAATTAAGTCACTCTCAAACTCTCTCATTTCCCTCTTAGAGCTCATTCTCTCCTTCATGCATTGAAGTCAAGCTCAAGGAAAATCATCCAAGTGCTATTCAAGCAAATCTCATCACTTAGAGATCCTCTTCCATGCCTTGCATTCATCTATGAGTAAGCATCTCAAGGCATATGTAAGAGTATTTGTTTTACTTTGTGTTTCTTTGAAACCCTAATTCTCTTTGTGGGAATTAGATATTCACTTTGTCGGAATAACTCTCTTTGTGAGAGTTTGGTGTCCTAGTGTAGGGCTAACCCTAATTCTCTGTGTGGGAGTTAGACCCTTGTGTAGGGTTGGTTTAGTTCTTGTGTAGGACAAAATTCTTTGTGTGAGGTATCTATTTGTGGGATTTGTATTCACTTCTCTTTGTGGGAAATATAGTGAATATTGGTGTGGCTGGACGTATCCAAGTTTGGAGAACCAGGGTATTATCTTGTGTTTGCGTTTGGATTAATTGTGTTGATTAATTCCTTTTTCATTTATTATTCCTCATTTGCACGTTAAATTTTAATTGCACAATTTATTTCCATTACTCTATTCACCCCCTCTAGAGTGTTTGTTGTTAGTATTGCAAGGCAAACGGTCCTTACAGAACTTAAGAAAGAGATGGAGCTTGGTGCAGCTGAGAACGACCCACGGAGGTTCGTCTCATGACTAACGACGCAAGCTCGAATATAAGAATGGTAAAAGTGAGAAGATAGAGTTCTATGTCTTAGACCCCGTACCTTCGTTTGTCGATCTATTCATAGGTAAATCCCCCTTGATGATGTGTAACCGTTCCTCATTGATTGGGACACGATCTTCTCCGAGATTCAGGTAAACGACTGCCCATTTACTCGGCACCATTAACTTTTTCTTGAATGTCGGCGGCAGACTAATGGTTGAATGACCCATTCGTCTGACTAAGCTGTACCCTGCTAAGAGTGCGGGGATAATGGTTCGCGGATGCCAAACGGGCCCGGTATGCGGATACCCAAATTGGATTTGTACATATGCACTAATAGACATATATGAGCTTCATTCTTTCAGTGGCTTTTCTTTTGTATTTAGAAGTTTTAAAAAAATAAACAAATACTGATTTTTTAAAAAATATTGAAACACATATACATCCCTTATTTTAAGGGATATGAGACCAAACACACTCTCCAGTTTTTACATAATACCATAACTATAATTACACAGAATGATAGGAGACGCCTCTAATAACTGCCACGCACACAAACCAGAACCCCATGATGTGTTTGATATTTAATGTTACAAATCCTCAAATTCAAAACCTCTCATATCAATAGCAAGCATGGATCAAACGTCGATTACAACATACAACAACAAAGAACACACATAAAATGAAGTTCATAATTCCTTTACAATCAGCCTTCGATGCACCGATGACCGACTAGAAAGCGAACAAAATCGTCAACATGCTTGTCATGACATTCCTTATTTGCAACGATCTCCATCATCTTCTGCGCTTTCTTTCTGTAAGTCTCACCCTCATCGTCCACCATTACCAATCTGACAGCCTTCGCCACATCTTCCCTTGTGAACGATCCGTCCTCATCGTTCCTCTCCACCTCCACACCCATCTCCTCTTCCTCCATCAGCCGCGCATTGAGCCCTTGGTCATAATTTAGAGGCAACATAACAAGCGGGCGTCCAGACTGAAGACCTTCGATAATCGAACTCCATCCACAGTGCGTCAAGAACCCTCCAACCGAACCGTGGGCCAAGATCTTGACTTGGGGCGCCCAATTCATTACAACCATCCCCAGTCCCACCGTCCGATCCTCGAACCCTTCGGGCAGCAGCTTGGCGTCATTACCTTGCAGCCCGAAAGGTCTTCTGAGTGCCCAAATGAAGGGCAGTTTCGCGGCCTCTAAGCCTAAAGCCAGCTCGCGGAGCAGGTCAATGTTTATAGTACTGTCACTGCCAAGAGCGACATAGACTACCGACCTCGAACTTTGTTGGCTAAGCCACTTCATTATGGCAACCTCAGATTTGTTTCCTTGCTCGTTTCTTTCGCTCACCGAAGGGGGAAGCAGGCCGACGGGCAGGACTGGCTTATTCAATAAGCGAGCGGCCAAACTCAGATATTTGGATTCCAATTCATCGCCACTCCGTATAGCTATCGCTCTGCTGCCTTCAATCACCATTTTGCTACGCTGAGGCTCATAAAAGCCAATAGGGTTGTGTACCGTCAGCTGCTTGATTACTTTTAAGATTTCATGGCGTCTATAGGCGATCTTTGACGGGAAGGAAATCCAGGGCGGGGTTGCAACCAGCCGATCAAGCGGCGGTGGCGACCAGTCCGACGACGAAGACCGGTCCGGCTGCATCGACCAGTCCAGCGGCGGGTTGTAATAGACGTGAGTAGCCGCGGAAGTTGTGACGTAGTAGATGCACGGTATGTTGTACTTCGTCCCGATGGCCGGAATCCAGTGCTGCACGTAGTCTTGCACTATCCAGTCGGGCTTTGGATGAGCCTGTTTGATGAATTCATCGAAAGGCCGTTCGAGGCCATCGATGGCCATCTTCAGGTACGGGGCCTCTTCCAGCGGGAGGTCGGATGTGGCTTCCGCGCCCTCGCGCAGGCCTTCGACTTTCGGGAGGTCGAAGGCGACGAGATCGATGAGGTGGGAGGTCTCAGGAGGGAGTTTCGGGAGCCTCGGCACGTTTCTTGGGGTGGAGATGAATGATATGCGATGGCCTCTTCGTGCCAAGGATTTGGAGAGCTCTAGGAAAGGGAGCATATGGCCAAAGGCTAGCCATGGGAACATTACAATGTGAAGGCCAGTATCGTTTGAACAATCGCCATTAGCAGCCATTATGCTTTCGAATTTTTGTGTCCCGAACCTATAGATCCGGCTGCTCAATTTATAGGAAGAGGCGGTGGGACAAAAAAGAGCTTTGGTCCCTCATTAGTCTTTTAATTTGTTAATAAGAAATAAGTCCGATGATATTCGAAGTTACTCATTTTGCCAACAGCTCTGGGTGTTCACACTGCGGTGGAATTTTTAATGACGGATGGTTCAGTCATCGGTGTTTAGATTGTAGTGGAATTATTAACTAATCAAGTCGTTAACCGACTTTTAGGCCCGCCCTTTCGGACCAGAACGTAATACATTAAATAAAGGCTTACTGTACATGAGTTTGTCCCTAAAATCGCTAAAAATTAGAAATACCACACATTTGAGGGGGAATTATATGAGGCATACAACATTAAAAACCGAAGAATTCAAATTAACGGTCTACATTGTACATTTCCGTTCACAATATCATCTTTCTTTCACAAAAATCTCCAACCCTAAATTCTCAAAATTACTACCAAATTTCAAAACCAAACCCACACAGCATCATGGCAGCCAAAATCACTATCAAAACATGTTACCAAAATCACTATCATTTTCTGAGTTGTCGTGATGTGTGGCGAATCGCTTGAGATCTGAGAGAATAATCTAGCAACCCCCCTCCTCTTTGCATTCTTTTTCGTTTTCTTATTTTCACCTTCCGGTGAACTTCCTATTCGTCTTCCTCGAGGACGAGTAAGAGGTAAGCTTGTGGGATTTTGATGTGTCCATATTTTCCATGCTTTTATTGCAGGCTTTCATAGCATTTTCATCGTCCAAAGTTCACTTTTCTATATATTATCCCGCTTTTCACGATATATTCGACTTTCGTAGAGAATTGTGGATTTTCAGGAACTTTGGAGCGATTCGTAGCAATTATGAGACATGGACACATCCGAGCGATCCGGAGCATCTATGGCGAGGTCCAAAAGGTGTTTGACGAGATGAAGAACGAGATTGGAGGAGAAGAGAAGAAGAGAAGAGAAGAGAGCTCTAAAGGTGTTGTATGCTGAAATTCCAGACTGCTCGGTCGAGTGCTTTAGTACTCGACCGAGCTGCTTTGACCACGTTGAGAATATTTCATGTCACTCGAACCGAGTAGAGCAACTACTCAGTCGGATCAACTCGGCCGGCTACAACTCATTCCAACACTTACCCAATATCGAGAAGCTCAAGAGCTACTCAACCGAGCACTGCAGCTGCTCGGTGGAGCGGAATCCAATACACGAAGTTTTTGAGAGCTCCTCCTACGACAGTAGCTCAACCGAGCATGCGAGCCTACTCGACCGAGCACTGCAGCTACTCGGCCGCATAGAATTCAAACAAAATGACTCTTCAAGCCTCGCATCAGCCCACAGTAGCTCGACCGAGCAGACAAACTACTCGACCGAGCAGCACGTATCTGAAGCCAAATTGAGATGAGACCAAGCGACGACCGATCTATGACTTGGACCGAGCTGCACCGCTACTCGATCGAGTAGGGCGCCACAGTTTGACTTGTGGTATTCGCCCCTCACCACAGATCCTAGTCGTCAGCCGTAAGCCAATGGATCGCCACTCGCCACTGAATGACCCCAGACCGTCGTCGGCTGTAAACCTAAGGAGCCTCGTCCCTTGCCATCGAACGACCCTCGACCTTCGTCGGTTGTAAGCCGAAGGGGCATCGCCCCTTGTTACCGAATGACCCTAGTCATCTACCGTAAGCCGAAGGATCACAACTCGCCACTGAACGACCAACGACCATCGTCGGCCATAAGCCGAAGGGGCCTCGCCTCTCCCCACCGAACGACCCTCGAATTTCGTTGGCTTTAAGTCGAAGGGGCTTTGCTCCTCGCTACCAAACAAAACGCGCCACCGTGGTTTATGATCTAGAAGATCGTATTTATCGGATGAATATGCCTAACTTATCAACGACTAAACTTACCCTCGATTTTTACAAAATTGAAAATTGAGTCAGTGAGGGGCCATACACATGCATATCATATGCTCAAAAGAAACTCAAAAGTTGTCGATCATAAGTTGTCGTTTTTTCAAAGCAAAAAGGGTTACTTAAAACCTAGACTAAATTCTATCAACCGAGTAGGGAGGAGCGCCTTTCGGTACAAAGACGCTATGGAAAGCTTCCATCACCTTTGTGAACCTCATCGTGAGCTCCTCCTTCTCTCTCATGGCGGCCCTCTCTAACTCAGCAGCTTTGAACTGGAACTCAGCGGCCTCCACTTTGCAAGCCTATTCCCATCTCTCAGAGTCGAAACCTCTGGATCGAAGCTCGATCGCTTCCCTCTTCGAAGCCTCGAGGTCCGCCTGGAGCTGAGACATCTCCATCCTCCATTGAATCTCAGCAGATTTTTGGAGGTCAGACACGAACGCGAGGCTGTCTTTGGCCTCCACGGCTGCCCACTCAGCCTCGGCCTTGGCCGCAAGGGCTCGCTCCATGTCCTCTTGCATCTTACTCATCCGGGCTTCGAGATCAGACGCCTTGCGCTCAGCGGCCTCACCCGCCGACCTCCTTCAATTAAGTCGATGGCCGGCCTGACAGCGCAATACAGTGCCAAGGACAGACATCTGTAGAAAGTATCAGTCAGGTACGTCCAATTTGCAAATCAATCGACATAAGGCAGGACATCTGCAGAAAGCATCAGTCAGGGACGGCCAATTTGCAAATCAATCGACATAAGGCAAGTGACATACCTGATATCTACTCCCCACAAAAAAGTTGGTCACCCGTTCAATGTCCAACCCTTGAAGGAGCTCTAGATCCCGAGGGAGGATGGAAATCTCCATCAACCGAGCAGTCGTCCCGAAATCCAACAAGACCGACTTTTTCCTTTCGACGACAAAGGGAGGCTGATGAGGTTCACCTTGGACAGGCCCAGAGGAACGAGACGAGAGATGATTAAGCAACAGGACTCGGTCGAACTCCGTGGGGATCGGGCTGACCAATGGAACAGGTGACTCGATACCACCCCATGGCCATATATCTGAAAGAGGCACCATAGGAGTCTCGATCGTCCCCTGAGACTCGAGAGGGGCCGCCCCCAGGCCTTTTGCCATGGGTGAAAGTAGAGGGTTTTCCTCCTCTACTCTCTTCCTTTTTTCCGACTCCTCCCCTTGATGAGAGGATGTCCCCTGTCTCTTTCTGATAATCTCGATGGGCTCAATAACCTCAACGATGTCGGCCTCGTCCACCACCAGCAGCTCTGAGACAACGATGGAGGCAAGGGGTGGAACAGATCAAACGGGGGCCTGATTCGGAGCCTCCCTCGAAGAAGCAGGAGAAGATGACCTTGAGGTCTACCTGAACTCGCCCCCCTCAGAGGAAGAGCTCTGACTAATGGAAAAGGAAGACCGATTGCTTGACCCCTTAGTGCGAGCGCTCGACCCTTCAGTGCTCCTCTACTTCTTACATTGCTCTCTCCAAACCTGATCCAGTCCAAAGTCCCCACTGCTACGAGCCTTGTTAGCTATATCTACAAACAACAGATATAATTATCATGAGTGGCTGTGATAAAGACACAGAATCGATATACATTACCCAGACTCCACAAAAGGGTCTTCAGTTGATGACCATCCAACAGCTACAGAGTCGACCTCTCTCGCCTTGGTTGACCCAGAAGGAGCTTTGCCGTCTCGACCTCACCCGGCGTCAACCTGGCATTAACCTCTTTCGATGTTAACATGGACTCTTCAGCTAGCTCAGGGCTCGGAGAACTCCAACTATTGAGCATTGATCCCAAGTCAGAAAGAACGACAAACACGAAAGTATCTTTCCAACCAGGATCAGAAAGCGGGAGATCATATATAAGCCACGTCGTCGTGTGAGCAACTATATGGTACCACACTCTGCGAAGATCAACTATTATCCAGAAGAAATACTTAAACAACCAAAGGGATGGTCGAACCCCACACAGCTCATAAAGCACAATGAAACCAACTAAGGGAGGAAAGGCTTGGGGTGCAAGCTGACCCAGAGAAAGCCCCGAAGAGCATAGGACTTCTAAGATGAATGGGTGAAGAGGAAAGCGAAGCCCAAGATGAAAAGCTTTGAGATACACTCTAACCTCACTCTTTCAGGAAAAACAAACTCTCTCGTCTAAATTGGTCATCCTAACCCTAAAAGGAGGATAGAAACAACTCAACCAAATCTCAGCAAGCAGATCAGGTGAAAACTCTCTCGTCTAAATTGGTCATCCTAACCCTAAAAGGAGGATAGAAACAACCCAACCAAATCTCAACAAGCAGATCAGGTGAAAACTCAGGGACCATCTCTAAGATCATTCTGGGAACCTTCGAGTTCGGATCCCTCCGACAAATGGGAGGATTAGGTTCGATATGAACCCCTTTCCCTTTACCAGGAACTTCCTCGCTTTGACGAGGTCAAAGGCGGGCCACGAGCTCTTTGTAGGACGGCTCTTGTATCCTAACTGGTGTAAACATGCCTAAATGGATCTAAAGAGGAGTCAAGATCAATCAAGAAAAGTACCTTAGAAAGAACAAGTATGCTCCGAAGAAGGCGATGAAGGAATCAAGCATTCGAACCGAAGAAGAAGGCGGAATAGGAAAATATTTTCTCTTTCCACACTTTTCTTTTATATGGAAGAGCCCAACCAATTGACGGTCGATGAACGACACGTGCCTGAAGCCGGCCTCAAGAAGCGGTGAGGATCGATTCAGAAACGAAAGGGTTTTGGAAGCATAAATCAAATTAAACATTTCGAATACCATGTGCATTTAAGGAGATTACACATTATACGGTCTCAATCAACACAGTTTCTGAGGCACGAATGATGGGGGCCATAGTTAGTGCACAGGTACGGATCACAAAGAAGTGTCAAAATACCCGACCATTTTAGTGCCAACGACCCGAAACCCATCATTAAGGCAGAGTGATACCTAGTCAAACGAACGGCTCACTCGACCGTTGGGCTCCCGCTGATACTCAGGGGGAGATTAATGGGACCGAGTAAATGGACAGCCGTTATCACAAATCCCGGAGAAGATCACGCCCGAATCAATGAGGATTGGTTACTTGCAATCATCAGAGAACTGATTATAAATACCTGAAAATACAATGGTAAATGGGTTCCAATTCCTAAGATACGAGATCTAAGACATAGACTCTACAAATTTCCTACATTCCTTCCATTAAAGAGCTTGAGATACCAAATTTGAGACGAACCTCCGTAGGTCGATCTCAGCTGCTCCAACTCCCTCTCTTCCTTAAGTTTCCATTCTAACTTAAGCATCGGAGTGGATTTGGGTTGAAACCCAGATCCGACCCCCCTGACGTTTCCTTATGGAGTCTATCGTCGAGTCTCGATCTCCTGTGAGTGTCGTCCCAGAGCTTCCCAGCCTCGATATATCGACGTACAAGCTGCTCGAGGGTCGATCGAGCATCGCAAGCTAACCAACATCCGTTAACCGACCATGGTTCTTCCAACCTAGGGTCCCTTTCACCCTGCTGACGAGCCTCCGACTCAGCACGTAGCATCCATGTCAGCAACTCAATTGTTTTGGTCAGTTTTGGCCTTAACAATTTCTATTTAGAATAAAGGCAAATGCAAAATTGAAGTTTTTCTAGGATTCGTGGAAAAGTCTAGTGTGGTGATCTCCTAACTTCAATTGAACTCATTATTTCATACCATGAAAACCAAATTTATATCTTGCATGCTTGGTATATGATCATGATACATATATGTTGGATAAAGAATCTATTGTGAAGTTTGAATTTAAATTCTATGGATTGAGTATATTGTTTGGAAGGCTATGATAGGATTTCTTCTGTAATCTCATGTTGATATTGAGTTCTATATACTTCATTGAAGATCCATGATATATGTATGATACTAGACTAGAATGCTATGTGTGGATGTTCATGCTTATTTATTGCTCAGATGTTGTGTGTGCTGCATGAGATGGGAAAATGATCTTGTCAATTCTCCTCTTTGGTTTCTTTTATTTTATTATTTTTGTCTCCTGGTGAACTTCGTATTTGTCTTTCTCGAGGACTATCGTGAGATGTATGCCCTTGAGGCAATTTATCTCCGTGTTTCTATAAAAACATCTTGTTCGTAATTACAGTAAGATGTATGGTAAGAATTGATCTAAGTTAATCAAACTATAGTTATCATTAGATAATAACTTAGGTAAAGTCCTGAGACTTAATGTAAGGCCAAACATGTATCGAGATGAGTATCTCGATCATGGAGAAATGTTTGACCATCTGTAGCATAAGTCTAAAAGGGTTCGTGGTCATAGATGTTTTGAGAAAAGGATATCGAAACATCGGATAGACCATTGTGTCTTAGTCTTCGCCGTATAGCGGTGACGATGATCTCATGATCGTTTGACTTGGCAAAGTCGAAGACAAGACACAGGTGCTCTTTAGAGAATGAGTTCACTGAACGACCCACAAGAGTTATCATATGGTTATATTGACCAACCTGTCAATGATAACTCTTAGTGAAGATAGGCAAGTTGGTCTTTGACTTGAGGTCATTGTACGAACATGTGCATGAACGGTGTCACTTAGATCACTGACCTAGCTTCGGACCTAGCTTCGAGGCAAGGCCTGTCGAAAGGTCTTTGGTCGGGTGACATTTGAAGCGTACGAGGAGAGTAATGACCAAGATAAGATTCGTCTCTCCCGGTCAACGGAAGTTAGTGTCGTAGTTGAAGGGGATTCGCGGCGCCCTTAGGGCACAAAAACTCTAGTCCCGTCCTAAGTCGGACGGAACATAGACAGAAAAACAATTGCATCAGAAGAAAAACTTGTTAATCTAATTAACATGCAGTTAAAACTAGTTTAACTTAGCCCTAAGGTCCAAGACCCTTAGCCAAGATCTATGCCAACTTGGGATGGATCTGACCATCCCAAGAAGGATCTAACCTACTGCGATTAAATTAAACTTAATGCTTATTAAACTACATACCCGGAATCTCAACCCTGGAGCAGGCGAGATGTTCCGCGCCGTCTTCCGAGCCGCTCCCCGTCTGACGCCGAGCCGCTCCTGGATCTGCTCCCCGAACCGCTCCTCGAATCGCTCCGCATCCCGAGGCGATCAATCCACTTGTCACCGAGCCAACCACGCGCCGAAGAAAGTTTCACGCGAGTGAAACCTCCGCCAAGATTTCGGATCAGAATCCGAACTCCTTCGTGGCTTTGCTAGAGCCCTCAGGAGTAAGGCAGAAATTTAGGGAGATGAGAAATATTAAATTAAGCTTAGATCCGAGCGTGCTCCAACATTTACGAGAGCCGCTCAGATCTAGAGCTTGGGACGAGTTTTGAGGAAGGGTGGAGACCCCTATTTATATAGGCGGCGGACTCTCCCCTTTTCTCAAAATCCGATGTGGGACTAATTATTTGGGTTAGTTAAAATCAAGTTAGTTTGCACTTCACAAAGTGCAAACTTCCGTGAATTTTAACTCCCTCATCGTTGAGCTTCAAGATCGATACAACCTATCAATCCGAAGGGTGTTCAACGGTGAACGCATAGGAAAAAACCGTTCGTCAATCGGAGTTCGTTTGACCCTCCAATTGAGTGTCCAAAGATCAGCCCAATGCTAGTTTTTCACAAAAAACTGAGCCGTCAATTAAATCTGCACACTTAGGGTTCGAAACCCTAGAGGTGGGGCCCACGGGTGGGCCCCACGCGTTCAGTGCGGGCAAAAATCTGCCTGGGCAGAGCCCAGGTCGCACCTGGGCTCGCCCAGGCGGCCTGGGCGAGCCCAGGCATGCGCCTGGCTCGCCCAGGCGGCCTGGGCGAGCCCAGGCCTGCGCCTGGGCTTTGCCCGGCGCTGGGCAAAGCCCAGGCGGGCCTGGGCTTTGCCCAGGGCGCGCCTGGGCTATGCCCAGGCCAAGCCTGGGCTTAGCCCAGGCTTGCGCCTGGCTAGCCCAGGCCGAGCCTGGGCTTAGCCCAGGCCCAGCCTGGGCTAGCCCAGGCAGCCTGGTCTGCCTTGTATTTACTGGGCCTGACCCTTTGGGCTGTTTTGGCTCTAACTTGAGCATCTGGTGTCCGATTTGGACGCCGTTCGAACATGGGTCTAGACCGGGACATTCCCGTCTTACCCGTGAACTTTTCCTTGCGTTTCTTTTATTAAATATTGTTTTAAACAATTTAAAATACATTTAATCACTTTTTCATCAAATGCAAAATAGTCACTATCTAAGCTTAAATTATCATATTGCATCAAATGCAATTATTCCATCCCTTTGCATCAAATGCAAATTATTCTCCCTAACTAATTTCTACCTATTACTAGATGAAGAATCGCACTATGTGTGAGACCCTACAGCCTGACCCTTACAACAGGTTGGGCTCGAAGCCCTATACGGCAGTGACCACGAGCAGTGGTTGCCGTCCCTACTTCAGGAATCATCATTATGTGGTTGACTCATTGACATGAGTATTGTCGGGACCACCCTGACTGTTTCCGTGATGAATTCCGCAGTTATAGTCTTTTTGTCTTAACTATGTCGTGTAGATCAAGTCTGGGGTACGGTCAAACTGTCAACCCCAATAACTTGACTCCGGTTAGTTTCTATCGATCTTTAGTCAATAAATGTTGGACTTGTTCCAACATACTCTGCGCAGAGTTTTTACTAAAGACCGAACTAACTCTACGACACTAACCCCCATTGACCGGGAGAGACGAATCTTCTCTTGGTCATTACTCTTCTCGTATGCTTCAAGTGACACCCAATCAAAGACCTTTCAACATGCCTAGCCTCGAAGTTAGGTCAGTGATCTAAGTGGCACCGTTCACGCACAGGTTCGTCAAAATGACCTCAAGTCAAAAGACCAACTAGCCTATCATCACTAAGAGTTATCATTGACAGATTTGTCAATGTAACCATATGATAACTCTTGTGGATCGTTCAGTGAACTCATTTTCTAATGAGCACATGTGTCTTGTCTCTGACTTCGCCAAGTCGAACGATCATGAGATCATCGCCACCGCTTAACGGTGAAGACTAGGACACAATGGTCTATCCGATGTTTCGATATCCTTGTCTCGAAACATCTACGACCACGAACCCTTTTAGACTTATGCTACAGACGGTCAAACATTTCTCCATGATCGAGATACTCATCTCGATACCTGTTTGACCTTGCATAAAGTCTCAGGACTTTACCTAAGTTAATATCTAATGTTTACTACATTATAAAATAACTTAGATAAATCATTACCAAACAGCTTACTGTTATTTCGAACAAGACGTTTGTGCTATTCACACAGAGATAAATAGCCTGGAGGGCATTATTCTCCTACATCTCCCACTTGCACTCAGGCCCATTTATCTCGGTATCTTATACCGTTTTTACACATAAGTTTTCCCGACTTCATGTGGTAGAGCCTTCGTGAGTGGATCTGCTAAAACCGTCTACACTATAGACTTAAGGGGTTTCTATGTTCATGTTAGACCAACCATTTGAATCTCATTCAAATGATTCACTTGGTCTATTTGGAATCCATAATATTTTTATTTACTTGGATCTTATCCAATTCATCGTACCTTACGAGAATAATTTTAAATTAGTAATTGGTCATTACAAATGGCTCATATTTATTTCTGATAAAGTATCAAACTTTTTGGTTACTTTGTCAAAATATATGTTCCATTTCTTTGATGCATCGCATGTAATTTATACGCTCCCACTGACCTTGAAAACTTTCTGGCCAATTCATATAAGTTGGTTCGTCTAAATCATATTTAGAAAAACGAACTTATAAGTGAATGCTCAAATTTTCATGGTCAACTTGGGCGTTTACATCGAGTTTGGTCCGAGTAGATCTGTACACATCTGTTGGCGAGACGGTTTCAACATAATCCGTTTATAGGAATTAATATGAAAACCGTTCTCGACGAACAAGATTGTACTTCACTATTTTCTTTTCTGCACCAATCTTTCAACTTAAAGATTTACTTACAGAAGTGAGGAAACATTTTCCTTGGGCACGTAAACTAAATTCCAAAATTTATTTACGCACACGGACCTATTCTGATTGCATCAAGTTATAAATCGGAGTTACTACTCCGAATTTCATCTCGGAAGTTGACTAAGTCATCATCAATTATGATGTTTAACTCGACTCTTCGTCTCATGAGATTCGAGTAATTTTCAACTTCCTTACGGTTGATTTAATGAATATCTTATTGATAATGTCCTCACAGAACATTATTAAAACCTAGGCATTACTATCTGGGACTTAACCCAGAGGGAGGACTTAACTCAGAGTCACTTACAATGGATCACACCAAGTCTAACTAAGTGTGATTCATACCTTTTAACACACGGATGTGTTAACAGACTTGATCTGAGAGAAAAACACATTTTCTTTTAATTACGCAAGATTTAATGTCGCTAAGTATTTTGCGATTCGATCTAATCGAATCAGTTTAAATACTTTAGTCATTTCGTTCTTTATTTTATCAGGCTTGTGTTTCATCAAGAACATGTGTCATAATAAAATATACGAATAACTTATTTTGGTTAATATAGACTCGGGTACATTAGTATGTACCAGACTGAGTTCGACAACTCATTCTCCCACTGTCTCACAGATGGGTTTTGGCCATTATATCTAAGAGGATAAGACTCACAAGTGTCCGCAGACTTCATAATACGAGAGTTCAGACCCCTCTTTATGTGACTTGTGAAGCTTAGTCTCTCGATACGGCCTAGTCTATTTTACCATATAAGTTTGCTACTACCTTGTGTAATGCCCTACCAGCTACTGCACAAGTACTAGAGGGGGGGGTGAATAGTACTTTAAAATAATAAGGCGTATAATTCCAAATTAAATTGCACACAACTACCAAATCAATTTGCGGAAGCTTAAATTGAATGACAACAATGAAATTAACAATGCTAACAAACGAAGTTAATGGGTTCGGATCCACCCAAGTCTCCCCGACTTGTTCCCGGTGATCCTACGTCCCAACCACCCGGATCCCCTCCGGATACTTGAGTTAGAAACCCTAACTCAAGATTTCCACTATGAATATCTTGTGAAAAACCTTCACAAGATCAAATCATACAAGCAATGGCAAAGTGAATCCCACAACCCGGGATCACAAACTTCTCTCACAACCGAGAGAGCCAATAAGCAATATAAAGCGTTTATATGAAATAAATACTCTTACCACAAAATCCTATACCTTGAGTTTTTCTTACCCAATAGGTGGAATGAAGGATTTGAGGAAGATGAAGTCACCAAGCCCTAGCACCAAGGAAATGAGCAGCAATGGGTGCCTAGGGAAGAGTTGGAGACTTGGATCAAGCAATAGCTTGAAGAGCTCACCAAGAACAAGCTTCTCTCTAGATCTAGAAATGAGAGAGAATGGGTTTCTTGTGAGGAAGAGAGCTTTAGATTTGAGGGAGAATAGCTATCTCTTTAGAACTCAATGAATCTCTTAATGGCAGCTCTGTTGAAGATAGAAATGACCTAGGTTCGTATTTATAGGAACCCAAAAACATAAGTTAGGTCAATCTCCAACGGAATGAAATCTGTGAGAATTAGTCGGTCAAAGAACATACACTGACCGACTAGTTCATCAACTAGTCGGTCAGTCACAAAGCATGGACCGACTAAGAGCAGATCTGAGAAGAGATAGAATTTTAGACCTAGAAAACTAGTCGGTCCAAGAACACTGTCTGACCGACTAGTTTCACAACTAGTCGGTCATCCAATGAACGTAGACCGACTAAGAGGCAAAACAACATAGTCTGAAGGCAAGTTGACTTAGTCGGTCCAAGAACAAAAGTTGACCGACTAGATTGTCAACTAGTCGGTCATCAAACGTTCTTAGACCGACTAACTGTAAACAGTAGCTTAGGAGAAATTTGGCATGAACAGAAAATCATAACTAGTCGGTCAAAGAAGCATCACTGACCGACTAGTTCACAAACTAGTCGGTCGGTGAGTCAACGTAGACCGACTAACTGTAAACAGTAAAGAACAAAGATTTAACTGACAGAAACTAGTCGGTCCAAGAACAGTGGCCGACCGACTAGATCTCCATCTAGTCGGTCAGTACTTGTTCTTGTACCAACTAACATGCACAACAAAGTCCGAATCGAAGCGCGACGCTTCGAGGAAGTTAGAGTGAACTTGTGCAAGAATCCTAGAGCTACGAAATGAGCGTAATGAAGATAGAAACGTAAGATATATTCAAGGCTTAACATTCTATCAATCGAAACTAAAAGACTATAAATAAAACCTTAATAAACGGTCTTTGAGAGCTTCGATTGAATCTTCATTACTTCCAAAGCGTCACAAGAGCTTCAACGAAGCTTTAGGCATGAAACTGAGCTTTGGAAAGTGTTGAGATGTCGCTTTGAATGTTCACGTGAAATTGGCGACGATCTCCAATACTGCGCTCACAAATTGTTAGTTCATGAATTATTTATGTTTGCTCATCATCCAAAACCAAATCCGGGGAGTCCAATATTCAACATTCTCCCCCTTTTTGGTGATGACAAACCAACATAAATAATAATCAAAGATAATAATTCAAATGTAAAATACTTACTCCCCCTGCATTGATGACACGTTAATTCCAAAATGAATATAAATGAATTGCATCAAGCAGACGAGTAAGATAAATAAAGTGAATTGATTTTTGAAATATCGGATTTTGAAAATCCGTATATGTATCTTAACTCCCCCTGAATCTAGCATATCAAACTAGATTCTTGGAAATTGAGTTAAATTTTCATTTGCGCTATTTATTATCATTATCTCTCCCCCTTTGGCATTATCCCAAAAATGGGGGGCATACAACGACAACAATTAGGAAATGTAAAATCCAACATCGGGAGTCGTAGACAAAGGCAATGGACCAACTTGACACCAAGGGAAAAATTGTGGAAATCAAAACAAGGTGTGCCAAATTTTCCATTATCAAAAAAAAAAATTCAAAATCATCAAAAACACCAAATCATTATTCATTTCTTGAATAAAGAAACATACTCTTCAATATTCAATATTCTTGGTTAATTTTGTGCATGGAAAACAATTCTATAAAATTACAGAATTTAAATCCATTTAACCAACTTTTTATGCGTCGATTCGATATCACATTTCAAATATATTCAACGAATATTAAAATTTGCACGACGAATAAAAGATAAAGTGAACGATGATGAACATATATATATAGACAACATGAGTACATCCAAAAAATATCACATCGAATATATGAGATACATCATATCAAGCGCTACATATCGTCAAAAAGAAATACATCATCATCATCATAAAATCCAACACCGACAACCAGAAAGCACAAAAAAATACATCAAAGCATCTCTCAACCCCATCCTAACCCAAAACACTCTCACTAGAATATATCATCCAAAACGTATATGGAGAGTCCTCGGAACAACGATCACGAGGAGGAGGCAGGATCTGCAGCGTCCGTGGGTCCAGTCGACGGAGTGGACTCAGGATCTGCAAGGAGTAGAGGTGTCTCAACAGATGGAATCGTCGGGGCAGGAGTCGAGATCTCAGCAACAGGCTCAACAGCAGCATGAGTCTCGACAGAAGCAGCAGCAGCAGATACATGAGCAGGCTCGGAAACTGGGTCAGCAGCAGGCACAGAAGGCTGAAGAGCTGCAGCAGATGGCTCTGGAACATCGGAAGAGGTGGCAACTCCAGGAGCAGAAGTAGAAGTACCAGCAGCAGCAGAACCAGCAGAAGTGCCCTCGGGGGCACGAGCCGAAGCACGACAGAGCTCCTCAATGTCCTCCTCAGCCATCTCATCAAACTCCTCATCCTCAGACACGGAAGGAGGAAGCTCAACACCCATCTGACGAGCCATACGGCAGACTACCTCCTCGGTACGAGCCAAGCGGGACTCGTGACGACGAAGTATCCGTAGGACATCATCAAGGGTGGCAACGGGAGTAGCAGAGGCACTGGCAGAGGCAGGGACAGACGCAGAAGGTGTCGTCCTCTGAACGTGACGAAGCGCCGCAAGAGATTTCTTGACGGCCGTCGCATTCAGGGGAGGACCAAGGGGACGCTCATCGTCACGAGGCAATGTGACACGAAAATGACGAAACACGAGGGTCAACATGCAAGGAAATGGGATATGAGCCGATTTATTGGACTTTCGAATACACTCGAAAGAGTCAATCTTATCGAGTATAATTCGAGCCCAATTAATCGAGCTCCCCATGAAGATCGCATAGATAAGCTTCAAAAATGGCTGGGATGGCAAAGATGAGGAGCCGTACTTGGGAAGCAAGCACGACTTCAGAATCAGATTAAGGACCCATGCATTTGGCTTGAAAGATTTAGATGGCACGCCAATCATGGCAGGAGGAATCTGATGGAAAATCTCTGAAAGGATGGTCTGATCAAGAGAAGAAATATCATCTACCGAGATATCAGAAGGAAGAAGGCCAGACGAAGAGATACCCAAAATCTCTCCTAAGATTTCCGCAGTGAGGACTATAGGAGTCCCCAAAACGGTCGTCTCAACAGAGTGGGTCTGATCGTACTGACCCCGGATCCTATTGGCATAGAAAAGCTTCACTAATCTAGGGTAGGGGTGAGGATTCGCCTTCGGGTCATATCGAAGGTAATCGAGAAGACCCGACGACGACAGAAGATCAGCTAACCCTATGAAGTCGCTAAACTGGACGAAATGCTCCAGAAGCAGCGGGCAATGTTCGATACGGTTATATGCCGCGAGACACAAAGGGTCATCGCGACATAAGGAAATATCGACACCGCCCACCGGCATCGGACCCTTTCCCTTAGGTTTTCGAGTAGACGAACGAGGGTGGGTGCTAGACTCGGGATGAATAGGAGGAGTGGGTTCCCTATGAGTCTCGGTCTCGGGGATATACTCCGTATCGGAATCGGTAGGAGTATGGAACGAAGATTGAGAAGCAAGAATTTTGGCCTTGGGCTTAGGCTTGGGTTTGGGTTTCGGTTGACCTCTAGGTTTAGCGGTCGTCGTCCTCTTCTTCTTGAGAGGAGGCGAAGACGACGAAGGATGGGTGGTCTTGGCTCTACGCTTCAGAGGGGTTGGGTGCTCGGGGTCCGAAGAGATTGGATCAACGGTCATCGGAGAGGGGCTAGAGGGAGTGATCGGAATGCGTGTTCTTGCCATAATCTCGGCACAACACGACACACGAGATTGGAAAGAAGAGATCCTAGCCGAAATTAGAAAACCCTAATGGAAACCCTAGAAGATGAAATCAACTGGAAAACCTAACCCTAGAGCTGAAACCGAACCCTAGATAGGAGAGGGAGGAAGAGGAGATACCCTAGGTCGAAGATCGGTGGACGGCGACGGCGGGAATGGTCGGAAAGTGGCCGGAAGACGAAGGGTCTCGAGGGAGGTCGGGGTTTTGAGCGGAGAGAGAAGAGACTTCGATCGATTAGAATGAAAATCGATCGACTAAACTGAGTTTAAGTCGGTTGATTTCCCAAATGACCAAACAGCCCCTGGCTCAACTAGTCGGTCACAGTTCAAGCACTGACCGACTAGATCACGATCTAGTCGGTCGGTCAATGAGCTTGAACCGACTAGTTGCAAACAGTGGCTGAATCCAAGAATTACTGACAAGATTTAGTCGGTCTGCGTTCAAGTACTGACCGACTAGATCTTAATCTAGTCGGTCGATCACTGAACATGAACCGACTAAAGAGTCAAAAACTTGAAAATCAAGTTCTCTCCATAATACGCTTGGACGATAAATCTCAAAACTCTCAATAAACATCTAAACTACCCCATTAAACATCGAAAAACAGAAATTTGATGATTACGCACAAATCGAACGAAAAATTAAGATATCACATAAAATTCCCGAAAAAATCCAATAATTCTAGCATGAATGAGATATTGTCAAGAATAATAGCATGCAAAATTATTGAATGAAGCATGAATCCTATATTTCGGATTCACCCATAATCCCCAATTCTCGACGCAACCGCACAAAGGAGTCCTCCTTTAGGGGTTTCGTGAAAATATCGGCGATTTGCTTTTGGGTTTCAACGTACACTAATATGATGTCCTTTTTAGCAACATGATCGTCTAAGAAATGGTGTCGGACATCTATGTGTTTCGATCGGGAATGGTGCACCGGATTCTTTGAAAGACAAATAGCACTTTGGTTATCCACCATGATAGGGCTAGTATCACAATGAATACCAAAGTCCTTCAATGTGTGTCTCATCCAAAGAACCTGGGCACAAGCGGCACCGACGGCAATGTATTCCGCCTCGGTGGTTGAAAGTGAAACCGAATTTTGCTTCTTGGAAAACCAAGAGACAAGAGAATTTCCTAGAAAATGGCAAGTGCCACTAGTACTTTTCCTGTCGGATTTGCATCCCGCATAATCAGCGTCACTGTATGAGACTACCTCATACGTGCTAGATTTCGGATAAAGTAATCCAAAATCTAAAGTGTAACTTAGATAGCGAAAAATGCGCTTTACCGCTACTAAGTGAGACTCCTTAGGTTGAGACTGATAACGAGCACATATACATACGGCAAACATAATATCGGGACTACTTGCGGTAAGATAAAGTAAGCTACCTATCATACCTCGATATAAACGAATGTCTACATCCTTACCGCCCGTATCCTTGTCAAGATGCGTAGTCGTGCTCATTGGAGTCTTTTTCCCGAAGGCATTCTCCATTCCAAATCGCTTTAGCAACTCCACCGTGTACTTTGTTTGGTGGATGAAGATTGCATCGTTCAGTTGACGAATTTGGAGACCTAAGAAATATTTGAGTTCGCCCATGTGGCTCATCTCAAATTGTTCCTTCATAACATTAGAAAACTCTTCGCAAAGAGCGAAGTTAGTAGCACCGAAAATGATATCATCAACATAAATTTGAACTAATAAAATATCATTATTCGCATGCTTAATAAAAAGTGTTGAATCGGCTTCGCCCATTTTAAAATTCAAATCCAAAAGAAAATTCTTTAGGCGATCATACCAAGCTCGAGGAGCTTGTCTCAAACCATAAAGAGCTTTCTTTAGTTTAAAAACGTGATTTGGAAATTTTTCATTTACGAAGCCCGGAGGTTGAGAAACGTAAACTTCCTCAACGACATCTCCGTTTAAAAATGCACTTTTAACATCCATTTGAAATAATTTAAAATTCTTATGGCATGCAAAAGACAAAAGTAATCTAATTGATTCTAATATAGCTACCGGAGCGAAGGATTCTTCGAAATCAATACCTTCCTCTTGTCGATAGCCTTGAGCTACTAACCGGGCTTTGTTCCGGACGACGACTTGGTTTTCGTCGGTTTTGTTCTTGAAGATCCACTTTGTCCCTATGACGGTGTGGTTCTTCGATGGCAATGGAACAAGCTCCCAAACCTCATTTCTTTCGAATTGAATGAGCTCCTCCTCCATGGCTAAGATCCAAGCGCTATCTTCGCATGCTTCATTAATATTCTTTGGCTCTATTGATGATGCAAAGGCACAATTTGCGAAGTGGTGGACTTGCGATCTTGTCTTGACACTATCTTGAATATTGCCAATGACTTGCTCATGGGGATGGTCACGAATGGTATGAAGCCGTTTGGGAATACCTTGATCACTAGGAACATTCTCAACAACTTCATTAGTTGGGTTAGTCTCAATAGAATCAATAGAATCATTAGACTTAGAATTATCAAATGAATCACATAAAACATCCAAAGAATCGTTATCATTTGAAATTCTAGTTGGAACAAATCCTTCATTAAATGAGACATGAAGCGATTCCTCGATCGTTGAGGTTCGTTTGTTGAATATCCGGTAGGCTTTGCTACGCGTAGAATATCCGACAAAAATCCCCTCATCGGATCTTGGATCGAATTTATCCAAACTACCATATGTGCTCTTAATAAAACATTTCGAACCAAAAACACGAAAATGTTTGACTTGAGGCAACCTACCAAACAACAATTCATAACAAGTTTGTTTAGTGCCGGGCCTCAAAAGTATTCTATTAAACACATAACAAGCGGTGTGTACCGCTTCCGCCCAAAATTGATGGCCAAGTTGGCTATCATCAAGCATAGTGCGAGCACACTCCACTAGCGTCCTATTCTTTCTCTCAACTACACCATTTTGAGGAGGTGCACGAGGGAAAGAGAAGGTGTGAGTAATACCAACTTCATCACAAAATGTCTCAAAAGACTCATTCTCAAATTCACCTCCATGATCACTACGAATAGTGACAATGGTGGTTCCTAAGAGATTTTGTACTTTCTTAACAAAAATTGTGAAGTTTTCAAAAGCTTCATTTTTATTACACAATGAAAATACCCAAGTAAATCTTGAATAGTCATCTACAATGACAAGTCCATACCTTGCATTTCCTAAGGAAGCTACTCTAGTTGGCCCAAATAAATCTAGATGTAATAGCTCTAGTGGCCTTTTAGTAGAGATGCTTTTCTTAGGTTTAAATGAAGATTTAGGAAGCTTGCCGCGTTGACAACAATCGCAAAAAATTTTCTTTTCGAAAACAAGCTTCGGAAAACCTTTAATAGAATTCAATTTTGAAAGCTTATATAGTGTTTCAAAGTTCACATGTCCAAAGCGTCGATGCCATAAGTGTTGTTCACTTGTGTTGGCAACGAGACATTGTTCATATGACTTAGGAAGATCCAAAATATAAATGTCTTTACGACGAGTTCCGGAAAATAATAATTTTTCATTATCCTTTCTCAAAATATGACACAATCCTTTCGCAAAGCTAACTTTGTAACCTTTGTCACAAAGTTGACTTATTGAAATAAGATTATGATTTAAACCACTAACAAGATAAACATCACTAATTAATGGTTTAGTAGAGTTACCGACTTTACCAACACCTATGATGGTTCCGCTCTCGTTGCCTCCAAATACGACGCGGTTTCCATTCGCAATGGAAACCACTCTGGAGAGCAAAAGAGCGTCACCCGTCATGTGTTTGGAACACCCGCTATCGAGTATCCAGTTCCCTTTGGAGCTAAATTTAAATTCGTTGCTCCTTTCCTTTTTCTTTTCCTTGAGTACCTAAAGATAGATAAGTTCATATCATGGTACCCAAGGTCATTGGGTCCAAGGGATTAGACCTTTGGAAGCCAAGTCCAAGTGGACTTAGACTTCCCCACATAATTCTTACTATGCACAACATCCGAAAAATAAGCATTCATATATATTTGTTTTTCGTCCATGCTTGTGTCCTTTGGGCTCCAAATAGTGAAAATTTTAGGAGCCATCATCCTATTGGGTGCATGCATGCTACGTTGATTTCTACGTGATGCATGTAGTGGATAGGCATACGGGACATGATGGAATGGTGCAAGACGAGAATTATTCATATGATGAGGTGGGTGTACATATGCATGTGTGGAAACACGTGCGTGAGGGTGTCTCACTTGGTGTGCACGTGCCCGAGAATGTGTTGCATAAAAATCATCATATGTGTGAGACGGTGGAGTAGGACGTGTGTTCCTACGTGGCATGGTATTGGTGTACATGTAAGCATGCCCCTTCTTTGGAGGTCCACCCAAAGTGGGTTTCTTTCCGAAAGAGGGTGTGGACGAGGTGGAAGCACCATTGGTAGATGAACTACCAATAGAGTGTTTGCTCCCACTCGTTGAGGCTTCGGAAGTTGGCCTAACAAAAGTAGTGACCGACTTGGATGAATTTCCCATCATATACCCCAAGCCAATGTGGTGTTTGGCCGGAAGTAAATCTTTTAGGATATTATCCAAATGGCCCTTACCTTTGTTGAATTCGTTGATTCGGCCCAATGTGTTCTCATATTTCTCTTTGAGAGAACGCAAAGAGGTATCCAAAGTGGATATTTGCGAAGTGAGCACATAAACACGAGATTTAAGATTCTCGTTCTCAATACTCAAAGTCGAGTTTTGAGAAGTTAAATCCGCTATCTCATGTTCTTCCGCATCCTCAATGCTAGCATGTTCAAGTTTAGATTTGAGATTCACAATCTCATTTCTTAACTCTTCAACAACGGTGTCGTTGTTGGTGATGATAGTCTTAGGCGATGTTTGAATGCTAGCTAGGTCATCTTTTACCTTAGTATATCTATTTACTAACTTAGTATATTTTGACCAAAGTTGAGTGTTAGCATCCCTAAGATCATCCATCGTTACCTCATCGCTTTCTTTATCACTATCATCGGAAGAGGAGGATCCTTGATCGTTCTCCTCTCTTGCCATGAAGCACATGTGCGCTTGCTCCACTTGCTCATCGTCCGACTCTCCGCTTGAGGAATCCTCGGAGTCGGTGAAGGTAGCTCCGACAAGTCCCTTCTTGTTTCCTTTCGTGTACTTCTTGGACTTGTCATACTTTGGTGCCTTCCACTTCTCCTTTTGCTTGTTTTGAGGACAATCCGCTTTGATGTGTCCTGGCTTATTGCATTTAAAGCACAAAGGTGGAGAGGCGTTAGTAGAAGTAAACTTAGATTTTTGTTTGAAGTTACCCTTTCGGAAGAAACGGTTGAACTTCTTGGCCATGAGTGCCATGGATTCCAAGTCCAACTCGTTTTCCGATTCTTCATCATCGGTAGAGGTGGATGAAGCCGCCTTGAATGCAATCGCCTTTTTCTTAGGCGCATCTAGGTTCAAATATGACTTCATCTTTTCTTGTAGCTTCACCTTGCTATCTTTGCGTACCTCGTATGACATCAAGGTACCCATTAGTTGAACAACGGTATATTTGTCCATGTCATTACCTTCCTCAATGGCGAAGGTACGTTTTTCCCAAGAAGAGGGTCCTTCAATAAGCTTTAAGCACTTCTCCTTTTGAGTGTAGATCTTGCCGAGGGCCTCTAACTCGTTTATTATGTCAACGAAACGAGCGTAGTATTCTTTCATCTTCTCGCCCTGTTGCATATGAAACATTTCGTAATCTTTGGTTACGACTACGAGTTTAGAGTCTCTTACCCTACTCGTCCCTTCATGTAGAATGAGGAGGGAGTTCCAAATTTGATATGCACTCTTACATGTGCATATCTTATTGAAATCCTCGGGCTCCAATGCACATTGCAAGGCGTTCATTGCCTTGGCATTGCTTACCTCCGCGGCGACCTCCGCGGTAGTCCATTTCTCAAAATCTTCTTCTTCGGGTTCAATATACTCCTTCATTGTAGTTCTCCATAAAGATGCACTTCAGAGGAAGGTTTCCATCCGACACTTCCAGTACCCGTAGTTGGTACCGTTGAAGAATGGAGGCCTTGTAGAGGAATGTCCTTCCATCACGGAAGATGCTCCTTCACGGTTCCTGAAGGTGTCATAGTTGGAAGGTGGACGCACGGTCTTGTTGTCGTTGGCAGACATAGCTGAGTATCTGGCTCTGATACCAAATGTAATGCCCTACCAGCTACTGCACAAGTACTAGAGGGGGGTGAATAGTACTTTAAAATAATAAGGCGTATAATTCCAAATTAAATTGCACACAACTACCAAATCAATTTGCGGAAGCTTAAATTGAATGACAACAATGAAATTAACAATGCTAACAAACGAAGTTAATGGGTTCGGATCCACCCAAGTCTCCCCGACTTGTTCCCGGTGATCCTACGTCCCAACCACCCGGATCCCCTCCGGATACTTGAGTTAGAAACCCTAACTCAAGATTTCCACTATGAATATCTTGTGAAAAACCTTCACAAGATCAAATCATACAAGCAATGGCAAAGTGAATCCCACAACCCGGGATCACAAACTTCTCTCACAACCGAGAGAGCCAATAAGCAATATAAAGAGTTTATATGAAATAAATACTCTTACCACAAAATCCTATACCTTGAGTTTTTCTTACCCAATAGGTGGAATGAAGGATTTGAGGAAGATGAAGTCACCAAGCCCTAGCACCAAGGAAATGAGCAGCAATGGGTGCCTAGGGAAGAGTTGGAGACTTGGATCAAGCAATAGCTTGAAGAGCTCACCAAGAACAAGCTTCTCTCTAGATCTAGAAATGAGAGAGAATGGGTTTCTTGTGAGGAAGAGAGCTTTAGATTTGAGGGAGAATAGCTATCTCTTTAGAACTCAATGAATCTCTTAATGGCAGCTCTGTTGAAGATAGAAATGACCTAGGTTCGTATTTATAGGAACCCAAAAACATAAGTTAGGTCAATCTCCAACGGAAAGAAATCTGTGAGAATTAGTCGGTCAAAGAACATACACTGACCGACTAGTTCATCAACTAGTCGGTCAGTCACAAAGCATGGACCGACTAAGAGCAGATCTGAGAAGAGATAGAATTTCAGACCTAGAAAACTAGTCGGTCCAAGAACACTGTCTGACCGACTAGTTTCACAACTAGTCGGTCATCCAATGAACGTAGACCGACTAAGAGGCAAAACAACATAGTCTGAAGGCAAGTTGACTTAGTCGGTCCAAGAACAAAAGTTGACCGACTAGATTGTCAACTAGTCGGTCATCAAACGTTCTTAGACCGACTAACTGTAAACAGTAGCTTAGGAGAAATTTGGCATGAACAGAAAATCATAACTAGTCGGTCAAAGAAGCATCACTGACCGACTAGTTCACAAACTAGTCGGTCGGTGAGTCAACGTAGACCGACTAACTGTAAACAGTAAAGAACAAAGATTTAACTGACAGAAACTAGTCGGTCCAAGAACAGTGGCCGACCGACTAGATCTCCATCTAGTCGGTCAGTACTTGTTCTTGTACCAACTAACATGCACAACAAAGTCCGAATCGAAGCGCGACGCTTCGAGGAAGTTAGAGTGAACTTGTGCAAGAATCCTAGAGCTACGAAATGAGCGTAATGAAGATAGAAACGTAAGATATATTCAAGGCTTAACATTCTATCAATCGAAACTAAAAGACTATAAATAAAACCTTAATAAACGGTCTTTGAGAGCTTCGATTGAATCTTCATTACTTCCAAAGCGTCGCAAGAGCTTCAACGAAGCTTTAGGCATGAAACTGAGCTTTGGAAAGTGTTGAGATGTCGCTTTGAATGTTCACGTGAAATTGGCGACGATCTCCAATACTGCGCTCACAAATTGTTAGTTCATGAATTATTTATGTTTGCTCATCATCCAAAACCAAATCCGGGGAGTCCAATATTCAACACCTTGTGTATTTATATATTAACATTTAATATATTATAGTTATCACAAATTACTTAACACAAAATATTGCTTCAGAAGCAAGGTGACGACATTCGTCAAAAAATGTGTTAGACGTCTTTTGTATGACAATTATGTTGAAATCGTGACATCAAAATATGTCACATTTCATTTCCTCATACTTATGCCTTTACTAATGATAAATTAAACTATTCAACTCGATTGACTTTCCAGAGTGCCTTCTTCCCTTTTTAAATCACATTTAGATATTAAATAGCCCAAAATAAATAAATAGCTATGCAAGCAACTTATGTATCCAAACGCTTGAGCTTTGCAATCTGAGTGTAGCTCAAGAAGTTGCTTGTCTCAAGATCCGGTTGGGATACATAGTCTTGCATCGCTCATGCACTCGTATTCGACTCAAACGGTTTGATCGAATTTTCAAACTTTGCGGATCAAAATTGTTTGTCCATACAACCTTGAGGGTAGCTCGACAAGTTGTAGGGAGAAACATACTTCGAATATCCTATATGTTCAAGCTGCCTCATATATAGACGAGTGACATGTAGCGTGAATTTATTTGTTGGACCCAGAACTTAATGAAATCATATTTCTCAAGTCTGTTCTTTAGAAGGTCATTTTAATGTCAACGAGAATATAGTTTTAATTCTATCAATTAGAATTTAACTTGATATTCAATTAATCAACTTATTCGACCAGTTAACTAATTTCATTAAAATATTATAATTAGATTCCTTCGGTAAACATAGTCTTGCCCTAGTTTAGCATACGTTCAATATTATATATAGGTAGAATGGCTTTTATCTATCTATATCCTCCCACTATTTTTACGATCGTTTTAAAGCTTAATAACGAACGATTTAATCGAATTAAAATTAATGGGTAAGAGGTCCAATCACCTTGAGCCTAACAACCTTGAGTGTAGCTCAACAAGTTGCTTGACTCTGCGATCGGATGATGACTCTTCATCGATCATATCGGATATGATTCTCTTATTCGGTTTTTACCCCTAGCCATTTGTGATCATGAGTGTGCTCATCCAAATCACAATGTCTAGTCAAGTCGGACCCTTGTTTTCGTGGCTAGCCTGACTTGCCCCTTCGCTCGGTGTATTCACGACACGTCGGTTTGGGTCAGGTCTTAGACTACATCAAGTCAGACTACATCGTTGACTTAACTTACGCCGGCGCTCGGTGTATTCACGACAACATCGATTTGGGTCAAGTCAAGATTTCATCTTATGTATTTAAGGAGTTGGTTTCTACAGGGTTGCCATGTCACAGCTTGAGTGTATCTCAACAACTGTAACACGGGCCCTATAGTTGCTAACCCCTAAAACAAGGAGGGCTACGGCTAATCTTGAAAAAGATCATTAACGTATTTGACTTAGATATAGTCCAGGGTGTCATACAATCATGATTCGCGACATTGCGGTCCAGCGGAACACAGCCAGGGAATTGACTAAGCCAGGATCACTACCCCTTGGACTAGCAAGGGTTGACCCAGAACTCTTAGCCAAGCACATTGACTGGATCATGATCCATTGAATGAAGCTTGTCATTTTTGTATGTATACCATAGACTAAACAGCTTTTATTAACAACTAATTAATCCTATCAACTAGTTGAATCCTTAAATTCAAAATTTTAGGATTTGTTTAATAACTTTTATTAATTCCTTATCAACTATAAGGTTCACGTGCTATCCTAACCGTTATTAGGATTTTAATAAATTATTAACAACGCTAAAAGCGAAGTCCTTTAATGAGAATTAATTATAACAATTAGAATTAAAATTTTCATTAAAAGGACTACCCTAATCAGGAATTAGGTCTTGAAGCATTGTTAATGTTTTATTAAAACATAGCATGTCATTAAAATTCAAGTAATAAATTTTAATCATTTTTAATGGCTAACCTAAACGGTTGTCTTGTGTTATCAAATAAGGGACAAGAAGAACTAGCCATTAAAATAAAGCTACACTAATTTATCGCATAAAGATAGTGCACAACTATTTAACAATTAAATAGACTAAGTTTATCGCATAAACAATTTTAGACTTTAAAAATCAGTTTTAAAAATATCTTATAAATTTAAAACATCACTTTAAAAAATTTTCCATGTTCAAAAATTTATCACATACAATTTTTTAAACATCTAAAACATTTTAAACTTATCGCATAAATTTAAAGCCTTAAAATCAATTTTAAATTTATCACATAAATATAAAACACCATTTTAAAATTTCCATGCTTAAAAAAATTTATCATATAAAAAACTTTTAGTCATCCAAAATAATTTTAAACTTTTAAAGATTTAAAATTAGTTTTAAAATTATCACATAAATTTTAAAACGTCATTTAAAATTTCCATGTTCAAAAATTTAACACAGAATTTTAAACATCAAAAACATTTTTTGTAAAAAAAATTATCTTATAAATTTAAAAAAAATTTAAAAGTATTTTAAAAAGCATTAACAGGTTTAATGAAATCGCAGTGCTAGATCGACTACGCAAACCTAGGCTCTGATACCACTGAAGGGGATTCGCGGCGCCCTTAGGGCACAAAAACTCTAGTCACGTCCTAAGTCGGACGGAACATAGACAGAAAAACAATTGCAGCTGAAGAAAAACTTGTTAATCTAGTTAACATGCAGTTAAAACTATTTTAACTTAGCCCTAAGGTCCAAGACCCTTAGCCAAGATCTATGCCAACTTGGGATGGATCTGACCATCCCAAGAAGGATCTAACCTACTGCGATTAAATTAAACTTAATGCTTATTAAACTACATACCCGGAATCTCAACCCTGGAGCAGGCGAGATGTTCCGCGCCGTCTTCCGAGCCGCTCCCCGTCTGACGCCGAGCCGCTCCTGGATCCGCTCCCCGAACCGCTCCTCGAATCGCTCCGCATCCCGAGGCGATCAATCCACTTGTCGTCGAGCCAACCACGCGCCGAAGAAAGTTTCACGCGAGTGAAACCTCCGCCAAGATTTCGGATCAGAATCCGAACTCCTTCGTGGCTTTGCTAGAGCCCTCAGGAGTAAGGCAGAAATTTAGGGAGATGAGAAATATTAATTTAAGCTTAGATCCGAGCGTGCTCCAACATTTACGAGAGACGCTCAGATCTAGAGCTTGGTACGAGTTTTGAGGAAGGGGGGAGACCCCTATTTATATAGGCGGCGGACTCTCCCCTTTTCTCAAAATCCGATGTGGGAATAATTATTTGGGTTAGTTAATATCAAGTTAGTTTGCACTTCACAAAGTGCAAACTTCCGTGAATTTTAACTCCCTCACCGTTGAGCTTCAAGATCGATACAACCTATCAATCCGAAGGGTGTTCAACGGTGAACGCATAGGAAAAAACCGTTTGTCAATCGGAGTTCGTTTGACCCTCCAATTGAGTGTCCAAAGATCAGCCCAATGCTAGTTTTTCACAAAAAACTGAGCCGTCAATTAAATCTGCACACTTAGGGTTCAAAACCCTAGAGGTGGGGCCCACGAGTGGGCCCCATGCGTCCAGCGCGCGCAAAAATCCGCCTGGGCAGAGCCCAGGCACGCGCCTGGCTCGCCCAGGCGGCCTGGGCGAGCCCAGGCCTGCGCCTGGGCTTTGCCCAGGGCGGGCCTGGGCTTCGCCCAGGCCGAGCCTGGCTAGCCCAGGCCGAGCCTGGGCTAGCCCAGGCAGCCTGGTCTGCCTTGTATTTACTGGGCCTGACCCTTTGGGCTGTTTTGGCTCTAACTTGAGCATCTAGTGTCCGATTTGGACGCCGTTCGAACCTGGGTCTAGACCGGGACATTCCCGTCTTACCCGTGAACTTTTCCTTGCGTTTCTTTTATTAAATATTGTTTTAAACAATTTAAAACACATTTAATCACTTTTTCATCAAATGCAAAATAGTCCCTATCTAAGCTTAAATTATCATATTGCATCAAATGCAATTATTCCATCCCTTTGCATCAAATGCAAATTATTCTCCCTAACTAATTTCTACCTATTACTAGACGAAGAATCGCACTCTGTGTGAGACCCTACAGCCTGACCCTTACAACAGGTTGGGCTCGAAGCCCTATACGGCAGTGACCACGAGCAGTGGTTGCCGTCCCTACTTCAGGAATCATCATTATGTGGTTGACTCATTGACATGAGTATTGTCGGGACCACCCTGACTGTTTCCGTGATGAATTCCGCAGTTATAGTCTTTTCGTCTTAATTATGTCATGTAGATCAAGTCTGGGGTACGGTCAAACTGTCAACCCCAATAACTTGACTCCGGTTAGTTTCTATCGATCTTTAGTCAATAAATGTTGGACTTGTTCCAACATACTCTGCGCAGAGTTTTTACTAAAGACCGAACTAACTCTACGACACTAACTCCCATTGACCGGGAGAGACGAATCCTCTCTTGGTCATTACTCTTCTCGTATGCTTCAAGTGACACCCAATCAAAGACCTTTCAACAGGCCTAGCCTCGAAGTTAGGTCAGTGATCTAAGTGGCACCGTTCACGCACAGGTTCGTCAAAATGACCTCAAGTCAAAAGACCAACTAGCCTATCATCACTAAGAGTTATCATTGACAGATTTGTCAATGTAACCATATGATAACTCTTGTGGATCGTTCAGTGAACTCATTTTCTAATGAGCACATGTGTCTCGTCTCCGACTTCGCCAAGTCGAACGATCATGAGATCATCGCCACCGCTTAACGGTGAAGACTAAGACACAATGGTCTATCCGATGTTTCGATATCCTTGTCTCGAAACATCTACGACCACGAACCCTTTTAGACTTATGCTACAGACGGTCAAACATTTCTCCATAATCGAGATACTCATCTCGATACCTGTTTGACCTTGCATAAAGTCTCAGGACTTTAGCTAAGTTAATATCTAATGTTTACTACATTATAAAATAACTTAGATAAATCATTACCAAACAGCTTACTGTTATTTCGAACAAGACGTTTGTGCTATTCACACATAGATAAATATCCTGGAGGGCATTATTCTCCTACAGTAGTGTTAGTTCATTCTTTAATGAAATCTCTGGCCAGAGTATGTTGGAAGTTGTCCAACATTATTTGACTAAAGATCGATGGAAACCAACCAAATTCGAGACTTAAATTAAACGACATAGTTTAGACGAAGAGACTAAAACTGTGAAATTCATCACGGACACAGTTAGGGTGGTCCCGACAATACTCATGTCAATGAGTTAACCACATAATTATGATACTAAAACAGGGTCGACAACTGCTGCTCGTGGTCACTGCCGTATAGGGCTTCGAGCCCAACCTGTAGTAGGGTCAGGATGTAAGGTCTCACACAGAGTGCGACCTTCATCTTATAATAGGTAGAAACATTAGGAAGAATGTGCATTTGATGCAAGAGAGAGAAACTGCATTTGATGCAAATGATTAATTTTAAGCCTAGATATGGACTAATTTGCATATGATGCAAAAGGGGTTAAATGTGTCTTAAATTGTTTAAAACAATATTTAAGCAGGTAAACGTGTAGAAAAGGTTACGTAGATGACGGGATCGTCCCGGTCTAAACGTAGGTTCAAACCGCACTCAAATCGGACGCCAAATGCTCAAGTTAGAGCCAAAACAGCCAAAGGAGCCCAAACGGGTCAGCCCAACAGGTTTGGGCTGAACCCTGCCTAGAAATGGGCGCCAGCCCGCGCCCGCTCCAGCAGGCGCAGGTGCCCACTGGAAACGGGTGCCAGCCAGCGCTTGCTTCAGCGGGCGCGGACGCCCAGGATCCCGCTGGGCGCGTGCGTCGCACGTGCCCCGGAAGCACACGCCTCGAGGCGCGTGCACTGCACGTGGCCTGGCACAGGTGGGCCCACACGCTGCCTAGGGCAGCGTGCCCTTTTGTGGTGGCTGGCTGTGTTCGTTTTGGGTGGTTTTGGGCTGATCTTTGGACGATCAATTGGAGGGTCAAACGGACTCCGATTGACTCGCCGTTTTTTTCTACGCGTTCACCGTTGAACGCCCTTTGATTTGATAGGTTGTATCAATCGTGAAGCTCAATGGTAAGGGAGTTAAAATTCACGAAAGTTTGGCCTTTGTGAAAGGCAAACTAACTTGAATTATTTAACTCCAAACTTTAGTCCCACATCGGAATTTGAGTAATATGGAGGGGTCAGCCGCCTATATAAATAGGGGTCTGCTCCCCTCCTCAAAACTCGTCCCAAGCTCTAGGTATAAGCGGGTCCTAAAATGTTGGAGCACGCTCAGATCTAGGCTTAAATTAAATATTATCTTCTCCCTATAATTTCTGCCTTACTGCTGAAGGGCTCTAGCAAAGCCACGAAGGGGTTCGAATCTGATCCGAAATCTTGGCGAAGGTTCACACTCGGGTGAAACTTTTTTCGGCGCGTGGTTGGCTCGGCGACAAGAGGATTACTCGTATCGGGACACAGAGCGGTTCAAGGAGCGGTTCGGTGCGGGATGGGGAGCGACTCGGAAGACGGTGTGGTACACCTTGCCTGTACCAAGGCAAGGTTCCGGGTATGTGAATTTAATTATTTTTTCTTTTAATTTAATCGCAGTAGCTTAGCTCCCTCTTGGGGTGGTCAGACCCATCCCAAGTTGGCAGAGATCCTGGCTAAAGGGTCTTGAACCTTAGGGCCTCGTTAAATAGTTTAACGTATCCAATTTTTCTGCTGCATTCTTTTGCGTCTATGGTCCGTCCAACTTAGGACGGGCACAGATTGTGCCCTAAGGGTCCCTCAAAACCCTACAATGACGAGTTAGAGGTAAGCTTGGGGGATTTAGATATGCTCCTATATTGCATGATTAGTCATTTTCATGACGCATTTCACCCTCCAATTCCTCATTTTATACGCTTTTATACAATTATTTGGGACTATTTGACTTTGAGAACGTTTGGTCTTATTTCAGGGATTTGGAGCGATATTTGAGCAATTGGAGTCAATGGGATAATCGGCGATGTGGGAGCACCAAGAAGACTCATGATGACATACTTGAGGTGCCAAAGAAGAAGGCCAAAGAAGAGAAGAAGAGAAGAAAAGAAGAGAATTAGGCAGCCACATCATTTTAATATCTCCAGAGTACTTGACCGAGTGGCTAATCCCACTCGGTCCGAGTAGGCATAGCAAAAAAGAGGAGCAGCTTCACTTAACAGTCCAAAGATATAAAGGGTACTCAACCGAGTGGACTTACCCACTCGATTCAAGTAGGAATGGCGACTTAGCAGCTCAAATCACAAGACGACACTCGACCGAGTGAACTTCCTGCTCGGTCGAGTGGAAATTATGGTAGAGCGATGATTTCAAGCCAAATTCCAACCTCTGAACTCGACCGAGTGCATGTCCCCACTCGACCGAGTGCTTGGGTGACTCGATCGAGTGACCCACTACTTCAGATCAAGTACAAGGGAACTCTGTAGCTACTTGATCAAGCGCGAAGGCTACTCGACCAAATGCAACCGCACTCAGTCGAGTGAAGCAAAGTACCCATATTTCAATATAGCCTCTCACTATTTTGAAATTTTATATCATTCAAGTGGGCAAAGTATTTTTGTAATATTTTTAATGGATAGTAAACTTCAGGACGGTTCCAACGTCGTCAAGAACACATGAAACGGAGGTCGGAGGGAATTTTTACAAGATAGCACTGCAGTGCTGGAATCTACCACTCGGCCGAGTAGAAATTCCACTCGGTCTGAGTCAGCTTGGGCCCACCATTTAAGTTATGGCCAGAAACGGGTTTAGCCTGAATTTCAAAGGGGTATTGTTGGGTTTTGCTAGGGTTTAAGGGGACTATATATATATGGTGTACCCGTCATACGAGGGAACCCTCTCTTTTTGTTCTTAAAGACTCTTTTAGAAGTTAGGCCACGCCATCGTCCCATCCTCCATTGTAATCAATATAAGTACCCTTGTTTCTCTTTAATTCTATTTTATTTGTGTTATCTATGATGCAATAAATGTTTTCTATTGATCTCATGATATTTGATATGCTTGAATAGATCTATTGCTAAGATTAGGTTGAATTCCATTGCTAAGGCATCATTTTTGATGGAGATAGTGATCCAAGATATTGGCACTGTTACGGCCTTAAGGGCGGCCCAAATAATTGAGACCCACATACACTGAAAGCCCAAGCAAATAGCTCTCCAACCATCCGGAAGGGACATTAGCCCAAACGAGAGTTCGCCTCTATCCGGGGAAGCTCGCCCTGAGGGCCAACTGAAGAAGCTCGCCTTTCCGATCGATAAGCTTGCCATACATGCAAGAAGTTCACCCACTCACCCCGCAGAAACCACGGTCAGGCAGTCCGAAGGCACCGGGCTTGGACGCCAAGCTGAACCCTCCCCAGGGGCGGCCCGACATAAATACCTCTGACAGGATGACGTATGGCCAACTATCCCCCATTAATGTGGGAGGTTAAGGGCGAGAACTGATCGCCGCCATCGCATCCCATTAATGCATCTGACACAGTCTGACACTTATTAAGGCGAAAATATCTCTAACACCCCACGCCGACCTATCACTTTCCACTTGCACTCCAGCTAAGCTGACTCGACAGCTGGTTGGACTGCGAGCAACTGCCTCTCAACCCTATAAATACCCCCCTCCAGTCACCAAGGAGGGGTTTGGTTAGTTAAAATCTCTAACTCTCTTTCAGTATTCAAGGTCGAATATCTCCAACATATCTGTGCCTTGCTCGCCACGCTTCGCCGATCTACCTTAAGATTACCAAGCACGTCGGACACACTTATTTCAAGTCACCCACTAACTTAAGCATCGGAGAGGCTACGGGATAACAGCCAGCCCTGCCTTTCTGACGAGTTGCTATTGTTGCAGGAAGCTCGCCTCAGCTGCCAGGAGACGGCGACCTTGGGGACCTTCAGGTGACCTTCGATTCTTCACCTTTGAAGCTTGTTCTGAGTCGAACTAACCTCGCCATCAACCCGAGACCTGTAATCATTGTAAATGTGATTCCCTTCAACTACAAATTCCATTGTAGGCGGACTTGACCCGCAACAATTGGCGTCGTGTAACGACCTGTATTTTCTGATTCGCTGGAGTTGAGTTCTATTTATAAATGTCTTTCATTATTATACTTTTGATGTGTTGATTTAATTATTATACTTACATTAAGTTAGCTTATTAAATCTGTTATTATTAAATTTAAATTTTCAAATTCAAATGTTTTAAAATTCAAATTCGAACCATTTTAACAACTTTCATATTTAAATCCTAATTAAAACTATAACTAATTTAGTATTATTCTCTAATTAAACCCCATTATTATCTACCCATTTATTATTTAAAATTCAAACTTTCCTTAAAACAATAGTCATTATTTCCCTAATTAACACTATTAAACCAAATCGATTAAAATTAAAATCTTTCCTATTTTTTTATATAACCTAAACTCTAACCTAGGCCACTCACGCACACAGCCGCCCAGCCCAACTAATCCTCTACAAAACCCTAACCTAACTATTACTCCACTCTCACAGCCGCACCCCTCCCCTAAAACCCTAGCCTTCTTCTCAAAGCACTCTCCCTTTCTAAAACCCCTAAGAGGATAAAACCCCAGCTCTCTACAGACCCGAGCCCCCTATCTCTATAAACCCTAGCCTCTAAGAACCCTAACTCGAACTCCCCTTAAACCCTAATATCTCAGACCACCTCCAGTTCACCCCGCAGCAGCACCTTCCCTCCACCTTCAACCATCCGACTCCGACCACCTACAAACAACTCTGATGCCCCGCAACCTTCCCACGTCTGACCTCCTCTTACTCCCAGCGTCATCCCCACCTCCTTCAACTCACCTCGCCGCCAGCCCCCTATCAAAACCCCACATGCCCCGTACTTCCCTCCGGTGATCTCCTCCACCTCCGACCTCCCGTCGACAGCCCTCATCGACGTCCGCCTTCTCTCCCCTCTCTTCCCACCTCTGATCACCCGCAGCCTCACACCGCCCGACCTCGTCGCCTCCCTCTCCTCCCCAAAAGACCTGACCCCCTCAAACACCTCTCCCTCAACCTCCTCCGGCACCGTCACCTCCCAGCATCAACAACAACCCCTCCTCCTCCCGTCCGACTGACGCTGCAACTCTCGCCACCGCGCGCGCGTCCGACCACTACAGCAAATCGCCCAACGCCCCTCCTTCACCTCCATTTCACCACCTCCACGGTGCCGCCCTACTGATGCAGACCACCGCCACCACACGTCGCTATCGCGACCGTCTCACCTGCAAACACGTAAGTAGTTTAATGTTTAGTTTATAAGTTAGTTTCTATAGTATATTAGCTAGCATGTTAGGGTGTTACCTCAGAAACGTAAGTTAGCATGTTAGTATGAACTATTTATTATTCTATAAACTATTAGTTATTAATTTTAATTAGTATTGATTAGTATCTATATACTCAGTATGTTGTTTTATATACTAATTCATAGTATAGAAACATTATGCAATAATGTTAGTAAATTATTTGTTAATTGTTAATGTTAGTAGTTATTAGGGTTAGTTTTATATATAACTGTGTATATATATTAATATGTACTAGTATATACCCATGCCCATAGGGCACGGTTCAATTTAGATATTTCCCCCTCAAAATATTAGTTCCCCCGAAAATGTGGGCACGATTCATTTTAGATATTCCCCCCTCAAAATCTTAGTTCCCCTGAAAATGTGCACATGATTCATTTTAGAAATCCCCCCTTCAAAATCTTAAGGAATTTTGTTCCCCCAAAAATCTTAGGTTCTCCCAAAATTTAAACGGTCAGCAATAATTAATGTTCACTCGAAAAGTTATTTAGTTCTCACCAAAATTTAGTTTTTTGGTAACACAGAGGCGACCGAGATTAGATCCCGGGTCGCTACTACATAAGAGGGGGGGATACCATCTGGCTTAAGGACCGGCGGTCTCCCCAAAATTTAGTTAGCACATAAAATTTAGTTCCAGCCGTTGATATTTAGTTCTCAAAAATTTTAGTTTCACCCAAAAATTTTCTTCCCCGAGAATTTTGTTTCTCCTAAAAATTGTAGTTTCCCCTAAAGTTATTTAGTTCTCAAAAATTTAGTTTCCCCAAAAATAATTTCTTCCCATAGAATTTGATTCCCCTAAAAATTTTAGTTCTACCTATAAATCCATCAAGATTTAGTTCAACCCAAAATATTGGAAGAGAAATGTACATCCAAATTTTTAACTCATAAAATTTCAGTTCCCCAACAGCTTTAGGGTAGCTTAGCAAGTAACATCACCTATATAAATAACATTAGTAATATGTTCAAAACAAAAAGATGATGTGCAAAAAATATGTATGTGCCGAAGTAACAAAATGCATATCAAATATTCTCACAAAATAATATTCAGTTAATCCTCTATGATTAATGTTTTGTTAATTAATCCTTATGCATATCATGCTCCAAAAATACCCCAAGGTGCTAACATAAAAAAATTCCAAAAAATGATTGCTTAAAGGACAAAATTGATGCATCATCTCACATATATGCTCGTTAAGTGGCAACATTGTGTTATTAAGTATGCCAAAATTCAATTAGCAAAGGACCAAAATTTGCTAGTATGGTACCAAAAAAGTAAGATTCTTTCAACATCGTTACATGCATAATCAAAAAGCCACAAAAGTGTCCACGGGAGTAACCTTTCCATGCACTGCAGGTAACATCAAAGAAGTCTTCACGAACAAAAAGTACAGTAATAAACGCAAATGGAAAAAAGAAGTTTTTTCAACAGTCCCATACAAACAACTTTCAAGAAACATTAGGATTTCAAGTGCATCCACAACAAACAGGAACATTATCAAGAACATTGTCAGTAGGCTAGGTAATAGAATGCCAAATAGAAATTTTGGATGAATCTTAAGAGTGCATCCACAACCAACATTATTGCAATAAGTAAGCAAAATATCAGCTATCAAGCGCAATAGATTTAAAGTTCTCCAAGTTCTCATTACATAGATCACCAAGCAACAATAATATCTTCAATCATCATAAGGAGTGTTAATATACAACAACTATTTCGAGTTCACTACAAAAAACTGCAAATAATCAGAATAACAACTTAAAATGATAACATTAATAACCATCGGCCCTTAGGCCAGATGGTATCCCCTTCCCCTTAGTTGTAGACACCAGGAATCGATCCCCTACTGTGTAACCAAAAAATGATAGCATTAGTAAGATCAATGATAAAAAATATACCCCATTAACGTATATATATGAACAATGTCATCACACCTTAACTTAAGCAATGAATAAGAATTACATTACAACAACCAAGACTAATCACATTTGAACCAAAGTGAGACAGAAGCAACATAGATTTATGAGCATTCATTTTCATTTGAATGATCTTGGGTCCATATTTGGATTACGGATGTCTGCTTTGTCACGGGCTTATCATTATATCAGTTGAAGATATTAAGTATGGATGTCTGCTTTGTCACAGGCTTATCATTATGTCAGTTGAAGATATGAAGTACCTTACTGATTTATATGGTGTAAAACATGTCGATCTCCAACGAATGTTTAATTTAAAATTTGGGGTCTTTTACTGATCATTGTCAGTATCAACTTAATGAAAAGTTGATTTACCTAATGGTTTTTCGTTCATGCATCACTTTTGTTATTGGATTATTGCACCAATTCATGCAGAATCTACATTAATTATATTGGGATGTTGCTAGTTGTATCATACGATAACTTATAAACAGATACATGCAAAGGATACGGGTATGTCAACTTTGGGTATGTCAACTTCAGAATTGGTTTATGTAACCTCAAGCCACATGGACATGCCCCAATACTGATATGATTCATTGGAAAGGAAGAAAAACTGGGTTAAATTAAACAAATTTTCGTTCAAATTGTTCACTGATGAAGTTTGAACTCAGGACATTCTGAAACATGTTCTTGAAATTTGTGGATCTATCTGATAACCATTTCACCCGAAAGCTTAAACTTATGGATTGTGAACTAACATTGTATACAAAGCAAACTTAGCACTTAACAATCACCAGTGAATGGTATAGCAAAAGGGTAAATTGAATGTTGTTTATGTTTTATAATAAGAAACTAAATTATGATGTCCCTTAAATTCCTGGTACACTAAAAAAGAAATTACTTTCCTTTACGGAAATTATTTGTGATACACAAATGGCCACACGATTTTGAAACATTTGAGAACAAATAGAATGTTATCAAATATGAAAGGAAAACATCAAGTGAGGTCACGTGATCGAATTATAATCGGCATACCTGTGATAAAGCTGCGGCAACAAAATCATTCACACACTCTTCGACATTATAATCAAACAAAAGAGGGTAATCCTTCACTCAGCAAATTACATTGTTAAAATCCACCTTCAGATACCCATAGCTATTGGAAACCGCTGTGCAAAACAGATTTAGTGAATTACCTGTATAACCGGGCCTTCATCATTAATCTCAAAGTAAAATCCACCAGGTGGAGGTTCATAATACCACCTCCTTTTATAGTACTAAACAGAAATTGATATGCGAAGAATGGCATCTTAGGCCTTCATCATTAATCTCAAAGTAAAATCCACCAGGTGAAGGTATGTCAACTTCAGAATAGAAATAATGCGAAGAATACCAAAAAGAGAAATTGATATGCTTTTCTTAGACCTGGTACAGCATGAATACCACCTCCTTTTATAGTACTAAACAGAAATTACATTCATGTATCTCAAAATATCTCAGATGGCATCTATTCATTTGGTTCTTTGCCACTACAATCTTCTTTAATTATTAAATATAACTTCTTAATTTGAAGCATAAATTTCAATCTGCATCAGAGCTAAAAAAAACTTGGAAGTCTTTAATATTTAAAATCAATGGCAAAGTTCAATGGCATTGGCAACTGACAAAATGCTTTGTCAACCTGAATGCCAATTACATTATCAGATTTGGACTAACTAACATGCATATCAATGGCTTGTTTATTCAAGAGAAAGCATATGGAAGTATCAAATGCCTGTAGCCACATTGAGCCTATGGAAGTATTATTCCATATCCAAGTTTCTTGAAGAGGCTTCAAAATCAAATAATATTCTCTCTTTAATAGGCAGACTTAATTTAGGGAGAAAATTTAGGAGACTTTAATTTATTAACCAGTTTTCAGAAATCTAGCTAGACTATTTGATATGAATGCTGGTGTACTTAGATCATGAAATGTCATCATCAATTTCTTGATAATTGGATTAATGAATAGCCTTCATTTTGTGGAAGGAACTTTTCTAATCATTGAATATATGAATGCATCATAACACAACACGCAATGGAATTTCATATCTGCATTTTTTCAAGGATCATCAAAACCACAGTTCATATAAGATTGTCTCTGATTCTTTAGAAGTCTTGAAATCAAATTGAACCTATAATTAAAATAAAAAACAACTACTGATGGATATTGTCATGAGAATAAATTCGGGTTGTTCATATGACATTCATACCAATTTTTCTTGTATGTTCTGTTTCCAGTCAGAACAATGTTCAATATAAATTGCAACTGCGCAATGCCAGCGTATTTTAGCTCCCTACCGACTTCAGCCCTTATCTTTGAGTTGTTCATCCTCTGTCCCAAAAAATAATCAGTTCCTGCAGATAGACGCTGTTTTAAATAATCGCTATCAAATAATTGAGGAACATGGTAGGGAATCATACCTATAAAACATTGGCATTCCTTACTAATTTTTCTACTTCGTTTTACACAGTCCATTAATTCTTGCCTGCATATTAAAAAGAAAGTACTGATATTAGAATTTGTGACTAAAGAAATTCATTCCTAATATTTTTGGTCACAACATGAAGTTTCATCCACCACTGGTAATGATAATTTATAGACAACAGGAACATTGGATATACACATAATTTCCAAAACCACATGAGAAAATAGATCTAGAGAGGATGGTTGTCACAACGTATAAATGTCTGACCATGGTACCTCTTCATAATTGCAATTGCAAGTGATGTAGAGTATTCCTTATTTGTGATATAATCCAATAAGTAGATGTACAATTGACATGAACATACTACCAGTTTAATACACTGATATTCAAGTTTTTCTAGAATTTCTAGGATGGAAAGAATATTGCTTTCAAATAGAAAGCTGAAGAACCACTGTTAATAAAATTCCTTCCAATTGTGAACAAAAAAAAATACTTTTGTACAGATCCCTCAAGAATACCCTATCATCGAACAATATAACAACGAAAGACAACCAAGTGTCAATATAACCATTAAAGAAAATGCTAAACACATGGAAATATTACAATAGAAACTTATTGAGAAATTGTGTCTTCTAACAGAGAAAGGGAATATATATGCAGACACTTGCAAAAATAAAAGAGAGATGTATAGATACACATGTATGTATTTATGTGCATAAATGTTTTGATTATTCAGATATGGTATGTACCCAACTTCATGAGCTGCCATCAAGATTGCAAGTCAACATCATTTGGCATAATCTTATAATGCCAACATAGGAAAAAGAAAAGGAAGATTCCTTACCGATACTTGAGACTTCCAAGAGAAGGTAAAGAGAAGGTAACACGATGTCATTCTTGCTGAGTTAAATTGGCAACTTCCAGATTCAATGGCACTATTCCCAAAACAAAGTATATAATAAAGTAAGCTGGTTAAAATCAAAATTGATTGGATGAACTAAGTTTGTAAAATCAAGAGGCAGCATCCTTCTAATTAAAAAATTTCTCACATATCACAACCTCTGTATTTTTTATTTTCAATAAGTTAGTGCCAGTAAAATTTATGGCTCAAATGGTAGACCCAATAATACAGATATTGCCTCATCAACAAATGAAAATAATATAAACAATGATAGGAAGACCAAACCTTCATTTTCCATGTACCAACATCATGTGAGCCCAAACCCCCAACAAATCACTTGAATGAATGGTAGTTGGCTGACAGTACAATGAAAGATACATTTTGGAAACACACGAAACTTAACAACTGGAAATTCTGTGCATGTCACATATCTCCATAATTCATACAAAAATTGCTTGCAAAAGTTTGTTATAACACTACTACAATAATTCTTATAACACTACTACAATAATTCTTACAAAATTGCTTGAAAAAGTTTTAGTTGTGATCATTCCATATCTCCCCATCATTCCATATCTCCCCATCTGCATACAAAAGTAACGATCCTCCTTTCCAAGCCCAATTTCCTAAATGGACACACAACATATTATTCCACCTTTTAGTAGAGAAATAAATTACTAATTTTATGTTGAATCAAAAAGTAAAGTTATGATAGTTTATAAAACTCACTATTTTGACCTTTCTCATGTTTCAACAGAAAACATGTTGCGCATCACATAATAAAGAGAGTGAGTCTCAATAGGAATCCATAAGGAAGTGCCATTTGGATGAGCAATAACCTAAGTAATTAAAAAACATAAACCTGTTAGAGATAATTTAATCGATAATACTACAAATTCAAAGTTAAAACTTTATTTACCTTGTTAAATGGGAGCGGGGACGATCGAGCTTTGAGTATCCAATCACGCTCAGCAAGAAATATCTTCCAGTGATGGCGATCGAGCCCTGTAACATTCGCTTGTACTATTCCTTTTTCAACTAACTGAAAATTATAATAATTAAATAGTTACTAATATAAAAAAATTTAGTAAGAAAATGATGTCAGTTTTAATGGAATGCATACCATATCCCCCCAAATTCTCGTGTAAGGACGTAACTTGACAGATCTATTAATGTTTCGAAGTAATTTAACCTATAATACAAAAACAATTTAAAAACAACTAATACCAAATAAAGTATAGAACAAAGTATGTTTAGCAGCTTACGGTTTCACACAAATAAGCATCGTGCTTAACATCCTTCTGTAAAAAAATAAAGCAATATTTTAGCAAACTAAAGTTAAAATTTTAGTTAAATTTGTTTTAAAGGCAAAAAATTTCTTACATTGCAATAAATTGTAATGCTTGTCCACATCTTGTAGCCCTTCAATAAAAATAATACAAATCATTAGTGTGTAGCAAGCATCAAGTATAACAACAAACGACCAATTGATAAAGGTTTTTTCCTGAAAGAATTACCAAACGATTAAAATTAATAGAAAGATGTTTACTTACTTATAATAGTCATCACAGAGATTCATAGCAAGACTTCTGGATAAACAATATTAACTGTGTTAGTTGAATCAGACGGCAGAAGGACACTAACACGATCAAAAGATGTGCACCTAGAAAGTGCCACATAAAGATGCTCATGGCTAAAAACTGGGTTACGCAAGTCAACCCCAACGAACTTTACAGATTGTCCTTGAGATTTATTAATTGTTATGGCGTACGTTACACGAACTGGAAACTGTCGTCTTGTCATATAAAAAGGTAATTCTGAAGCTGATGGGGACAAAGATATTCTTGGAATAAACACAAAACTGCCGGCTTTATCCCCATTCAAAATTTGAGCTTCAATCACACGGGATGCGCATCTAAGAACCATCAATCGTGTGCCATTACAGAGCCCATCTTTAGGTGCAATATTACTCAGTAAAATAATTGGACAACCAACCTTAAGGTCAAGTTTAAATGGTGGCAAACCAGGAGGATTCAAAGAGTTTATGTACTCGGTCGGATAACGATTTATAATGGCAGGATCAATTTCTTCAGATTCAGCCAGTTTGTCTGCAGCTAGATACGTAATCTGTTGTCCATGATAAATTTGTAAAGCAGCAGTATTTATTAAATTAACATCATCATTACGCGCAGAAAGAATTATTCGTTCAGTCAGATACGCCGGAGTCACCACACCCTCAACATCTAGCTGCGGATAAATTCTTAGTAATAATTCTTTTAAATCCTTGCATCGGAATATGTGGGAGGGTAGCTGCCCACTTCATTAGGCTTTGTGCCGACCTATTACATAAATAGAAATTTTTTTAATGTAAGGGTAAATATAGTACAATGGTTATTAAAATCATCAAGTATGTAAATAAATACCTCCAAAATAAAGTTTGCAAAATCTGTATTTTCAACAGATGAATTAGTCAACCGCATATTTTGGTCCAAGATCAAAACTTTTATAGAACACCACAATGCAGATCGTCTCAATGAGGCTCTAATAATTTCTTCTCGAACCCCCTTTGGTATGACTGGCAAGATTTGCCGGAAGTCCCCACCAAGAACAACGGTAATACCACCAAATGCTCTGTTGTTATCACAAATATCTCTCAACGATCGATCCACTGACTCAACACAATGGCGATGTTGCATAGGAACTTCATCCCATATTATCAGCTTTGTTTTTCTGAATAATTGCGCATGTATAGATTGCTTACTAAAATTACAAATTGAATTATCATGCACATCTAACGGTATACGAAATGTTGAGTGTGCAGTGCGACCTCCGATAAGTAGCAACGATGCAATACCTGAAGATGCAACGGTGATAACTATATTTCCAAGACTACGCAACATGGTCGATATTGCATTATACAAAAAATTCTTTCCAGTTCCAGCACCACCACTCAAAAAAATGTAGTACCTCTATTTTCAAAAACAGATGAAGTAATTGCTGAATAAGCTGCACGTTGTGCATCGTTTAGGCAATCAACATCTTTTAGTGCATCCAACTGTTGCGCTGTATTTATGAGTTCCTGATGTTCATGCAACAGTCTATTGCCAACATTTGTGTTCCACTCTCCTGTAGGAAATGGCATCGGCGGAAAGTCAGCTAGACACTTGTCAGACTCCTCAAGTAATTCATTGATAAGGAATAAACCGTAATCTTCAAGTTGACATTGAGTTGGAGTAGAAATTGCAAATAAAGCAGAAATTTTATGTTGAAGATCGTCGCAAATATGCACTGAGAATTGATTCCATAATGCAAGTGGGTCGATTGGTTAACATTCGATAAGAATAATACAAAACAATCTTCTTAATTGATAGCCCGTTTTCATAATAGAAGCCTCGTAAAGGCATTGTTTCCATTCTGAATCATCTTCAAGCAAACCTCTTGCAACGCACGTTGCTTTGAATGTAGAGTACTGTACATTATTGAATGTGCGTAAATTTTCCCATGATGTTGGTCCTTTAACAACGGTTAGCAACAACCGCAGATAGAAGCGCTCACCAGAGTTGGGAGATGCAAAATACATTCTGCCAATTGCATATCCCGATTTTCTTGGAGTCCATACCTTTGTGGATAAATTCCACACAAACTTTTGAGGGAACTCCTGGTAAGTAAGATCACGTGCTAATGCATGTAATGCACAACATGTAAAAAATTCAGTCAAAGTTGTCTTCTCATTTTCAGCTCTAGACCTTATTGTAGCAAAATCTTCATCTGGATCAAAAATAACACGGTGTTGCCCTGGTAAATGAAGAACCAATCTTTGTACTGACGGAATCTCCTGATGTAAAGGATGCTCAAATATCCGCTAAGCTGCCTCTGGTGGTCCAATATATCTTGCATCAAGGTATTGTTGGACCTCATCTACTGCACCCAGCACCATGGTGGTTCGATCATGACCTTTATAAATGTATTTATGAATGTACTTGACACATCTTATACCGGCACAAACTTCGACATTAATATGGCAGTTAAAGCGTATGGAGAGATACTTATTATGTGGAACAACATCTCGATTATCAACCTGATGCCCCCTTACAGTATAGATATGTCCATCATTACGACGACGATATACAGGATAGCCGTTACGATCCATTGTTGTCGAATCTGCATAAGTTCTTGGGTACTTCTTAGTGCATTTACCATTTTCCATACATGAAGCATTTGGATTTCGAGCACCGCATGGTCCGTGCACCATACATTTCATAACGGTATCGAATAATTCTTGATCTTGAGTTGGATCAGGAAATTCAGCACAAACAATCTTATCCACTTGATCACATGTATGGATCTTATCTGGACCACAAAGAAAGAAAAGAGCATGCATATGTGGAAGCCCGCGTTTCTGAAACTCAATTGTGAAGACATGTGCCACTTTCCTGCCAAATACATTTTTGACATCAATCTCCTTCATCAAAGCCTTTCGTTTTAACTCAAAAACACGTGCAACTAAATCAGGTCGATCGATAGCCTTTTGATTGGGCAGAAGAGCTGAAATTATTTCAGGCCACTTAGGATTCGCAGTCATGGTAAGAAATATATCGGGGTGTTGGTTATACCGTGTGATAGCCATCGAGTCTTGAAAGATTTCGAACATGTGACGTGCACTACCAGTGAAAGATGATGGAAGTATCATGCGTTGGCCAATTTGGTCACCACTTCCATATGCATCAATATCTGCAAGGCCCTGATATAGTTCTGAACGGAGTTTTTGCTGATTAAGTTTGATGAACGTCAAACGATTCTGCTCAGTTGCTGCCCAAGCATCAACTATGAACTCTTGGAACAATTTTCCGGCTCTTAGAATTGAAGAATACTCTGTATGTCTTTCAAACAGACGGTAGCTATAATACTCACACAATGTAAGGCGCATATGTGAGACTTGATTTTGCAAAGGATCCCATTGCTTCAAATCTGGTTCCCATCCAAGCTGACCATGCGGGAATAATAATACATAATGCAATGGCAAGTATGCAGGATGAGCCTCGTTGATTTGCATTAGTTGATTATTTCCTCGTAGATGTAAAACAATATCTCGCATCTTAGAAGATCGATGGCCATCTCCTGGTAAAATAATTGCAATTTCATCTACAGTTGGCAGGTTATATCGTCGTCGATCCTTATTTGAATTATAATGCAGATATACAGGGAGATCATGACCATATGAATCCGTTTGTGTTAAAACAGTATAAGCCTGACGATACAGAGCGATGAATGGATTTATGACTGATAAACAATCTTGAATAATTTTTAATACATCCCGTCTCAAATGAGGATTTCTATGACTTCGTAACTCTGTAGCAGCAGCCGGATCATATATATATAGTTGGCAATAACTTGTTGTTTGATCCTGTTGTGGCAAAAGTGAGCCTGTTCGATGACGCAATTCTCCATGAATTGTAAACATTGGTGGACCTATGCCAGCAATCAATCTTCGATCCAATGAAGCGCCAAGGCTGGTAAATGCATTAGCCGCATTATACTCCCGAGTATATTGTCGAAATGATTTTGATTGGTCACTGTTACCATCATATAAATCTCGAAGTTGTGGAGGGGGTTCAATAAGTGTATCTAATTTTACTTTTCCTTGTAAACAGCAGGTTCCAAAACGATGTGTTGTCAAAGTTGAAGTCGACAACTGTTCATCCAACCAATGTAAGGCTGAGCAATGAGGGCATGGAATGTTCATTGATCCAAGATAATGCCGAACAAAATCCACATGCGTTGGTGGACCAACTCTATGTTGAGTTGGCCTGCATTGGCAGACCAACTCTGGAGAAGCTGTTGATACAGGTTGTATTTGAGGCATATTAAGTATGGTGGTAGGAGTCATATATCGAGATATGTTCCGTTGCTCTTGTTCCTGTTCTCTCCTTCTACGTTGAGATAAAGACCTATACAAATTTAAACCAAAACTAAATACAATTAAATAAATTTAGGCATCATGGCGTGGATAATTAAGTGGACAATAACCTGTCAACTGGTTCAATATGTTGTTCATGAATTGCATCATTGCGTGAGCCCGAGCCCCCAGCTTCTTGTTCAGTTGGAGAGGTTGTTACTTGAGGTATATCAAGTATACTATTAGGAGTCATATGGTGTTGAGATATGTTTCTTTGCTCTTTTTCTCGCTCTCTTCTTCTACGTTGAGCTAAGGACCTATACAAAATTAAATTCAAAGCTAAATAGAATTAAATTACATTAATTAGATTAGATATTGTGTACAGTCATATAGATAATAACCTGGTAGATGGTTCAGCTTCTGATCGGTCCATATTTTACACCTTTTTTCTACATATTTGCATGTCATTTCGGTTGCTCATATTGCGATTTTCACGATTATTCGATGATATTGTGTTACTTTTCACTATTTCTTGTTTTTGTCGGATTTCAGGAAATATGGAGCGATCGTGAGCAAAAATGAGCTTTAGAGATTTGCACCCACTCCGGAGTGTCAACCATGGCCCTTTTGAGGGTTATTCTGCAATGGAAGAGGAGTGGAAGAAGAAAGAACGTCGTAGGAGCGACGGGGGAGCGAAAAGATGAAGATTGGGCATTTTCAGCATGCCACTCGGCCGAGTGAAGGAGTCACTCGGCCGAGCAATGAGACCCCGCTTGGCCAGCCAGATCGGACACGCAACAGAGATGTATCAGCGTGCACTCGGCCGAGCATCGCACGCCGACTCGGCCGAGTTCGGAGACTCCGTCCGCCCGAGTGGCACCCAGACGACGGCAAGCAAAAATGTCCAACTTACTGTAATCCGTCAGTCTGCCCCAGAAGCCTGACTCGGCCGAGTGACGAAAGCTGTCCGCCCGAGTACCAAATGCCCCTCGGCCGAGTGACATTTGCCACTCGACCGAGTGATGCCGAGGACACACGGCGCCCAGATTTTCAGACATCCTCCTACTCTTTTCAAATCTGCTATCATTCCAGCCATCAAATTATTTTTCTCATATTTTTTATGGATAGTAGACTTCATGACGGTTCCAACGCCGCCAAGAACGCGCAAATCGGAGGTCGGATGAAATCTGGGGAATTTCTGCAAGCTGACGCTGCAGTGCTGGAATTTGCATGTCAGTGTCACTCGGCCGGGTCACATATTCCACTCGGCCGAGTGCGGCCTGGGCCCAGATTTTAAGTTGCGGTTTGGGCTGTTTTTGGGTACGAATTTGAGGGGTTTTCTAGGGTTTCTTGCTAGGGTTTTGGGGGAGTATTTAAGGGGTTTGTAGCCACCATTAGAGGGGGTTCCCAAGATGTTTTAGGAGGATTATTTTAGAGGTTAGGCCATGCCCTAGGCCCCCTCTTGGATCTAAAAGCTTGTATTTTGGATTGAAGATCTTCATCAAGCTAAGTATTTTCTTCTTTTTATTTGAATCTTTGTTTTTCTATCTTTTTGTATGCAAGCAATGATTTTTATTGAGTCATATATCCTTGTTGCTATGCTAGAGTAGATTTGTTGTTCTAGGGTTTGGGGATGAACCCTATGGATCTAATTTCAGATTTGTGATGAATGAATTCCCAAATTGCTAGAATTGCTAGGAGGTTAGGTTGTGATTGATTTACAACGGATAGCTAGGGATTTCCATCGATTGGGGTTTGCAAGAGATTGGATTCTAATCGATGGGAAGGCCTAGATATTCGATTTAGGTTTACAATTGGGTCTCTCTAGATTTGGTTTGCAAGAGATTGGACCAAAGCTAGGATTTTTAATTGTAAATCTATACCCATATTCGTTTGCAAGAGATTGGACGAATACGAACTATCACAACCTAGATCGTAACTCGAGTTTGCACGAGAGTGGGCTCGAGGAGCGATTGGACGATGATGTCAATCTTCATGCTAGCGGCTTAGGTTAGGGTTTGCAAGAGATTGGGCCCTAATCTAGGTTGCTATAGACCGACAATAGCGCGAGAGCGTGAGCTTGGTTCTCTATTCAGTTACGACTAGTTCACCTCAACACAAGTCTAGTAATATTGAGATTCACTATTTACGATGATGTATGACGATCCGTAGTGGGAATTCCCTAGCCCTAGACATCTTTATTTGATTTTATATCCCCATACTTTGCCCGACGATTGTGACAGGATCGCCAAAGGCAAATTCCCTCTTATATTATATTATATTTAAATCGATATTTGACCGATTTCTTTATCATCGACACCGACATCCACCACCATTTCCATTATATCATTCCATAACCATCTCCACCAATAAAACATTCGTAGTCAAACCAACCTAGGATAGATTGGAGCCAACACCACCTCCTCGTGTTCGATACCCGCTCGCCACTTCGCCGTGCGCTTGCGGTAAAACTACAATCGTTTTCCGGGTGTGTATCCGGGGCCGATCAAGTTTTTGGTCGTGCTCTTGGGTTGCATTTTGGAGCGATCAAGTTTTTGGCGCCGTTGCCGGGGAGGTGTTTCCGTTGGGTGCCAATTTGTCACAATTAGGTTGATTAGACTACGAAAAAAACAACAAATAAAAAGGAAATTTTCACCCCCGCCACCATTATTATCATTTCTATATTCTTTTGTACCACTGATATTTTTCTCCAGGTATTTATCTTTGTTGATCAGGTGCTATGGATTATACTACGTGGGCCACAGATTTTGATCAGAGTGCTCAGATGGGAGAATACTATTTTGATCAGAGTGCTCAGATGGGAGAGTACTATTTTGATGAAAGTGCTCAGATGGGAGAATACTATTATGATCAGAGTAATCAGATGGGAGAGTACTGTTTTGATGAAAGTGCTCAGATGGGAGAATACTTTTTTGAGGAGACGCACTGGCCCGAGCTTGATGAGAGACAAAGGATTTTTTTTGATGAGATGCATGCACACCAGGTTGAAGTGCAAGCCGAGCTTGAAAAGGGTAACCTTCTATTGGAACGGGTGAAGAGGCAACTTGAAATGAATATGCTCATGCTTAAGGTTGAAGGGATTTCCAAAGATATCAGTTCTGCTTCTTCATTTTATGGGCAAGAAGCATCGCCAGACTTACTACCAGAGCCAGAATGTGCCGTCGTCGATCCCACTTCCTACGATACATCTATTGCATATGAAGAGTGGATGGACGAAGAGGCAGTGAAGGAAGCAGAAACTGAGTCATATGCGCAGCCAGAGGAGGACGCATTTCAGAGATTATTGGAGGGTCTCTTGGAGTCAGTGAGGTTCACTGGTTCAGAGAGCATTACAGCAGGTGATGCATTTGAGCTACGATTTGCAGATTTTGTTATGAACCGTGTTTCAGCTGCAGGAACAATAGAGGAGGACATCCATGTCAGTCTTGAGGGGGATAGACTATATTTTCGGATTGCTTACAGGCATTCCCCTCCACATGATACATCCCCACAAGTTGACACACCTGAGCAGCCAGCATCACCATCCCAGAGAGAGCCTACATTGATAGTTGATGAGAAGGCAAAGGAGCACACTATCGAGCCAGAGCATATTGCCGAGGAGGCCTCACATACGGAGTCAGAGCATGCTTTTGAGGAGGCCTTACACACAGATCCAGAGCGTATCACCGAGGAGGTCGTGCATCGGGACGAGGACACAGCCATTCATGAGGATCTCGAGCACTATCCTCCTCCATTAGAGCTTCCGCAGCCACCTCATCCTCCCACTGACGCAGAGGACTACCCCACAGAGCTTTTGGCCCCCCTTCAGGGAGATCTCTTTACTCCCTCGCCCTTTATCTTTGATTTCCCTCCAGTGTATGATGTTTTTTATGATTCATCGTGCCTTTTGCAGGATTCATGTACATACGATCAAGAGGTACGATGGGACGTATATGTGGAGGAGAGCGAGGAGTTAGCACCCATGGACACATATGAATATGATCAAGGGGTGCACTGGGATGAGTCCGACGATGATGAGGAGCATCTTGATGGGGTCCACACCTATGATCTAGATTTACCTGAGCAGCATAGAGAAGACACCGTGGAGACAGCTATCACGGCACGTGAGGATATTGGATTATTTCCAGGGAAGTATCGTCCACCATTATTTATTCCATATATTACTATAGACGATCATCTTTGGGATACTTTTATTATGAGGGTGAATTTTTTGCAGCGAACTGATGCATCCTATTCTCTGCAGGGTACATGTGGAGTCCTTGTGGGAATGCTGGAGGATGCATTGCTGGAGTTCGTTGGTGTTCGTGGACGCATGCACCTGGCGGAGCCACGGAAAGAGGAGTTGGAGCAGTTGCCTGTAATGACAAAGATACTGGATCCGCCTTTTGCTATAGGTGATATCAATCCAGTAGCGTAGAAATTTTTATGCTTTGACACTACTACAAAAAACCGCTTGCATAGCGCTTTTTTATACACTTGGATAGCGCTTTTAAGCGCTATCCAAGCTACCGCTATGGTAGCTAGGATAGCGCTTTTATAAGCGCTATCGTAGTGGTTTACTAAGATAGCGCTTATAAAAGCGCTATCCAAGCTACCGCTATGGTAGCTTGGATAGCGCTTTTTAAGCGCTATCTAAGTGGTTTACTAAGATAACGCTTTTGGAAGCGCTATTGAAGATTATTCGAAAAAGAATACTTTCTAGTACACAATAGCCACGGACCGGCCGTGGCTAATACGCATTAGCCACGGACTGGCTGTGGCTAATATGCATTAGCCACGGACTGGCCATGGCTAATGTTTATTTTTTAAAAAAAAATTAGAAAGACTTCTTCAATGTTTAATTATGCACATACGATCTATTTCCCGTTTACAGAAATGACATGACAGAACTAACCAAATGAACTACAACACTGATCAACTAATGAGGAAATGCCAAATACTGAAACACTAATAAATAAAATTCTGAACAAATAGAAGGATAATAGTTTTTGGTTATTGCAAACATTGTTCCTGCCAAGTATACTGGAAAAGCAAGTCGACACATGCCAAGTATTTAACGATGAATGTTACCCTTAGAAGCAGAATCATACAACAGTTGATATCGTTTCATATCACTATAGAATACAAAAGACAACCAGAACCATCATCCAGCAGGAATTTGGCAAGGTTCTTTCATCTTCTTCTGTTGTCCTGATAAGGTCCTTCGCTCTCTTGATCCTTGAGTAGGCCTAGAAAAAGCAAGGAAGCCAAAGAAGAAGAAGCCGTCGGACCAGTTAGGCCCCCCTCCTCCTCCTCCGCCACCGCCGTCATCGTCATCATCCCTTGTGGGTAGTCCTGTGCCACCGTCATCGAGTTCCGGTGACTTCTCCTTGCCTGAAACCCAACAAGTCTGCATCGTTAAAACTGTATCTCTTGGCACATGCAATGTTGGTGGTTGAGATAGAGATCAATATTGTTTCACACATCTAAATAATGAAGTAATTCTAGTAGGCAAGATGTTTCCACATTATGCTGATAAGTTTACCTTGAGTCGGCGCAATGGTGATAGTCGATGATTGGCATGTCACGGTTTGGGTCTGCCCTTCAGCACACCTGGCATTCTACAGAAAATAATACATTAACATTTCATTTTCATTAACGATCAAACTGATGGAATTCAGACAGAAAAATACGATTTCAGCAAAAGATAATATAGAGCAAATAAAAGCAAGCAATAACACAAACAATAAAATGGACCCACGTGATTAGAGGTCCTCAATCATATTTAACAATCCCTTTCCAGTAATGTCAACAAACAAAGCTTAGCTGAATGATTGGGTAATCACAGTGAAGAACAATAATGAAGACCACAGCAGATGGCCACAACATATCTCTGTCGATGTCTACTTCCATTTAATGTCAATCCTAATTCTAAATTACCTTGAACAGAAAAGATCAAAAGCATATGTAATTTGCAAAGTACAATAGATCATCTGAGTCAAGCACAATGAAGTGGAAATACTAAGTGGTGTTTGAAATACCAGATTATAATATATTTAAGATTCGTATTTTGTTGGGTATAGCAGTAATGTACGCTCTAAACTTCAAACCACACATAAATAATTTAAATGGTGTATCAAAGTCCACATTTCACTCAGTAATCATGCAGTCAACTTGCCATATTTCTATTAGACTAAGTATTTTCCTGCACATCAAATTGAAGGCAGCCATTTGAACAGAGTTGTTGAATAGCAAAGAAATGATTAGTACTTACATCCAAATATTGTCATAATTTATTAGTATTCAATTCTTATACAATATGTCTTGCATGGCTACATATCTCAGATCAAGTGTCAATAATCTGGCAGTCACTGCAGTTTCAGTAAGAAATGATAGGAAAGAAATAATAAGTACTGGATGTGCACTAATAATTTCATGTGTCCCAACAGTCAGTATTTTGATATCAGAAGAATCAATCTTTGGTTCAAATGTTTCAACGTCGTTTAGTACAATGAACTACCAGCTATCAAAAGATCGAATTAAGTAGACGTGTAGAACTATAACCAAAAAAATTCATCGGATTCGTTACAAAACCTGGCTTTGCTGGGCCTTGATGAGCAGATCTCTCTCGGCGGTGAACGCTTCCGCCACAATCTTCGTCGCCTCCGAGACCTTTCCACCGATCTTTTCTGCAGCAGCCGAAACTCTACCAACAGATTTCTCCACCATCCAGTTCAAGGCCATGCCCATCCATCCAGTTCAAGGCCACACAAATAACTAGGAGACCTGCATACCTTGATTTACTCCAATTGATCGCCATATTGCGAATAGGCATGACCGCAGCCCTCTTTGCAGCATTAGTTGTTAAGGGAAATTGATTCCCACCAAAATTTGATCTTCTCTGTGCAAGTACATCGTATAAACATAGCATGATTATTATAAAGTAATGATGACAAGAAAGATCCCAGCGATGGAAAAATTATTCAGCACAAGCATATGCATCCATCTGTATTACCTGTCTAATTGATGTTCTAGAATCCATGAATCACTGAAGCTTGTTGCTACGTTGAGAAGCAATTCCCCTCCGGAAACCCTGGCCTTTAATCTGTAATTAAAAGTTTCCCTCAAAAATTCCATGGCATATGAAAAATTGAAAGGACAGACTTTGTGGTTGGCATATAGAAGTCAAGCTCTCAGATCATGTTGAAAAATAATAAGAGCTTCTTGCCTTTGTTTCCCTTCTGAAGGAAAAAAAATCTTATCAATTTCATACAAATGCTATAAAAATAAAATTAAGAATCAGTTTTGATGTTGTAGTGGATAGATAGAATGGAATGAGTTGTTTGTCAGCATATATATGGATGATCATATGATATGCATTCAACAACCAAAAACGCTAGCAAGTCCGGTTTTCGAATCTTCCAATGCTAATTAGAAGATATGATATAAATAATCTTAAATGAAGAGAGAAAAAGTTAGAATGAGAATGTAGTCACATCATCCCTTGATGGAATAGATTTGCATAAATAATGCCGAGGTGTATTTTTAGTAATTTCACATGAAGAGTGTACCTCTTCTTGACTAGATTGGTCATGATTTGGCTTATTTTGAAGTTGTACACATGCATCTTTTGCTGGGTTAGTCACTTTGGCCTTTTAGGTAGTATACTACCACTAATCTCCCTCGAGTCCAATTCGAGGGTCACATAGAAACTGGTTTAATGTTGGAACTTTTTGCAGCCCGAACAGATAAATCTCCCTGTAGATTTGAACTGGTTGCAGTTGATCCTATCTTTTGAAGATATGATGTTCGAATATTCGCACAGACATGATGATTTGGTTAAGACACTTGAGCATGACAATTTAACATAATGCTTATGCTTTGATAGTTCAGAATGAAGAACTGGACATCACAGTCAAGAATCGGACAAACGAGATCTCAACAAAAGTGTAATTCATCAAACTCTGATAGTTCAGAATAAAAGAATATTTGAAAATGAAACATAAATAGAAAAGTAAATGATACACAAAATAGTGAAATAATACAAACAACGATTCTACCAATCCAGAAACGAAACCTGGAACTTTAGTGGTCTAAAAAATACCTTCTAATTCTACATTGTCCACTTTAATTTCAAGTGTTTTTGCATATGCAAAGAATCCCACCATCAACTGGCACGGCATAGTGTTCGGTCCAACTGAAAGCATGTCAAATAGGACATTAGCGACTATCTTCTTTCTGTCAAACAATAACACATGCTTTTACGAGAATGGGCACAATTTTATGAAAGTGAGGTTTCATTACAACAATTGTTCTAGCAATCGAGAAAGATTGATGCTGGGATATATGCACTATGCACCACTTACAGAAATTGATTCAAACCCATTTAACTGGAAAGGAGAAGGACCATCCCTTCTGATGCTATAATGACCGCTGATGAGATCCAGTGCATCCTGAAAGCATTATAATACTCATGTAAGACATAGATTCTTTTTCCACAACATCAAAACAAGGATGTGAAAAGATTAATGAATTTGCAAAATTGAAAGCTATAAAATAGCTGGAGATCAAAGAAAAGAAAGAGCCATCAATACAATGGAAGTAACTTACTTGCCGAATGCCATCTTGAAAGTTATTTAAGTAATATCGTGAAAGGGCACTCATCCCGTCCTTTATCAAACCGGATATTGTCTGCCTCCCATATCTGAACAGTTTGCCGGGCTGAATTTATTAAGCAACCCAAGTAGAGATGGTAACTTTTAGCCAGTATTAGATAATGCCTCAAGAGTACCTTACTAGGTCCCCTTTTAGAGCAGGAGTGCCGGCATACTCCAAGCTTAAATCATCTCCATGTTCAGCCCATACTGCAACAAACAAATAACATGTTGCATATATATGAGAGAAAATATATGGAATATAGCATACGCATTGATTAATATTCCATAGGTTACATGTAAAGAGCAAATGTTCATCACTATACGACATGTATAAGCCATGACAATATTATGACTTGATTTAACAAAAATACCAATTAAATAACTTTGTTTTACAATTAAACATGCAAGAATTATAAATGATGATACAAACCTTTTGCCCATATCCATTGTTATAGCAATCCACGATAGCATGTGAATCCACCCCAGTAATTTCGAAACAAGACTCTTGGATGAATATATCAACTTGAAATGCAATAGATCAACTTGAAATGCTCTTTCTGCATTCGATTTACAAGCGGTCACAGTATGATACATATGACTAGAGCTAAAACAGCTATCACTTATAGAATTATTATGTGTATCCTAGTTATAAAGTGAAATCCCTAGTGCGAAAAATCTGACATATTTGTGTATGCGTGTATATCCACATCTGCAAATATTTCTTAAGAGAAGTTTTTTTTCAAAATTGCGTTACCGCATCAGGCCATGAGTTGATAGCACAAGCTTTGACAGTATTCAGTAAACACTCATATGCGCCATGCTGCGAACAAAGAGAAAGAAGATCAAAAATTAAATCTTACACTTGTATCAACATGAATATTGGAACAAATATGAAGCTACAAATTTTGCAACATGCCACAAAACAGTGGGACGATATGTGCATAAAATGTACTGCTTAAAAGAGAAGTACAAATTATGGAATGAGCTACTTTGTTTCATGTTTTGAACGAATATCTTCATGACTTGATTAATGTGAACTTCACTCAAACTAATTAACTCGAAGGCAACAGCAAGGTTAATGTAGCACAAAACCTGGCAGGCGATGGAGTCGTTCCCATAGGGCACGAGATGGAGATCAACGATCGAAATCAACCCGTCTTCAAAAATCTTGGGCATGTAATTCACCATAAAATTCGAGCAATACGGGCACAGAGCTTCATAGTACAGAGACAGCGTGACCTTCGACGTGTAAGCCACCGTCGTCGACCTTCAATAGGCCTCGATTGGGGTCTCCGAGCTTAGTTCCGACGAGCTAACTTCTGCCACCATGGCAGAGATTCATCAATAACAATGATCGACTCATCAGACCCTCTGATGAGTCGACGATATCTACACTGATCTTCCCATGGGTTGACGGCGAATCTTCCGACCCCCCTTTGGGTCATCGGTGACTCCGTCGATCCTCTAGGCTCACCGAACTCACCTTGTCTTCGACCTAACCTCATCATCAGGAGACAAAGGTCGGAGTTTGACTCAGGCGGCCAAGATCGATGCGCAGCCATGTTTCACACCTCTTTCGATCGATCAAGATGTCAAGACCAAGGATCGATCTCCTCCAGCAGAGCAGCCCAAGGCGCAAGATCAAGGCCGCCGAACATCGGTCGCCCCTGCTCGGAGTTTCTGGACGCCCCGAATCGAGGCTGCCGACCATCGATCCTCGTGATGTCAAAACTCGGAGTCATGCCGGAGCTCACCCCATGTCTCACAGCCTCGTCGGAAGCCATCCCGATGTCATCGAAGGATGATGCAACCCGACGACAGCTTCGTCACCATCAAAGACAGATCTATGGCCAACTTAATCCGCGGAGCATCATTGCCACTCGCCCTTCCGCCCGTGAGACTCGTCGACGACAACCATCTCCGACCAAAGGCGACGATCCACCGGTCGATCGAAGCTCACAACTGTCAATCGAAGCTCGCATCGGTCGACTCAAGTTGCCCAGCCCCCAAGAACACAACATCGATCGAAGCATCCATCTCAGTCGAAGCCGCGATCAGATCATAACTCACCTTCCCAAAGTGTCGTCCAATCAAGTTTCGCCTCCGATCGAACTTGTAAGGCCCCGACGACCGAAGGCCCCGATGAGAGATTTCCATCAACGTTTGGAAACGAGAGGGAGGCGGAGGAACGTTTGGGCTCGGGAAATTTAGGGCTGCGTTTGGAAACGAGAAGGAATCGGGGAATTTTTTTGGGGATATTTTTTGTTAAGCGCTATGTAAGGCATTTAATATATGTATATTTTTTAATAAAAGTGTTTACGTAACGATTAGTACCATAGCGCTAACAAAAAGCGCTATGTAAGGTATTACTTGGATAGCGCTTTAACAAAAAGCGCTATCTAAGTGATTTTTACCATAATTTTGATTTATTTTTATTTTCTATAAGTGCAGAAGCGCTATACAAGAGCTCACTTAGATAGCGCTTTTTAAAAGCGCTATCTAAGTGGCGTTACCCAAGCCCAAATCTGTAGTAGTGTGAATAAACACGAATCCTCTCGACAGCGAGAGGACCGTATAGATTTGCTTGAATAAATATCACCTCATATGATGGCAACAAAAATCTTTTACACCCCAAACCCATTATATATATTAATTCACCTCTCCATATTTTGATACGCCACATCCTTTTGCTCACCACCATCGAGCATTTCTTTCAAGTGAATACTCACTTTCTTATTCATTTGACTTGAACTCGCTTTGCAAAGCCATTACATTTTTGATTGAGTCACTTGAATAGGATTGTTTGGTATAAGCTTGGGGGGAAAGCGCTCTCATACATCATTGTATGTGCATGTAGTTGCATTAGGATTTCATGTCATTCATTTCGTCATTTTTCATTCACCCCCTTATTATTATCGTTGTTCTTCATATTCTTTCATTATGATCACATTGAGGACAATGTGAAGTTTAAGCTTGGGGGAGTGCATTTCCATGCCATTTAGATGCATTAGTTGCATTTTTACTTTATTTTAGGGCTTTTAAAATTTTTCAAAATTTTGCATCATCTTTTTGAATTTTCCATCTTATTTTCCTTTTATGTGTGTTCATGCATCATGTTGTGTGCTTGTTTTTCATTTCTTTCCTCTCTTTTATCTTTTCTTATTTCTTTATTTCCATTTCTCTTCTTTTGCTAGATGCGTTCCTTATGATGACATCTCTTATTTCTTTAGCAACCATCACGATGCTTATTATTCCTTGCCATGCTACTTAGCGTATTCCATAGTCTTGCTATTCACATGTGCTTGCAAATCTATTTCTCTTGATGATTCCTCTATATGAATGCATGATATTAATTGAAACTGAATGTATGGGCTAGTGTTTGGTATGCTTTTGTTGGGAATGCACCAAGATTCACGCATCATTAGTATATCTGAAGCATCAGTTTTATTGTCCTATTCACCTTCTGTTGCATGCCTGATATGGTTGTAGACTTTACCGCTTGACTTCACTTTTTATTGAGATGATTGAGAATATCCATGCTTACATATGAGTTTTAGTTGATGTATTATCTTATTGAACCGTTCGTGCACATCTTAGAGTGAACCGAGTGTTACATTATTTCTTTCTCCACATATATCTTTTTATTCTCTACATGCCACTTGAGTTCACCTCCTAAAGCTACTTATATCGCATCTATTTCCCGAAAATCCCCACGAAAGAAAAGTTAGCTCCAAAAAGTCCAAAAAGCCAAAAAGGAGCCAAAAACCAAAAATACAAATCATATAGCTCCTACAAAAATCCAAAAAGAAAAGTGAGAAACAAAAAAGTTCAAAAAAAAAGAAAAAAACAAGAAGAAAAAAAATGTTTCTCTATCTCATTATTGGAGCCACAAAATACTTGGGAAAACCAAGGCAAAAATCTCATTTTTCACTATCATATTCCTTTAGATGCGATGCCTCAAGCTAAGCTTGGGGGGGTGAATTCATTTGACCATATGAGTGAGTATGACATTAGAGTGGAGACGTGCATGAATGGGAATATTCGATAATGCTTAGACTTTGCAAAATATATTAGATATGGAGATTTTTCATGATTTGAAATAAATATGTGAATGCCATGACTCTTATTCTATTCTTTATCGCATGCTTGGTGTGTGCCTTATATGCTTCATTTATAACTTTTGATTGAAAAGTGCATTGCCAACATTTGTATATTAAATCCTATGAAATGTGTGACGTGGATATGAATTGATTGTATGAATTTAGAGAATCCCTTTTGTTGTTCTTAAAAGATTGCAAGTACCATGTTTATGTAAGATATGAAATCCTTATAGCATGCGATTCGTATTTTCCAAGTTATCGTGATGTGTAGCTTATGGCTTGAGATCTGAGAGAATAATCTAGCGACCCCTTCCACCTCGTGTTCTTTCTTTTCCATTTCATTTTCTTTGTTTTCATCTCCCGAGTTCGTCTCTCTACTTTTCTTCCTCGAGGACGAGTAAGAGGTAAGCTTGGGGGATTTTGATCGGTCCATATTTTACACCTTTTTTCTACATATTTGCATGTCATTTCGGTTGCTCATATTGCGATTTTCACGATTATTCGATGATATTGTGTTACTTTTCACTATTTCTTGTTTTTGTCGGATTTCAGGAAATATGGAGCGATCGTGAGCAAAAATGAGCTTTAGAGATTTGCACCCACTCCGGAGTGTCAACCATGGCCCTTTTGAGGGTTATTCTGCAATGGAAGAGGAGTGGAAGAAGAAAGAACGTCGTAGGAGCGACGGGGGAGCGAAAAGATGAAGATTGGGCATTTTCAGCATGCCACTCGGCCGAGGGAAGGAGTCACTCGGCCGAGCAATGAGACCCCGCTTGGCCGGCCAGATCGGACACGCAACAGAGATGTATCAGCGTGCACTCGGCCGAGCATCGCACGCCGACTCGGCCGAGTTCGGAGACTCCGTCCGCCCGAGTGGCACCCAGACGACGGCAAGCAAAAATGTCCAACTTACTGTAATCCGTCAGTCTGCCCCAGAAGCCTGACTCGGCTGAGTGACGAAAGCCGTCCGCCCGAGTACCAAATGCCCCTCGGCCGAGTGACATTTGCCACTCGACCGAGTGATGCCGAGGACACACGGCGCCCAGATTTTCAGACATCCTCCTACTCTTTTCAAATCTGCTATCATTCCAGCCATCAAATTATTTTTCTCATATTTTTTATGGATAGTAGACTTCATGACGGTTCCAACGCCGCCAAGAACGCGCAAATCGGAGGTCGGATGAAATCTGGGGAATTTCTGCAAGCTGACGCTGCAGTGCTGGAATTTGCATGTCAGTGTCACTCGGCCGGGTCACATATTCCACTCGGCCGAGTGCGGCCTGGGCCCAGATTTTAAGTTGCGGTTTGGGCTGTTTTTGGGCACGAATTTGAGGGGTTTTCTAGGGTTTCTTGCTAGGGTTTTGGGGGAGTATTTAAGGGGTTTGTAGCCACCATTAGAGGGGGTTCCCAAGATGTTTTAGGAGGATTATTTTAGAGGTTAGGCCATGCCCTAGGCCCCCTCTTGGATCTAAAAGCTTGTATTTTGGATTGAAGATCTTCATCAAGCTAAGTATTTTCTTCTTTTTATTTGAATCTTTGTTTTTCTATCTTTTTGTATGCAAGCAATGATTTTTATTGATTCATATATCCTTGTTGCTATGCTAGAGTAGATTTGTTGTTCTAGGGTTTGGGGATGAACCCTATGGATCTAATTTCAGATTTGTGATGAATGAATTCCCAAATTGCTAGAATTGCTAGGAGGTTAGGTTGTGATTGATTTACAACGGATAGCTAGGGATTTCCATCGATTGGGGTTTGCAAGAGATTGGATTCTAATCGATGGGAAGGCCTAGATATTCGATTTAGGTTTACAATTGGGTCTCTCTAGATTTGGTTTGCAAGAGATTGGACCAAAGCTAGGATTTTTAATTGTAAATCTATACCCATATTCGTTTGCAAGAGATTGGACGAATACGAACTATCACAACCTAGATCGTAACTCGAGTTTGCACGAGAGTGGGCTCGAGGAGCGATTGGACGATGATGTCAATCTTCATGCTAGCGGCTTAGGTTAGGGTTTGCAAGAGATTGGGCCCTAATCTAGGTTGCTATAGACCGACAATAGCGCGAGAGCGTGAGCTTGGTTCTCTATTCAGTTACGACTAGTTCACCTCAACACAAGTCTAGTAATATTGAGATTCACTATTTACGATGATGTATGACGATCCGTAGTGGGAATTCCCTAGCCCTAGACATCTTTATTTGATTTTATATCCCCATACTTTGCCCGACGATTGTGACAGGATCGCCAAAGGCAAATTCCCTCTTATATTATATTATATTTAAATCGATATTTGACCGATTTCTTTATCATCGACACCGACATCCACCACCATTTCCATTATATCATTCCATAACCATCTCCACCAATAAAACATTCGTAGTCAAACCAACCTAGGATAGATTGGAGCCAACACCACCTCCTCGTGTTCGATACCCGCTCGCCACTTCGCCGTGCGCTTGCGGTAAAACTACAATCGTTTTCCGGGTGTGTATCCGGGGCCGATCAAGTTTTTGGTCGTGCTCTTGGGTTGCATTTTGGAGCGATCAGCTTCATGTTCTGAAATCATATCAGTGTGAGTCCTGTCAACTGGTTCAATATGTTGTTCACAAATTGCATCATTGCGTGAGCCCGAGCCCCCAGCTTCTTGTTCAGTTGGAGAGGTTGTTACTTGAGGTATATCAAGTATACTATCAGGAGTCATATGTTGTTGAGATATGTTTCTTTGCTCTTTTTCTCGCTCTCTTCTTCTACGTTGAGCTAAGGACCTATACAAAATTAAATTCAAAGCTAAATAGAATTAAATTACATTAATTAGATTAGATATTGTGTACAGTCATATAGATAATAACCTGGTAGATGGTTCAGCTTCATGTTCTGAAATCATATCAGTGTGAGTCCTTTCATTTTGCCATCGTTGCAATGATGCAAGGCGACGATGATTCGGTGTTGAAGAGCCAAACATAGGTTCAGTAAGAGTTCTATGTTGGGCTTGTCTCTTCCGTGATGCTGATATTCTTCGTGATAAGTCACTATCAACAGAATCCTAAATTGATTGTGTAGTATAAGTTTGATCGATGATGGTAAATTAAGTATCTATTATAAATTTGGTTATAGTAACAAATTACATACCGGTTGCATGTTGATGTGAAGCAAATGAGAGTGCTAAAAGATGTAAGCTCGACCTTCAACTAAATCGTTTAAAATAAATGTTAAAAATATTAATCCCAATAATATTAAACAAATATGTATGGAAGATAGCCATTGCAACAACCATGTACCAGACAAAGTTGGAAAAAAGCAGAAGAAATTTGTGCATATATTGAACGGGAAACCAAAACACTCCAAACACTTTGAAGTATGAAAATATTTGGATCAAGATCGCAATCCAGTTCGGTTTGCATGGCGTCACAGTTGTTGTCACCAGTAGTCAACGTCAAGTCGTAGATGACGTCTCCGCTGCCAGGTGGTAGATGACGTCGCCGCCGATAGATGGTAGATGACGTCGTCGTCGAGCTTTGTTCAAAAGGGATTCAAGTCAAAGGTTGGGTATATCTAAAGGTATATGGATCAAGGAGCTATATAATATGTTGCTGTTGTGGTTGCTCGTGGCTAACATCAAGAGGTTAATGATTATGCTAACTTGCACTTAAGAACATGTAACCTGCAATTAAGAAAATATATATGCTAATATTTTTAAGGCATTGGTTAAAAAGCATGTTCTCAACTGGTAGGCATTTTTAAGGCATTTTTAAAAGGTAGGCATTTTTTAACAGAGACTCCCAATTAAATAAGCCAATTATGATATCAGCTTGCTATCGGGAATGGGAGTCTATGTATTAAATAAGCTGTTAATTTAGATCATCTTGCCTTAATAAATTAGCTCTAAAATGCATTAATAAATGTTAATTTAGATAGCAACCAATCAGAATGGAATGATACTACTACTGATATATTAAAAATTAATAAACCAATTAGCTGTTTTGAGATAAATATATAATTTCAGAGAACTCCATATATTCATCCATATATTCTTGCCATACCCGTTTATTACTGGTGACTCCATACGCATGGTCAACGGCCCGGCCCGCGTTGACCGGGCCAGGCGGGCCGTGCTTCGGGCCGACGGGCCATTTGGCCACCTTGATATATAGGTGCTGATCTGTTACTTGCACTGTAGACATATATGTTTTCAGATTCCCTCTCTATCATTCAAACATTTTCAGGTGAATATGGCCTCACTTTTCATATTGACAGCAATTCTTATTTCTTATAATACTTTCCAGTCAACCTTGCAGATAAGTCATCTGAGAAAGGTACAAAGGGTCAGAGCTCAGTTGGATAAGAACCTATAGTCACCAATTTTTACCAAGCGTAGAAAAGTCAAGTGTTGCAGGTAAACACTATAGTCACCAAATGGATAAGAACCTTACTGAATCAGATGGTATAGTGTTGAGAAAGAGGAGCATGGAGCAAAATAATGGCAAGAGTTCGGGGAAGGAGCTTAAAAAGTCACATCAGGAAAATTCAGGAAGTGAATTTGAGAACAAAATTCAAAGGAAGGCTTCATCGTCTAGCAACCATGATAAGCCTAACAAAGTTGGCAGTGCAGATGTTCTGCAAGGGTCTCCAATTATTGAAACTGCCAATGAATCAACTATTCCAATTGAAGTAAGTTATATATATTTTTATAGAATTGGCATGATTGAGCCTCTAAAATTTCTTTGCCTTGTTCTTATGTTAAATAAACCAATTTATTTCAATTTCAATTAAGGTGAGCTTGTTACATTATTCTTTCTTCCAATTGTGGTCAGATGCCTAAATTAGCTAATTCTAGGCATAACACGATAGCAAGCTGATATCATAATTGGTTGCTATCTAAATATTTTCTACATATCTACATAAAAATTTCACTGTTTATAATTTTTACAGCATAGATATTTTCAAAGCACATATCTACATATTCATTTCATTCAATCTCCACTTCCAAAGTTCTAAGCTTAATGAAGAATAAACAACTAAACTGATGGTAATAACAACTAAATACATTATCACTAAGAACGTAGAGAAGATGGAGACACTAAGAATAAACATACCCGTTTATAATTTTTACAGAATGTTTATAGCATAGATAATGTTTACATCATAGATATTTTCAAAGCACATATCTACATATCCATTTCATTCAATCTCCACTTCCAAAGTTCTAAGCTTAACAAAATACTTAGAACTAAATACATTATCACTAAGAACGCAGAGAAGATGGAGACACTAAGAATAAACATACCCGTTTATAATTTTTTGGGTAACACTTCTGCAAAATTATCCGAAAAATAACTAAATACTTCTGCAAAATTTCCAACAATAAGCATGAATCAAGGGCAGGATCGTAATTGAGAAGATGGAGACATGCCGTAATTGAGACATACCTGCGATGAACTGCGAGATCTTGCCTTGCCTGCGAACTGGAGATGAAGCGCGCGTTGACTTGCCTTGCCTTGCCTGCGAACTGGAACTCCCTCTTGACTTGCCTACCTGCGACTTGCTAGAGCTTCGCCTGCGAACTGGAGACTCCCAGTTTACAACAATAAGCATGAATCAAGGGCAGGATCGTAATTGAGAAGATGGAGACATGCCTACCTGCGAGATCTAGGGCGCGATGAACTGCGAGATCTTGCCTTGACTGCGAACTGGAGATGAAGCGCACGTTGATTTGCCTGCGAACTGGAGATGAAGCGCGCCTTGCCTGCCTGCGACTTGCTAGAGCTTCTATTTTGGGGAGAATGAACTGGCGAATGAACTGGTGAAGCAGAAGGAGAGAATGAACTGGCGAGCAAGAGACGCCTCGTTAATTTTGGGGATGAACGGGTTAATTGACGCCTCGTTTCTCGTTCCCCCATTCTGGGGAAGAGCAAGAGACGCCTCGTCCCCCGCGAAAATCTCTTCCCTGTTTATTTTTTTCAAAGAGTGTGATGTCTTTATTCAAAAAAGTTGGACCCACAAATATCAAAACTTAATCCTAACCGTTCATCATCCAAGATTAAATCCAGACCGTCTTTTATCTACCCCTTTGTCCTAGTCAGCTTGTCCTAGTCAGCCCTAGGATTCAAAAATCGCTGTCAAATGTATAATAGATAAGTATAATAACAGTATACTAGTTTTTTATATTAGTTTATATGTATAATCAGTATACATGATCAGTATATAATTCGAATATAAACTGTTAGATATTAGTTAAGTTAATATATTTGTGAGTTGAGATAATAGTTTAAGCTATTAAACAATAAGTTTAAATAAGTTAAGTTCTTTTAGCCTGATATCGGAAACCTAATGACGCAGAAAACGTCCGCGCCTCTCATACGAACTCGTCGACCCCAGAATCATCGAAAACAGGCAAGTGTGCAATTTAATACACGTTGTAAATGTTATTCGTTTAGACGTTTTTACATTTAACTAGTTCTATATGACTTAAACCGTGATATCTTGTACACAAAAATGCCATGTGACATAATGACACTTAAACCCCTTATACGAACTTTTGTGAATTGCTAGACTAGAACCCGCGTGCATGTGTGTGGACATCATTAAGTAGAATGATAACGCCTTGTTACGACATAAAAAGTAAAACCTGCAGAAAGTACATGAAATACGTGAATAACTTGATAATCATAAAACATGATAGCCGGTTTGGCTAAATCATAAACATGCATGCCAAGATTTGGCTATTTTCGGGGGCCAGTTGGCTAGTTTGGCTCGTGTCCAGTATATAACTCATGATGGCCGGTTGGCTGATTCTGGCTCGTGGTCCAGAAAATACACGTGGGTGGGGTTGGGTTCGCGAGCACTAGCCAGTAGTAAAAGGGTCACCTTCGGGGGCATTTAAAGGTGGATTCACTTACTAGCCGTCTAAAGACGGGAACCTTAGTCACGGAATTGCACACACAATTGAACAACTTGAAAATGCTGTATCAAACATGTTAACTTATAGAATTGCTGTTGTTTTATTTAAAATTGAACTGCCATGTTTCCATTTATAACAGAACTGCCATGCTAATGTAAACTTTTATAATTTCTTTAACTGCCATGTATAATATGTTGCAAATCTTGCCAAGGGTCCCACTCTTAACCATAACTTGCCAAGGACCCTTGCTGATATACATTCCATGTTGTTTGAAATGTATGTCAGGTCAAGAGACAGGGTACCAGGAGGACGAGTTGCTTGATCAGACTGATCCGTTGGACCAAGAGTACGTCAACCCAAAGGTTCTCCACACAGAGGACTAGTCACCGAGATTCTCCTGCTGCTGCTTAGAGTTTTATTCCGCTTTTCTGTTGACTGTGTACCCACTTTTATAGACTTTGTTTGTTGGCCATGCTTGGGGCCTTATTTCTTTGTGCACTTCTTTCTGGACTTTGGCTTAATTTGTAATTATCTCTGTTGTTCTAATTGCAAGCAAGAATCTGCGTTTGGTTGTTATTCACAGACGCTTATTGGGCTTAAGCTTCACCGCTTCAGCCCATGCGGACCCGCTCGCGTCCTCTCTCCCAAATATTATGGGAAGCGGGGCGTGACAGGTCATCTGTGGGAATCAAGGGTTACACCCATGTCAGGCTCCACACATCTTCACCGCAATTCTCGCCATGGCAATTCGCCCGATGTCACACCCTCGCCACCTCCGAGAAGGCCGGGACGACTTGAGACAATGATCAATGACACTCTGAGGCCATCCTTGGCCGAAGAGCCTTGCTCTCCCAGAAGAACTTCCTAGTGAATCTACCCCTTGAGGGGTCGACCATGGTCATTCAGGACGCGGCCCTTGGCATCTACAAGAGTTTTCAGAACTTTACTAAGATGATGGAGGAATGGACCATTGCCAAGCAAGCAAGACCACCTCAGGCAAAAGGCCCCTCCAAACTCTGCAATATGAGGAGAGACCTCCTCCCCCAATTTGACGAAGAAGCGACCGCACAGCAAAGGCGATTTGAAGAGGCAGAGGTGGCCACTCTGCAGATGGAGTTCGATAAAGAGGAGGAGGCCGCTCATTAGAGGCGACTGGATGAAGAAGCGGCCATTCGACACTGTCGATTCCTCGATGCTAAGAGGGAGAGACTTCAAGGGGGCCGAGGAGTTCCCCCGGCATCGGCCTTGCTAGTGTAAGGGAACTCGTGCTGGACTATCCTGCTGAAAGCTATCGCCGTGGGAGATCACCAAACCCGAGATGAGAAGGGTGCGCCCACCGTAGTATGAGCTCCATTCAACCAAATCGCCACTCTCCTAGGCATGATGATCGGTGAAAGCAGAGCCACGACCGCAGCCCGGCCCCCTGGGAGAGAGGGCGGAACGCCTCTGAGCGTCGAGGTGCCTCATCCGGCAATTCCAACTAGCAGCGAGAGCTTCATGGCAACATGAACATTTCCCGAAGGTCACAAACGCCTCCCCTACCCCGAAGAAGCCAACCCGCTAACCCAAAGGGTGATCTTAACCCAGGTAACTCATAGGTTCTAGCTACCTCAGATTGAACTGTATGATGGTTTGAACGATCCCATGGAGCACTTGCAGTGATACCGAGGAGTAATGGAGATCCATGGGGTAGGTGACGCCCTCCTTTGTCGAGCTTTCTGGACAACCTTGAAGAAGGCGGAGGTGGAGTGGTACAACGGATTGCCCGACCGCTCCATTGATTCGTTCGATGACCTCTCACGAAAGTTTTGTCATCAATTCCTAGCGGAACGGAGAAAAAGAAAGCGTCGGACTATCTATTCACGGTGTTCTAGAAGGAAGGAGAGACCATCCGCAACTTCTTGCAGCGCTTTAACGAAGAAAGACTCAACGTGACGAGCTACAGAGATGATCTCTTCATGGCGGCCTTCAAGAAGGGACTGACGAACAGAAGTCTATACAAGGCCCTGCTCTGAGATCCACCTGTCAACCTCCACACCCTCTTCGCCCGAGCGGAGAAGTTCATAGTGAGCGAGGAATCCTTGGGGACGGTGAAGGTGACCTCACCAGTTAAAGTCGCCCGTGTTGAAGCTAGGCCTAGTGAGCTACCGAGACGGGATGAGCGCCCCCAAGGGAGCGACCAGGATCGCCCCAGAGGGCATGACCAAGACCTCCCTTGAGGGCACGACCAAGGAGGCCCTCGAGCGCAAGATCGCCTGGAACTCTGAGGGTGTTCTTCATCCCAGGAACCTCTCTCCGAGAGGTAGGCCAGAAAGAGCACAGGAGGTAGTGCACTACACAAGGTTCCACGCCCCCTGGCCGAAGTGATGGAGGTGGCCATGACAGGCAGGTTCCTTAAAGACCCACCCCAGAGATGAGGACGAGGCCCGGTGAAAGGAATATGCAAAGTATTATCGATACCACCGCGACAACAACGATTGCTTTGCCTTGAAGAGAGACATTAAGCGGCTGATTCAAGGCGGACATCTTCGAAAGTTCGTTGACCAGGGTAGACCGAACCGCAACGCAGGAGCGGCCACAGGAGCTATTCCACCGACCCACGGCACCGAGCAAGTGGCCCGCCATAGGCCCGAGCTGATCATGTGCGTGGATGTAATCTGCGACAGATCGTACCAGGGTGGTACATCAGTGTCGGTGAGGAAGACATATGCCCGACAGGTCATGATGGTGGGCGTCGGTACAAGGTCAAAGCAGAGAAGAGTAGATCCTCCCCCTATCTCCTTCTCTGATGACGACCTGGAGGGGCTCGAGCTTCTACATAAGGACACCATCGTCATCGAAGCTCTCATAGGGCCAGTGATCATGAGCAGACTCCTGGTCGACACATGCAGCTCGTGTGACATTCTATTCCTGTCCATGATTCAGAAGATAGGGCTCGATCAAGCGGAGCTGAAGCCTTGCTTGGGGCCGATTGTCGACTTCACCTGACACTCGATGCCCATTGTCAAAATGATCACCCTGCCCTTCACCCTGGGGGAGAGGTCGAAGATCGTCACTCAAATGACACAGGTCGTCGTCGTCATTGCTACCTCAGTATACAATGGCATCATTGGAGGGCCTTACATGACCACCGTTGCAGCTCTTCCCGCGTTGCTACATCAAATAGTGAAGTTCCAGACTCCGCAAGGGGTTGGACAAGTGCGAGGATCCCTGAAGCTCTCCTGAAGCTGCTACATCAGCTCCACGAAGCATAAGAAGTCCAAGGAAGCCCTCTTGATCGACATCTTTGACGGTCGGGAGGACTTTGCTCATCAACGATCAGCTCCTGTGGAGGACATAAATGAGGTACTAGTGGCGGAGGAAGCGGAGAAGACAGTGTCTATAGGCACGAAGCTGCCTGCAGAGCTGAAGGTAGGGCTAGTCAGCCTCCTTAGGGCGAATGCGGACATTTTTGCATGGTCGCCCTCGGACATGCCCAAAGTCGACCCAGCGGTGATCTCAAATGAACTACACGTCGACCCGGAAGCTCGCCCAGTCCGGTAAAAGAAGCGCAGCACTGGAAGGGAGGAAATGCAGGCTGCATGCGAGGAAGTGGAGTGGCTCCTTGAGGCCAAGTTCATCAGGAAAGTGAGCTACCCTAATTGGCTCGCCAATGTAGTGATGGTGAAGAAGCCCAGTGGTAAGTGGCGAATATGCGCGGACTTCAATGACCTCAACAAAGCCTACCTGAAAGATAGCTTCCCACTACCAAGGATCGACCATCTGGTGGCCAACGCCTCCGGTTATGAGCTGCTAACCCTCATGTATGCCTTCTCCTGCTATAATCAAATTCAAATGGTGCCCCCAAAAAGAGGAGAATATGTCGTTCATCACTGACCCTGCTACACCAAGATGCCATTCGGCCTGAAGAACGCCGGAGCGACCTACCAACGGATGGTGAACAGAATCATTCACCCTCAAGTCGGCAGAAATCTGGAGGTCTACATCGATGATATGCTGGTTAAATCAAAGATGGCTAGGGATCACCTCATCGACCTTGAGGAGACATTTCAGAAAGTGCGACGCTATAATCTGTGGCTCAACCCGGCGAAGTGCATATTTGGCGTCTGGTTTGGAAAGTTCATCGGCTTCATGATTACAAAGTGAGGAATCGAGGTCAATCCTGACAAGATATCCATCCTCATCAACATGAGCGAGTCAAAGACGATGAGAGACCTACATAAGCTGAACAGCTGAATCGTCGCAGTGGGGAGGTTCCTGACGAAGTCCGCCGAAAGGTCACTCTCGTTCTTCAAACTCTGTGGAAGGTCCTGAGTGAGTGGAATGGAATAAGGAAGGAGGTCGAATGGGACGACTCCTGTGCACAAGCCTTCTGTAAACTGAAAGCATATCTTCAAATCCGTCCACTGCTCGTAAAGTCGGAAGAAGGAGAGCGGCTCAGCCTCTACCTCGCCACCAATGAAGAAGCAGTAAGTTCGGTCTTAGTTAAAGAGGACGAGGGAATCCAAAGGCCAGTCTACTATGCGAGTCGGGTGATCCAGGAGGCAGAGACCTGCTACAGCCCCATCGAGAAGTTTGCCTAGTGCCTGACCCTAATGGCGAGGAAGCTCCGGCCCTACTTCCAGGCGCACTCAATCGTTGTCTACACCAACTCGCCACTTGAAAAGAACCTGAGGAGGCTGGAGAGATCAGGCCAAATGCTGAAATGTAGTGTTGAGCTCAGAAAGTTCGACATCATCTACAAGCCCAGGGCAGCAATCAAGGGTCAGGCACTTGCTGTTCGGGTCATCCCTTTGCTCTCGTAATTTGGGACTGTGGTCGAATGTCGTCTTACCGCAAGTGCACGGTGTAAACAGTACCAAGCGGGTATCATATCCACAGGGCGGTGGTTATCACACTACCTATCGATCCTAGGCTGGGTTAGGCTTCAATGTTTTATTAGGTAGAGATGGATTACGGAGTGTCGTAATGACGATGGAAGTGAAATGCGAGGGTGTCACTGTCAACAAGGCACAACCAAAGACTCCACACAAAAAGATAACAAATAAAACAAAGAAAACAATCGAGAGAAAGATCGTTAGGGCATCGAGAATTCCCGCTAGAAATTTTAGGTTTGGATAACAGGTTAAGGATCACTTCGTCGAACGAAGAATGCAGGTAGGAGTGTCACATCCGGAGATAGGAACGAGCATTTGACTTTCATCGTCATGCTCATCTAACGCCTCCCCATGCGCAGCTGTGCTTTTGCAGTCGGCTTTGCATGGGGACGTGTGCATTACGCTCGACACTTGGTTCCCGTATCGCAAATCCGTGTTCACTCGCGTGATCTACAGACTGGGGTACCACTCTACAATTGGTTCAGGCAGTCGGGTAAGTCTCGTAGTCAACGACTAGCAGATTGGGGGTTAGTAATCAACCCTAGCACACAAGCCACTCTAGTAATCACGAACCCCAGGAGATGGCCACTAAACCTAATCAGATTCGGGGGGATCGTCCCTAGAATTTGGAGCTACTTTCGCGATCCTCCAATCTAGGGCTAATCTCCCAAAACTCTTGTTTAAACTACCGTAGAGCAACCCTAGATTCGTCCAACTAAGGTTAACCCATCACCCTAACCCTAGAATCCTAGGGTTCATCCCTAATACTAGCAAACTCAATCATTACACAAGAGATATGAGCAATAGGAATAAGCATTACAAACAAGTAATATGAAAGCAATAAAAGATTTAAACAGCAAAACACATAAGAAAGACAACAAAAGAGATTTAACAAGGAAGAATATTTATCTAATAAAGATCCGATACATAAACATCCAAGAGGGGACCTAGGACATGGCCTAACCTCTGAAAATTGTTCCCAAAGATAGAAAATACGTAGAAGGAGCTAAAACCCCACCTCCCCAAATGGTGGCTACAACTCTCTATTTATAGCCTTCCCCCAAAACACTAAAAATGCCCTAAAAGAAGTTTCCCGACATAGCGCTCGGTCGAGCGCGCCCTAGCGCTTAGCCGAGCACCTTCTCGTGCTTCACTTCTTGGCCTGCAGAAAGGGGGCCGCTCGATCGAGCGGGTTGCCACTCAGTCGAACGGGTTGACGCTCGATCGAGCGGCATTTTAGCAGAAATGATGTCGCTCGGTGAGACATTAAGTCGCTCGGTCGAGCTATTGGCTGCTCAACCGAGTGGTTGGGCACTCGACCGAGCGTAAGAACACCCTATTTTCCAGAGAGTTGCATGGCTAATGTCGGAGCTTTTCTGACTACTAGCTCGGTCGAGGTCGAGCGACCCCTCGCAGCCTTACTCCTTCCATTGGTGTCATATCTTGGCCGAGCGCATGACCCCGCTCGACCAAGCGATCTGGGAAATTCTTGCCTTCTTCTCTCTTTTCTTTCTCTCCTTTGCATCTTCTTTCTTGCTCCTCCTTTGCTCCCCAGCAACTTTGAGTTGTCGAATGCAGCACCGCTGGTGCTCCAGTGTCGATGTTCGTGCTCGCTTCTCCAATATATTTCGAATTGCTCGATATGCCCTGAAATGCAAACAAACGCTCTTAAAGTCAAATAGTTCCAGTTATTAGCGTAACAGCTTAATAAATCGGGATTTAAGCAATCATTTTGACGTGTAAACATGTAGATAAAATGTGGAATATTATGCCACATCAAAATCCACCAAGCTTACTTCTTACTCGTCCTCGAGGAAGACTAGTAAAAAGCAAACCCGGGAGAGGAATGCAATGGAGAGGTGAGGTGATGGCGTGTGATGGAGACAATGGGCTCAATCTTAACTTCAGCAAATGTATAAACTCAAGAAATGCAAGAATACGTGGACACGCATCAATGTGTAGAAAGAACACACATACACACAAAATATTTAAGTCTTGCTTAAATGATCATATTGTGGATTTCAATAAAAGTGATGAACTCGATAAACGATAAAATGAGAGTAGAGCTATATCATATCATAGTTTATCATGAAATATGCTAAGTTCACAGAAATGAATCCAACGTCTGCAAATCATTCTCTAAGCAGTATAAATTTGTTATGATCAAATATTTTCAAGCATGTGTGGTGCTTTGTTAAGCTTCACGGAATGAGTTGGTGAATTCAATTAAGGTAAGCCATCACCACACTATGCTCATTTCATGATTCCTAGAACCCATCAACTTTGTCATGTCCCTATTCTATATAGAAAGTGGGTAAGGATGTGAGATTTTTCTTTTTACAATTATTTTTGGCTATACAAATTTTTTATATACATATTTTTCTTTCTTTATATACACTAGATAAATTAATATATATAAGGCAGCCTATGCATCCCAGACCAAACGGTCTTAGGGCATTCGGTTAAAAGGAACCCCAAGGACCTTTTATTTAAGATATTTGTTTGATTTTTGGTATTACTGGGATTTTTGTAAACTCATGTAAATGCGATGGAATGCAAAACATGATCAAAGATCATTTATTGGCTATTCACAAAAGAAAAAGAAAAATCATAGAATTTAGACATGGCTCGATTTCATAAATTCTAATTATCACTACTTCGGTTGTCGTGTGGTTATCCTATCTCTTTTGAATTAATAAACATCCATGAAGCAGTAAAATTATGAATCAAATCACGCAAGAGTCAAATAATTTTCAAATTTTTGATTCATTCTTTTTTTAGCTCAACTGTTTCGAGAATATGGTTGTGTAACTATGGATTCTACTATGAAAAAGCATATTAACAATAATACTCTAATCAAGGAATCGAACTCTACTCTAACAGATATCAGAGTTCATAAAAAATAAATAATTCCACAATATTTCATAGAAAATGAAGCATATGAGATATAAATAAAGAGGTGAACATGGTTCAACAGAAAATTTCAAAGTGTGTTTTACGAAGAAGCAAAGTGTGTGCACTATGTACTCCCCCAAGCTTAAACGTCACATTGTCCTCAATGTGTGTATGATATAAATAGAGGAAAATGGAAAAATAGGAGGGCTACATAACAAAATAATCTCTATCACCCCCAAGCTGTCTCAAATGGTGCCCGGTGTGGACAGATGGGCATAAAAAATGGGGAGAGAGGCAAAGTAAGCATCATAAAATTAGGGTGGACAATTAAATCATAAAGTAGGGTGGGGTGAAAAAGATAATTGAGCAACCATCATGTGGGGTGAATTTATTAAACTAGGAAAGCATAAAAATCATATACGGTCCTCTCGCTGTCGAGAGGAATCGTGTTTATTTAAGGCGTAAAAATCTACAATATATCTACACTACTAGATTGATACCACCTGTAGCAAAAGGCGGATCCAGTATCTTTGCTGGTGCAGGCAGCTGCTCTATCTGCACCTTTCGTGGCTCTGCCAGCTGCGTGTAGCCACTTATACCGATGAACTCCAGCAATGCAGCTCCTAGCATCTCACCAAGGATTCCACCTATATCTTATAGGAGACGAGCTACATCAGTTCGTCTCTAAAATCTTTCCCCCATGATATATGTTTTCCAAAGAAGGTTATCAAATGGAATATGTAAGATAAAAAATTGGTTGATGACACTTCCCTGAAAATGTATATCTGCTCTCCTGTACCACGACATGCAATTCCTTGTTGCCCTTATTAGGTTCATCAAGTGACGCTTCCTCATGGTCTACTTCAGGCTCTTCGATGGTGGACACTGTTGAGTATTGATTCCCCGGATTTGGTTTTAGATGATGAGCAAACATAAATATCGTATACTAACTGTTTGTGAGCGTAGTTATAGAGATCGTCGCCAAAATACTTGGAACATCAAAAGCGACGTCTCAAGACTTTTCAATACGCGTGATCGTGTGCCTGAAGCTTCGTTGAAGCTCAAGGAGTTTTACTGAAGTCAAGAGCGAAGATTGAAGCTAGCTTGGAAGACGGTTCGTCATGTTTTATTTATTGTCTTCTAGCTTCGTAGATTAGAATGTTAAGCCTTGAGTAGGACTTACTTTATAATCTTCTTTTCGCTCATATCTTAGAGCTAGGATTATCATAGAAGCCATTAGAAACTTTTCCGAAGCCTATCGCTTCTTCCCTCGGCTTCTAGTGCATGTTAGTTGGTTCATGTAGAAGAACCAACCAACTAGATGACGATCTAGTCGGTCGTCAACTCTTCATGAACCGACTAGATGCCTTGCTCAATTCAGCTCATTCCCTGATTGATCAATTAGTCGGTCAAAGAAGGTTCACCGACCGACTAGATGACGATCTAGTCGGTCAGGAGTCCTTCTCAGACCGACTAGTTATCATTGCCTCTGTACAGTCTGAGCTACTGTTTCGAGTTAGTCGATCAAAGAACGTTTGTCGACCGACTAGTTGAGAAACAACCGACTAAGTCAACTTGAAGTCAGCCTATTCTATTTCGACTATTAGTCGGTCAAAGAGCACTCACCGACCGACTAGTTGTGAAACTAGTCGGTCGACAAGTCTTCTTAGACCGACTAGTTGTCATCTCCTGTACTTCGACCTTTTGGCTGTTCAACCGTTAGTCGGTCTACGTTGAATCACCGACCGACTAGTTGATGAACTAGTCGGTCAGTGATCCTTCTTTGACCGACTAGTCTGGTTCAGAATAGAGCCGTTGGGATCTTTTCCAACACGATTTTTCTTGCCTCTATAAATACAAACTTGATTCGTTTGAGGCAAGGTTAGAGGTCCTATTTCCAAGCAATTTCAGACCTAAGAGAAGAGCTCTCCCAAGCTATTTCAAAGCTCTCTCTCCCTCACAAGAATCTCTCCATCAACACCTTGAGCCCTAATTCCTCAAGAGAGATTCTCTCCATTGTGAGCTTCTCAAGCCAAGAGCTTGATTCTAGGTCATCAACTCCACCCTAGGCTTCCATTGCTGGTCATCTTCTTGAAGCTAGGGTTTGGTGACATCTTCTTCCCCAAAATCCATCTTTGCCCTAATTTGGTAAGTATACTCAAGGCATAGGATTTTGTGGTAAGCATTTTCATTTCACTTAATATTGAATTGTTGTATACTCTCGGTTGTGAGAGTTTGCGTGATCCCGGGTTGTGGGATTCACGGACATCGATTGTAGGTTGATTGCACTTGTGGGTTTCTGCAAGTGGGTTAGTGGAAATCTTGAGTTAGGGTTTCTAACTCAAGTATCCGGAGGGGATCCGGGTGGTTGGGACGTAGGATCACCGGAAACAAGTCGGGGAGACTTGGGTGGATCCGAACCTGTTACATGCTTTGTTTGCGTATGTTTTATTCTTGTTGATTGTTGTTTATTCCGCATTGTCGTTTGTTTCTTGCACGATAATTAGGAATAACTATCTTGATTATTTTAAAGTACTATTCACCCCCCCCCCCCTCAAGTACATGTGCAGTAGCTTCACAGGGCACTACAATTGGTATCGGAGCCAAGGTTAAAGCTACAAGGTCAAAGCTATGACAAACAACGACTACAACGTCTTCAAGAATCGTCACGGATCGTCTTCTGTTATGGAAGGGCAATCCTCTGTCAGGCCTCCTCATTTCAACGGTACCAACTATGGGTATTGGAAATGCCGGATGGAAACCTTCCTCCGGAGCGCTTCACTTTGGAGAGCCACATTGACGGAGTATGTTGAGCCCACCGAACAAGATTTCGCGAAGTGGACTACCGAGGAGGTCGCCGCGGAGGTAAGCAATGCCAAGGCGATGAATGCCTTGCAATGTGCGTTGGAGCCCGAAGACTTCAACAAGATATGCACATGTAAGAGTGCATATCAAGTATGGAACCAACTCCTCATCTTGCACGAAGGAACGAGTACGGTAAAAGATTCTAAACTCGTTTTCGCTAACAAAGAGTTTGAGTTGTTTCACATGGAACAGGGTGAAACCATGAAGGACTACTATGCTCGCTTTGTGGACATTTCCAACGAATTGGAAGCTCTTGGGAAGGTCTACACCCAAAAGGAGAAAGTCATGAAGATTATTGAAGGACTTCCCTCTTCTTGGGAAAAGCGTACCTTCGCCATCGAGGAAGGTAACGATATGAATAAATATACCGTTGTCCAATTAATGGGTACCTTGTTATCTTACGAGGTACGCAAGGAAAGTAAGATCAAGATGAAGGAGAAGATGAAAGCGTACTTGAAGCAAGACGAGCCAAAGAAAAAGGCGATTGCATACAAGGCCGCTCCATCTACCGATGATGAAGAATCGGAAGAAGAGTTGGACATGGAAGCTTTGGCCGATTTGGCAAAGAAGTTCAACTGATTCTTCCGACAAGGTAAGTTGAAGAATAAATCAAAATTTATTTCGACTGATGCTTATACTCCCGTGTGTTATAAATGTAATAAGCCAGGACATATCAAGCCGGATTGTCCTCTATACAAACACAAGGAGAAGTGGAAGGCTTCCAAGCACGACAAGTCGAGAAGGCACAAGAAAGGACTTGTCGGCACATTCACCGACTCCGAAGAGGACTCCTCAAGTGGAGAGTCGGATGATGAAAGAGTGGAGAAAGCACACACGTGCTTCATGGGAAAAGAGGAGCGTGATCAAGAGACTTCCTCCGATGAAAGCGAGGATGGAAGCGAGGATGAAGGCGATGAGGTAACGAATGATGAACTTAAAATAGCCAACGAACAACTTTGGAATAAGTTTTCTAATTTAGTTACTAGATTTATTAAGACTAAGAATGACTAGATAGTCTTAAAACCTCGCCTAAACCCATCATCGTCAACAACGACACCGTTGTTGAAGGGTTGAGAAATGAGATTGAAAATCTCAAATCTCTACTTGAGCATATATATTCATGTCGAGGATTCGGATGAACATGTGATAGCGGATTTGACGTCTCAAAACTCAACTTTGAGTATTGAGAATAAAAATCTCAAATCACGTGTTTGTGCACTCGCATCGCAAGTGTCCACCTTGGATGCTTCTTTGCATTCTCTCACCGAGAAGTATGAGTGCACATTAGGCCGAATTAATGAATTCAATAAAGGTAAGGGCCATTTGGATAATATCCTAAATGACTTACCTCCGGCCAATCATCACATTGGTTTGGGGTATAAGATGTGAGATTCATCCAAATCGTCCGGCACCTTTGTTAGGCCATCGTCTGATGCTTCTACTAGTGAAAGTAAACACTTCATGGGTAGTTCTTCTACCAATGGTGCTTCCGCTAGGAACACGCCCTCATTTGGAAAGAAACCCACTTTGAGTGGACCTCCAAAGAAGGGTCATGCTTTCATGTATACCATGCCACGTAGGAACACACATCCTACTCCACATGTTAGCACGTATGATGATTTTTATGATCCACATCCACGGGCACGTGCACACCATGTGAGACACCCTCACGCACGTGTTCCTCCACATGCATATGTTCACCCACATCACCATATGAACAAGTATCATCATGCACCATTTCATCATGTTCCTTATGCCTATCCACGACATGCATCACGTAGAAATCAACAACGCATGCATGTTCCCAATAGGATTAGGACTCCCAAGATATACACCATTTGGGGTCCGAAGAACACAAGCATGCATAATAAGAATTTGTATGTGCGATCATATATTAATGATATTATTTTGAATGATGATTATGTTGGGAAATCAAGGTCCTCGTGGACTTGGTTTCCGAAGGGTTAGTTTCCTTTGACCCTTCATTGCTTGGTACCATAAGTTTAATTTCATTTTATGGGTACCAACGCAATTGTGGTAAGAATTGGTTTATTTTTTATTTGCATATTAATCATGGATGTGCATGTTAATTTGAATTTAGTTTATTAAGGTTGTTGCCTAACCCATAGGATCCAAAAGGATTTTTGGATACCAAAATGATGTTATTTAGGTTAAATCCACCATGGGATACCAACCCTACCAACTCATTGATTTGCAAAGGATTTTTTTCATTCAAATGGAGTTGATGGTGCTTAAGTATTGCACCAAAGTAGGGGGAGCTTAATGTTGTAAGTATATTCTTACTTTGAGTTACATTGATATCCATGTGAGTTAAATGCATCCATTGGTAGAATATCTACATTGGTAGACTATATTACAATTGATATCATTTTGTGCTAGAATTGTGTATGCCATAGTTTTATGATGCTCTATCTATGTTTGGCATAACACTTTTGCATATTACTTTTGGTGTAATTTTTGCTACATTTGGTATTCATTGGATTTTTGTCTCTGATGTTGACTTCGTCGCTCGACGCTCGACGATTAAATTTGATTTAATAGAAATTATTTCTATGGAAACATAGAATTGTTTTCCATGCACTAATTTCTTCAAGATTGTTGATTTTGGAGAGTATGTTCCAAAACTCAATACGTGAAATTGATTTGAGTTTTGATGATTTCGTATTTCGATTTTCGCCTATGGTTTGATGATTTCGTTTTCCGATTTTCGCCTATGGCTTGGTGATTTCGTTTTTCGATTTTCGCCTATGGTTTGATGATTTCGGTTTTCGATTTTCGCTGATGGTTTTATGATTTCGGTTTTCGATTTTCGACTATGGTCGCGTTGGCACACTTTGAGTTTCTTCGGTATTTTACATTCGGTATTTTACTTTGGTGTCATTTGGACCGTGGTCGTATTCTTCGACTCCTGTGCTTTATGCTTTAGCCATTGGTTTTGTCGTTGATCTCCTCCCGCTCTTTTTGCTAATGCCAAAGGGGGAGAGATATAATAATGACAATGTGCTAAATAATAATTCAATACAATTTACCGTGAATCTAATTTGATATATTAGATTCAGGGGGGGTGAAGATATAAAAATGGATTTAGATCATATATGTCAATAATTGGTTTATATTTCATATCTTCCTCATCTGCTTGATGCGTAAGATTAATATTTAATACGAGACTAACGTGTCATCAATGCAGGGGGAGTAAGTAAATTTCAATTGAATCATTATTATTGATTATTATTTATGTTGGTTTGTCATCACCAAAAAGGGGGAGAATGTTGAGTATTGATTCCCCGGATTTGGTTTTGGATGATGAGCAAACATAAATATCGTATACTAACTGTTTGTGAGCGCAGTTATGGAGATCGTCGCCAAAATACTTGGAACATCAAAAGCGACGCCTCAAGACTTCTCAATACGCGTGATCGTGTGCCTGAAGCTTCGTTGAAGCTCAAGGAGTTTTATTGAAGTCAAGAGCGAAGATTGAAGCTAGCTTGGAAGACGGTTCGTCATGTTTTATTTATTGTTTTCTAGCTTCGTAGATTAGAATGTTAAGCCTTGAGTAGGACTTACTTTATAATCTTCTATTCGCTCATATCTTAGAGCTAGGATTATCATAGAAGCCATTAGAAACTTTCCCGAAGCATATCGCTTCTTCCCTCGGCTTCTAGTGCATGTTAGTTGGTTCATGTAGAAGAACCAACCGACTAGATGACGATCTAGTCGGTCGTCAACTCTTCATGAACCGACTAGATGCCTTGCTCAATTCAGCTCATTCCCTGATTGATCAATTAGTCGGTCAAAGAAGGTTCACCGACCGACTAGATGACGATCTGGTCGGTCAGGAGTCCTTCTCAGACTGACTAGTTATCATTACCTCTGTACAGCCTGAGCTACTGTTTCGAGTTAGTCGGTCAAAGAACGTGTGTTGACCGACTAGTTGAGAAACAACCGACTAAGTCAACTTGTCCGAATCGGTTTGTAACGTCGTCAAACTAGGTGCGGTGATCCACGATGATGGCACCAACCATTTGTCGTTCGTCCTATATTGCGTACTAGGTGATCCACGATGGTGGCACCGAAGTAAAGACCGTATAACATATTATCGACTCGTCGGACGATTCAATCCCTAGACACGTATAAGCTTCATTATGTGCCCAAAGCAGTAGTGAGGATACCGAAACTCTAGTGATATTTTTCTCACTTGTTTTCCCTTTGTTTTTTCTTCTTTCTTTGTGTGTTGTCAGTTTGGAACCTCGAGTGACACGACGTTCACATCCATCGCCATTATGATGCTCCACAATCCACATCCACCAATAAAACCCACAAGTCTAACTCAACATAGGAGTAGATATGTAGTGTGGCACCGCCTCCCCATGTTCGATACCAGCTCACTGATGTACAGTGCGCTTGCAGTAAGACGATCGTTCCGGGTGTAAATCCGGGCCGATCAACAGTCAGGATAGGAGTATTTCAGTAGTCAAAGGGAGTGACCCTCCGATTTACATCCGATGAGAAGAAGGTTGGCCCGTGGGGGAGTGTCTCCTGCCTTTCGGTGGACTCGTTTGTTCAGTGGCAAGGGGAGTGGCCCCTCGACTTACGTCTAACGGGAATCATTTGGTGGCGAGGGGAGTGGCCCCTCGACTTACATCTGATTGATGTATGCCTCCATCGTCCAGTAAAAGGGGACCGATGAGGGCACCTTCGATGAGAGGAGCCGTCATCAACGGAGGAGTGGAACCCGCAGAGTGGAGATCCCGATCATGTACAGCTATGACTGAGTTAATGGATGACCTAGCTCCTTGCTATCTGCAGAGATCTGCATCATAGGAGAAATCGTCAGGAGGTCGGGTCTAGGGTTTCACCAAATCTCCTCCGACGCTCAAGCCAGTATGTGACTAAAAGGGGGGCTCGTGACGGCTAGGTCTGACCTATAAGAATGACGTCCTATCACCGTCACGCCGAGCTATGGTGGAAGAATACTGAGTATAGTGATCCCTCAATGTTGGATCCTGCCTCTCCTTCTCCATTGTTCCCTGGAGTATTTATCCCCTTGATGGCTTCAAACTTCTAGCTAATAAAGTGGCCCTTTTGGAGTAACCACCGTCCGTCATGAATGTAGCCCTTAATTACTTAATTAATGGCTAACTAAAGTTGGCCATGATGGAGTGTAAACTAACGACCATTGATGGCCCTTTATGAGGGAGGTAGATGTTGACTTGTTCAACTCAAGAGCTTCAGGCTTAATAATGTCAGGCCATATTTGATATACGTCAACAGGCCACCATCGCCAGAGCTCAACCGTTGCAAAGGCTAAGGTCGAGTGAAGTGATATGTGTGTTGAAGAAGTAACCATGTTCGGATAGTTGGATTAGCTCACGAGGGGAGTAGCACGTCGGCTTATAGTCGGGATAGGAGTAGTTCAGTAGTCGAAGGGAGTGACCCTTCGATTTGCATCCGGTCAGAAGAAGGTTGCCCCGCCGGGGAGTGGCCTCCCGCCTTTCGGCAGACTCGTTTGTTCGTTGGTGAGGGGAGTTATCCCTCGACTTACGTCCGACGGGAGTACTTTGGCGGCAAGTAGAGTGGCCCCTCGACTTACGTCCGATGAAAGTCGTTCGGTGACGAAGGGAATGCCGACATAAACCGTTGGCGAGGAAAAAGCAGAAAGCCTCCAGAGCTGTAATGGTCAAACCTTTAAGTGGTTTAATCTTTGTATCGGGCCGGCGGATCCTCTTACCGTGGCGGACGATAGGAACATAAATTAAATAAAGAGGACGGGGCCGATTTGATAAGTTCTTTATAGTATTTTATTCGATTGGTGTTATTCAAAGCTTATATCAGGTCAAAAGATGGGTAGGAAAAAACGACACGACGCCTTTCGGAGAAACCTGCGTGATCCGACCTGCGCTGCAGTCCACATATGACATCCAAAGATTAAGACAATGCCAGCAACATCTCTCTCTCCCTCTCCCCTTGATCCTGCTAGTTAAAAGAGGTATTTGAGAGCTCGAAGGCAAAAATAAGGGAGTATCAACTACTTGAAACCGAATCAAGCAGCTACACTACCCATCATGGCTGATACTGGCAATGATTCTCAAGAAACTGGCCTTCGCGTAGTCATGTTCCCATGGCTAGCCTTTGGGCACATGCTCCCTTTCCTAGAGCTCTCCAAATCCTTGGCCCGTCGAGGCCATCGCATATCCTTCATCTCCACCCCAAGAAACATACAGAGGCTCCCCAAACTCCCCCCTGAGATCTCCCACCTCATCGACCTCGTCGCGTTCGATCTCCCGAAAACCGAAGGCCTGCGCGAGGCCGCCGAGGCCACCACCGACCTCCCGCCCGAAGAGGTCCCGTACCTCAAGAAGGCCATCGACGGCCTCGAGCGGCCCTTCGCCGAATTCATCAAACAGGCTCGTCCGAAGCCCGACTGGATAGTGCAAGACTTCGTGCAGCACTGGATTCCATCCGTCGGCGCGGAGCACGGCATACCGTGCGTCTACTACGTCACGATCTCCGCCGCTACCCAAGTCTTCCTAGGCCCGGTGTGGGACCCATCGCGGAGGCTGCAGACCCCGGAGGCGTTTCTTTCGCCCCCGCCGTGGATCCCTTTCCCCTCGAAGCTGGCCTATCGACCCCACGAGCTTTTGAAACTCATCGAGCACTCCAAACTACCGAACCCTTCGGGCGTTTCCGACATTCACCGGTTTAAGTCGTCGATTGGAGGCTGCAGAGCCATAGCCACGCGGAGTTGCAATGAATTGGAATCCGAATACCTGAGCGTGCTCCGTGACTTGTTCACCAAGCCGGTTCTTCCGGTCGGCCTGCTCCCCCCTTCTGTCACTGAGAGAAACGAGAGTCCAAATGAATCTGAGACTGCCATAATGAGATGGCTCGACGAGCAGAGCTCAAGATCGGTCATTTATGTTGCTCTTGGCACGGAAGCTGCCGTCACCGTCGAGCTGCTGCAGAAGCTGGCTTCAGGCCTGGAGGCCGCGAAACTGCCATTCATTTGGGGCGTCAGGAAACCTTTCGGCACGCCAGAGGACGTCGAGCTGCTGCCGGAAGGGTATGAAGATCGAACCAGGGGGTTCGGGATGGTTGTCATGAATTGGGTGCCTCAAGTCAAGATATTGGCCCATGAGTCGGTGGGAGGATTCTTGACGCATTGCGGATGGAGTTCGATCATCGAAGGCCTTCAGTCGGGTCACCCGCTTGTTATGTTGCCCTTAGACCTGGATCAGGGGCTCAATGCCCGGCTGATGGAGGAGAAAGGGATGGGAGTCGAGGTGGAGAGGAACGATGACGGATCGTTCACCAAGGACAGCGTGTCGAAGGCCGTGAGGTTGGTGATTGCCGACGGCGAGGGAGAGAAGTACAGACAGAAAGCACGGGAGATGAAGGAGATTGTTGCAAATGGAGCATGTCATGAGAAGTATGTCGATGGTTTTGCTGAGTATCTAGCAAGTCATCGGAACAACGTTGAAGGTTGATTGGGAAGGAACTATGAAACCTTAATTAGATCGTGTGAAGTTGATCGAAAATTGTAGTAGGTCGTGTGTTTATTTTTGTATCCTTTCATTTAGAGCATGGAAGCTCTTGTCTCCTATGTATGTCATTAGAGAGAAAAGTTAATAAAATCTATTGATGCCTAGAATCTCACGGAGCTCGGGGGCAGCTGCTTGGGCAAGTATTCACGCAACATAGAGCCAGGAGAGGATTTCGCCTGGTCGATAGAGAGGTTCCTTCGTCACCAACTGAAACGGATAGTTAACACGTCAATGAAATGGGGGAGGGTGACCCTCCGATTCGCCTCCGATACTTAAGTACCAAGTGGAGGAAGGAAGGAGCGTTGGCTGAGTGTAAACACCGCTAGGATTTTTAGGATGATATTAGAGATAGAGATGCTAGGGCTACTTTAGCGATCTTCGAGATACCTCATGAAGGGGACTCTCCGTCGGTTTTTTAAGACCGGGGGAGGTTACGCCATATCAGGAGATTCCCCACGTCCCTTGTAACAAACCAGGTAGAGGATTTATCGGGATATGGGTCGTACCTATCGTAACTGCTCCCCTGAGAAAGCTGGTCGTGTGTCCCTCTGACAAAGCGGAACATGTGTCCCTCTGATAAAGCTGACCGATATGTACATATTGGACGGATCTATTGGTAACGGCCTGAAGAGTATGTGGCTCATCTGCTTGGAATCGTGAGGTTGTGGTTGCATTGGCCGATCCTATCAGGCGAGCAAGTGCTCGGGCCGCAAAGTCAATGGGCCAACTTCGGGTGCTGAGGACGTCCCTGCAGGAGTCTGCTAGTGAGAAGCTGACCTCATGTGCCGAGGCTGTCCTCATGGAGTGCCAACGTTGAGGGGATGATCTCGTGGAGGTGGTCCCGGTATGGTTGTGCTGCTAAGGGAGCCAACTATACATGTGTCATCCCTGTAGAGATGTACTACTGAAGGAGCCGACCTCGCGAAGTTGTCCCTATAAAGTTGTGCTGCCAAGGGAGTCGACATTGTGGAGGTCGTCCCTGCTAGCTGATATCGAGGTCAGCTCAGCTGGGTCCCACTGCCAGTGGGCCCCAGTCGAAGCATCTTCTGCAATGGCCACTTACCTTTTGGTTTGACATTGTCGACCCGAGCTGCCTCCCGAGGTCGGACGTGGAGGAGCGAGAAGACAAACTCGAGAGAAGATAAATAGTCACAAGGCTTTTGCTAACCTCACCCGATTTAGACCAACTTGCTTTCCGAATGTTGCATTCGAGTCGAGGTAATGGCACCTAGGGATGGCACCCAAATCATGCTTCGCTGACGTGGGGTGCCAGCAGTTGGGGTCTAAAGAGATAGGACCGATGCAACCGTACCCCCGCTCGGAACCCACAGAGACAAAGTCACTTCTCAAAGACATGCCTCTGCTGATGCGTCAAGGACTGATTAGTGGGTATTTATGACGCACGGGCACTAGCACGCTACTTAATCATGGGATCTGAACAACCGTGATCCATGTTTGCCCAAGAAGATCAGACGGTTGTGATCGAATCCCGCCTTTTTATGCCCGAGTCATGTAGAAAAGGGGGGAGGCCATCAGTCGGCACACTTGCATTTGGAAATCTTTTCCTTCCTTTGCTTTTACGTTCTCAAGCCTTCAGATTTCCGTCGTTTTTGCCATTTTTCCAAGGAAAGTAATCTCATGTCCGACCCTTTGTCCTTCCCTGCTCTTGCTTTATTTGGCAAAACTCGTGTCGGGTGTCGCCAATCCCAATCTGCACCCAAACTTGGATGTCATTGATGTGATCAGAATTGCCAATCTACGTAATCAAGGAGGGAATATAATTAAGCATGGGCTGCCATGTCTCGGAGAGCAAGAGTACCTACCAAGATGTGCAAGGCAGATCTGTGGTAGGTCTCAGAGAGGTATGAAATCCCTCATTCAATGGGTTTGAGGCTCCCCCACGAATTGAAAGGGACCCCAACCTCTCCTTCTCCCGATGACATCACGCTGAGCACTACACATCTAGAAGCAAGACTTTCCCTTCCATTCAACCATATGGTTCGACAATTCTTGTATCTTTCCAACTTGATACAGTATCAGTTGATACCAAACAGCTGCATGGCTCTGATTGCCATGGCCATAATGTTTGCCACTCAGTGGAAGGGGTAACTATCTGCCAAGTTGGTGCATGCTGTGTTCGAGTTTAAGAGGACTTCGGACACTCAGTATTACCTCAGCGACGAAACTGTTATTCTAAGGATTTTCAAAGAGAAGGCATTGGCGAATAAACACTGGAAAGAAAAATGGTTCTTGTATCTTTTCCTTGGTTTTGAAAGGGAGTGAAGGGGTACAAGCTTTGGGATCCAGTCAATAGAAAGAGATTGTGTAGTATGGATGTTATATTTGATGAGGCTTCAATTCTATCAAAGGATCTTGAAGATCAAAAAGAAGGTTATAATAGCAAAGGAAACAAAGTGGCAAAAGAAGTTTCATTCGAATTGGATGACTTGGAAAAAATTCAAACTTCACAAATGGAAAAGGGGAGTACAAGTCATGTTTTGGAACAAGCGAGCCCTCAAGAAGTGTCGTATAGCATTGCTCAAGGAAAGGCGAAAAAAATTCACAAAGCCTTCTAATAGGCTTGGATGGGAGCAAGCGGAAGAGGCGCATTATGCTTTTGCCATTAGTGGTGGTAAGCTCGACTCATTCCAAGAGACTATAGATTCACATGAAAGAAAAGAATGGTTGGAGGCAATCGTGGAGGAGATGAAATTTCCACAAGAATTCTGTGTGAGAGTTGGTGCCTAAACCAAAGGACCGTAAATACTTGCAAGTGTATCTATATGGTGAAGGAACCATTGCATGAAAAAGACAACCCAACTTTCAAAGCAAGGTTAGTGGCAAACGGGTACTTACAAATGGTTGGGGTAGACTATGAGATATATTCTTTCCGATTGTGAAGCATACTTATATCATGGTACTTTTGGCTATGGTGACGAAGGTCAATACGGAACTTGAATGACTTGATGTGAAGACAGATTTCCTGCATATTGAGTTGGAGGAAACAATTTACATGCCGTAGCTAGAAGGGTTTGAAGAAGTGGACAAAGAAGATTTTGTTTGTCGATAGAAGAAGTCTCTTTATGGGCTAAAGCAATCACCAAGACAATGGTAAAAATGCTTCGACTCCTTTATGTTGCATATTGGTTACTCTAGGAGTGAATACGATTATTGTGTTTACTTCAAGGTTCTTGATGATGGTTCTCCTATCATGTTATTTCTATATTTGGATGATATGCTAATTGCATGTAAACACATGTCAATGATTGATGAGCTCAAGTCTACATTGAGCCAAGAGTTTGACATGAATGACCTTGGAACAGCCACTAAGATATTGGACATGGAAATGAAGAGAGATAGATATGCCAGAAAGTTATGGTTATCACAAAAGAAGTATGTCACAAAAGTGGTGGAGAGGTATGCCATGAAAGATGCAAAATCAGTCTCCACATCAATTGCTTCTCATTTTGCTTGGAGTAAAAGGTAATGTCTAAAGACGTTTGTATAAATTAAGAAGATGAAAGCGGTATAGTATGCAAATGCGGTTAGGTATTTGATGTATGTCATGCTTTACACAAGGCCAAACATAGCCCAAGTGGTTGGTGTAGTTTGCAAATACATGTCAAAACCGAGTAAAGAGCAATGAAATGCGGTGAAGTGGACTTTCAAGTATTTGAAATGCACCAAAGAGTTTGGTATTATGTTTAAGAATAAAGATGACTCAAATGTTGTAGTTGGATATTTTGGATGTATTGCAAGAGAAGAGGCACTGTGATGATCGTAATTGGCCTATCTTTATTAACACAAATTCTTAATAGATACGAGCTGATCATTTCTCTTGTCTATTTAGTCCGTAGACGTCCCTCGCTATCGAACGACCCTCGCTATTGATCATTTATTAATGCCACTCGCTACCGAACGACCCTTGTCGTCATCCGTAAGCCAAGTGGTCGACCCTTGCCACTAAACGACCCTCGATCGTCGTCGGCTATAAGTCGAAGGGGCCATGCCCCTCGCTACCGAATGACCCTCGTCGTCAGCCATAAGCCAAGGAGCGATCCTTGTCACTGAACGATCCTCGATCGTGGTCGACCGTAAGTCGAAGGAGACATGCCCCTCGCAACTGAACGACCCTCATCGTCAGCCGTAAGCCAAGGGACCGACCCTTACCACTGAACGAACCTCGATTGTCATTGGCCGTAAGTTGAAGGGATCATGCCCCTCACTACCGAACGACCCTCAATCGTCATCGGCCGTAAGTCGAAGAGGCCACTCCCCTCGCTTCCGAACGACGGTGGCCCCAATGGCTTACGATCTTGGGATCATCTCTGTCAGGTGAAAAATGCATATCACATCCACGACCCAAATTTCAATTGGTTCTTAAATTAAACTTTGAGTCGTTGAGGGTCCATACACGCACATTCACACACTCAAATGAAGATAGAAGAAACTCAAAAGCTCTTTTTATTCAAATAAAGAGAGAGAAAACTAAAAATTTCTTTTAATTCATTCAAAATGGTTACATGAAACCTGCATCAAAAATTTACCAGCCTGAGAGGGAAGAGCACTTTTCGGCATAAAGACATTCTGGAAGGCTTCCATCGACGCGGTAAATCTCACTGTAAGCTCCTCCTTATGAACCCCAGCTCTGATTCGGTAGCTTTGGCCCGAAGCTCGGCTACCTCCTCTTTGTGAGCCTTGGCTGACTTCTCTGATTCGGTAGCCTTGGCTTGAAGCTCGACTATTTTCCTCTTCGAGGCTTCAAGGTCGGCCTGGAGCCGGGACCTCTCCCTCCCCCATTGGGCATCAGTCGATTTTTTGATGGTAGACATGGACGAGAGGCTAGTCTTGCCCTCCGAGGCTGTTCACTCAGCCTCAGCCATGGTCCCAAGCGTTCTCCACAAGTCCTCTTCCATCTTCTTCATCTGGGCCTCGAGCTCAGAGGCTTTGCATTCAGCGGTCTCTGCATATCATCCTCCCTTAATTATGTCGACGGCTTGGCAGCGTAATATTGCGCCAAAGATGGATTAGAAACTGCCAAATTACAAGTCGAGAGACAAATGACGAACAATTGACCTGATAACCGCCTCCCACGAAGAAGTTTGCCACCCTCTTAATGTCCAAACCTTGAAAGAGCTCCAAATCCCGAGGGAGAATGGAGTTTTCCACCAGTCGAGCAGTCGTCCCAAAGTCAAATAGAGCCGACTCTTCCTTTCCAATAATAAATAGAGGCTGTGAGGTTCGCATCGAATAGGTCCCGAGGAACGAGATGAGAGCTGATTCAGCATTAGCTTTCGATCGAACTCTGAGGGGATGGGGCCGATCAAGGGAGCAGGTGGGTGGATCCTGGCCCCTGGCCATTTATCCAGAGGAGGAGTCACGAGGGTCTCAACCGTCCCCTGAGGATCGAGGGGGCCACCTTTCAACCCACCAAAACCTGGGTCGAAGAGCTACAGCCTTTCGTCATGAGCGAAAGGGGAGGGTTCGTTTCCACGACCCTCCTTCTCTTTTCAGAGTCCTCCCCTTCATATGAGGGAGGACCTCGTTTCTTGCTAACAACCTCGGTATGCTCTACGAATTCATACTTAGGATAATTAATACCATATAATTATTAGAACGAGATGATTATCTTAGGATAAATGCCTCAAGGGCATATGTCTTCTTACAATTTGACCCAGTCCAGGGTCCACGCTTCTGTGAGCTCCACCAGTTATATCTGCAAACAACGAATATAATTATCGTAAGTGGTTGCAATGGGGACACAGAAGCAGTGTGCATTACCTGAACTCCACAAAACGGTCTTCAGTCGATGGTTATCCAACAAATACGAAGTCGACCTCTCCTGCCTCGGTCGGCTCAAAAGAAGTTTAGCCGCATCGACCTCTCCTGGTGTTAACATGGACTCCTCAGTGATATTAGGACTCGGAGAACTTCAATCGTTACGCATCGGTCCTATGTCGGGGAGAACAACAAACACGAAAGTGTCTTTCCAACTAGGGTCAGAGAGCAGGAGGTCGTAGATGAGTCTCTTTGCAGGGCAAGCAACGATGTGATACCACACCTTGCGAGGGTCGACTATTATCTGGAAGAAATGCTTAAACAGCCGAATGGATGGTTGAACCCCAAAGCTCACAAAGCACAACGAAGCATACCATGGGAGGAATGGCCTGAGGTGCAAGTTGACAGAGAGAAAGCCCCAAAGAGCATAGAATCTCTATGATAAATGGGTGAAGAGGAAAGCGAAGCCCGAGACGAAAAGTGTCACGCCCCGCTTTCCAAAACGGGTGCGTGGACGAGACGAAGGTCCGCATGGGCCGGAGCTGTGAGACTCGGGCTCAATAAGCGTCTGTAGAGATACCATTTAAAATTTATAGGTTCTTACATTTAAAATTTCATAACAATAATATAAGAGTACTCGAAAGGAAATTTGCATTCATTTATAAAAAGATAATGTCCAGCATTTATATCAAGTCTAAAAAGAAGCCCAGCATGGCTACAACTGCAGAAAAGAAACTAATGGTGCGAAGCACCCTACCTAGACAAAAAGTAAAGCGGTGCTACGCACCCAAACTAAAAGCAGTAAACCTCCCAAGGTCAGCAACGGTGAGGAACCTCTAGGTCTGGTCCTCGTCTGGCATGTACTCAGGATCAACGTCCTCCGGCTCCACGTCCTTGCATAAGGCCGGCTCGTCTGTGTACTCTGTCTCGGTACCTGACGTACAACACCCAAGAAAAAAGGAGTTGTACGTCAGGTAATGTCTACAAGGAAAAGTTATAAGACTCTACTGCAAGTTCAAAGGAATTTAAGAGCGACATTTTAAAGTTAATTTAAAATGAGAAGATGCAACAACATGACATGTACAAGTAAGGAAAAGTACAGACTGTGCAGAAAGTAAACGTGGCAGGCAAGGTCGTAGTGTAAGCTACCAAGACAAGACTAGACAAGACTGGACAAGACTGGACAAGACTGTGTGACACCTAGCGACTCGACACCAAGATGGTTCAGGCCTTCAGCTTAGAAAGTGGCTAAACTCTCTAACCTGATGGCCGCTCAACCCTACCCCACCCCAAGACAAGACTGGACAAGACTGTATAGGACCACTCACTCTAGCTCGGTAAGTGCCTATATCCCCACGGTCTGCAGGCCACTCACTCCGTCCTGGTGAGTGATGAGCTTCCCGTAGGTGAATCTGTACCACTGTATAGGACCACTCACTCTAGCTCGATGATTGCATCTATCCCCACGGTCCGCAAACCACTCACTCCGTCCTGGTGAGTGACGAGCTTCCCGTAGGTGAATCTGTACAAAGGATCACTCTATTTGTCTTAAAGAGTGCCCTATTGCCCGCAGGCTGTGCAAGACAGGTCGTGAATGTTGTTACATGACATGACATGTGTATAGTTATTCTAGGGTGTCCACACGCACACACGCACAGATAGTTCCTAACATGTTTGCAGTTCATACCTAGACTTCGTTGCCAAGTCTAGGCTATTGTGAGGGGGTCCGGGACGCTATCATTTCACGTCCAGTTCTCTTGTTCAACAGTTTACAGTTTTAAGTAGAAAGTGGCCTAGACATTGCCGTAACTACGCAAGTGGGGGCACTTGCCTGCGGTGGCGAGTAGAACGTCTGTCGGAGGCGTCTCGTCTCGGTCGTCGCGTCAGTCAACGTCCGCTGTCACAAGTCAACGGCGGGTATCAGGTCGCGTTTTAGAAGTTCCTATTGTGGTAGGTTTCTAAGTTGATCATGGCTAACCTATTAGTTTTCACGTCAAGTTCTGAAAGTTCAGCCTATTTGACGATTCTATCCTATGTGCACAGCCAAATCAGTTCGATCATCGATTCTAGATGTTACAACGGTTTAATGGTGCATAAAGTAAATTTAGTGATTAGGTTGTCAGATTTTAATTAGCTTTTCAATATCGTACGGTTTAGGTTACTACGAGTGAAAATACCAACCTAGTGCGATGAACGCACACGTGTCGGAGTCGGATCTGGAACGGTGGCTGTGCTCGGTGTCCTCAACTGCGGGTAACGTCGTATGGATTGTCTCATGATCGTCTTGGGATTGTCTCGGCTGCAGATAGTGCAGCGAGATGACACGGCAACGGAAACAGCGTCGGGATCGCTTCGGTTGCGAGTAGCACAACAAAAACGGCACGGCGACGGCTACGACGTCGGGGAAACATGGGAGATCTGCGACATGTGTGGACTCCTAGACATACGGGGGCTGTCGGGGATAGGTGGAGGCCGAAGGGGGGTCGCGCTCGCCTGAGGGGTGGCTGGAGCAACGGCCGGCGGTGAAGAGGCCGGCTGTTTTGTGGAGAAAAAGGACAGTTTTGTTGTTGCCAGGCGGTTTTGGGTCTGTTACGAGGTTACCGCGGCTGAGGGGGGGAGCAAGGGGCATGGCAGTAGGTAGAGGGGCTGTCGGGAGGTTGTCAGCGACGGGGGGGTCGCCAATGATACTGGGAGAGGGTGGCCGGTGTGAATAGAGGGCTGGGCGCAGTTCTCCTTGCGGCAATGACAGTTTTGTGGTTTCCGGGTGGTTTTGAGGGAGAGAGAGAAGGGAGGAGGGAGAGAAGGGGTTGTCGAGGAGGAGGGGATCATCGGCGGTGGCCGTGCAGCAATGGGGTGGTCGGTGCATGGGTTATGGAGGGTGACGGTGGCTGAGAATTGATGAAAACCCCTAGAGTGCGTGGGTTGTGATATAACCTGATATTTTGCTATATATGATTTAGAAAGGGTGTAGTTTAAGTTGATTGGAGAGAGGGTGTGTGAGAGGGGGAGGGTAGGAATAGGGTGAGAATAGCTAGAGGAATCATTAATGTGATACGTATGAATCCCATTAGATTTAGGTTAAGTTTGAAATTCAAATTAGATTAGTGCTAAGTGGATTTAAAAGTAATTAGTGTGATAAGGTAGGCTAACAATGTCTGAAAATTACGAGAAAAATATCGGGACGACCGTGACGATGAGAGGCTCGAGTGTACGGTGATCGGTCACACGTTAGGTTCACGGAAAACAAAACTAAAAATAAAAGGTCCAACGTCGAAGTCTAAAATTATGACGCCCCTTCAATCAAAGCTGATTTGTGGGAGAATGCCCCGTGAAATGACGTTCATTAAAAATCCCACAAATAACTACTCTCTCTGAGGGTCACAGCGGCATATCACTTCGCACGTTTCGGATACAAGAGGAGGTCAAATAAAATACGCGTACAAAAAAGAACGTACACGCTGAAATACACACGATCGAAAAACGACAGTTACATCAAGCTTGGGTGTACACTCCAACCTCGTTCCTCCGAGGAAAGAAAACTCTCTCGTCAAATCCTGGCAACCTAACCCTATAAGGGGGATAGATGCAATCCGACCAAACCCTAGCAACCAGAGCATGGGAGAACTCTGGCACTTTTTCCAGAATCATCTGGGGAATCTCTGAGTTCGGATACCTCCGACGAATTGGAAGCGCTGGTTCTATTCGAACCCCTTTCCCTTTACCAGGAACCTCGTCGTGTTAAGGATACCGAAGGCGCAACACGAGCTCTTCATATGATGGCTTATGTATCATTACCATTGGAAACTTGCCCATATAGATTTAAAGAGGAATCAAGATCAGTTAGGGAAGGTATCTTATCGAGATCAAGCAAACACCAAAGGAAGCAATGGAGGAGTTGAGGTTTCAAAAAATGGAGGGAGGGCAAGAAAGCTTCTTTTTTTCTCCTCCCCTTCTTTTATACAGAGTAGCCCAACAAGTAGTTGTCTAATGAGTGACACGTGTCTGAGCCCGACCTCAAGAGACGATGAGGATTGATTTAGAGATGAAGGCTTTTTGGCGGCATAAATCAAATCAACCATTTCGAAGACCATGCCCATTTAATGAGAACACACATCATACGGTCTCAATCAGCGCTGATTCCTAAGACACGAATAATGGGGGCCATTGTTGGTGCACGGGTATGGCCCACGAAGCGGAGTCAAGATACACTGCCCAGTTAGAGACTAGAACCCGAAACCCGTCATTAAGGATGAATAATGCTCAGTCAAAGGAATGACTCATTCGACCGTTGGACTCTCACTGATACTCAGGGAGGAGTTAATGGGACTGAGTAAATAGGCAGCTGTTATCATCAATCCCGGAGAAGATCTCGTCTTGATCAATGTGTGACAGTTATTCACAATAAGCAGATCGTCATCTATAAATACTTGAAAGGACAATGTAAAAGAGGTTCCAACTCCCTAGGAACGAGATCTAATACCTAATACTTTAACACTCTATACTCCATCTAATACTTCTTCATCAAAAGAGCTTGCGACGCTAGACTTGAGACAAGCCTCCGAGGGTCGATCTTTGCAGCTCCAAGCTCCCTCTCTTAAGTTCCGTTCTAACTTAAGCATCGTAGGGGATTTAAGTCGGGACCCAGATTCGACTCCCCTGACGCTTTCTTGTGGTGCAGATCATCGAGACCTGATCCAGTGGGAAGGTCGTGTCGGTGCTTCTCAATATCAATCGACTGAGGTTCGATCCATTCAAGGGTCGAACAAGTATCGCAAGTCGACCACAAACTGTCAACGACCCCGGTTCTACTAACATAGGGTCCCACTCAACCTGCTAACAATGCTCCAACCCAGCAAGAAAGGGTCCACATCAGCATCATTATTGTTTCAGTCATTTTTGCCCTTAACATGTACATATTATGCAGGGGATCTTGACAAGAGTATGTCTACTACCGGGTATGTTTTTACACTTGATAGTGGTACTATTTTGTTGGAGGTTGGTGCTACAATCCACGACGGCATTATCTACAACGAAAGCGGAATAAATGGCAATTACGTAGACTTTTAAGGAAGCTATTTGGTTGAGAGAATTGGTAAATGAACTTGGGTTGAAACAAGAAAACATCCAACTATTCTCAGATAGCCAAAGTTCAATTTGCTTGACCAAGAATTATGTCTATCACGCAAGAACAAAACACATTACGGTGATGTATCTTAGAGTTTGTGATTAGGTCGAGAATGGTGAAATCTCTATCGAGAAGGTGCACACCGACGAGAATGCAGTGGATGTTTTTACCAAGCCGGTAACAAGAGAGAAGTATAGGCATTGCCTAGACATGCTAAAGATATCTTTGTGCTAGAGATATGGAAGAGCACCTCTCCTCATGAGAATGGAGGTGAAATTTTGGTGGGTGGTTGAACTTACCGTAGTTAAGGTGTATGTAACATCTTGTTGATCTTCATGGAGTGGAAAAGTTTTCTCGCCAAGGTGGAGATTGTTAAAATTGGCTCCAAAACTCTAGTATTTATGGTGGTCTTGAGTGAGGGGTAAACGTGTCCTTTACTCTCGAGTATATTGTAACCATTTTTAGACCATATAAATAAGCTCTTGTGTTTGAGAGTTTTGCGAAAGAGAGGAATAACCTTGGGGGGTGCGCTAAGGGAAGAGTGAGAGTTTTGTGAGACGGCGTAGCAAGGAATTGAAGGATTTGGTCTTAAATCCTTGTATGGTACCTTGATGACTTCATAATAAAGCTTGGATAATTGATCTTCCTCTCATGTGTGTGCTCAAATTTGTCCTTCACCTTTTCTTGTATATATTTGTGTGGGGTTGCTTTGTGGAGATCCACAAGGTGTTCTTGTGGCGGACATTTTGACCGATCTCAATCCGGGCCGACCTCAAAGTCTCAAACGGACCAAGGGTTTCGGAATGGTCATGGCAGGTTGGGTGCCTCAGGTTATGATCTTGGCTCATGAGTCCATAGGAGGATTCTTGACACATTGTGGATGGAGTTTCATTAATCGAACGTTTTCAATCTGGCCACCCGCTTGTGCTGCTGCCTCTTGATTTGGATCAAGGGCTCAACACGCAGTTGATGGAAGAGAAAGGGTTTGGATTCGAGGTGGAGAGAAACAATGAGGACGGATCATTCACGTAGGAGGATGCGGCAAAGGCCGTGAGATTGCAATGATGAACAAAGCCGGGGAGACTTGCAGAGAGAGAGCCATAAAGATGAAGGAGATGATTGCAAACAATGAAAGGCAAAAAAACTTGTTGACAATTTCTTCAAGTATCTAGTAAATCATCGGAACACAGAATAAGATTAAAGATTATCTTGTGTATTTTGACCAGAGCTACAGTGCACCAATATGACATATTAGCTTCTGAGCATAGAAACTTTACATAGCCCTGCAGCATGATTTTGTTGGGATATTGAGTGGTGGTAGACTCAGCTGTAGTGATAGGTTCATGTCAAACTCTTCCCTTCGCAAGAGAGTAAGAAAACAAGATGTAATTGAATCTACACTGCATCTGAAATTATCCAAATCATGGACGCAAATACAACATTTAGAGCGATATACAACTCAGGCACAAGATCAACCGAAATAATGAGATGAGAAAGAAACATTATGACTTCACAAGAAGAAGGAAAACAGAAACCACTTGATCTTTATTGGTAATCTTGAGCTCTTGCACTCAAAACCTAATTGAATGCCAGAACTCCGTTTATCAGTGATCTCGGGTTTTCACATTCAAAATCTAATTGAATGCAGAAAACCCTTGTTCAAGCCAGGTGGAAACCAATCATGGAAACAAACATCGAATGTTACGCGAGGAGGGGCTTCTCTGCTTCTTCAGGATCATACTCGGAAAGTTTCATCCTATATGTAACGAACAAGGAAAGGAGAGCACAGATTGCAGGAATGAGCCCTGTACCGTATCTGGTAACTGACTGACAGCCTCGAATATCATGACAGCCTGTGATATCCGGCGAACCTGCAATGTAAATTTTCAAACATGTTTAATCGGTCCAATACGAAGATTATATTCAAGCATATGGTTTTAGACAAGAATTTCGGTGGATATTAGATATTAAGTAGGTTACAAGGTAGAGAAAATTAACGTAATGTGGGCTAGAATTTTTCTTTTTTATGTTAATGGCATGAGACCCCAATGCTATTTCATAAACATTTCTGCGTGTTCCAATTCCAAGAGGGAATAAGAAAACTAACACCTCTTCCTCTCTTAAATTCTTATCCGCAACAAAAATTAGAATGAATGGGCATTTCTTTATTCAAGAAATAGGTATGCTCACTCAAAACATTTTAACACTCGAGCAAGAACTTCTTGGCTGGTCCAATAACCTAAAATCGTTTATCGTCTGATTATGTTTAAAGATAATTATGGCATGATTCCTTCGTTGATTAAGAGAACAGTTAATTCTTTATGTCATATACATATCAGGGTCCATCTTGTCATATATCCAACACGGGCTTATTCCTTCAAAACTGTAGGTGTCACTCACACACACTCACTCACACACACACACACACACACACACACACACATTCGATATGCTGTCAGCATCCTAAAACTTTACACACACACACACATTCGATATGCTGTCAGCATCCTAAAACTTTATCAGGCAATGTGGGATTCTAAAGTAGCCTGCATGGACTCAGATATAATTTCCATAGGTTCATCACTTGAACTCCAGTTGTCCTCCAATCACACCAAAACATAAGTCTCGTATGTATGCTAAACTGGATGCAAGATACAACCCCAACAATTTTCATATTGACTCACATTCGTGAGCCATGAAACCTAGAGATACTAAGTTGCTCTAATACTAAGTTGCTCTTACCATCCTGCTTCGCAAACAACACCACATATGCAGGATGCTTTGCCTCCTCGGAACAACATATATTATCATTACTTTCTTTAACCAAGCACACGTGACTAGTTCTCTTATCCTCACACCAGACAATCATAATCACTAAGCCATACTCTATGATCACCGTGTATTCATGATCACTTCTCATACCATATACCGGATAACTGCAATCACTGCACCATGTTCCACATTAATCCAAACATCATGAGCAACTCTGGAGACAAGCCAGATGTTGTACAAGTACGACACCATATGCCCACTGTGTCTAAAAGCCAAAAAACATTTGAATTAAAAGGCTCATCCCTGCACCTCATCCATAGCATCAATCCCATTAACATCCAATCGTCATTAGATGACTATCTTTAACCGAGTATTCGTTACTAATTCTCTTGAACATATACCAGAGAAGCACAATTACTAAACCATACTCTATGATCACCGTGCATTCATGATCATTTCGCATACCATATACCAGATAATCGCAATCACTATACCATGCTCCACATTAATCCGAACATCATGAGCATCTCTGGAGACAAACCAGATGTTGTACAAGTACAACACCATGTGCACACTATGTCTGAAAGCCAACAAGCATTTGAATTAAAAGGCTACATCCCCGCACATCATCCATAGCATTAGTGCCACCATCGACTTTCTAATTAACCCCACCTTCAACGATCTCCTTGATCATAATCGATCTCACATAGATAACTACTCCAAGCTGTAGAATTGGACCAATTCACATTTAACTACTACCTCCGAAACATCAGAAAACCATAAGGTTCGACTCCTAGAGCGCTCCAGTTAGCTTCAAAGCCATTTATATAGCTCCTAATCAATCTTAGTCATCTGATCACAATAAATAAACCACCTGTTTTTCTCAACCTCTAACTTTCAATTATCGACAGTATGGCCCACTTCAATTTATCTTTGGCATGGCCATTTGACTTTCATATGTCATCACATGAGCTGTCACATCATGTTTTGCGAGCCATACCACCCGTTCTTAATCAAATCTTCCTTTGATGATAACAACTACCGATCACATGAGCTGTCACATTATGCTTTCCCATCATACCATGCAAGTGCGCTCTTCCATGTGCTGGCCTTAAGCATCTTCAAGTATTGCTATCTGCACCCCTATGAGTAGGGGTGCATTCACTTTTAATTTCTAAAAGTAGAAAATTTGTTAACTAAAATTTTAAAACAATCATATTCTTTTCTAATTTTAGTTAACATTGGTCCAAACACTTATATGCACCCCTACTTGTAGGGGTGCAAAGAGCAATCCTCCTTCAAGTATTGCTTACACACAGACACGATGCCACTCCAGATGCTCAGGGCTAGCGTAGAAGAACATAGGTAAGGCCACAAGGTAGCAACACCAGAAAGGTGCAAAGCTACAAGCATGCAACGAACAATGCAGACGTACACAAGGCGCATCTGACCCTAGTAAGGGGTGGTTTCAAAAGGTGAAAGCAAATGATTGATTTGGCAACCAGAGAAGGCACTACTTGTTAATGGATTATAACACCTGAACGCATAAACATGAGAAGAACTCGAATATGTGACGTGCGTTTATATTTCATATATTCACGCACGTCTTCTTTTGTGTTTTTCCGTTATTTTCCGCCGTCTCGTATCCGTTTTCTTGTATTTTCTAGTTTCTTTCACTTCTCCGTGTTTTTGCGTGTTTGCAGGAGTTTGCCAGCATAGGGGGCACATAACAAAGATATCACATGTTCCCGGAGCAACGGGAGGAGTCACGCGTGATCCGGGGGTCAAACGACAAAGATTTCTATCTTTCAGCCCCTCATCCGATCGGTTGGATACAGCCAACCGATCGGGTGATGCACGCGTGCACGACCAGGACAGCCGCTGAAGCAACGTGTGCATCAACCGACCGGGTCGACGACCGGTTCAGCCCGACTGTCTTCTCTGGAAATTGGAGCTGAACTCCAACCGATCGGGTGACCTTCACCCGATCGGTTCATCTGTAGCCGATTCCCCCCAAAGAGATGACCCGGAGAGCTCACCCGACCGCCAGCAGACCGTGCCAAACGTCTGAAGTTTTTGTCTTTTTGGGCGACAATTCCAACCGATCAGTTGATTTATCAACCGATCGGTTCACCTGTTGAGCTCAAGATCCAAACGGCTAGAAGCTTCCGCCAACCGATCGTGTCGCCTGACCGGGTGAAGTCCTGAAGAGCGCTGCCGAAGAACGAAGCAGGTCACCCGATCGGTTGACGCCGTTTTCTATATATATAACCCCTAGGTTTCCAGAAACGAGGGCTGTTGTATTTTTTCTGTTTTCTCTCCATTTTGTGACGGCTGGAATTTATTTGATATTTGTAAGTTGTCTGATCTTTACCAAACTTTAATATAGTGTTATTTGCATTACTTTTACTACTTTTCAATCACCGGATTATGTTTTTAACGGTCGATTTTCATTTAGATTGCTTTTTACCTAAAATGTGTGAGTAGTTCCCAAATCTGGGATTTTGCTGGAAACCCCTTCATGGGTTCTCCCTGATGCGTCCATATGACTATGAAATCGATAGGGATTAGGAATCTATTGTTTATGCGGGGTGTTTCATTGTCATCGGCGGGAAAAGGACCGCCTTTGACCGTTGGGCCAAGGGGGAATAAACTTGACGGTTGACTCCCTAGCCATAGCTCACGCCCATAGCGTAGACATCGAATCCTAGCGCGTGGGAACGGCAGGTCGAGATGTTGGGAGTTATCGTTGCGAGCTTAGTGCTCCTGGAGTCAGTCAGTGTTAATGGACATGGGAATGCCCACTGACCGAATCCGGGTAGTCCGGCGTATCATCCTGGGCACCGACCGGAATATCGGGCCCATGGGACGCTGGTATTACTCTTAGAGGCAACAGCTCACCATTAAACCCTAATTCCGATCGTTATCATATCCGCCGGTCGTATTAGCGAGAATCATATGATAGGGTGGAAACCGAAGTCCCGGGTTTCCCTTTATATTGTTTATCCCTCGCATTCTATTTCTGTGACAACACATCTACCGATTCGGGCTAGCTCACCCATGGGGTGAATTTGGTCCTTTCTGACACAAGCACAACCACGCCTCCATGTGTTCGACCCCCAAGCCACACTACAATACCGTGCGCTTGCGGTTATAAATATTTAAATCTTACGCCCCCAATCTCATATTGTACTCTTATGCTACAAAATTGAGGGGAGGTCAAGCTTTATGGCGCCGTTGCCGGGGAGGCAACGTGCTTGTTATTTTTGGATCTTTTGAACCCTTGAGTCTAGCTCACATCTCTATCTCGCGATAATTTTCGCATTCTTCTTTTTCATTTTTATTCTCTTATTTTTATTTTTATTTTTTATTTTTATTTGTTTCTTTCCCACTTTTGCTTCACGGGTGTTTGTTGCTTTTAATGCACAGGAACACAAGGAGTCTTGACGACTTGATTCCTGTTGATCCTGAGATAAACGCCACCCTAAGGCGTCTGGCCACAGAGAAAAGAAGAAGAGAAGAGTCTGAAGCCATGGGGGAGAATACCCCGCCGCATAAGTCCCTGCTGGAGTACTCGATGCCATCCATCGAGTCCACCTCCGCCATCCATCCTCCTGCTATTACGGCACAGAGCTTCGAGCTTAAGCCGTCCTTAGTGACGTGGATCCAGCAGGATCAATTCTCTGGGGCACCCATGGAGAGCCCCATCGAACATCTGGACTCCTTCCTCGAGAAATATGACACCTTCCGGATAAATGGTGTCACAGCTGAAGCAATCCGTCTGAAGCTATTCCCCTTCTCTCTGCGAGATAAGGCCAAGCAGTGGCTAAGGGGAAAGGACCCGAACACTTTCAACACTTGGGAGAAGCTTTTGAATGTGTTCTTGACGAAGTTCTTTCCTCCGGGGAAGACCATGAAGCTGAGGAGTGAGAACTCATCCTTCTCCCAGGCCAGCCACGAGTCCCTGCATGAAGCTTGGACGAGATACAAAAAAATGCAGCGGAGATGCCCTCATCACGAGCTTCCGAAGTGGCAGATAATTAATCTGTTCTATAATGGACTGAGGGATGATTTAAAATATTCGATGGACGCGGCGGCTGGGGGTCCTTCATGTCCAGAAGTGAAGAAGATGCCGGACAAATTCTTGAAAACATGGCATCGAACAATGAGCGGTGGTGTGACGAGAGAGCCACACCCAGAACTGGGGTATCCACAGGGTCGAGGACGTCGACAAATTATCCAGCAAGTTTGACTTGCTGTCGAATCAGATCTCGGCGCTGATGGTAGGAGCCGGTGGTGCCGGTACACAACAAATTACGGCGGTGGAAGCAGAAGTCATGGGGGACTTCGAGGGTGGTGACATCTCACCACCGTTGGACCAAGCGAGCGCACTGTTCTACAATCCTATGGGAAATGCGCTGTATCCACCACGGACTAGCTCCAATCCGGCCTACTCTCCAAATAACCGGAATCACCCCAATCTTAGCTATCGGGCGCCTTATCAGCAACCGCAACCACAAGTGTATCAGCCGCCTATGCAACAGCAGCAGCAGTTTCAGCAGACACAGCCCCCACAAACATACCAACAGTACCCCCCAAGGAACCAGCAGCCCATGCAGCAGCAGCAGTCATACGGCTAGCAGCGTGCTATCTCCGCGGTTGAGTCCATCTTGACTCAGTACATCTCGAACCAGGAGAAGATAAATTTGAAGCTGGAAATGGGGCAGAGGGCTCTCACTGACCAAGTGACCCAGCTGAGGTTACAGGTGGCGAGCCTTCAAAGGTCGCAAAATCTATTGCCCCCACAACCGGAAGTGAACCCAAGAGGAGTGAACCAGACTTTGGCACTCACTCACGAGCATGCGAATGTGTCCGCTATAGTCTTGAGAAGCGGAACACAAATCCCCACAAGAGTGCCCACCAAGGAACCGGAAGCACCGTTGGTCGTAGAGCGACCAATTGAAAAAGCCAACGACAACGGTGTTTCGTCGCCAAAGACTACGATTCCGGAGGGAGTCCCTGAAGAAGAGAAGAAGAAGGACGAGGAAGAGAGCCTCAAAGTATTTAAGCCCGTTGTGTCTTTTCCACAACGTCTAGCCCAAGCAAAGATAGACGAAAAGTATGGCAAATTCTTTGCCATGGTCAAGGATTTGAGCCTTCAAATCCCCTTCCTCGAAGCTATTGAGACCATACCCTCTTACGTGAAATTCCTCAAGGATTTGGTGACAAAGGGTTCTAGAAAGGACAATGTAGTTCTCACGGCGGAGTGTAGTGCACTCATCCAGCGAGCAAATCCGCATAAGCTTAAACACCCGGGGAGCTTCTCTATCCCTTGTGCGATCGGGGAAGTAAAGATCCATCGCACGCTCGTCGATCTAGGAGCGAGCGTCAGTTTAATGCCCCTGTCACTATATAAGAGGATAGTGATGGGCGACCCGGAGCCCACCGGTATGACCCTACAGCTTGCAGACCGATCGGTCAAATATCCGGTGGGGGTTGTAGATGACCTACCAGTCAACGTAAGTGGAGTGCATGTGCCGATGGACTTCATGGTGATGGACATGCCTGAAGACACACATACACCTATCATCCTTGGACGGCCCTTTATGGCCACCGCCGGCGTGTTAATAGACGTGAACAAAGGGAAGCTTTCCCTTAACGTTGGCAACGAAAAGGTCGAGTTCGACTTGGGGTTATCAATGAAGCACCCCAACCCCCCGGATAATCCAAGTTGCAATATGTTGGACTTAGAAGAAGAAAGAGCAGCTGAAGCTGGGGCCTGGAAAATTCTTTCAAGGAATCCCCCCGACAGCTTGGGGGACTTAGAAGAACATGTCGGCTTGAAGAAAGATAATGTTGCTGAGAAAGCGGGTGCGTCACATACGGCCCCCCGGATTCCAAAAGTCTCCTCCGACAAGGAGAAAAGGGAAAGAGCCCATGGGGCTCACCGGTGATGAGATCCGGATCTTGAAGCGAGTGGCGATAGACGCCAATATAAGGGAGAAGGCCCCGGATCCCGTCAACGAAGGGAGGGTCGTTGAGCAAGTCTTCTTGTCACCGCCGACGACACCAAAGGCCACCAATTCTGAATCTGAAGCGATGCCAATCTTAGAGCATCACCCCCGTCCACCATGAAGATCATCTACGGGCGTCGAGCAAACGACGTTAAACAAAAGCGCTTCATGGGAGGCGACCCATGCTCTAAACTTTCATCTTAGTTTTTGGGATTATTTTTAGCTTTATTTTTCTTATTTTAATAAATAAATCAAGCCGCGGGAACTTCCGTCGGGAGACTTAGGCCATTTGTGAATTTTTGCAGGAAACAAGGCATCACCCGATCGGGTGATCATTCAACCGATAGGGTGAGACGTATTAGACAATGGTCGTAACTGTTCTCCAACGAACCGGTCGGGTGAAGCAATGTGAGACCGTGTGGCAGACCGTGTGAGCTGGGCTGAAGTCTCGGAAAATTCCGGGAGTTGATCAACCGATCGGGTGACACGAAGCATGGTTGGGTGACCGACCGGGTGAGCAGCACTCAATTCTCGGGAAAATCTGTGAAGAGGCCAACTGATCGGTTGAGTTCTCAACCGATCGGTTCGCCTGTAGCATCTTTTCAGCAAAACTTTTCGACCTAATAGTCAACCGATCGAGTGAAAACTCACCCGATCGGTTCGACTTAAACCCTATAAATACACAGCGCCCCCACCCGTTCATCTCCTTCACCCGACTTTGAATCTCCGTCGCCGTTTCGCCTTCTCCAAGCTCCAACCGGCCTCGATCTCCCCTCAACCGACCACAAACCCCCTAGATCGATTCCCCCACTCTCCATCTCCTTCCCTCCATCGATTTCCATCTCTCCATTTTCGTTTTTACCCCCACAAAAACCCTAATTTTCGTACTTTCCCCCCATTTTCGAAATTTGCTGAAAAGAAATGCCGCGGCTTCACACTCCATCCCATTGCGCTGCGTTGGGACATCTACGAGCAAAGATCTTCATCTCGATTGGGTAACTTCGCTCCTTAGCTCAATTTTATATTTTGTCCTAGAAATTTCTATTTGCTCGATTGCCTGTGTGTATACATTCATCACATTTCGCATTCACTCATGCACACACACCCGCATGGCACGGGATCAAGATAAGGGTAAGGGTATTATGCGAGAGGAGGGGTCGTCTCGCAAGAGACGCAAGACCACACGTCCACCACACTCACGCCCTCCTCCTGCACAGCCTGCACAACCCCAACCCCAACCTATCGTCCCAGCTGAGGACCTACTGATGGGCCCGCGTGGCTACCGCTTTAGGAACCAAGAACAAAAAGATTTTTATTATAGACTTGATGCGCGGGGGCATCTATCGACCAAATTTGCCCACACCCAAACGCTTATCGATCTCGGTGTCTTCACCGAGGTCGAGACTCTCTTCGTAAATTTAAGTTGGTTAGCTTTCCTAAACGCCACCGTGGTGTCCTACCCCTCCCTCACACTCGAATTTTCATCCACATTTGTCTGTGAGTCAGGGTCGATCGTCATCTTCCGCGTCCGTAACAAAACCATTCGCACTCATCTGAACACCATTAATAACATCTTTGGTTTCCACATCCTTGGGGACGACGCTATCCGTCCCTACGGGTATCCCCCGAATTTGACGTCGATCAGTTTTGGTTCCGCCTCACCCTACACGCTCGTTATCCCCGAGGTAAGGCCAAGGCCTCCTCCATCATTCACCCCATCTTCCGTCTGGCCCACCGAATCATTTCTTGCATGTTTTCCCCAGGGATGAGTCAGGTACCGTGACCATCCCTGATCTCTTCATTTTGTGGGCCATGACCTTTCCTTTTGTCCACGGGGATGACGGGATTTCTTTTAGGGCCCCAGTTGTCCCCGTCTATGCCGGTGCTTGGCTTGTTATCAAGCTTCTTGAGATTAGCCGCGCCGGCAAGGGGAAACTTTGTTGCGGGGGCCTTATCACTATCATATCTTCTGCTCCCCAGTTTAACATTGCTATCCCCCGAGACTTACCTACTGCCGCAGGACCCTCACACCTAGATCTAGATGTCCTGCGGCATATACACATGATTAAGCCCCGCCCCGATGGCCGTTTCACTTTCCATTACGGACACCCCCAACTCCCTATATCATTCTGCCCAACCCCGCTCGCATGACTATCCAGCTTGTGGCAGATTGGACATTCCCCCCGATCCTGAGTTTCTTGGGGGGGTTACGTCTTCCATTTATCCCGGGCGCACCCAGACCACCTTCCTCTGTCGCCCACTTAGGCGAGCAGGACATTCCAGCGTCCCGTGAAGACCCAGAGGCTTAGCCTAGTAGTGCCGTCCCTGCTTCTGTCCCCACCACCACTGCCACCACCTCTCTGGTCCGTACTACCTCCTCCTCCTCCTTTCGTCGGGCCGCATCCGCTCGCCTCGCTCTCGAGGCTGAGCTGGCTTCGCTACGCGCTGTCGTTTCGTCCTCCGCACCCTCGGACCCATCCCCTTCGATCTTCTCTCACCCACGCTTCCTCGCACTTGAAAGGGACGTGGCCACCATCCTTCGCATTCTCACTCACGTCCACGGACCACCTCCTCCCACACCACACCCCTCTCCACCACCTTCACACCCTCGACGATTTTCCCCTCCGCCATCACATTCTTCACCTCCACCATCACGTTCTTCACCTCCACTATCACCCCCTAGGAGACCATCCCCTCCTATCATCACTTCCATTCCCACCACCTCACCTCCACTCACGACCACCACTGTCGCCCCTACAGATCCACCACCCTCCACTTCCGTCACTCCATATATGCACCGCAAGAAATTGCAGGTGCGATCGCGATCACTTCCCCCACCATCCTCTTCTGTCACCGTATCCACCCCCTCTACCACCGTATCCACCCCATCTACCACCGTGTTGGTCGCCTTTCACTCCCACTCACCGTCACCATCACCACTCCACACATCATTCACACGTCCACACCCACCAATCCATCACCCCGACCACTTTCTCCACTTCTCCGCACACCAGTCACCAATCCCGTGCACTCCATCGCATCCCCCACATCTTCCACCGAGGAGGACGAGGACGATTCCTCTCCTGCTTTTTGATTCCATTTTGTTTTCTGACCTACCCCTTGCATATCTCTGCATTTTCATGACCGCATCATATCGCTAACTTTGTCACGTCTAGCTTGGGGGAAGTCAATTTTTCTGTATTTTATCGTGTGATGTTTTCTTTGTGTGCTTGTTATATTGTTGTGTTGTGTGATTTTCTATTTTTATTTTTTGTTTCTATGTCGTGTGGTGTGATTTTCTCTATTTCCCTTTTTCGTATGTGTGTTTTTCTCATTTTTCATTTCTTTTTGTGTCGGTGCGTATTCCCCCCATTTTCATTGCCCTCCCGTATTTACTCTTACTGCATTGAGGGCAATGCAAGTTTCAGCTTGGGGGAGTCGCACTTCGTGCGTCATTTGCGTCTTTCTCTTCATTTTTGAGTCGTTTTCATCGTGTTTTTATTTTTTCTTTTCTTCTTTTTATCTCTTTCTCCTACTAAAGATGAACCCTATGATGAATTGCCACAAAAATCACACACACACACACCTAGCATGGCTTCGATAATCACGTTCACTAACCCTAGGAAGCTAAGTCCTCCTGCATTTCATGCATCGTGGGTCCATTTTGCTTTTGTGTGAGTCGTGTGTCGTGTCTAGCTTGCGGTGTGCTTCTACTTTGTGATTGTGCTTTATATACCTGTCCAGGAATGACCCCTAGATTATCATGCTTCGATTTGAATATGCGGTATTTGCCTCTCTTATCTGCTTCTGTATGCATGAATATATATATCGTATGCTTCATTCGCATGTGTCGAGATTCCACTATTAGGACTAGGTTAACCCATTTTGACCTACGCTCTGATTAGCGAAAAATCTCCTTTGCCCAAGTGTTTAGAATCCGATTTCTTTTTTATTTTACTTGGTGCAAATCCCCTCGTCGTGTACCATTCTCCCGTTTGGGAGAGTACACACGTGTATATACCCGAAAATCCAAAAATCCAAAAAAAGAGAGAAAAGAAAAACCCAAAAAAGAGAAAAGAGAAAAGAAAGAAAGAAATATATATATGTATATGTATAGCCAAAAATCCAAAAAAATACATATATCCAAAACCCAAAAAATATGTTCGAATATTTCCTACCCACCGAGAATAAAGGGAATGCGAGAATTTGCACCGAGTGTTCTACTCCACATCATCCCAACCCACATCGCTTTCGAAAATACTTAGAATAGGGAATTTCTAGCTATTATCTAGGCGATAGTGTGGTGATGTCCAAGTCCCAAGCTGTGGAGTCCCCGACACATGATACGTTTCGATTCTCACTTTCCTCTCATGCATGCTTGAGCTATATATTCACAGCTTATTTCAAGTCGAATCGATATTTGGGTCTTTTCTTGGATTTGTGTATATAGAGCTTATAGCACAATGTAGATAGTGACACCGTATGCTAGCACACGACCACACTCACTCGCGCTTCACCGCGTGGGCTCATGACACTTGTCTGGACTCGTTTCCTTTGGTTTAGTGTTGTGATTTGGCGTTTGCTTGCTTAGTGTGTCGTTTTTGATTTTGTTGGCCCTGACGGGCGATTTAGGATTTAGAGTCCTCTTTTTCCTCTCGTCCTCTCTATTTTCTCCCTCCGAGCTCCTACTCTCCCTCGTCTTCCTCGAGGACGAGGAAGGGTTCAGATTGGGGGATTTTGACGTGCGTTTAAATTTCATATATTCACGCACGTCTTTTTTTGTGTTTTTCCGTTATTTTCCGCCGTCTCGTATCCGTTTTCTCGTATTTTCTAGTTTCTTTCACTTCTCCGTGTTTTTGTGTGTTTACAGGAGTTTGGCAGCATAGGGGACACATAACAAATATATCACATGTCCCCGGAGCAACGGGAGGAGTCACGCGTGATCCGGGGGTCAAACGACAAAGATTTCTATCTTTCAGCCCCCCACCCGATCGGTTGGATACAGCCAACCGATCGGGTGAGGCACGCGTGCACGACCCGGACAGACGCTGAAGTAACGTGGGCATCAACCGACCGGGTCGACGACCGGTTCAGCCCGACTGTCTTCTCGGAAAATTGGAGCTGAACTCCAACCGATCGGGTGACCTTCACCCGATCGGTTCATCTATAGCCGATTCCCCCAAAGAGATGACCCGGAGAGCTCACCCGACCGCCAGCAGACCGTGCCAAAACGTCTGAAGTTTCTGTCTTTTTGGGCGACAATTCCAACCGATCGGTTGATTTATCAACCGACCAGTTCACCTGTTGAGCTCAAGATCCAAACGGCTAGAAGCTTCCGCCAACCGATCGTGTCGCCTAACCGGGTGAAGTCCTGAAGAGCGCTGCCGAAGAACGAAGCAGGTCACCCGATCGGTTGATTCTTCACCCGATCGGGTGACGTCATTTTCTATATATAGAACCCCTATGTTTCCAGAAACGAGGGCTGTTGTATTTTTTCTGTTTTCTCTCTATTTTGTGACGGTTGGAATTTATTTGATATTTGTAAGTTGTCTGATCTTTACCAAACTTTAATATAGTGTTATTTGCATTACTTTTACTACTTTCAATCGCCAGATTATGTTTTTAACGGTCGATTTTCATTTAAATTGCTTTTTACCTAAAATGTGTGAGTAGTTCTCAAATCTGGGATTTTGGTGGAAACCCCTTCGTGGGTTCTCCTTAATGCGTCCATAGGACTAGGAAATCGATAGGGATTAGGAATCTATTGGTTACGCGGGGTGTTTCATTATCATCGACGGGAAAAGACCGCCTTTGACCTTGGGCCAATGGGGAATAAACTTGGTGGTTGACTCCCTAACCATAGATCACGCCCATAGCGTAGACATCGAATCCTAGCGCGTGGGAACGACAGGACGAGAGTTGGGAGTTATCATTGCGAGCTTAGTGCTCCTGGAGTCGGACAGTGTTAATGGACATGGGAATGCCCACTGACCGAACCAGGGTAGTCCGGCGTATCATCCTGGGCACCGACCGGAATATCGGGCACATGGGACGCTGGTATCACTCTTAGAGGCAACGGCTCACCATTAAACCCTAATTCCGATCGTTATCCTATCCGCCGGTCGTATTAGCGAGAATCATATGATAGGGTGGAAACCGAAGTCCCGGGTTTCCCTTTATATTGTTTATCCCTCGCATTCTATTTCTGTGACAACTCATCTACCGATTCGGGCTAGCTCACCCATGGGGTGAATTTGGTCCTTTCTGACACAAGCACAACCACGCCTCCCTGTGTTCAACCCCCAAGCCACACTACAACACCGTGCGCTTGCGGTTATAAATATTTAAATCTTACGCCCCCAATCTCATATTGCACTCTTATGCCACAAAATTGAGGGGACGTCAATATGCATGGTTCGGATAATTAACCTTGACCTATATCCACATGACACAACAAGAATTAATTGATATGAGTACAAGATTACAAGAGTATTTCCTCTCAATCACCAATCCCTTAATATCTCCTTACATTTATGACTCTTTCATGTCCTCTCTCTCTTCCACAAGAGAGGCATGGAACCTAAGCCCACAAATCCTAACTCACCTCTTTTGTTTCCTTAAAAGAGTTGCACAAGGCACCCCATCCAAGAATTATGTTGCATTATTTAGATGCAGGCCACACAACTATATAATCACAATCCAAAGACCCTAAATCCAGTCATCTGGACTCTTATGATCCCACAGGCCACACAAGGGCATAAAGTTTTCCTTATAAAACGGATACAAGACAAACCCTGCACTTCAAGCTACTGTTCGGCTTTAATACCATTTGAAATGTCTTGAGCAAAAACTTCTCAATATGGCATTCGTCCTTAAATCTCTCGTCCAAGCATGCTTAGTCACACAATTATGTAGCTTTACCATAGGTTCTCCCATCATTTTGAGGGATGAACTCTAGTTTATCCACATAGATTATTTTAATTCTTAAGCTATTTTCTACAATTTGGCAACTTAAAGCCATGTTAATCCATTTTATTTCATGCATACTTTATGTTTTGTTGGGCAAGTAAAGAGGGATTAAATAACACCTCACGTAACTCTTCCCAAAGAACACCTTGATATCCAGAACATTAACTAATTACATCTTATATGCAAAAGTAGTAAGCTTTATCTCAATTTTGGTTTCAAATATGGAACTAAACATTTACTCCATTCATCCTTCTAACTTTGATAATGTTCAGCCATATACAAAATATATTTGAACATATCTCAACCTTGGCTTGTATTCCATAAGGCCAAACAATATAGACGTCTTGGCCATGTTCTTGGACTGTGCCATCACATTTGTCTTTGAAAACACCTTTATCTCTATAGATGTCATCTAATATATGGAAACAACCTGGTACAACTAGCTCTATCTTAAGCCTTATGAACCACCTTTGGAGTTAACCCATATTATTATACACATTGAGTGCCTTACTCTATCTAGAAGAAGCTTTAACACTCAAAGAGAAGGTGGTCTTGATATACTCAGCCTAGAATCTTTCAACACGGCTCTTCTAGCGAGGTGGTGGTGGTATTTCTTTGTGAAAGATGGCAAGATTTCATCCTTTTTGCCTTAAATATGGGCCTCGTAACCAGGTGCATGACAGATCTTCGAGGAACTGCTCATGCACCTCTACATTCTTTGAAGGGATAATGTCGGTAAGAGACACTAGCATTATGAGTATCGCCTTCTCACTGGGGAATGGCACACAGATTAACTTTTGGAACAACACATGGCCATGACATATTTCGCTTAATTTTTGTGTTCTCTAAGCATTTCTTGTGCACCAGGTACCCTGACTATTCAGTGACTTCTCAATAACATCACTCCAGCCAGTATCTAAGTCTTAGTTACCCCTTGATCTAGAGAGAGTGGGTGAGAAGCTAATACTTATAAGATAGCATCTCCTGAAGGGTGTCCCTTGTTCACTATTAAGTTCATGTGTCAGTTCTTGAACTCAGAAGGTCTTCAATGTCACAAAGCCAATGGTATTTGGAGGACCAAGGTGTCACTTAAAGTGCAGGCTTTTCTCTAGCTTGTGCTATTCTTATGTGGAATAACATGATCAAGGGAGGGTGGTGTCTGACTAACGTTTATTTTCTTTGTTTGAATCAGGCTAAATCGATGGATCAATCTCCTCCTCAGTTGTCAGTTTGCATAGGTCTTCTGAGCAGAGGTCCTTGATCCCATTAAGATCATCGTATCCCCTTCCTAGGTAGGCGACCTCTGGTCGACAGATCGTTATCTATCATCCACAAAAACATGATAGGAAATTTTATCTCCAGATGTTAGCAGCTATTTGTTGGTCGTTTGGCGGGAGAGGAATGATAGGGATTTCAGAAGTGTTTCGCACAATAATTGCTGGACTTTTTGCTTCACGAAAGATGATTTCTCTCTCTGGGCAGATATACTTCCAAATGATGCTAGAGCAGCTAAACTGAGTATTCACCCTACCCGGCGATAGACATGATGCGTCCACCACAGAGGGATCCAATGATGGCTAGTTCATATGTCGCTGGCCAGGTATATCCTTGTTGCTTCCACTTTTTGTTAAATGTGGTACTGCAAAGTCTCCTTGTGCACAGTTTGTATGGGCCCTTTGCTTTATTGCAGTTATTGGGGACTTGAAGGCAGTTTGAGGTCTCCCTTGGGTGACCGATAAAAAGAGTTTTAGTGTGGACAGCTGCTGTTTTTTTCCAGCGAGTCGAGAGCTGAGGGCTGCTGTGTTTTTTCAGTGAGTTGTGTGCAAAAAACAGAGGGGCTACCACTGCGTTTTGCAGAGAGGAAAGAACCAGAGGAGCTGCCATTTTCTGTTGCTGCCATTCTTGAGAGAAGGAAGGGCTTTGGAGAGTTTAGAAGATACAAGAATCAAGAGGATTAGCTATAGGCTAAGAGTGTTCATTTGATTCTTAGGTCTTCTAGTGTTTCTCTCCCATGTCTTCTTTCTTTGTGAGATTTGTGGGAGTTTGAAATTGCAAGTTATTACTCACAAGAGTGTGAAGAAGAATGTGTTGGTTTAAGCTCGTGTGTTCTCCTTGATTATAGTGGATCGTCTCGGAATGCTGGAGTAGGTTGTTCACAACCGAACTATGGTAAAATCATACGCCTCATTTATATTCTGCTTATTTGTGTTTGTCGCATTTCGTTTGCCAATTTGCTCTCACAAGATTCGAAGAGAGAATGATTGTTTGGTTTGTTGTGTAACCCGATTTTTCAAGCATTAGCTCCCTAACTAGTTGTTAGTGTTTGTTGTTCCGCGTGGTATTTTTTTATCAACAAGTAGTATCAGAGCTCTCGGTTGTTTGTGGAGAAATTGTGTTGCGAGGATGGTTAGTTTGGCTACGCTCAACATTGAGAGGTTCACCGGCCGTAATGATTTTAGGTTATGACAGTCGATGGTGCAAAATTATTTGAAGCAGGTGGGATGTTACCAGATTGTTTTCGATGAGGATAACATTGACAAGTAGGTGACGGCATCTCAAAGGGCCGAGATGGAGAGAAATGCGTATAGTGCCATACAGTTATCGTTAGTCGATATCGTCTTGAGAGATGTATTGGACGAGGCTTCATCCAAGGATATGTGGAAAAAGCTATAGGAGTTGTACATGAAGAAATCATTTACAAGCCGCCTCTACTTATTACAACAGTTGTACACTCTGAAGATGAAGCCCGGATTTGCGGTAAAAGACCACATAGATGAGTCGAATCCGATTGTGATGGAGTTGCGGGGAATGGCGGTCAAGATCAAAGTTGGGCAACAAGCGGTGATCTTGTTTGTTATGTTCGTTGACCGAGAAGTTCTCCCAATTTGTTCGATCCATGATTTATGGACGAACGACGCTCACCGTGGAAGAGGTGAAGGCGGCGTTTCATACCGAGATGATACATGAGAAGATTCAAGGTAGAGATTTTGAGGGAAACCGCAATGAAGCTTTGCATGTGAGAGGTAGGCAGGACATGAGAGGAGGTCAAGGCAACTTCAAGAAGAATGACCGCTCAAAGTCCAGGCATTTCCGTGATAGGAAGGATGGCCCATGTTCCATATGCAAGAAGAGAGGCCATTGGAGGAACCAATGCCCCAATAGATTTGGGAAGAAAGACAATGAAGCTTCCGATTCTGCTTCCTTATGGTTGGAGGACATGCATATCCGTGATGACAGAGGCCACGGTGAAAGGGATAGAGATCCAGAGATGTTCGTGTCAGGGGTGTTCGGTGAGGCACAAGTTGTGTGGTTGATGGACAGTGGTTGTTCCTATCACGACTCCACATCGGAGTTGGTTTTCCACTTACCGTTCCCAAGAAGACAGATGCTCTATTCTCATGTGGAACAATGCGACGTGTAAGACTGTGGATATTGGAACTACCTGGATTAAAATGCAAAATGGCATAGTGTGTACCCTACCGATGTGAGGCATGTCCCCGATCTTCGAAAGAGCTTGATATACATCGGTGTTTTGGATAATGTTGGTGCAAGTCAGTTGTAGAAAATGATCAGCTGAGTATATCCAAAGGAGCCATGGTTGTGATGAAGAGAAGAAAGGTGTGGAATCTATATGCCCTACAAGGTACCACAGTAGAAGGCGAAGCCGATGCCACTTCTACTAGCTCGAGTGACGGAGATTCAGCGAAGTTATGCCATTATCATTTGGGTCACCAGTGTGACAAGACCTTCGATGTTCTCTACCGAAGAAAATTGATTGGAGCTAGCGATGAGAGCATGGAGTTCTGTGAAAACTGTGTGTACAGGAAAAAGATAAAGGTGCAGTTCAACACCGGGAGTGCACTCTAGCCGAGATCCTTTGGATTACATATATTCCGATGTATGGGGACCGTGTCCTGTAACTTCAGGAGGTGGGGCTAGGTATTTTGTTCTATTCATCGATGACTATTCTCGAAAGGTTTGGATGTATTTAATGAAGACAAAGGATCAAACCTTCAGAATGTTCAAGCTATGGCTTGCGATGGTTGAAAAGCAAACTGGTAAGTTGGTGAAAGTCCTTAGATCCGACAACAGAGGGGAGTACACCTCGAGAGAGTTCACATGATTCTGCAGATCTCACTCATGGGATTCGACGTCATTTTACTACACTAGGGAATCCTCAATCGAACGAGGTTTTATGAGGATGAAAGGATGTTGGAGAGAGTGCAATACTTGAGGCACTCGGTCGGTTTGAAGAAGGAATTTTGGGGTGAGATACTCAATACCACCGTGCACATAGTGAATCGAGTTCCGTCGGCGGCGATTGACTACCAAATTTCAGAAGAGAAATGGAGTGGGAAAATTGGTGACTACTCTCATCTACGCATCGTTGGTTGCAAGGCATATGCACATGAGCGGGACGACAAGTTGGATCTAAGTGCCAAGAAGTATATTTTTCTCGGATATGACGATGGTGTGAAAGGATATCGTTTGTGAGACTCGGTGGGCCACAAGGCGATCTTGAGTAGGCACGTCACCTTCGATGAGTATGTGATGCTCATGGCGAAACATTCTCATTCGGAGGAGGACGAATCACACGTGGAGACCGAGCGACACAATCAATCTCCCGATTCCATTTCAAAGGCGATCCGGCAAGGAGCTGATGGTCGAGGCCCCGTTGCGGGACATGATGAGGTCCATGTTGAGGACCGTGTGCAGACGCCAGTCCAAGCTCAGGTGCATGATGAATTTATTGCAGATGAGGTGTGAAGGTCCAAGCAACCCAAGAAGGCACCCGAGAGACTTGGAGCTTGGGATTATGCGGCTTTCTCCTTTGACGACATGGCGTCATATGCCTTAAATATGGTGCATGAGGAGCCAATGACCTACTGTGAAGCCATTAGCTAGAGTGATGCGGCGAGTTGGCAAGGAGCTATGGAGGAAGAAATGGAATCTCTCCACCACAATGACACATGGGAGTTAGTGCCTCTACCACATGAGAAGCGTGCCATTGGATGTAGGTGGATCTATAAAGTCAAAGAAAGCTCAACCGAATACGGTGGTGATGTATGATACAAAGCAAGGCTAGTGGCCAAGGGTTTTGCACAGAGAAAGTAAGAGGACTACAATGAGATATTTTCTCCAGTGGTAAGACACACTTCCATTCGTGTTTTGTTGGCCCTAGTTGCATCTATGAACATGGAGTTAGATTAACTCGATGTTAAGACCACATTTCTGTACGATGATTTGGATGAGAAAATTTACATGCACCAACCGAATGGGTTCGTGGCGGAAGGCAATAAGAGAATGATTTGTAGGTTGAAGAAATCCTTGTACGGGCCGAAGCAGACATCCAGACAATGGTACAAGCGATTTGATAGCTTCATGATGGGTGTTGGATTTGCGCGAAGCGTGAAGGATCAATTTGTATATGTGCGCACATTAAATGATGGCTCACGCGTCTACCTCCTACTTTATGTTGATCGCTTCCTCTAAAATATCGGAGGTCAAAGAAGCTAAAAGTCAAGTTGGACAAGAAATTCGATATGAAGGATTTGGGCCCAGCGAAGAAAATCCTAGGGATGAAGATAGCACGGGATAGGCGGAAGGGTGAGTTGAGGTTTTTGCAGAAGGGGTGTATTGAGAAGGTACTCGTCCGTTATGGAATGGAGAGCGTGAAGCCCGTGGGGACACCTCTTGGAGCTCACTTTCAACTTTCGGCATTACAGTCGCTGAGCACCAAGGATGAGAGGAAAGCTATGTCTCAAGTGCCATATGCTAGTGCAGTTGGGAGCTTGATGTATGTGAGGTTTGCACGCGTCCCGATATTGCACAGGCCGTGAGAGTAGTGAGCAGATATATGCGAACTTCGGCAAGGGGCATTGGCAAGCCGTCAGGTGGATATTGCGATATCTGCTAGGCACATTTGGTGTCGGTTTGCACTATGGTAGAGGTGATGCTATGGTGCTGACAGGGTACTGTGATTCTGATTATGCTGGCGACAGGTACAGGTGGAGATCGACCACAAATTACGTGTTTATGTTGGGCACCGCAGCAGTGTCATGGAGATCTGGCTTACAGTCGGTGGTTGCGTTGTCAACCACAGAAGTCGAGTTGATTGCCGCAGTGGAAGCGATGAAGGAGGCCAAGTATCTCAGATGTCTACTAGAGGATTTGGGGATGCCGCAAAGCTTGTCATTGGTTTTCAACAATAGGCAGAGCGCTATTCATCTTGCAAAGCAAGAGGCTTACAGTTCGAGGACGAAGCATATAGAGTTACGTGATTGCTTCCTAGAGAAGGAGAGCAAGCATATTGAGCTTCAAAGGTCCCAACTAAGAAGAACCATGCAGACATGTTCACCAAGCATGTTTCAGCCATCAAGTTCAAGACATGCTTGAGCTTGATATATTTGGTGGCTTGAGTGTGGCGTCAAAGGGCACGGATTCCGAGACGACGTTGAGGTCCGTGAAGTGACCATGGAGTTTTGATCAAAGTAGAGTTTGGATAAAGTGCAGAAGATTTTTTAGCAAGTTAGAGTGTTAAATGTTGTACTGCAAAATCTTCTTGTGCACAGTATGTATGGGCCATGTGCTTTATTGCAGTCGTTGGGGACTTGAAGGCAGCTTGGGGTTTCCCTTGAGTGACCTAGAAAGAGTTTTAGTGTGGACAGCTGCTTTTTTCCAGGGAGTAGAAAGCTGAGGGTTGATGTGTTTTTTCAGTGAGTTGTGTGCAAAAAACAGAGGGGCTACCACTGCATTTTGTAGAGAGGAAAGAAACCAGAGGAGCTGCCATTTTCTGAAGCTGCCATTCTTGTTAGAAAGGAAGGGCTTTGGAGAGTTTAGAAGGAAGATGAATCAAGAGGATTAGCTATATGCTAACAGAGTTCCTTTAATTCTTAGGTCTTCTAGTGTTTCTCTTTCACTTCTTCGTTCTTTGTGAGTTTTATGTGGGCTTGGAATTGCCAGGTTATTACTCACAAGAGTGTGAAGAAGAATGTGTTGGTTTAAGATCGTGTGTTCTCCTTAATTATAGTGGAACATCTCGGAATGCTAGAGTAGGTTGTTCGCAACCGAACCAGTGTAAAATCTTACGCCTCATTTATATTCTGCTTATTGAGTTTGTCGCATTTCGTTTGCTAATTTGCTCTCACAAGATCCAAAGAGGGATTGGTTGTTTGGTTTGTTGTGTGACCCGATTTTTCAAGCATTAGCTCCCGAGCTAGTTGTTAGCGTTTGTTCCGCGGGGTACCAACAATTTTTTATCAACACTTTGTGTGTTGTTAGGATGTAATTTGTACACCATATTGCTATGGATATATTTGGGAGATCTTTGATGTATCTGCTTACACCTTAGTTATGTCAGGTGGAGTTGGTAGCAGTGTTCTAAAACAAGTTGTATGCGGCCGCATATAAGGATGCGGCCTTTGACCGCATGAGAATTAAGATATGCGGTCAAATTATGCGGTCGGCCGCATAATCGACTGCATAAATGTTATGCGACCGCATTAGCGAATCTGCGGGCGCATAATCGGCAACTAAAAAATCCCAACCCGTTAAGAAACACGACTCGTTAAACATAAAAATCAGTTTTTTAATTTTAAAATATTATGTTTGACATGCTTTTGATTTGGACGTAAAACTAAATAGTTACGTTTTGTGTGTAGATTGCTTTAGACGTTAGATTTTAGTTATTTTATGTATTGATCGTCATAATGGCGTTGATGAGTATGAATTAATCCATATTTTTAAAAGCTAATATGATTTTTTCCTTATTCCTATAATTCTTATCTTTTTTAATTTAATATACACAAACACATAAACTTATTTCTTATTTATATACTAAATTATTCATTTTCGCGTAAACCACATAAACCACATAATCGGCCGCATAATCCGCTTATGCGCTATGCGCTCATAGACCGCGTGCATAATGAAACCGCCTTTTATAACACTGGTTGGTAGTACTGTGTGTGTTTTCAGGCCAGTGTGTTTTTTGGCATTTATATACTTTTGAGTGTCCTATGTTCAGTTAAACCCTTCTTGATAAAGCACTGGATGCTTGTTCCCACTGACATTTTCTTAAAAATACATGATAAGCCGTAGAGTAGCTAATCTGCATGCACGGATGTGCCACTGTATTCTTGACCTTGACTAAATCATCACCACCAGCTATGATACCAAAACAAATTGGTGGTAAGCCAAAACAATTCATAGCCGCCCAGATCGCTTGCAAATTACACCTTGCACCCAATCACACAATAAGCACTCAAATGCCAACTCCATTTCTAACAACGGAATAAATCTCAACTCCATACACATTTTTAACTTGGATCTTTTTTAACCCAATGCTGGAGAAATTCTGCATGCAAGCCATGATCAAACAATCATGTTCTTTCTACTTGTGCAGACATGCCTCTGAGGTTCTTCTGTACATTACGCCAATCATATTTCAAGTCATGGAAATTGATGTCCTCACAGCTATGTTAAAATAGAGTCCTTTGAAATCCAATCTTATGGTATCACTCTTTAGAAAACTGGGGTTCTCATCACCAGCCATCAACATTGAGGTTAAACCATGATTTTTATATCATACTGATCTTTCAGCAACCAACTCAAGGATGATGCAAAGGCAACAGCCTTTTTTGTAAGCCATGAAACCCCAAAAAGTTTAAACCACACAACATGCAAACTAGTGTTGGACATGACAAGATTTAGGGTAGAAGATTCACCAGTAAGCTGGAATTTACGTTGGCAACTTTAAGAAAACGGAAAAGCTCATATAGGCCTACGTTGTAATGGAAAAACTTACCGATTTTTTAAAGATGCACCCAAGTGGTGTCACGGTTTAGCGCCTTATTGATGCAACCAAGGTAGTGCACAGTGTCGAGTTGTGTTACATTGGTCAAATTGATATGCATGGAAGGAGTCAATGTTCAGAATCATCTAGCGGAGTCGTTTTGTTCCAATTTAATTGTAACTTTCTCATTATGACATGATTCAGCTTACACCCTGTTAGATCCGTGCGCGGCTAGGGGGAAATTACTTTGCAGGGGCCCTGCACGCCCTGCAGGCCCCTGCAAGGGCGCAGGAGCCCCTGCAGGCCCCTGCAGGGGCCCTTCAGAAGCCTGCAGGGGACCTGCAGGCCCCTGCAGGGGCGCAGGAGCCCCTGCAGGCCCCTGCAGGGGCCCTGTAGGGCCCGGCAGGGGCCCAGGAGCCCCTGCAGGCCCTGCAGGGCCCTGCAGGCGCCCAGGAGCCCGTGCAGACTCCTGTCGTGGCCCTGCAAGGCCCGGCAGCCCCTTCAGCATCGACGACAGACCCTCCGATGTAGCGGACAGTGATTTTTCAACTTCCTGGGCCCAAAACAGCGAACATTCGAGCTTCCGAAAGGGCGACGTGGGCCCCAAGGCCATTGGTTTTCAGTTCAACGTCCTTCAGAGCACCAACATCTCAGTTTTGGGTATAGAGGGCCTTCAGATCTGACTGGTGGCAACCGTGGCTTTCGTATGGACGTCGATGAAGGTGGTGGAGACCAATCTCATCCTTTCGATTCGGGAGGAGACATGCAATACGTGGATTGGATGGCACACACACTCCATGCACCACCTTGAGGACAAGGTGGATTTTCAGGGACGGAGTAATGTTAGATCCGTGCGCGGCTAGGGGGAAATTACTTTGCGCACAACAAGTCATGGAGAAATTACTTTGCGCACAACAAGTCATGGAGAAATTACTTTGCGCACAACAAGGAGGGGTTTTCTATTTAAACTAGGGCTAGCCGTCATTTGTATGCATGATTGATATTTTGAGAGATTCTCTATTGAGCGTCCTAGGAGTAGTTCTTAGATTAGACGAGTGCGGACGTCCTCTAGGCGTCTTGGGAGGAGAATACACCTTTTTGTATTCATTTATCTTGTTCTTTCTATTAATTTCTCTATAAAATTGGTATCTTTTGTTAGTTCCTAACAATTTGGTATCAGAGCGCGTGACGATCCATGGCGGGAATTGAAGGGGTAAAGAAATCGGTTGACGATTTGGTGGAATACATCGAGCACATGAAGGCAAGACAAGCAAAGAACGACGAGCAATTTGCAAAAATCATGGAGCTATTGACGGCGCGCATCCACGACGGCAAAAACCCTAATTTTGGGCAAAAGACGTCACCTTTGGAGGAGAAAAGCCCAGATCTAGAAATTTCAGATCTGAAATTTTCAGATCCAGATCTGAAATTTTCAGATCCAGATCTGAAGACGACGGAGGAAGACGAGAAAATTTTTATATTTGAAAATTTCAGATTTGAATATGATGGCGGTGAAAATCCAGATTTAAAGGCGGCCGCGGAAGACGAGGACGAGTCCCCAAGGCGAGCAAACCCTAGCCGTCATCTCAAGAAGGCGGACACGCCCTCTGCAGAATTTCTGCAGGGGCTGGCCGCCCTGCAGAAATTCTGCATGGGTCACAGCAGCCCCTGCAGGGCCCGGCAGGGGCCCTGCAGGCCCCTGCAGGGGCGCAGGAGCCCCTGCAGGCCCCTGCAGGGGCCCTGCAGGGCCCGGCAGGGGCCCAGGAGCCCCTGCAGGCCCTTGCAGGCCCTGCAGGGCCCTGCAGGAGCCCAGGAGCCCCTGCAGACTCCTGTCGTGGCCCTGCAAGGCCCGGCAGCCCCTTCAGCATCGACGACAGACCCTCCGATGTAGCGGACAGCGATTTTTCAACTTCTTGGGCCCAAAACAGCGAACATTCGAGCTTCCGAAAGGGCGACGTGGGCCCCAAGGCCATTGGTTTTTAGTTCAACGTCCTTCAGAGCACCAACATCTCAGTTTTGGGTATAGAGGGCCTTCAGATCTGACTGGTGGCAACCGTGGCTTTCGTATGGACGTCGATGAAGGTGGTGGAGACCAATCTCATCCTTTCGATCCGGGAGGAGACATGCAATACGTGGATTGGATGGCACACACACTCCATGCACCACCTTGAGGACAAGGTGGATTTTCAGGGACGGAGTAATGTTAGATCCGTGCGCGGCTAGGGGGAAATTACTTTGCGCACAACAAGTCATGGAGAAATTACTTTGCGCACAACAAGTCATGGAGAAATTACTTTGCGCACAACAAGGAGGGGTTTCTATTTAAACTAGGGCTAGCCGTCATTTGTATGCATGCTTGATATTTTGAGAGATTCTCTATTGAGCATCCTAGGAGTAGTTCTTAGATTAGACGAGTGCGGACGTCCTCTAGGCGTCTTAGGAGGAGAATACACCTTTTTGTATTCATTTATCTTGTTCTTTCTATTGATTTCTCTATAAAATTGGTATCTTTTGTTAGTTCCTAACACACCCACAAAGGCATACACTAGCATTATGACATGATTTGGCATGCACTCGCCAGTGCGTTCATAAAGAGCAGCATTTTAGATGTTTCCTCTTTCATTCCTACCTAACGATATTGTCATATATGTACTTAGCTTTAGATTGTCGCTTCTTTTTTAGGTGATTGACCTCTGTGAGACGTCATATATGTTTATAAGATATAACCCTCTATTATGGGACTTGTTAAATTAATATCTGTTTAAGGAATATGTGGAAGGCTTTGTGTAGTGTGCATATTTTGTAGAGTTTTCGGCATTATTTTGCAAGGAATTTTCATGTTTTATTTTGATTCTTCGTGCATTTTAGGTTGTTTTGTTGCATTTCACTCTCAATGTGTATTTTGTGCATTTCAGGTCAAATCGGTCTATTTGGGGCCATGAAGCATAAAGGTGAAGTGAGCCCAAACAAGGAGAACAAAAAAGAGCCAAAAAGATGTCGATTAGAGCCAAACTGCATTTGGCATAGCCGTGCCAAAAAGCACTACAAGTCTGCACGGTCGTGTGGCATCTCCAGGAGGACCAAGAGCTTGGCATAACCGAACCAATATAACACAGGACTTGGCACGGTCATGCCAAGTCGACAGAAACTTGTTCAGAAAATTGGCACGACCGTGCCAAAACAACGCAGAAGTTGGCACTGTTGTGCAATCTTAACTGGGGGTTGCTCAGGAAAATGCCATAACCGTGTCATTTCAACACAGTATCTGGCACAGCCGTGTCAGATCGGCAGAGAGCTATTTAGGAAAATGGCACGACCGTGTCATTTACACTACGAAATTGGCACGGCTGTGCCAATGCGCATGAGGGTTTTCTAACTTATTTTCTGAATCCGATTTGTGGGAAATTTGTAGTGATATAAATACAGCTTTTGAAGGGTTTTTTAACATGTTTTTTCCTAGGTTAATTCTATTGTATTTGGATGGCTATTGCTGGAAGACTTTGTAAAACTTTCTTTGCAATTTTGGATTGGAGACTTGGATATCTATTTCTCCAATAATTTATAACTATGTTCTCAACTCTTCTCTTTAATTCTATGCTATCCCTAATGAATTGAATTATGATTATCGCTAGGATTTGTGAGTAGTCTTGTTGTCTACAGTTGAGTTGAACCCTATCATGAATAACTATATGAATTGATCTATTTATTATAGAATTATTGAACTATTGATTAGTGTTTTGTTTAGCACGTGATTATTATTCATTTGTCGCTTGATTTGCTATCAATTCATAAATCACCAATGAGAGTTGGGGTTTTGATTTGATATACTTCGAGGTTCAAATTAATATCTGCTTATTTAAGATTACCAACGGGAGTTGGATCTTAAATTAGAGATCATAGGCACTGACCTGAGTTCTCCCACAAGAGTAGGCGACAACAAAGATTGAAAACTATTCATTGTGGCTATTAATGCATTTATCATGATTTAGAAACCACGAAAGTAGTTGGCATCTTATGATAGATAGGCCTATTACACTTCGAGAAAAGCTATTAGGTAGCAACATAGAGAATAATAATCTCACCCGAGGCATTAGTTCAATGAATTGATTCTTTATTGTCAATATTATAATTAATTCATGATGGTATGGATACTTAGCCCAGGCATTTTCTGTTAGTGATAAACCCTTAGTGAAATTCTCATAATCTATTCAAAATGACGTAACTAACTACAGTCTGAGATTGGTTCCTACTAAGTCTGTAGCTTCCCCGTGATCAAACCGTATTATACTACGACTAGCCATGCGCTTGCGATAATTATATAAACTCGAACACTTTGTCTTACCATCTACTATACAATTGAGGGATATTTTTGAATGGGAATGCTGATTAGGACAAATGTAACGTAAAAATACGATTGGGAAATCTTGATGAATCAATGGTTAGGTTGATAGTTTGTGAAAATTTTGGAAGGAACATTAACATTTGGTTGGAAAATTTTGGGAGAAACCCCCTAAAATTTTGGGAGAAACTAAATCTGGAGGGAAGTACATTTTGGGAAAACTAAAATTTTAAAGTTTGGAGGAATTAAACTGGGAGAGAACTAAATTTTAGGAGACGTAAAATTTTTTAGGGAACAAAATTCCGTGGGAACTAATTTTTAATTTAAAAGTTTGGGGTGACTAAATCCGAATGAAACTAAAATTTTAAATTTTAGAGGACACTAAATTTGAAGGGAACTAAAATTTATGGAAATTAATATTTTGGGAGAGAACTAAATTCTCTGGGGGGGAACTAAATTATAGTTTGAATAGTTTAAATTTTTTGTTTGGTTGGAATATTTTCGAGGTGTCGGCAAATTTTTTTAGGGATTTTGAAGATGCGGCAAAAAAATTTGATGGAGATTTTGGATGTGTTAGAAATTTTTTGGAAAAATATTTTGAATGCCACGTGACATATGGTCACGGGTTATGACTCGTTCTATCTTAAAACACACCCAACATAGAAGCATCTTGTAACTAAATGTTTAACCATCAAATACAGGAAATTATATCCTTACCCAAGCTTTTAAAATCCATAAGCTCTAAAAGAATGCATGCTGATCATTTACATGCACATGGTTCGCCATTATATAATTAACTTTGATCCATATGATACCAATAGTCTGCAATGATTTTCAACACTTGGCAGCAAAAAAAATAGGTTCTTATTAACTCCTTGAGCTTCTTTTAAATTAAAATCTTTGGTAATACGTTGGGCAAACAAAACTAATCGAGAACAGTAATCATATGATGCATGTATTCACCAATAAGCCATGAAAAAGAAGAATTGGTCATCCACATGCTTATCATATGAAATGAACAGACGACGCAATTTTGCAATGCCAATCCCATGCATGTTAAATACAAATTTATCCCTCTAAATTTCTATGAAAACATGATTATCCAAATACAACAAAGAAGTTAATCACGAATATCAATCATATATGTTTACCCAAAAAATTGTGAACTTTTTTCTGTCTAGCAAATAAATAAAGTACAGGCTATATTTCTTTGTACATATGGAAAACAATTACTACTGGCAAGGTGCAAATATTTCTAAGTGGATCAAAATGAACAAGATTAACTTGTCGATCGGCAAATCAATTTTTTTATAAATATATTATGTGGACTAATTGAAATGAGAAATCGCATACCTTGATAAGATTCCAGAGCATATAACGCAATCCCACATGACAACTTATCCAAGAAACTCAAGGACCCATATACAAATGCACAGCCATTCAAATCTTCACCAACTAACACGCTCTCCATACCAACAACGGTCACCTGAATAAAGATAGAATCAAATGGGCTTTTCGCAATATTTGTTGACACCATACATTAACATCGGGGAGATAGGTACTTCCCATTGGTTGACATTAATATTTTCATGACTGATGGCTATATATCAGAAGCACATGAATTCAGAGATCAAATAATTATACAATTTATCTGTTATAAATATATAGCTTCCAAAGGTTTACCTTCCGTAAGATCTGTGAATTTACGAAGTCTTGAAACCCAAAAAAAGAAACATGCTTATGAATTGGATTAAAATTTTGTAGCAGGAAGCAATAATTGGACATGAAAGAAATTAAAACACTACACCAATAATAAGATCATTAGAGATATCATAAATAAATAGAAGCTAAGAAGATAAGAATTTGTGGACAGGTTATGCATGCACACATGCTCTCACGCACACATAGAATTTGTGTAAATATTATCCATGAACGCGCGCAAGCTAGACCAAATTAGATATATGTGCACACCCGCACACACAGAATGTCAAGAATCAAACTAGCGCAAATTAGATATATACATACATAATAAATCACAAGCACAAGACAGTAATTAAGGGAAACCATTGCAATCTTAGAAAGATCTTGATTAATAGCAGTTGAGAGTTATCATCATCTGTATTGTGGTATACAAGAAGTATTTGATAAATAGACCATTGGATCTTGCTGAGAAAAACACTTAAAATTTCAGTTAATGGATGAAAAAGTTCTTCTCGTGCGTCAGAGTTAAGGATGACTTCAAAACTTATCAGAAATTCTGTGGAACCATCACTGATCTTGTTTGATTTCAGTTAATTAAGATTCGTGATATGATTCCAACAAAAAAATATCTGACTACCTAAAACTGTTGGATGGAATGGAGAGTTTATTCGGGGATTGCAACTGATGGGAAACATTGATGTTTATGATACTGATACAATACAAGACATGGAATTCTGAAAGCTTTTTTGGGTTCTTTTTTCGTGTTGTTTGGACGGTGTGTTTGTGTTTGTTTGTTTGTGTATTTTTAAAATCAAAGTTTTAAATATCAGATATCAGTATCATATTGGATTGGTCATATCGGTTATCAGATATCGATATCGTGGTATAAATCGGGGATACAAGCAAATATCAGGTTGGGCATATCGAGCAGGATAAATATATAATTATAATATCATAAATAACCATGATTGTTCATATAACCAAAATATCATCAATTAATATCATAAGTATCCGACAACATTTTCTCATATCAACATCGTTGAAAAATTATTTCTCAAGCCTCAAGTCTCAACCCAACATCGGAAAAATCGACTAATAAAAAGAAGCGGCAGCATCCACAAAGAAGAAGAATAATAATAATAATAAGCGACAGCAGCCACAATGAAGGAGGATGAGGAGGATGAGGAGAAGTGGCTGCAACCGCAATCTAGCGGAAAAAGAAGCGGTTGTAATCAAAGAGATGAAAAATAATAATAATATGCTGATGCTGCCGCAGAGAAAGAAAAATAAGATAAGAAGAATAGAAGAGAGAAGAAGAAAAAGAAAATCGAAGAAGAAAAAGAAAATCAATGAAAAAATCTCAAATAAATTCATATAAAAATTGTAGAATTAAGCTCAACAAGCAGTGATACTTTGATTTTTGTTTTACCCAAAAATTCCATCAAACGAGGAAGATCGAAGAATCAAACACAAAATCAACCGCAAAAACCGTATATTGCCAGATTTTTTTACGGATCGAAAGGAGAGCGATTACCCAAATCGCGTCTGATGGGCTTCAAATGACCAATAGTTAGTGATTTAAGCTACCGGATTTGGATTGAATCAATCCAAACCCGTTTTAAGAAAAATTCGAAACCTGCCTCAAATAGTGCTTATCGACCGATATATCGATCGATAAATCTTCATATCGTGTTTTTTCCCGTCAATTATTATCGTGGTATCGGATCGGATGGGATCCAATACCGATATATCGGTCGATATTTAAATCACTGGTTAAAATATCAAAGCATAAATATGGAATGACTAGGCAGGCGAGAATTACCAAACATTAACAAGATGATATGATATTGCAAGCAAACTGCTAAATGGATCGTTTGCTTGATTGGACTTGTCTCAGAGGTCATTATTTGAGAAGGAATATATAAGAAAAGTTCATGTTGATAAGTCTGAAAGGCACAATGGCACAAATGTAGATATTCATGAAAGTAGTCGAGTTTAGGAGAGTTTGATGAAGTACTTCTGAAGTGTATATGAAATGTCAAGGCAAAGAATTGTTGCAGTGGTACGACAGTAACCATCCATGACCAGAATGTTTTTTGATTCACGCTAGAGAAAGCAGGAGAGTGTATATCTGACCCTGTTCATATTCCATTTCTTAGCGTGTCAGTAGCCACTTCATCCAAAAGCCTTGCTGATGGCTTGCCAGTTAACAATGTGATAGAATTCGCCCAAATCTGAACTTAACTTGAATAAAAACAGCAAATAAAGATATGTTTTGGCTACAATAAAATGGCAACCACCCTTTCAAGACTCTGGTAAGCAAGGACGTCTGCACTCTCCTAATATCCCTCGAAGAACTCTCGAAGAAATCTCTCAATTTATCAAAATAAACATAAGAAAAATCGCGACGGCTAGCCCTCGCTTAATAATAAACCCCCCTTAATCCCAATTACCAACATACCCTCAAAACTAATAAACCGGGTTCAAGGGATGCAAAGGAGGGGCGCGGCTAAGGCTTTGGGCCGGCGGCTGGGTTTCGGGTGCGCCTGCGGGTGTAGACCCGCGTCCCATCAATACTCCCCCCAAGAGCCACCTTGTCCTCAAGGTGGAAGTCTGGAAATTGCTGCGCCTTCATGTCCATAGCCTCACACGTGCTCTCGTGCTCGGGCAAATTCTTCCATTGCAGCAAGACCTCGCGCTCTCTCGTGTGCCCTCTGTGTACCCCATTCACTGCCTCTGGCTCCAACCTCACCTCCATATCAGTTGTCAACGTCTCCGAAAGGGTGGGTGAATGGGTGTGATCTCCGACTGCCTGGTAAAGCTGTGAAATGTGGAACACCGGGTGAATAACGATCCTGGAGGTAATCTCAGCCTTTAAGCAACCGGTCTCACTCTCGCCTCAACCTCGAAAGGTCCAAAATAACACGGCGCTAGCTTCTCATGTCGCATGTGAGCCAAGCATTGCTGCCTGTAGGGCATCAGCTTCAGGTGCACCGTATCTCTCACTGCGAACTGCACATCTCTACGGTGTAAATCTGCACTCGCCTTCATAACCTGCTGAGCTCTAGCCAGATAGAGCTTCGTCTCCTCCAGAATCCGATCCCTCTCCGCCAAATACTACTCCACATCTGATACTGGTGTCGAGTCCTGCCCATAGTGTAGTAAGTGGGGAGGGTCCCTGCCATACAGAATCCTGAAGTTGTCGTCTGAGCTGCAGTATGATAGGACGTGTTATACCAGTACTCCGCACATGCTAGCCAACGCGCCCACTCCTTGGGATTTTCTGAAATAAAACATCGTAGGTAAGTCTCGACACTCATGTTTATCACCTCCGTCTGTCCATCGGTCTGATGGTGGTAGGCTGTGCTCCGTCTCAACACTGTCCCCATCAGCCTGAAAAGCTCCTGCCAGAATCTACTCTAGAACACCTTGTCTCGGTCCGAGACAATGGACTTTGGAGGTCCATGCAAACGAATGATCTCCCTCAAAAATACATCCGCCATCGACACTGCGTTGTAAGGATGCCGAAGCGAAACAAAATGTGCATACTTGTTGAGGCGATCAACCACAACACAAATATGATTGTATATCTACCCGATCTTGGCAGCCCATCTATAAAGTCCTTGGAGAGGTCCTCTCATACTCGATCGGGGCAAGGACAGCGGATGTAGTAATCCTTCAGGGGACATCGCCTGGTACTTGTGACACTGGCACACGTCACACTCTGCAACCCTCTTTGCCACCTCCTTCATCCCCTTCCAGTAGACCTCCCTCGCCAGTCTCTGATAGGTCTTTAGGATCCCCGAATGTCCTCCTCTAGTCTTCCCCAATATGAAGAGAGTACCCCAGATACTCAGTCGACCCCTACAGCAGTACCTCCCATATGCCTGCCAACTCCTGATCCAGCTCAACCTCCTACTGTAGTGGCCCCCAGTCCTGGAGCACGGAAACTGCTAGTGTGGCCAACCCTGCCTCCTCCTCTCATCGTGAAAGTACGTCTGTCGCCTTGTTCTCCAGCCCCGGGCGATACTCGATCTCAAACATGTACCTCATCAGCTTCTGCAGCCACTTCTGATACTCCTCTGCTACCATCCGCTGCTCCAATATGTACTTCAGGCTCTGCTGATCGGTGCGTACTAGGAAACTCTGCCCCAGCAAGTATGGCATCCACTTCTGTATAGACAACACTATGGCCATCACCTCTCTCTCGTAGACAGACAGTAGTCGGGCTCTAGCGATCAACACCTAATTGTAGTAAGCAATGGGCCGCTACTCCTGCATCAGTACTGCTCCCAGCCCATGTCCCAATGCGTCAGCCTCCACCACAAAGGGCCTGGAAAAGTCTGGCAATGCCAAAACTGGCACGGTCTTCATGGCCCTCTTCAGGGCCTCAAATGCTAGTAACCTGTCAACCCCATGAACCCCCGTAGCCCCCTGAGTATGGTGGGGTACGGCCAGTCTAGCATCGTCGCTATCTTCACTCTATCTGCTTCCACCCCTCCTGCTGACACCACATGACCCAAATACTCCACCTATGGCTGCCCGAATAAACGCTTCTTCCTGTTCGCAAACAGCTGATGATACTTCAGCTCCTGAAACACAAACTGCAGGTGGTCCAAGTGCTTCTCCAAAGTACGACTGTACACCAAAATGTCATCGAATAAAACTAGTACGAATCGCCTCAGGTAAAGACGGAATAACTTATTCATAAGAGCCTGAAAAGTGGCAGGTGCGATTGTCAAGCCGAACGGCATGACTAGAAACTCGTAGTGGCCCTCATGCGTCCTGAACGTCGTCTTGGGCACATCCTCCCGTCGCATCCTGATCTGATGGTAGCCAGACTTGAGATCTATATTGCTAAACAATGCTGCCCCATGTAACTTCATCTATCATCAGTATGGGAAATCTGTCGGGCACTGTCTCCTTGTTCAATGCCCTATAGTCTACACAGAAGCGCCAACTCACATCCTTCTTTTTCACTAACAGCACTGGACTGGAGAACGGGCTCACACTAGGCTGAATCACTCCCGCATGCACCATTTCTGCCACCATTCTCTCTATCTCATCCTTCTGATGCTGGGGTATCGGTAGGGCCTGACACTAATGGGAGACACGCCCTCTCGCAGTACTATTGCATGCTCGTGGTCCCTGATGCGTCCGGAATGTAACCTCGAACGATGTCGTTTACCACAAGCGCACGGTATAGTGACAAGCGGGTATCGAACACGGGGAAGTGGTGTTATACTACATATCTCCTCCTAGGTTGAGTTAGACTTGCGGGTTTATTGGTGGGTGTGGATTGTCTGGAGTGTCGTGATGGTGATGGATGCGAAGGTTGTGTCACTCAACGTTGTAAACAAGGGGTTCCACACAGAGAAAGAAAGAGATAAAATACAAAAGATTAGGGCTTAGGGCTCGCCACTAGGACCGTCGGATGTCGACGCTAGGTTAAGACTCTTACGTTACGTTGGTTTTATTGGGGATTGTAGCATCTAGGAAGTGAATTCATGGTTCTAAGCACCATGAATCTAACGTATCACATTAGCCCGTAGGCGCATACAATACGTGCATTAAGGATCTACGATAATCTCACCACTCTCGTGGTTCGAATGCTCTCAACTCGTACCACTCTCATGGGTTAGAGCTTTGAGGTATTTTGGTGGCTCTTATTGACGCAATGGTGGTAGCCGTCAATTAGTTATATAGTTCATCGGTGGATCCCCTCAAGGCACAAGCCGGGCATGGTCACATGCCTCGGTTGAATCCACTAATTTCCTAATTAAATCCGTAGGATATTCCTTAAGCTAATCGATTCCACCAACCGTGGGCACGATCTCAGTACGAATTCTCCTAGGGATCTTGCTAGATCAACCAAAATACAACCCCTTTTATACCCAACGCACCATAAAAATCCCAACTTTGCAACTAAGTCCTAAGATCCATGGGCTAATCCCTTAGCCCTAGAAAAGATTACCCAAGCATAGCAATATCAATAGATAAAATAACGCACAAGAAATTCATTACATGCATCAAGAATGGATAAACAATAATAAATCACAAAGAAATAATAAAAGAATTAAAAAGGGCAAAAATACTTATCTCGATACAAAGGAGGGGCCTAGGGCATAGCCAAACTCCAAAAGATCGTCTCCGCAAAAGCTCCTAAAAGATGGCGGCTCAGCAAAATGAGTTGTACAGGAAATCACCAACCCGGGCCAAGTACGCATCTGCTCGGTCGAGTAGAAGGTTGTTCGGACCGAGCAGGAGGTTGCTCGGTCGAGTCGAAGGTTGGCACGGTTGTCCTGTTTTCAGCACTTCGGGTCGCTTGATTCCTTCGCCGCATCATAGCTCGATCGCGCGACCTTCTCTCTTGCCCCATCCTTTCTCCAGTATTCTTCTTTGGCACCTTGAGCATGTCATCATGAGTCTCATTGGTGCTCTCACGTCGCCGATCGTCTTATCGACTCCAAATTGCTCCAATATCGCTCAAATCCTTGAAATGGAATAAACGCTCCGAAAGTCATATTGTTCCAAATAATAGCACAAAAGCGTATAAAATGGGGGTTTGGAGGGTGAAATGTGTCATGAAGATATGCGACAAAACATGTAAAATGGGAGCATATCAAAATCCCCCAAACTTACCTCTTACTCGTCCTCGAGGAAGACGAATACGAAGCTCACCGGGAGGTAAAAATAAGAAAACAAAAGGGAATATGAAGAAAAGAGGATCGCTAGATTATTCTCTCATCAACATTCACCATATATCACAATGACTCAGAAAATAATCACACACTACCACAGAGATTTCATATCTTATATAAATGAAGTACTTGAGAGTTAAAAATGAACGAAAGGGGTTTCTCTAGTATCCATACATTTAGTTTATATCAACATCCTATATTTCATAGCATCAAATATGCATAACATTGGCGACACACTTTTCAATCAGAAGATATAACTGAAGCGTAGAAATTCACACAAAGCATGCAACAAAGAATAGAATAAAAATCAAGACATACACATCCTCATATCAAATCATAAGAAATCCCAGTAACTAAATCATTTCGTTAAGTTTTAGCATTATCAAACTTTCCCGTTCGTGCACGACTCCACTCTAATGTCATGCTCACTCATGTGGTCAAAAGATTTCCCCCCAAGCTTGAATTGAGGCGCCGCATCCAAAGAAGTATTTGTGGATTTGGAATTTTGTTTAGGTTTTCCCAATAGTATATGTATTGCTCCAAGTAATGAAAATTGAGCTCTTCTGTGAATTTTGAGCTTTGTTTCCTTTTTTTTTCTTTTTGGATTTTTGTAGGAGCAATAGTATTTATATTTTTGGTTTTTGGCTCCTTTTGGCTTTTTGGACTTTTGAAGCAAGCTTTTCTTTTGTAGGGAATTTTTGGGAATGGACGCGGTAGAAATAGCTTTGGGGAGTAAAATCAAGTGACATGTAGAGAATATAAGGTATATGTGGAGAAAGAATAGATATAACACTCGGTTCACTCAAAAGTGTGCACAAACGGTTTTGTAAAATAATACATTAACTAAGCTCGTATAATAGCATGGGTATCCTTAATCATATTAATGAGGGGTAACGTCAAGCAGTAATATTTTCAATTATATCACGCATGCAATAAGAATGCGAATAAGAGATGAAAACAAGGCTTCAGAAATTCTAGTGATGCGTGAATCTTGGTGTGTTTCCAATGAAAGCATACTAGATACTACTCTACATATTCAGTTTCAATAAGCTTCATGCATTCGCACAAGAGAGATCATCAAAAGAATATTTTCAAGTACTTATAAGGATTAGGATAATGAAATTCTCTGAGTAGCGTTGTAATAGAGGTGAAAGCATAAGATAAAACATCACATGGAACATATCTAGCAAATGAAAGAGAAGAAAATAGAGAAATAAAAATAGAAGAAAGAAATAAAAGAAAAACATGCACGCAAAGTGATGCATGAACGCACATAAAAGGAAAATAAGATGGAAAAAACAAAAAGATGATGCAAAAACTTGAAAAAATTCTAAAAATCCTAAAATAAAGAAAAAATGCAACTAAATGGCATGGAAATGCACTCCCCCAAGCTTAAACTTCACATTGTCCTCAATGTGATCATAAAAAGAAGAAAGTGAGGAACAACGATAAAAGGGGGGAATGAAAAATGATGACATGAATGATATGACATCCTAATGCAACTACATGCACATGCAATGATGCATGAGAGCTATTTCCCCCAAGCTTATACCAAACAATCCTATTCAGATGACTTGATCAAAAAGGTCACGGCTTCGCTAAGCGGGATCAAGTCAAATGAATAAGAAAGTGAGTATTCACTTGAAAGAAATGCTCGGTGGTGGTTAGCAAAATGGCGGGACATATCAAAATACGAAGAGGGCAATTAATAAAAATAGTGGGCTCGGGGTGTAAAAGATAAATGAGCCGTCATATGGGGTGAATTTATTAAACTAAAAACATATAAAATCCTATACGGTCATCTCGCTGCCGAGAGGATTCGTGTTTATTGAAAGCATAGAATTCTACACTACTGGATTGATATCACCTGTAGCAAACGGCGGATCCAGAATCTTTGTCGGTGCAGGTAGCTGCTCCATCTGCACTTTCCGTGGCTCTGCCAGGTGTGTATCTCCACGGGCTCCATCAGATTCCAGCAATGCGGCTCCCAGCATCTCCCTAAGGACTCCACATGTACCCTGCAAGAGATGAGCCGCATCAATCTGATGTGGATAATTTTTCCCCAAAATAAATGTATCCCAGAGAGGGTCATCAACAATAGTATTTAAAATAAAAAATGGTTGACAACACTCCCCTGGAAATAAATCTCTACTCTGATGCACCACGTTGATCAACTCCTCGTTGTTTTCCTCTGGTTCCTCAGATAAGTCTGGCATAATGGAGTGGGTCTTGTCAGGGTGCTCCTCATCATCGTCAGACTCATCCCAGCGCACCTCCTGATCATATTCAACAGCGTCCATGTGTGCTAACTCCTCGCTCTCCTCCTCGTATACGTCCCATCGTACTTCTTGATCATATGTATATGTATCATGCAAAAGGCATGATGAGTCATCAAAATCTGTATCATAAAAAACATCATATACATGAGTGGAATCAAAAGCAAAGGGCGAGGGAGTAAAAGATTGTCCCTGAATGGGAGCAATAAGCTCTGTGGGATAGTCCTCGACGTCCATGGAAGGATGAGGTGGCTGCAGAGTCTCTTGGACCATTGTCTCCTTACCGGTTGAAGCATCAAGGTCCTCAGCCTGCCATGCAAGAATCCTATCAAGGTGCGCTTAAAAATATGTGGTCCATATAAGCTCAGCCATCTCAGCCATAGCACCTGATAAACAAAGGCAAATACCTGGAGAAAAATATCAGTGGCACAAGAAGATAGAAATAATGATAAAGCCGGTGGCGGGGAAAATTTTCTCTCTTTGTTTTATTTATTTATTTAAAAAAAATTGTTTTTTTTGGATTTTTTTACGCAAGTTAATCAACCTAATTGTGGTAAATAGATAATATGGCGGAACGCCTCCCCAGCAACGGCGCCATAAACTTGATGCGTCCAGAATGTAACCCCGAACGATGTCGTTTACCGCAAGCGCACGGTATAGTGGCAAGCGGGTATCGAACACGGGGAAGCGGTGCTATACTACCTATCTACTCCTAGGTTGAGTTAGACTTGCGGGTTTATTGGTGGGTGTGGATTGTGGAGTGTCGTGATGGTGATGGATGCGAAGGTTGTGTCACTCAACGTTGCAAACAAGGGGTTCCACACAGAGAAAGAAAGAGATAAAATACAAAAGATTAGGGCTTAGGGCTCGCCACTCGGACCGTCGGATGTCGACGCTAGGTTAAGACTCTTACGTTGCGTTGGTTTTATTGGGGATTGTAGCATCTAGGAAGTGAATTCATGGTTCTAAGCACCATGAATCTAACGTATCACATTAGCCTGTAGGCGCATACAATACGTGCATTAAGGATCTATGATAATCTCACCACTCTCGTGGTTCGAATGCTCTCAACTCGTACCACTCTCGTGGGTTAGAGCTTCGAGGTATTTTGGTGGCTCTTATTGACGCATTGGCGGTATCCGTCAATTAGTTATATAGTTCATCGGTGGATCCCCTCAAGGCACGAGCCGGGCATGGTCACATGCCTCGGTTGAATCCACTAATTCCCTAATTAAATCCGTAGGATATTCCTTAAGCTAATCGATTCCACCGACCGTGTGCACGATCTCAGTACGAATTCTCCTAGGGATCTTGCTAGATCAACCAAAATACAACCCCTTTTATACCCAACGCACCATAAAAATCCCAACTTTGCCACTAAGTCCTAAGATCCATGGGCTAATCCCTTAGCCCTAGAAAAGATTACCCAAGCATAGCAATATCAATAGATAAAATAACGCACAAGAAATTCATTACATGCATCAAGAATGGATAAACAATAATAAATCACAAAGAAATAATAAAAGAATTAAAAAGGGCAAAAATACTTATCTTGATACAAAGGAGGGGCCTAGGGCATAGCCAAACTCCAAAAGATCGTCTCCGCAAAAGCTCCTAAAAGATCTAAAAATTCCTCCCTAAAAAGTATACAAAAGTCTCCACAAAAACTCCTCTAAAATTCTCCCTAAAACTCCCTACGAAAATCTGTACAGAACTCCCCCCTGGCGGCTCAGCAAAATCACCGAAAACCCCTCGAAAACGTCCCCAAAAATCCGGTCGCAATGGGCCCACAGCGACTCGGTCCGAGCACAGAGCTGCTCAGTCGAGTCGTTAGGCAGCTCGGTCGAGTCGTTCGGCTGCTCGGTCGAGTTGTACAGGAAATCAAAAATCTTCCAAAATCGTCGCTCTACCAACCCGGGCCAAGTACGCATCTGCTCGGTCGAGTAGAAGGTTGTTCGGACCGAGCAGGAGGTTGCTCGGTCGAGTCGAAGGTTGCTCGGCTGATTGGGGACTAAAAACGTACTTCAGCCTCATTTGCACATGACTCGGACAGAGTAGGAGGTTGCTCGGTCGAGTCGGACACCAAAAACAGCATTCTGACCGAGTAGTGCACGACTCGGGCCGAGTAGACTGCTGAGAACAATTTCAGCACTGCACCATCAACTTGCAGAAATTCCCCAGGGCTCATCCGACCTCCGATTTGTGCGTTCTTGGTGGCGTTGGAACCGTCTTGAAGTCTACTATCTGGAAAAATATCAGAAAAATAGTGAAAAATCCCAGGTGATAGCAGATTTAGAAATAGTGCACGGTTGTCCTGTTTTCAGCACTTCGGGTCGCTTGATTCCTTCGCCGCATCATAGCTCGATCGCGCGACCTTCTCTCTTGCCTCATCCTTTCTCCAGTATTCTTCTTTGGCACCTTGAGCATGTCATCATGAGTCTCATTGGTGCTCTCACGTCGCCGATCGTCTTATCGACTCCAAATTGCTCCAATATTGCTCCAAATATTGTTCCAAATAATAGCACAAAAGCGTATAAAATAGGGGTTTGAAGGGTGAAATGTGTCATGAAGATATGCGACAAAACATGTAAAATGGAAGCATATCAGTCCCTCGGTGGTGGAAGACCCCGAGGCTCCTGGAAAATCTTCTCAAACTGCTCCATCAGCTGTTGCACCTCTCCTAGAATGGGCTACTCTGCACTGGCCTCAACGCCTCCCTCACCCGTCAACAAGTACAGCTCCTCTAGGTATCCTCCTCCCTCAGTCTGAATGGTCCTCACCATGGTCTTCAAAGAGACCAAAACTCTGCATAGGCTGGGGTCCCCCTGAAGTATCACTGCTCTCCCAGCCTCCTGAAACTCCATCCGTAGCAGCTTCCAGTTCACTGTCATCTCTCTCAACGTCTGCAGTCATGTCATGCCCAAGATGACGTCGGTGCTCCCCAGGTCTAGAGGTAAGAAATCTGTGATCACATGTATCCCATGTATGGTCAGTACCAGTACAATGCACACTCTCCAACTGCTCTCCTTCTTCCACGTCCCCATCATAACACTGAAACTACCATAGTCGGTCAGCTAGAGCCCATGCTGTGCCACCACTCTCCTGGAAATAAAGTTGTGGGTCGTCTCACTGTCAATGAGCACAGTCACGTCCTGGTCGCCAACCTCTCCCCTCATTTTCATGGTATGGTTCGGTGTGAACCCTACCACAGAGTTAAGGGACACCTCCGACACATCCAACTGATAGCCCTTAGGCTCCTCCTCTGCCTCAGCTGTCTCCTCCTCGACGTCAGCCCCGTCATCATCGTCCTCCGTAGCAGCACCTGGAGCATGCGTCCCGCGCACCTGTGACCCGATGTGAATCGCTCATTACATCTAAAACACAAGCCCTTCTGCCGCTTCTCCCTCATCCGCATCCGTCATGCGCCTGAACTGCCCCCCAGCATGCGGTGCACTACTCCTCTCTCCAGTCTTCTCTCGGGCCGCCGAATCCGCCCCTGTAATGGCTCTCTGCTGTCCACCTATCACTGGCTGGCTACAACCCGCCGTTCCACTCCAACCACCTCTGGCCTTCTTATCCTCCAACTGATAGTCCACTACCATCTAAGCGTACTCCATGGCCTTCATCAGACTCTAAGGCTTCTGCATGCATACCACTGCTCATATAGCGGCCTTCAACCCCTTCATGAAAGTGCTCTCCATCGTCTCGTCGGTCACCCCGTGCACCTGTCCTGAAAGGGCCTCAAACCACTCTAGGTAGTCTATCACCGTATCCTCCTGTCTGAGTGATAGAAGCTGCTCCTGCACGTTCCCCAAGTGGGTATCTCTGAACCTCTCTACCATCTGGTCTATGATCTCCTCCCATGAGCAAAATGGGCGTCTCGCGTCCTTCCACTGAAACCACGCGAGGGCCTTCCCATCTAGACATATGCCAGCTGCCTCCAACTTCTGCTCCTCAGTCATGCGAGAAACTCTAAAGAATCTCTCCGCCCTGTAGATCCACGAGACCGGATCCGCTCCATCGAATATAGGCATCTTCAACTTCCTCAGTCGGTCCATATTGAATTCCCCTTGGTCCCTGCATCCTTCACTGTGTCTAGGCTGGTGGTAGTGCTGACATCTCTCATGGTGTCGCTCGTAACCCCCATGGGGGCCTATTCATCAGTCCCTGTATCCTCCCCCTTCGTCACCTCCAAAGCTGCCCTCTTGCCTCTCCTGGAAGTCTCTGTAACCTCCACCACTGCCTACTGTGCGTCCCTCTTAATGGTGTGGTGGAGGATACCCCCTACCATCATCAAATCGAGGGTCGGGAGGGTCCCGATAACCTTCGTCGTAGTCTCTATACTGATGAAATTCCCTGGAGCCCAATTCCTCCTCAAAATCACGCGTCGGCATCTTCCGATGGAGCTGGTCGTCGTGGACATGCTAAAAATCACCCACACGCTGAAAATCACCTCCCTCCGCCTCGAACCCACCCCTCCCAGGCCCTCCGTGGCCTGGGAGCATGTGGCCTGTCGCAGGCGGGCCCGCCGGCACCGCCTTGTACTCCAGGGGGCCCAGCGGCCCCCCATGGGTCGGGGGGTTCGCCGACCCTGGGGCCCTCGCCGCCTATGGGCGAACCCAAGGGAGGCCGCCGCCTACCCAGCGGTGATCATGGGAGGCGGCGGGACCCAAGAAAGCATCCCCCCCACGCCTGTTTCCGCGCGTCCTGGGGGGTGGCTAGGCCCCCCTTGTGCTTCCACCGCTTTCTGCCGCACTTTCTCCCGATAATCGACCTTCCACGACTCCCCCTCCTCATCCTCGACGAATTCCTCCTCCACAAGGATGTTTTCTGCATCAAAAATTTCAACTTTTTCCTTCCCCTTGCCTAAAGGTGGCGCCTTTCCCCACTAATTTTGGGTTCTCATCTCCTTTGTTGTTCGCCGCCAATTGAAAGATCAATTGCGCAAATTGCTCTTCGTGTTTTGCTTGATTCGCCGTTAATTGGTTGATTGAAGCCGTTAATTTCGCCATGGAATCATCGTTTCCTGCCAACGATTTCTTCATCCCGTCGATCTCGCTCGTGAATTTCGCCTCCAACGCCTCAATTTTGTCTTGTGATCTCGTCAAAGCCGCCATGGATCGTCACGTGCTCTGATATCAAATTGATAGAATTCACTCAAATCTGAACTTAACTTGAATAAAAACAGTGAATAAAGATATGTTTTGGCTACAATAAAGGAGCAACCACCCTCCCAAGATGTCGGTAAGCGTGGACGTCTGCACTCTTCTAATATCCCTCGAAGAACTCTCGAAGAAATCTCTCAATTTATCAAAATAAGCATAAGAAAAATCGTGACGGCTAGCCCTCGCTTAATAATAAACCCCCTTAATCCCAATTACCAAAATACCCTCAAAACTAATAAACCGGGTTCAAGGGATGCAAGGGGGCGCACGGCTAAGGCTTTGGGCAGGCGGCTGGGTTTCGGGTGTGCCTGCGGGTGTAGACCCGTGTCCCATCACAATGACAACTTGACACTGAACATATATAAAATCGATTTACTAACAAAGTTTCATGTTTATCTTAAGAGATTATAATGTGCATTTTAGCACCTTTTATGCATGGATGGACATCAATTGGTAGTAAATTCAAAATATCTTTTGCTAAAGAGTTTTAAGAAACAAATACCATGGTTCAAGTTCATTTATACTGCAGTTTTACCATATATGGTGACATGTGAATTTCTGGAACAAGATATACCCTTGTAATACACAATGAGAGTAGTATAAAGTTACATGTATAAATTTGCTTACATACCGTCATTAAAGCATTGGAAACACCAACTATTATTGACACTAAATACATAAAGTTATGTATCTTGCTCGGAAGAACAAAGATTCCTGCTCCAGAAATCATCCACAGAACAGCACCTACTGTGAAGAAGGTTTTCAGGCGCCAGCCAGTCCATTTTACTTCCTGCTTAGCACGAACATCTAATGAGAACTGAAAGAAAACATGCATCCAATAACCCCTGGAAGATTTTCCTAATATGCTACCAAAAGAATACCTGCATAATAACAGATACCAGGAAGCTGCAGATGTAGATTATTGCAGGGACCTGCAGAAACGGTTCAAACATAAGTTTTGTTCCTCAGAGTTCCTTAATTTCGCTGAAACATTTAGTACAGATGAAGGATAGATATAGTTATAGTTTACCAGAGCTTTTGAAGATTGAGCCATTTCCAAATCATTAATGACATAGAATGCAAGAAGTGCCTGTACACGAATAGCAAATGTGTAAGCAATAAATTATTTGCCTCAAATTTTCTAACGCACTCTATCAAAAGGTTCATCATTATGGTTTTGAAAAAATAATAATATAATAAGAATATTTATAGGAAGTTATGAGGTCATAGAAAGCGCAAGAACGAAAAAAAATCAAACTGTAACTGAGTGAGAAATTAAAGTACCTAAACGGAATAGAGAAAGAAATAGGACATGTTATGCGTCCAGCACACAAGATGACTCCAACGGTTTGGAATCAATTTTAGAAAAAGACATACGTAAGAATAGTAAATGTAACCTGAAAGTGGGCACTTCTGCTTAAAATATATCAGGTGAACAAATAAAAGGACAAAAATAGAAGTAATGAAGACATATATGCAATTATGCATCAGTCACTTCATCTATAACAAATTGCAATTGATAATGTAGTCATGGAGTGGCTTCTCATATGTAACTGGACTGTGTATACGCATTGCCATTGGCTTTATTCTTAGTTGCGACTTTTAGTTCCCATCAGAATGTCCTTTAATGATCATAGATACTGCAAAGGGTGGAAACGGTGCATACTAGGTTTAAAAGGCAGCATCAATATCTGCTACTTAGGGTTAATCAAGGTTTCAAAATCTCAGCGTTGGTCTCAGTATTAGTCAATGGTTCGTAGTACAAGTATCGGTCGTAATCAAAAGGATCAACTGCATTAGCTCAACATAATTGATAGCTACAAGTATACCTTCTTTTTCAAGAAGTTCTTCATCTATTCATTTGTCATCCATATCAACCCAAACATTATCTTCTCTTTTTCTAGCCCACCCCATCAACCGGTCATCTTCATGAATTCAATCAATCATTTCAACTTCAATTTATTTTCATTTCAAAATTCGGTGTCTTAACCACAGACTATAATCAAAAAAGCTTGATTTTATGTCTCACCAAATTGAATGATTTTCACCTAGTACCAACAAAGAGGAGTCTACTTTATCCCTCCTATAATCCAATCTAAAACAGTTGAAATGTATCATTAGTAGCCAATTTTGATTTTGATAGTTAAATAGGTTGTTTCAATCATTAGATTAAGTGTGGCAATCTAGTCGGATCAGTCAGGTTTGGATCAGGTTTGTTTTGAATCAAGCCCTACCCTACCCAACCAAAATGACATGACCTTCACCCGTACCCAACCTGTTGGAAGAGTGGGTACCTGTCCCCGACCCCATAACCCATTTTTAAATGGGTCAGTTTCTTGAATTCAAAAGGTAATTTCAAAATAAAATGAAATAGCTAGGATTCAAACCTACATCAAATGCAAATAGTTGACACCGCAAACCAATATTCCAAATCTCTCGTTGCCTAATCTATACATAGTTCAAATTATTCTCTCTTGTTTTTATTAAAAAATTATTGTTATAGCCTGAAGGACTCAATCCTACGAACTCTCATACACAACGCCCAAGCCAACATGACAAAACAAACTTGATATGAAAATCAGATATAAATATAATATACATTTTAAAATTGTATTCGAGTCACTCGCGGTTCAAGTCAGGTTTATGGGTCTAACCCAAACAATTATTATTCAGCTTAGTGGCTTCGTCCCAAATGTCACTTGCCCATGGCTATGATGAGATTTAAACCTTGGAGTTAAGCCTCTAAATGAAGAGTCAGGTTCATTCAAGCCAATGGATTCCATATCAGATACCAAACATCCAGCAAAATGCAAGGCTGTTAAGTAAATAGCAAGCACTATAAATGAGGAAAGATGTGTGTGTGCGTGTGTGTATAATGTAAATGTGCTGACAGCGCAAATAAATTTCTACACTGTCAGCCCGTTCCTCAAAAAATTCATCGAAAATGAAGTGAATCCAAAGGGTATTTGACCCTCGATCTACCCGTTACAAATTCAACGGTTTCGAAAAAAATGAAATTTTTACAACGGGTGTATCGAGGTTCAAATACCTTCAGGGTTCACCCATATTTGGAGTATTGGGATTGTAGACTGTGTACACAAACCCAAAACAAATTTCAAAAAAAATTTTACTAAACCCGTGAGCTAACATTACAGCGTTGACATCATACATATACATATACATACTTATATATACACACATTGAAAAATCTAAGGCAAAATAATCCAATTCTCAACTATCAAATGACATTGCAAAATCTAAGTGTGACATAGTAAGTAGGAAACATAATCATGTCATAAAACTAACAAATAATATAATAAAAATACACTGATATAGTGAATTCTATCTCCAAAGGAATAAATAAAGAATAAATATACAAATAAATGAACGACCACGGAGCTATTATATAATTCATATGCAAGTACCACAGTGATATATTGTAAAACATGTCCGATCAAACTTGAAATGTCAGGTACATTTGTAAAAGGAGCTATAAGCAATATCTAACTTCATATTATAGCATTGAATGCTCAAAACAACACGCTGGCTGATTCATATGACATGCCAGAGACTTTTTTGAGAAGAAATGGTGAGCACATGCGTTCACCGTGTTTCATTAATAAGTTTTTCATGAAACGGAGTAACAATGCAAAGCAACCAGCATAACTGAAAATAATCAAAAACAAAAATGCATAGTTGACATGCTCGAAACATTTTGATGCAATACGAGATAGGTTTTGATGGAAAATTTGGGGATCCGCGGAAGAACAAATTAAGGTTCTTAGCTTCTCACCAAGTGTTTCCGAGGCGTCTCACCAAGGAGGGGGGTCTTTCACAGGTTTTGAGAATTTCTCATTTTGATTTTTTTTCATTGGTTGGTTCTTTAAAGATACAAGTTTAGAGTCTTTATATAAGCTTACATATCAACACCTCTCTTCACACATCCGATGTGGGACTAAACTCACCCAAAAGACTAAAACTCCTAAAGAGTCAAAATTAAGTAAAGACTAAAAATAAAAATAATAAAAATAAAGTCCTGATCGTATTCATATCATCCGGCTTGAGAACTTCACCTCCTGGTGAAGGACGGCTAAAGTAGCACAGCTGGACATGTTCAGTAGTACTCTGCAGTTGGAGAAGATACATCCACGAACCTTGAAGTGTAACAGGATGCGGATGGGCAGACGAACATTCTCCAATAATTTCTCCTCATTCACAAAATACAAAAAAGCATCTGTGCATATTTGTTGGTTAGGAGAGGATGATCTGGGAAAACAAACTCAATGTGCTCAACCGGAATCAGCGATGCTTCTAGTGACATCTCTAGTGCACGCTCCACAGATGGCTCTAGTAAAGGCTATGTCTTAGATTGCAGTGTTGGATCAAGTTATGTCTCTGACTTAGAATGTGGTACTGGATCAAAACTCTGGTTTAGGCTCGGGCTCAGGCTTCAATTTGGATTCAAGCTCAAGATGTATCTCAATCTGATTTGAGTTTACTCTGTTGTTCTATTTTCCATTGTGCTATCGCTTGAAAATTTGCTTGTTGCTCTCATTTATCTCTTCTCCTGACCACATCTTTACTTCAGGGCTTAAGGATTGTTGAGGTACGTGTGGAATATATCAAGGCTTGAAAGAATAGAGCAATATTGAAGATGAAGTTTGAACCCTGACCATCGACGCCTTTGACGTGAAAATTCCATATATTAGGATCATGCTTCTCATTCGAATGCGAGATATTCATATGTATATTTATGTTCTTCTGACAGGAGAAGAAATACTCTAGATGGGATTTTCAATCATCATATCCATGAATACCTTCGAAGCCATAAAAGTATGGGATACACTCATACATTATTCGAGGAAAATAAGTCTTGCAGTAATTATCCTCGTAGACATCTTAATCTCATATAATTTAGAGCGATTCTTCTTATATGAAAGGTACATTTGCGTAGTTGGTTAAGTCAGCTATCCACTGGTATAAACGGCTCTAAATTTGGGCTTCAAACAGAATCAGAATTGTCAAAACAGTGTAGCTGTGCAAAAAATTCCCAAAAAAATCAACTGAAAAGTCCCTGAATATCCAACCGCACACTATTGAGCTGTTGACTGGGTAAACCAGCTCGGCTAAGCCAGTTTGGGCTGGTGGCTCAGCTAAGCCGGCTCGGTCCAGCGAATCGGCACGACGCAGAGTCGATGTTGGTTCGACCGAGCCGACACTGTAGCAGTGATGACTCAACGGTGCCGGCGAGCTTTTTCGTTACTTTGACAAATGTTTTCCGCCCGATTTTGTTGCATTAGCATCGCCTAAAGATGGTGAACAAGATGCAGGGATCACCTAGCCCAACTGTCGCCGAAGGTGGCATCGGCAAACTTTGCAATCTTAACGGTTATGTCAGGTAAAATATCAACACCTCTCTTCACACATCCGATGTGGGACTAAACTCATCCAAAAGACTAAAACTCCTAAAGACTCAAAATTAACTAAATACTAAAATAAAAATAATACAAATAAAGTCATGATCGTATCCCTATCACATTAAAATAGGAGAAGAATATATCATTCACATTGTTTTCTTTAAAAAAATTAATACTCAGATTTGGTTGATAATGTTAAATTTGTGCTGCAAAAGTCTTCCTACACAGCATCTTGGTAGGTCCCATTCTTTATTTCGGTTGTTGGGGTGTCTTAAAGTTTTGGGCAGTCAACTCTCAAGAGGAGTGTGTGTGATCGACAGCTTGGGGAGCTTGGAAAAAAATCCGAGAGCAAAAAATTTTCAAAGTATTTCCACTGCAATTTGCAGAGATGAAAGAAAACCAGAGGCCGCTGCCTTTTTCAGAGAAGAGGGAGTAAGTGTGAGAGCTTTGGAGAGTTTAGAAGAGAGAAGAATCAAGAGGATTAGCTACATGCTAAAAGTGTTCTTTCGATACTTAGGTCTTCTAGTATTTCTCTTTCACTTCTTTCTTTGTGAGATTTATAGTTGTTTGGAATTGCCAAGTTATTACTCACAAAAGTGTAAATAAGAAGGTGTTGGTGTAAGCTCGTGTATTCTCCTTGATTATTGTGGATCGTCTCAAAATGCTGGAGTATGTTGTTCGCAGCCGAACCAGTGTATATTATCTGCCTCATTTATATTCTGCTTGTTGAGTTTGTTGCAATTTCATTTGCTAATTTGCTCTCACAAGATCCGAAGAGTGATTGGTTGGTTTCTTTGTTGTGTGACCCGATTTTTCTAGCCTTATCTCCCTAGCTAGTTGTTAGGGTTTGTTTGCTCCGCGGGATACCAATAATTTTAACAACAGATAAATGGTTTACAATTTCATAAGAACCTACATGCCATCATCCATTCCCAATGGGCTTCTAGATTCAGCCTGGTCTTAACATGTTTTAAAAATGTAACAGACCTTTATGTTCTAAATGAAGTGCTTCTAGTTCTTTTTCTTTCGTTCAAATTGTATCTTCATGCCATCTCATGAGTTCATTAACATCTTTCATTAAAGGATGGCCAAGATAATAATATTCAGGTCTAAACTTTGCCAATGCTTCAAGCATCCTAACTGCTGCAACTATTTTGTTTGGTTTGGCAAGGGATGTAAGAAGTTTTTTTAGGGATTATTAAGAATGTCAGTATGGTGTCCACCAGAGAAATGTCATTACATTGCAATAGTATATATCACACAGTTATTAGTCATCAATTTTTGTGCTCATGAACACGTAGCTAACAAACTAGATGCAACAATAAGGTGTCTTACTTAAGGAAGGCTATATTTTCTACTTTTAACCTCGGATTGCTGTAACACTCTTGAGTTAGCATGTACAGAAACTTCGCATCTAATCCTTTTAGATTGTGATTAATACTGAGTAGGTATTGCCAAGGTTATGTCAGGTAAAGTATCATGCAACTCGGATCAAACCTGACAGTTCAGGAATAATAAGTCAAAGATACAAAAAAGATACAGCCACTTTCATGGTACCATGTTGGATGATCAACACGACATACCGGCTCATGTCAGACATTTTGAGCCATGCTAAACATTGTTTAAGTGCATCTGGAAACCCCTTCTAAAGCAAAAACAGACAGTGGCTTGAATTTACATTTCCAACTCCTTCAAGGTTTTCACTGATGAATAATATCCCAAATTCTTAGAATGGGCAGATGTAAATCATCTAAGAGGCCTTCCAGGTCAAATACGTATACCAGAAGACATACTGAATCATATGATGAGGTCTTCCTCTGTATATTGTCAGCAGAATTAACATGTCATTACTGCATATTTAATTTATGTATCGTTATAACATAATACAGGTGAAAGAAAAACATAACAACATATAAGAACACCTTACAACTACGCAAGTAAAAATAATAAAACTCAACTTGTATGAAACTGAAAATAACCTGACCTGTGAAACGTTTGTTATCAGCCTGGTGAGCATATAAACAAGAGCAACTTGATAGTACAAGGCTTTCTGAAACCAGTGCGCCCATGAAATTCTCGAAGGATATTTACACTGGAATGCTTGCTTCAATCTATTCAATAACAAAAATATAAGAGAGATATCAAGAATTCATTTAAGCAAAACATGCTAAGCTCATTAAGAACATTAAAGATAGATATCAACAATAACATTCTACAACTCTAAGCAATAAGAGAGAGATTTGGGAACGTCCATGGGCGAAGAAAGACTTCATCCATAAGATCAAGAATGTGGAACAGTTGGGGGAAGCCCAACAGCTTGAAACCTATGAATTCATCGATCCTCACAACAACAAAACCATTCAGGCTGAGGTGTTTTGTAAGGAAGAGATTATGTGGAAATAGAGAGCAAAGGATCACTGGTTGAAGAAAGATTAGAAAGGTGACCTCGACGTGGCCTTTTTTCATAAGAAAGCTAGTTTGAGAAAAAAGTCCAATATCATCTCTTCTATACAGGACAATGGGGCGTTTCTGAGACAGACATGGCATTATTGAATGTTTCATTTTCAAGTGTAGATCCCTCTTCGTAACACACCTTTTGGACCGGGTATCGTTTGCTGTGAACCTTGGTTGAATGATGTTCCTCCCTTAGACCTTGCTAATTTAGAAAAGAAGTTTTCGATCGAGGAAGTCTGTTGTTTGGCAACTGAACTCAGATAAGGCTATATGCCTGGATGGCCTCTTATTGTTTTACAAAACCTTTTGGGACATGATCAACGAAGATTTTATGGCAATAATGCGGGGGGTTGTTTGATTTGATGGCGGGACAAGACCGTATTAACTATTCCTTGATGATCCTGATCCCCCAAGATTGACTCCTTACTATAGTCAAGTGACTTTTCGTCCTATCTGTTTGCTAGGGGTGTGCACGGGTACAGGGTACCCAGATACCCGATTGGAATCTACCCTAACGGGTAGGTTCTGGGTAGATAGTTATCGGTTCCGGGTAGGTTCCGGGTAGGAAAATTTGGAACCGACGGGTATCGGGTCCGGTTCCGATTCCCGTCTATAGAAAACGGGTACCCAGAACCGGAACCGATATTTTATATATATATAAATTTTTATATATTATAATATTAAGGATCAAAATATATAAGAGTAATCCACCCTGGCTGTATCTAATTTGAACTTATAATATTAGTGAGTACAACTTGCATCTTGAAGTTTTGAACAACGTGTAAGTTCATTAAACAATACACTTGAATCAAAAATCATATTGTTCTCTTATGCGATCGAAAGATCAGTAGAGGTAAACGTGAATCATTCTTCCATATGTCTAGCTTTATCTAGTAGAAATGACTGGTCAGTATGCATTTATCACTGAAGAAAGAGACTAGAGACAATATTTTACTTCCAGATTGATTTTTATTCATGCGCATTTGAGATAATTGTTATGCACAAATCATTTGGAAATCATTGTTCGTAATGCCTCACAAATTAGATTTTTTTTTACAGGGTACCCGGAACCTATCCGGAACCATAGGGTCCGGGTAGGGTCCGGGTATAGAGTTCAACTGGGTAGGTTCCGGGTCCAAATTTTAGGAACCGGTCCCTTACCGGGTAGGGTCCGGGTAACATGAAAAAAACAGGGTACCCGGACCCGCACACCCCTATTGTTTGCTGAATTGCTCCCTCAAGGTTATTGCAAATGTTTTGACCAACCGTTTGAAACATGTTCTTATGTCACTAGTTCGATATTATCAAACAAGTTTTGTTATGGGATGAAATATTCTGGATGATATGTTGGTGGCTCAAGAAATCATTCACCATACTCACAGGACCAACACTACCGGTTTCTCCTTAGGTTAAATTTTGAGAAAGCATAGGATTCCATTTGTTGTGATTCACTGATCACGATAAAAAGCAAATATTAGAGAGAGAGAGAGAGAGAGAAAATTCACTATGTCTCACAATAAAATACGTATATTCTAAGGTAAAAATACTTCAAAAACAACTCCACTACACCTTTCTCTCACTAGATAAACTCTCTCACTAAAGAAAGACCGTTACAATTCTCTCTGGAATTGGACAAACTCTTTTCTCACGGAATAGACCCTTTCTTTTGCTCTCTATTTTTCTTCCGTTGAGTTGAGTATCCTACTCTGCCTTAACCCCCTTTTATAGCTTAGCAAGTTTCTGGAAAAACGTCATACCTGATGTTCTTGTAGAAAGGGACATGGGAGGGGGAATTCATTAGATAGAAAGAAACAAAAGACGTGGGGCAATAGTGGTTGGCAATTGGATCTTACAATTCTTCCCCTCTAGCCGTATCTAAAGTGATTGTCATTTGACAACCATCCCAGCTTTATCTCTGCACAGCTCTAGCATTTCTCTTGTCACAATCTTTGTGAACACGTCACTTAGATTTTCCTTTGAATGTATCTTTATTAGTCTCAATAGTTGTTGATCTATCACCTTATGTATCCAATAATAGCTAATGTCGATATGCTTTGTCCGATCATGATACATTGAATTTTTGCTTAAACCTAAAGCACTTTGATTATTATAATATACCTTAATATAATCTGCTTAGTTCCTAATTCGTGAAAAAATCGCTTTAACCACGACATTTCATTACCAGCTTCGATGACTGCAAGATACTCCCCATCTGTTTGAATGGCATAACACACTTTTGCAATCTTAACTGCAAAGACACAACCTCCCTACAAAAATGTAGAGAAAATCTGATGTACATTTTTCTACAATTAAAGTCTCTATCCATATCTGAATTGGTATAACCTTCCAAGATTAGATCAGCTTCTATGTAGTATAGACATGTCTTTGAGGTACCTATGAGGTATCCCACTTGCATGCCTTCCAATGTTACTTTTTAGAATTAGAAAGGAATCTGCTCATCATTCTCACTGCATGGGCAATGTCATGTCTTGGACACACCATTACATACATCAGATATTGCTGAAGAATAAGGTATAGATGACATCTCCACCATTTCTTTCTTAAATGCATGACATGTCCTCTTGCTCAACATGAATTGGTTGTCTAATGGAATGATAACTGGTTTGGCATGATCCATATTGAATCTTTTGATTACGCGTTCAATATACTTCTTCTTAAATAGCCATAACCTTTTATTTTTCCTATCTCAAACTATTTGCATTCCCACAATTTGTTGAGCTTGGCCTAAGTCTTTCATATCAAAAGACTTAGTTTCTTCTTTAGCTGGCTAATTTTCATTGCATCCTGTCCAAAGATCAACATATCATCCACATATAATAACAATGCAATGAAGTTACTATCTGAAACCCTCTAAGTATAAATACACTTATCTGCAGTGATCCTTTTGTAGCCTTGACTTATCATGAATGAGTAAAACTTCTTATACTACTATCGTGGTGCTTACTTGAATCTGTACAGACTCTTATTCAGCTTGCATACGAGATTTTCTTTGCTTGAAACCTCAAAACCTTCTGGCTGCTCCATATAAATTTCTTTATGTGCATCACTATGAAAAAATGTTGTCTTGGCATCCATCTGCTTAAGCTTTATATTTAACTTGGTTACCAATCCGAGGATGGCACGGATTGAAACCATCTTCACAACAAATGAAAAAATCTCATCAAAGTCAATTCATTTCTTTTGTAGAAATTATTTAACCACCAACCAGGCTTTGTGCTTCATCATCTTTCCGTTGCCATCTTTCTAAGCTTGAACACATATTTGTTGTTCAGTACCTTATTTCCATGTAACGGCTTGACCAACTCATAAGAAGAATTCTTCTACAGAGATTAAATCTCATCGAAATCTCATCCTGCATAGCTTGCAGTCAACTTAATTTATTCTTGTGAGATATAACTTCTTGAAAACTCGCTGGATCCCCTCTTCAAAAAAGAAAAAAAGAAGATTAAGAGGAGAGTAAAATTATCCCTAATTACTTATAATTGATTCAAAGCAAAAACTCACAACACTCCCCCTCATCTCTCTATTACCTTGGGTTAAGCATATGAATACTTCAGGATTCAGTATGCTAATGGGATGGATACTTCTGGATCCAGAGCCACTGTGGTTGTCTCGTTAAAACCTTAGCGGTGGAAAACCCAGTGGGAAAAACCAGCAGCTTAAGGGAAAAGAGTACAACTATCGAGGGACTCCCCCTGATCTGTACAAGCTTCAAGCTTGCAGATTTCATATGTATCTATACAATCATCTCCTATTTGTCTATACATCCATCATGTTCTGAAAGCAAATACAGTCATCACTCATCTATACAAGTTTCACTCATCTAGCGGCTATTGGAAAGTAGTGGCGCTCTGGAGTGGAATGCTCTTTGAAGTTGGTAGATGACTCCACTAAAGTATTTCTTTGAATCAGTCTTCAGTGTGTATGCGAGGTACTGCTGGACCTGGCTGAGCGTTTTCAATACTTGCTTCTTGGATGAGGAGCTTCTTAGAAGATGTAGACTTTGGAGGATGATGTGTAGATATTTAGGAGGTGGCCCGCCTTTTGTGTTTTAGTCATCCTGATGATCTTTAAACCTGCATATGCGATATATATTCCTTGACCCTTGGAAGTTGTGCAGAAGCAGCTTATCCTTGGTCTAGTGGTGCTCTCCAGGACAACATTGTATCTGGGTAACAACTTTACTCCAGACGTTCTATCAAAGACACGTGCAGTTGGCCAGATAAAGAAGTGTAACAAGTACACTAGAGATAGGCTCTTCGGGACCTAGGATGTCATCCCCCTCTTCCAGCGACTGGAAGGTGTCATAAATAAGCATCTATTTTTAATAGGTTGTAAATGGACATCATTCTTCATAAACTCCAGGTATATGAAGGATATTAAAGGGTTGCACCACGAAGGTGTTAAATATATAAGCCGAGACAATACCTTGTTATACCTAGGTTTTTCATTTCCAAGGTATGCTTAAAGCTATCTGATATCTCAATGGTCTCTGCCGGAGATCCTATTAGCTTTAAGTCGACCACATGTACGGCGAATATCACAAATCCTGTCAACGATCTTTCGAAAAAGATACACATGCAGAATATTGCTTAAGATCAACTAATGATCTTTGTAGCCTTTATGGAGAAGACGTTTCTACGTCTCTCTTTCATCTCTGGGGTGTAGAGTATACCCTTATGGAAGATAGATATAGATCTCTATATCTATATTGTCGTATATGTATGCAGTCACAACGTCCATGAGCTGCATTTATTGGCTTTTTCAGAGAAGTTTAGGCTTTAGTAGGAAAATGATCACATTTCCTTCATTTCAATTTCTTATGAAATCCAACTTATATTCCACAGGTTTTACACATTCAGGTGTATGGACTACTGGTCCCAAGACTTTGCTTTTCAAGAGTGAGTCCAGCTCTACTCTTATTGCCTCGTCCCACTTTGGCCAATCTATGCGTTCATGCTATAGAAAAGTGGGTTGACGTCATCGTCGTATTCAGCGACGTGAATGGCAATAGCGAAAGCAAAACCGTCGTCGACGACTGTGCTATTTCTGTCCAGTACCTCTCCAGTACGTACGTAATATAATGATTTTTCTCCTGTTGTTTCCTCTGCAGGGGAAATTAGGAGGGGAGAGGTTGCTGGTCTGAGCTCAGCATCCTGTGGATGGATCATTTTAATATATCCAGGAATCTTCCTCTTTCGAGGAACTTTTCATATTTTGAACCTGGTAGGCGTCCTCTTTTTAAATGAGGTATAGCCAATTCTGCTGCTGGTGGATTGCATCCATCTTTGGGAATGTCAATCCTAACTGGCGTGTTGGCAGCAGGGACGTGTGAACGAACAATCTTCTGGTTGTCCGTAAATTTATCCAGCAATCGATGTACTTTAGTCTGAATGTGAAGGATCTTCTGGATCTCATCTTCACACAGAAAAAGTATGCGGATCATAACGAGATTAGGACTTTTTTGTCCCATGATATGGTCTCAGAAGCTTCAGGCTTCTTTAGACTGCGTGCCTATTTCAATGAGACTGTGCTCATCAAATTCACATTTATCAAGACTTGGTGGTGAACCATAAGCAAGTGGCATCAACAATAAGATATGGCTACAAGCGGGCCGTATCGTGATAAGCGATGCGGAATGCAGTGTGTTGGTCCTTAAACATCAACATGCAACTGGGATTTAACAATGTACGTGAAATCCATTGGAGTCTCTTTACCAGAGACTCTGATAACCCATTCTGAGTATGAACATGCTACAGGATGTTAAATTTCAATGCCAGTTGCTTGGCAGAAGCTTCAAAGATATGTGAAGTGAATTCACCCACAGTATAAGCTTTGAGAAAGATATGTTGCGAGTGAATATAAAGGCACATATAAGACCATCTAGTAGATGCATCAATCAGTACAATGAAGTACCGAAAATGGGCCACTTGCGAGATGAATATGCCCGCAAAGGTCACCATGTATTCTCTCAATGAAGCCAGGAGACTCTCATCCCACTTTCAGGAGGGAAGGTCTCTCTAAAAGTATGCCCTTACGACGAAGGGCGACAAGGAAATTCAATCTTTTGAAGAATCTTCAGGTTCTCCAATGGATTCATTTGATGATGCGTCCACCATCGCTGATCCAGGATGATCAAGTCCATGTTGCCCGAGTTAAAAACTATGGCAATGAAAGGCACTTCTGGTGCTCAGTCAAGTTGGCTTTCTATAGGATGAATATCTGTAATTATAGGGGCCCGACGGGGGTCCAATGAAATTGTAAGTAGATGGGCTTCTATCCATCCTCTTGACGAGTTACATATTGATATTCAATATTTATTATCCACAGTTTTCAAGTTATGTTCGTTTAAACGAAATATACTTGAAACTTGGAAAATTCATGTATGTTTAAGGAGAGAAGTTTGCATCTTATAGTCTCGTTGTATGTGGGAGCAATATTAATGCTACATCAGTGCAACGAGACACTGTCCACAATATTACATACTTCATCTATAAGCAAAATGAAATTTTATTTAAGTAAATGCAAAAAGACATTTACATAAAAGTTCGTACTAAAACAAACTAAAGATGAAGCAACATGTAATATTAAATGCATAGTTAAAGATGGAGCTCAATCGAGCAGGTCGTCATTATCGAAGTCTTTTGCAGTGAAAATCGTTGGCGGCTGAACAGCCGCCAAGTTTGTTTCAGGCAGAGACTTCTGGCTCGCCTGATACAGTTCCTGGAGGTGGCGAGGAGTGCGGCAGTTTCTGGACCAATGTCCAGTCATACCACATCGATGGCATTTATCCTCCCAATTCTTCTTAGGAATTGACACTTGGTCAGTGTTCTTACGATTCCATGTGAGGTTTCTCATTTCTCTGTTGTTGTTGGTCTGGGTTGCTTCTCCTCGTGCTGGCTGCATTACAGCCTTCCCTTTGTTCTTTCTAGCATTCTTATTATTTTTCCACTTCTGGGGAGAAACATGGTGGGCTTCAGGTATAGTGGCAGTACCAGCCGGATGCAAATTATGAGTAGCAAGCAGTAAATCTCTATTCTGCTCTGCCCTAAGGAGGCAAGAGATCAAATCAGAGAATATCGTGAAGTTGCGTTCACGATACTGCTGCATGAGGATTGCATCTTTCTCGTGAAACGAGGTAAATGTCTTTTCCAACATGCGGTGCTCTGTCACTTCTTCACCGCACAACTTCAGGCGTGAGGTGATATTATGAAGTGCAGAGTTATACTCAGCGACGGACTTATAGTCCTGAAGTCTGAGGTTTTCCCACTCATAACTGGCACGTGGTTATATTACATCAATTTGATGTTTATACTGTGCCTCCAGCGCTGTCCACAGCTCCATTGGGTCCTCTACCGTTAGGTATTCGGCCTTTAAGGTCCGATCTATATGTTTCTTAATGTAGATAATGGCTTTCGCCTTATCCACATCGGAGACAGTGGTAGGGGTGCTGCTAGATGTACCAGAAGCATCGGCCACTGCTGGGGCCGATGAAGGAGCCAAAATTGAACCAAGGAGGGCCATCGAACGCAAGTGGAACTTCAGGTCCACTCGCCAACTTAGGTAATTCTTTCCTGCAGCATCAAGAACTTCGAAATCGACGCTTGCCAATTTTGCCATTTATCTATGCAATTAAAATAAGCATGAATTAATTAAAATGTAAATTCATGCATAAAGAATAAAATAAGTAAAATGTGGGGATCGGCCAGATACCCTAAAACGTTCAAAGTCCAAAGTCCGATATACAGTTCATAAAGAAAAGAAAAATACAAGTTGGAAACCCAGAATGGGTCCCTATATTTTCCAAATTTCGCCTCCATCTTCATTTGTCGGTACACCGGTCTTTGGCATAAATACATTTTAATCCTCACTTACAAATTCTCTCAAAAGAAAATAAAAGTGCAAGGAATATAAAAGGTATCAAATTGGCCGATCTCAAAATCACATTTTAACTTATATTAACATCCACGCAGTTTATAATATGCTTCAAGCACAAAAGAAACAACCACGCATATAACTCAGGCATATATAATATAGAAAAAGACACTATAAAATATAATAATCTCTCGGACCACGGGGAGACGTCATACACCGTTAAGTTAGTTGACTAACGGCAGAGCGGTCGCAGGATCCTTAAGATAATTATATTTTGAAAAATTCTAATATTCCATAAATTATTAATAATGCAAGAGTGATGTTTAACATAATTCTAGCAGTTTGACAAACTGGGCGTCAGGTCCCAAAACAAGAAACTAAAATAAATTAATATTTTGAATGGGGCTGCAGGCCAATAAATATTAATCTTTTTAATATAATATTTGGGATGCAGGCTCATTTGCAAAAAAAATTAACAAATTAATTATTACAATTGAATTAACTTGGCTTCAGGCCTAATAAGTCAAATTAGAATATTGTTAATATTTGGGCTTCAGGCCCATTGGCCAAATTTAAATTAATAAATTAAGTTTGAAATGGGATCAATCTGCGTAAAATTGCAGGAGCCGCCGAGGCAAGTGGGAGGATCCCCTGTCAGGGGGATGTGGCCGACAGAGAGCCCCCCGTCGGAGGGGAGTTGGCGCCTAAAGGAAACCCCTTGGGACGACGCAGAGCAGAACCCCCCTGTCGGGGGGTGCGTGGCGGACAGAGCCCCCCCTCAACGGGAAACCAATATATTGGACCTTGCTTCAAATTGTAATCTTCTTTTCCATTTAAATGCATAAAGAGACACTGAATTTAAAGATCTCTAGGATGGATGGCGGAAAAATTTATCCATTTAATAGACATAACACCTCCCTCATGTAAGTTAGATGAGGTGACCCCTTAGGCCTCCTTAAATCCCAATCAACCGATTTTATGTTTTCCTCGGCATGTGTCAAGTATGATCGTGTGTTCCTGATCGTTTATGTTTTCCTCGACAGTATGTACGTAATATATTACATACGTACTGATAATATATTACATACATACAGAGGTATATTATGTATAGAGAGGTATTGGACAGAATTATGATAACGTGTTGGGGTGTTGGAAAGCTAGGCTCAATATTATTATGTATATTTGGGCGGCATAAATAATGTTGGAAAGCAGCAAGTCGCCCATGATCTAGAATGGGGAAATCACAACAATTATTTGTGTACAAACTTTACAAAGTATTTACATCATAAACAAATACTTGGGTTTGTATTTTATTGCTTGTGCCTAGCCGAATTAGATATCTGATCATGTTCCCCTCACCCCTGAGTCCCTGACACGAAGCCAAATTTCACATCTTCAGGTTTGAGCATGCTTAGTTAAAACATGGAACTTCCTACCAAAGATTTGTTCTATGTGCGCATCCTTCATAGTATGTGGTTTTGTGGCTACCAGGCTATCCTTAAAACTAGGCGCAAGCATCTGAAGCATTGGGCAAGAAATAGCTTCATTCAATAAACAAGAAAACCCCTAACTCGGGATGTCCTTGTTAAAAGAGGAAGTAATTCTTTTCCATTTTAGTAAAATTGGGTGATCCGATTGCCCTTCTCAAAAAAAAAATTATATGTATCATATCATAGATCCAAGCAACATGTTATTTTTTTTTTCTTTTTGCTGATTTTTATATTTATATTTATATTTTTATTTAAATATTGATGTTTATCAAGAGGTTGAAAATTTATACAAGCCTCAAGAAAAGCTATGTAAAATCATAGCTAATAATATTGTGTAAGTATCTACGGGATCGAAAAAGTTACCTCTAGATCAAATATCTAGGGACGATCGTAATAAGATAAATCCGTAGATAGAATTTCCGCTCTGAAACGCCTAGGAAATGCCGCAACGAAAAACCGCAACGGATCGCCGCAACAACAATTAGATTCCTTCGCGTAGGAGTTTGATTTAGAGGGGATTTGGAATAATTTTAGTGGCTCAAATTTTTGTAGAAGACACGTGCTGATAACGTGTTAAAGAAGATTAAGAGGAGAGTAAAATTATCTCAATTGGGAGTAGCCATGGCACAAGCCATGGATCTCTATATATTCATAGAGAATCAGATTTAGGAGTCCAATGGACTCCCCACTAACTTAGTGGGGAGTAATGGTGAGATGATGAGGGGAGGGAGGCCAAAGGCCTCCTTCAACTCACAACAAAACCCTAATTACTTATAATTGATTCAAAGCAAAAACTAACCTTGAGATAAAGACGGTGGCTCTAAATTTAGTAAGACGATTTTTCTAAGTTTAGTACTTCTAAATTGCTTATAATTGAAGTTAATAAAATACCAAGACTAGCAACAACATCTTACTTTGGCTCACTGGTTCCAAGAAGAAAAACACCCACAAAACCGCATCCTGTGAAAATTGAGATATATGCGATCCATCGATACTGATTAATCCAAAAGAATATAGGAGTTAGACTAGAAGACATATTTACAATAGCATAACAAGGACAACTATCTGGTGAGAATTGTATAGAGGTATACCTGGGCTTCAATATCGGAAGTTACTTTGACATCATACATGCTGAACACAGCTAAGGCAACTGCAAATAGGCTTAGGTTTGCTGCCTTCAAAAACCAACAGAATTCATGCAAAGCTTAAGACCTTTGGAAATGGAACCAAGAAAGGACAAAGTAACATGATTTTCTTGCCACAAGACCAAAGAAAACAAGTTACCATTGTGAAGGCATTGCGGCAGCTTGCAAGGGCAACTCTACTAGTCGGATTTAACGTAATGCAATTCACCATTGACCTTTAACACGAAGAAGAGTAGCACAAATCAATTTGACCGTATAATGTTAAAAAGGAAAAAATAAAGTTGTGACAGGTTATTACATGTGGGAAACTTGCGTGGCAGCCCAACCCACATTGAAGATCGCAGCAAATATGCTGTACCCAATAGTTTGCATCATGGATGAGTCTGTTCCCAGAATTTTACATAGCATGCAGCCACCAAAGACAGATGAAAAGGAAACAGCAACCAGAACAGATCCTCCAACATGCCACAATTTGAAGTGCCCAAATCTATCAATCTGATAGAAAAGATGATGCTTAGACCAAGGTGACTAGCATGAGTTATCATCTATAGCAATGTTTAATTCATCAACTAATTGAAATTAATTAATTAAAAACGTTTTCGATCCCGACCACCAGAGAAGCTGATGTGTGACTATGTGGTCTGCATAAAGCATTCAACTAGAGGGAAAAGTTTTGTGATTCCGCAGCGTTGGACATTTCTATATCATCTCTTTCTGTAAAGTGTGAACCACTCCATAGATTTCAACGTGACATGTGTGTTATTCCAACCAGACAAACAACGGGGAGAATAGGGAATAACATACTGAATTGCTGACTTGAACCATGAAATTATGTTAGTGTTGGCCATTATAATATCACAACACATCTCAAGGCCGCGGGTCTTCTCACCCAAGGCACACACGGCCAGCCGGACTCTGAAGATGCGGTGTAAGCGGGGTTATTTGGGAGGAAGAAGAAGAACAGCAGCAGCCCGCATTCTTAGATTGATTTAGCATCCCGTCTAGCATATGTTAAAATTTACAATTATCAATTGTGGATGACGTAACTTATAAGACTGTAATTTGATTTGTTAAATTTTTAAACAATTGGTTGGCTGAAGCATGATTAGTTCACTATTACCTGCTAAATCGGGAATAGTAAGTAAACAAACAAGATTCTAACTTTATTTAGTGAAGAAATTGTATTTTGTTCAGGCATATGATTAAAATTTTATTTATAACTACTAATTGACTATGACTTGAGTCGCTAATAATTAGTTGGCACATGCTTCATTTGAATTAAATTTCATACATCTGCTTCAATCTGTATGTGTACATTATGAAATGATCTTTAATTGCTAATAAAGGTATATAACTTTTAAAGGGTCCATAAGTTGATTTAGTAACTATAACACATATAATATCTTGGTAATTGATACATGCTTAATTAGTTATGTCTAATTGTGTTAGAGATTACAGATAAAAATATTTTTCCTAAAAAGACATTCGACAATTTATTCTTAATATTTTATTTTATGTTGCTATTTTCATACCATAAACAATAGGCATGATCGCAAGTTAATAAATAAATATTTAACAAAGATGGTGTATTAGTTATCAGCAATATATCATTATGACTACCATAATATTTACATAAATTCGCAATATTTCAAAACTAGACGTAAAATTATATCTAATTACTTTAATTTCATAATGTATATTAAAGGGATACGAACGATCTTAGTTTGAAAGAAGAGAAAGATGTAGATCGTAATACATAGAAAACGAGTATCTGACATCATGATCTGACATTCTTTCTATTGAGTACATGAAGCCGATCCCAAATGTTTTAGAACAAAGGCTATGATGAAGAATTTTAGCTTAATTAATTAACTAGGTCTGTTAAAGTAAATTAAAAGGTTGAAGAAAGTATTCATTTTGTGGATCGTTGTACATAAGAAGAGAATCCACAAAGTACAATCACAATGTATGAACCAAGCATGTGAAATAAACTAAAGTTTCTTATATGAATTGTTTTAAGTCAGATTTAAAAACGAAAGAAGATTTATGATTATAAGCAACCATCTCTAACTGATTTGAAAATAAAGCACAATTCACGGGAATAACAACATTATAAATTATATTATGGTACATACCAGCTCCCCAGCAAATACTGTCATCAATGCGTCTGCGATTTGACCAGAAAGCATGACAATAGCTGCATCCCTGCAAAATTACCAAAAGATAATTCAACGTAATAGGTATATGCTGGTGGTAGATTAAGATCATTCACATCATATTCTTCAAATAGGTGACAGAACTAAATACTGAATCATGCAAGTTAATTGGTAAATTACCTGGGGCTGAGTCCTATGTCAGTCAGGAACAATAACAGATACGTAAACCAACAAGCCGATGTGATATCATTTAACATGTGGCCAACACCATATGAAAGTATAGAACACCTTCCTAAGGGCTCGAAAAGACTTGATCCACATAATGCATCATAGCTATTTTCGTCGGCCATATCAATACACATATGCTGCCGGTCAAAACAAACTGCAAGTCTAGTGTTTATCAATCACCTGCATGAGAAAGAAAACAATGTCTTTTCTGAAAACGGTATCTTTTTAAATCATATTGGAACTATATCCATTTACAGACATTCATCCCACAAGGCAACATCACCTACCCACGAACAGAAGGAAACAACAAAGCATACTTGAATCATACATACGACCAACATTGCAAATTCTAACTTTAAATGACCCGAAGCTTAAAGTATAAATAATTTCGTAATTAATTCCCTATTCCAAAATAATATCACATTGGCAAGAAAGTCTAGTATGGCAAAAATGGGTAGTGACAATCCCCAACAAAAGTTACCACAAATGGCAATGACTAATATGCGAGATAACAAGCATCATAGATTCAAAAAAAGAGCCAAATTTTAATGGATAAAAGCTAAAATTCAGTGCAACGGAGTTAGAGATTTCATAATCAAAAATAAGGGTCAGAGAAGGACCACCATATTGGCAAAAAGGAATAGATGGACAAAATGGATAGTAAAAACCCACTGAGCAAAAAGTAGCAAAGGACGCACACACACACACACACAAAATAAAATAGGGATGTTATCAAGAGAAATTGGACAAGAGAAATTGGATAAGAGAATTTGGACAAGAGTATATACATACATATATACATATACATATATACATATACATATACATACATACATATACATACATACATTTACATACATCTATTCTATAAAATAAGGATGTTATCAAGAGAAATTGGATAAGAGAAATTGGACAAAAGAAATTGGACAAGAGTATATACATACATATATATACATACATATATACATATACATATATACATATACATACATACATATACATCTATTCTATAAAATAGGGATGTTATCAAGAAAAATTGGATAAGAGAATTTGGACAAGAGAATTTGGACGAGAGTATATACATACGTATATATACATACATATATACATATACATATATACATATACATACATGCATATATATACATACATTTATTCAATAAAATAGGTATGGTATCAAGAGAAATTGGATAAGAGAAATCGGACAAGAAAATTTGGATAAGAAAATTTGGACAAGAGTATACATATACATATATACATATACATACATACATATACATATCTATTCTATAAAATAGGGATGTTATCAAGAGAAATTAAATAAGAGAATTTGGACAAGAGAAATTGGATATGAGATGAGATTTTGAGGGTTAAGAGAGGAGGTGTGGAATTTTGCACATACAACCCCTGTTTTTATATTTTTGCCCCTGGACCCCCCACACACCCCCACACTTTTTATTCTTCCCCCCTTTCTGACCGTTTTTCCCAGTCCACGTGCACGTGTGCACAGGTTATTTGCTAGTATATATATAATGCTATTTTGAGAAGTTGAGAAGAGACTCTTACCGTGAGAAGGACCAATAGGCAACGATCAGCACCGTTCATCTTGAAGAACATGTTGATAGATCTATACCCTAAAATAGAGATTATAAACCCCAAAATCCTATGAATCAACCCATTCCAATTTTGTTACATTTGCAGGCAGCTTGTAACTCGTCCATCTTGTGAATACTTGATGGATTTGATAGAAATCTCCCAATAACAAAAAAATTTATACATAAAGATCACTTGATATATAGAAGATGATGAACAGTTTCGATTATTGATTTGGAAAATAGATTTGGCTAGCTAACGATAACGATATACATACCTCTTCTCACCTTCTCACAATAGCATTTTCCTATATATATGTATATATACATACATACATACATACATACATACATACATACATACATGTGTGTATATATACATATATGTGTGTGTGTGTATCTATATCTATATATCTATCTATGTGTATCTATGTATATATACATATATATGTGTGTGTGTATATCTGTATATATATATATATATATGTATCTGTGTATGTATGTATATGTATGTGTACTAGTCATAACATGTGCCCGCAGGCACGGTTCATTTAAGATTTTTCCAGCGAAATCTTTGTCCCCCGAAAAATTATTTTCACGGCCAAAATTTAACAGAACAATAAATTAGCAGAAAAATATTTAGTGGCACGGGCACATTCGGCGCGGGTGTCTTCGGTGTGGAACAACAAATTCGACGCAGTTGCCTTCAGCGTGGAACAACAAATTTGGCGCCCGCGTCGAATAACAAATTAGCGTAAAAAATTCGCGAATGCCCCGCGCCAAAGGCGCGGGCGCGGAACAACAAAATCTCAGGGTATTTTTACGCTAATTTGTTGTTCCGCTAAATTGTTTTACGTTAAATTTTTTATTTTGTTTAATTTAATGGATCATGCTTCTCCACAATCTTTCCCAATGCACTTTTAATTTCAAAATTTAGGTTCCCAATGCACTTTTTCCCCCAAATTTAATCTCCACAATCTTTCCCAATGCACTTCTAATTTCAAAGTTTAGGTTTCCAAAACACTTTCCCCCCCAAATTTTATCTCCACAATCTTTCCCAAGACACTTCTAATTTCAAAGTTTTGGTTCCCAAGACACTTTTCCCACCAAAATTTTCACAAAATCCAATCTCAACCATTGATTTACCAAGATCAAATCTCAGCCACTCTTTATCTTGTTCTAGTCAGCCCTAGAATTCAAAAAACATTGTAAAATGTATAATAGATGTATATATATGTATCTATGTATCTATGTATATGTATGTATATATATGTACATATATATACTAGTCATAACATGTGCCCGCGGGCACGGTTTATTTAAGATTTTCTCCCGCGAAATCTTTGTTCCCCAAAAAACCTTTTCCAAACACATTTCCTCCCAAAAATTCAAATGTTTCCCCCCAAATTTTCTCAAAATCTCATCCCAACCGTTGATTCACCAAGATCAAATCTCAGCCACTCTTTAAAAACAGTTTTCAACCCTAGAATTCAAAAACAGTTGTCAAATACATTCAAAAACATCCCTCAATTGATAATAGATGGTTCAAGATTCAGTTTGATAAAGTTTTAATGGCATGTCTTTATTAACTACGTACCCCAATAATACTTAATTTTCAATAACACGTTTTTATTAAATAATTGATAGATAATATAAATCATATTTTTTGTAGTAACTCGTATAATAAACCAAAATGATTATCCTCTCACTGTAAACCAAAATGCATAGCCGTAATTTTGTATGAATTAACAGTTTTTTTACACGTGATTGATTGTAGATTAAGCAAGTCAAAGTACAGCATAAAAGCTTAATAATCTCAAACTTGTTTGAGTACAACATCAGCATCGCTCATGTCAATGCAAACAATATATATGTATTTTTAAAACCAAATTATGTGTTTGAGTGATGTTGTGTATAGTCAAAAGAGTCAACTAAACGTGAGTGCAATATTATAGTTAGGCACGGGCTGAGGTTTCTTTGGGGAATGAGATTAAAGCTGAGGTGTTTTTTTGGGGAAGAGATAAAGTTAGTTTTTCAAATTGTTGGTCTTTCCCCAAACACAATTTCCCCCCAAAAGTTTAGTCCCCCCCCCCGTTTACAAAAACTCATCTCAACCTTCCATTTTCCAAGATCAAATCTCAGTCACTATTTATCTTATCCTAGTCAGCCCTAGGATTCAAAAACAGTTGTGTTTTAATATATAGATATGTATGTATGTATGTATGTATGTATATGTATATGTATATATATAATAATGGGTATCATATGAATATGAAGGCATCTCCTCATATACCAAGATACAGAAAGTATAGAATAATGTGTATCATATGACATGCGAGGCATCACCTCACATACAAGACACAAAAAGTGGGGTGGTACAAGCCCACATGGGCTTGTACTTGTTGTACCACTCCACTTTCTGTGTCTTGGTATATGAGGATATGCATCTATTGTCATATGATACACATTATTCTCATTTATACACACACACACACACATATATAACCACTCGATAACAAATGAAATACAATGGACGATATGACATCAGATTGATAAGGTTTTTCTGATAAAGAGGAAGAAAGAAAATTGTGTAAAATAAGGCTAGTGTATCTATCTAGCCAGGTGGCTAGGGTGACTCTATTTTGCACTTTCATAATTATTTTTTATGATTAGAACTTGTCATGATGATCTACACATGCTAAAATCCCAATGCACTAAAAAACTTTGTGAACCCTAACCAATTTACTTATCGATCAAATTGTTAGAAATTTAACAGTTTTACAATAACAACTTTTTCACCGATCCGATCAACAAGCAAATAGAATAGTGTTCACTAGTTTTCTAATGTGTTCATGTTTTAGCAAGTGAAGATCATCATGGAAAGTTCAAATAGGCCCGAAAGTGCGAAACATTAGCTAGGACACAGTAGCCATATATGTATATGTTAACTAAGATCCATTCGGATGGATCAAACATGCAAATCAATCCAAGTGGGATTTAAAATTGGTCAACCTAAATAGATAACCCGCTTCATTAGATATGATCTAACATGTTTAAACTACCTACAAGCAAAATTTCAAATAATTTGGACATTTTTTGCCCATCCATCAAGTGGTTGCAAAATCAATATTTTTAGATAGTCATAAAATCGACTAATTTTGCAACTAGATGATGGATGAGCAAAACATGTCGAAATCACTTGAAATTTATTTGTATGTAGTTTAGACATGTTAGATCACTTCTAACGGAATGGATTATCTATTTAGGTTGCCCAATTTCAAATTTTACTTGGATGTATCCGCATGTTTGCTCCACCTGAATGGATCCAAGTCAACATATATATATATATATATGGAAAAAATGTTTATAAGGTGACTCCTTAGGAAATTATCTAAGGAGTCAGTCTTAATACTATATTTTACTAATTCTATAGATGATCTGATTAGTTCATTATGATCTACATGTCAAAAAATACTTGTTTACAAAAAATCTTGAACTTTTAATGTGTTTTAGCCATGCGTCATGTGATTACAAAATGAACGGTTTCTTAACAATAAACAAATGATGGCACTTGATCAATGGTCAAAAAGTGTCTAAATCACATGAGTTTTCATCGACAACTCTTTTGAATTATGAAGATGCTAATGGACCGATCGGATCATCCACAAAATTGCTCCACTATAAGATTTTAGGCCGACACCTCAGATAATTTCCTAATGAGTCACATTAGGAATATTTTTCTCTGTGTGTGTTAATGGATATATACTGTTAATGTAGGAATTTTCTATCAAGATAAAACACACACTTTTTATTTTTGTTGAAATTTTTTATACAATTGATAGACAAGTTCTACAATCACAAAACATCAAATATGGATGAACCATATGATGATAGAAAACACACCCTGTATTTTGAAACATATGTTGACAGCACATACCCATTATATGAGGAACAAGAAGGAAATCACCCCTTAGTTGAGTTAATCTTCATGAGGAATATATCTTCTGCTATTTTTAAGCAATTACAGCCGTTCATGTTGATCTTCATGTTCTAAAACACCAAAAACTACTGAACCCTAGGAATTTTATGCATTCATCCACTTGCCTCAACTTTAACTTTTTATAATTGCTATATGAAGGAGTAAAAGCCCTAGGATTCACCTTGATGTTGTGTGGTTTTATAATATGAAGCTCAAAGTGAATGGTTCACATCACTTACAATAGCGGACATATGACCTTTTAAGGATAGCCACGGTTAGCTAACCTACATATTCATGTGTGTGTATTGAGTATCAGGTGCATTTGACGTAGAACTGTAGAAGTCTTCTATTGATCGGGAGAAAGTAAAGCACATGAGTTGTACTTTACTTTTTCCCGGTGAACAAGAGGCCGCCAATTCTGTTCAGCTGCAGCTGATCAAATGATCAGTTGCCACCCATTAATCTCTCTCTCTCTCTCTCTCTCTCTCTCTCTCTCTCAAATGAAAGCCTAAAACTTAACCAAAAAACTTCTAATATCAAACCGATGTCAACTAAACAATCTACAGTAATCAATGCCCATTTGATATCTAGATGAGAATAAAAGTTTACTTACTCGCGAGTGCAGAAGAAAGAACAATGTACCAAACAAGGACGCCAGAGAGGAGTTTGTATTGTTGCCGCACAGGGAAGACAAGAACGTAAGAAAGATGTTTGTATTATTGCCAGACAGAGAGATAGAAATGATGTGGTATGTGCTTTTCCGAATTAGTAAAAATATATTCCGAAAGGGAAATCAGGGAACGGTATCAAATGGGGAATTTTGAATTTTCTGGGAGCGGAGGGAATCAAAAAGCCGGCGCATTGTTTGTTTGATTTCCTCTCCGAACATGTAGGAATATAATTAGGGTTATGATAATATCACTCCCTTAAATTATTCGTATTAGTCCATCAATTTTTCGTATTTTGAAAATAATCTGTTAAAGGAACTTCTATGATATAGCTCAAAGTATTTGAGCGATTGCTTTTAAAATATTTTTAAGTTGATAAAGTTAACCAAAAGGACTAATTTGATCTATTAAAATAAGAAATTTTGATGGACTAATGTACTAATGTCAAAATAAGAATGATTTAAATGACTGATATTACAAACTCCCATACAACTAAGAGAAATTACATTGAATTTGAGACCTAGAAACAGAGAATGTCATTCATTTGAACAGCTGTTACATCAAACAGAGGACCTATCCAGACTTTGCTGAAAGGTCTTTGCTCTATAACAATCGGTGGATTGTAAATTGTGCCCAAACTTAAACCTCACCTCATTCATTTAGTCTAACTCTTGTGAAATTGTATATTCTATTAAAAATTAAAATACAATAAAAGATGAAAAAATAAAAGGAACAATAAATAACTTTTTTTATTGAAATCGTAGGGTGTGTGCTGATTTGTACAAACTAGTATCATGTACGTTAAGATTGACTTCTTAATAGATTGGATTAAAATTTCAAAACTGTTGTAAACCTGACCGGGGAAGACGTCATGATTCACCGAAATCACACAAAAGAGGTGAATAATTAAAGTATAACATGGATCTTCTGGATCACGAGCCAGGAAGTGTTTTTAACACGGATGGCGTAGGGTTATGCCCGCATAACGGGTGCCTAGCCGGGGGTAACATGAAAACATGGATTGTAGACATAACGAGAGGCAGTATAGGAAACGCGGACGCTAATTATTATAGAACTAGGTTATACACCTTAACCTAATAGCCTTAAGTAGGCACAATAAGCCTCAATATTTGGATAAGAAATTCACCTACACCAACTTGCTATTGCATTATTAACTGCCAGTAACTTTTATAATAACCTACTTGTTTTTAATCGACAGCGATCTCCGATTGATGCGGCGAGAGACAGACGTGGCAGTGGAGATGGCGGTGTGGGGTTGCTCGGCGTCGAAAATGTCGAAGGGAGCGTCAGATCTCGGAGACGGGGCTACGCCGGAGAGAGGGTATTGACGGAAGGAGAAAAAAAATGCCTAGTTATCATTTAAAGGTGATACATCACTCAACCGACAAGAGTTAAAAAAAACTAAGGAAGGTATTATAGGTGACCGTTTAATAACACTTCCCCTTATCCATCCATTGTTGTAAGCCGTGATGAACGCTTCAGGGTTCATAGAGCTTATCTGATCATGGGTCTATGGATACTTCTGGATCCCAAGTTTAAGAGTACTTGCCTCGTTAAAACCTTTGCCAAGGAAAACCCAGTGGGAAAAACCAATGGCTAGGGGAAAAGAGTACAAGTCTCTGTAACTTCCCCTGATCGATGGATATCACTAGAGGTGGATACTTCTGGATCCTAAGTTAGGGATAACTGCCTCGTTAAAACATTTAGCTATGGAAAACCCAGTGGGAAAAACCAATAGCCAAGGAAAAAGAGTACAGTTTCCGTAACTTCCCCTGATTAGTGGAAGTATGTAGGGGGTGGATACTTCTGGATCCAGAGTCAATGAGTTTGCCTCGTTAAAACCTTTAGCTATGGAAAACCCAGTGGGAAAACCCAATAGCCAAGGGAAAAGAGTACAACACTACATTTGACTCCGCCTGATCTGTACAAGCTGCAGGCTTGCAGATCTCCTAGGCAACTATACATCAATCTCTTACAGTGTTCCGATAATAAGTACAAAGTACAAGGCATCGCTCACCTATACAAGACATCGCTCATCTATACAAGTATCGCTCATCTATGGCAGCTGCTGAATCTGAGGGATCTCTTCTGAGGAGGAGTGGTCTGCAGACTAGGTGGATAGCATCACGTCTCTGACCCAGTCTTCACTGTGTCTGCGAGGTACTGCAGGACCTGGCTGTGCGTACTTATGATTTGCTTCTTGGATTGATGAGCCTCTCGGGATGGTGGGATTGATGTTGCCTTGGAAGCATGCTTTGCTGGTCTCCAGGAGGTGGTCGCTTCTTTGTTGCAGTCATCGCGATGATCTGTAACATGTATCTGTAAATACATTCAACATGTTGGATGATCCTTGACCCTTGGAGATAGCGCAGAAGCTACATATCTCTGGTCCAGTGGTGCGCTGCAGGCGCTGCACTGTATCTGGTTAAATGGTTTACTGCCAGATAAAGGAGTGTACAAAAGACATTTGAGTAAGGCACTTCAGGACCTAGGATATCATTCCCCTCTTCCAGCGAACGGAAGGGGTCTTAATGTGGATCCATACAACCAGTAGGTGTATTGGTGAATTGCAATTTTCCATGTTTCTTCATCGACTGGATGATAATTTCATCTTCTGGATGGTAATTCATCTGCTGGATGATTATTCATCTTCTGGATGATTATTCATCTTCAGGATGATGGTTTCATCTTCGGGATGATTATTCATCTTCGGGGTGATGGTTTCATCTTCGGGATGATTATTCATCTTCAGGATGATGGTTTCATCTTCAGGATGACGGTTTCATCTTCAGGATGATAATTCATCTTCAGGATGATTATTCATCTTCAGGATGATTATTCATCTTCAGGATGAAGGTTTTCATCTTCAGGATGATGGTTTCATCTTCGGGATGATTATTCTTAAGGGTATGTTGTCACGTCATCCATAGCAACATAGCCTAAAATTATCTTTGCTAATCGCATGGGTTTCGCAATCATGACCAGTGAGCCTGATGCATCAGTTTGATTAAATTTGTAAGTGAGTTAAACTCATCTTACATGGTTACTTCCTGGTTTCTGCGAAATAAACCCCTAAGGCTATAGCGTTTTGCTTATAGCATACGATTTTATTTATTTATACAATACTCGGTAGCCCACAGGTTTGATATCTTTTGATATCAGGACTTCAGGTCCAAACACTTCACATTTCATAAGTGAGTCCAGCTCAACTTATTATTGCCTCATTCTACATAATTTGGCCAAATTTCTGCGTTTGCTTCAGGAAACGGAGATTGTGAACGATATCAATGGCAAAATGAAATGTGAGTAATTGTCGACAAGCGTGTTTTATCCAAATACCTCTCCGTGTACGTACATTATTCAATTTATTCCAGATTTATCTCTTCTGGAGGTTATGGAAAGGGAGAGGATATGGAGATGAGCTCACTTTCCTGTGGTGGTATTGTTTTAGGGTCTCGTGGTATGTCCTCTCATCCATTGAGGATATCCACTTCTGCTACTGGTAGATTGCATCCATAATAGTTGGTATGTCAATCCTAGCTGGATTTTTAGTAGCAGGGATGTGTGAATTTGACAATATTTATATTGTCAATAGCTATGTCTGATAACTGTTTAACAGTTTCATAAGTGTGGATCGTCAGGATCTCATCACTATTCATGATAATCAGATCATAGGTATTAATGTTCTAAATGGTCCATAGTGGTGATATGGGAATGTAAACTCATCATGACTCCATCGATAAGATGTGCACTAAACGCTTCCCCCGTTAGGGGTTCTCGGAAACTGTTTATATGAGGTGATCAGGCTCATATAAATAGTTTCTAAGGAGGCATTCTGATGGTTTGCATGTTTCCACATGGTCACCTACAACTGGATTTCAAGTGGATAAGTAATCCGTTTAAATCATTTTAATGATTTACATATAACCCATTTCTGGGTGTGAACACAAAGCTTCAGGGTGTTCAATTTTCTTCCAGTTGTTAAAATTGATTTCCCAGTGTTATCCCCAAAAATCCGCAATAAGCTCGACTTCAATGAAGTTGAGCATAGAATTAGGGATATGAACCCGTCAAGGCTCCATCTATAATATGTGCTCTAATGCCTCCCCCGTTTGGGGATCTCGGAACATATTCATCTAGGAGGGTTAGTCCCGATGAATAAGTTCCACTGCGGCATTTTGAGGGTGGTATGAGGGTAAGTAAAAGCCCAACCAATATCCTAGTAATGTAATATGTCCGTTGTGATTAATAATAATCTGGACTGCGGTTGGATAACAAGGTTTTGATTATGACCATTTAAAGAGGATATATAGATGAGTACTCTAAGGTACATCATCAGCCTTATGAAGGGAGTGTGTGAGTCCACTTTTATCCCTCAAATACTCTCAAGAGGCCTAAAGGTCTCATTTTACTAATGATAGTATATCATTTTAAATTCGTTTGAGGAAGTGATGAGAGTCAATGTCCATGTGAATGGAGATGATCTCGTAATCATTTTCCCCTTTTGAATGGGATAATGAGAGTTTCACCCTTTTTTGAAGAATCTTCGGGTTCGTCTGGAGCTCCTTCGAAGCCCGCAACGCCCACCGGAGCTCGCCTTCCCGCCGCCTGCTGCTCCGCCTCCTCGCCGGAGCTCCGCCGTAGCTGCCTGAAGCCGCCGTCGCCGCCACGAGCCCGCCGCCGTCGCCGCTTCAACTCAGCCCCCCCCCCCCCCCCCCCCCCCGCATGCAACGTCGGGAGAACGAAGCAGCTCGGTAAGTTAATAAGGGCAAACTTGTAAATACGCGGTTAAAACGTATTTTCGTATTTTTTAATTAATTATTAATTAGGGTTTATGGTTTTAAAGCCATAAGTAATTATATAAGACCCAGAAAAATGTGAGACTAGCTCCAGAAAATCAGAAATGACATTCTGGACCCAATGGCGCTAGTTTCATCTCAATCCGACGCTTAGTTTTTTCAGAATTAATTTTTAAGCCTATAAGATAAATACGTATAATTCGTTCAAAAATCCGTATCTTCTTATTTTTACGTAAACTAATACTTGAGAAAAATATATGTTATATAACTCTTCGAGACGGTCGTTTTGACACCTCACTTGCAACTTTCCGATGTAGATTGCACCCAGAATAAATTCCTGAATAAATACGCCACTAATTGAAAAATAGTTTTTAATTAGTTTTTGAGCTTTTAAAAATCCTAAAAATTTCTATAAGCCTCAGAAAAATATTCCCTCTTGCAGTAAAACTATTTTTATCATATATAGGCTATATAAAAATTTAGAACGCTTTTCGACAACGTTTCAACTAGTTTTGAAAATCAAAACGATCGAGTTTAATAAATAGAAAATAGGGTGTGCTTTAACCGATTGTTTCTTGTGATTGCAGGTACCAATCTTCGTGCACCAGCTCTTCCAGCTCCAACCTCGTCTTGCCACGACGAGCTTGAATATCGTAAGTCACGACAGATTCTAAGTTTAGAAAACTAGTCTACTGTGCTTGCATGAACTTGTGACACTTCACCACTTATAGCCTCGAACGGCTATTTGACTTGAACCAAACTAGAGAACTAAAATGAAAGTAATCTACCAAAGATTACTTTGCCAACTTTCAACTTGGGTAAATTGTGTGCTAGCCACACTACCACGTGCTCAAAGCACGGAAGTAACAGCTTTTGGTGTTGGACTTGTCTTTATCCTACTTGCTGGTTTTCAATGAGGAAGTCAACCAGTTGACCTGGTGTGACTAACATGTGGAACATCCTGTGGAACAATCTTGTGAAGAACTTGTACTTGACACGTCACTGGGGTATTGGGGTAACTCATAGTTTGCGAGAGTACGGGAGTGACTAGAGTTTGGTCTACCTGTCCTGTCGCCTGTGTTTTGGCGCCCTGTCCTGCTGCCTGCGTTTTGGCAAACCATACTGCTGCCTGGGTACCGGCATTCGTCTGGGTAGCACCCAGGCAAGAGACGAACTGAACGGTCACATATTGTACTCTCCGACTTGAGTCACGTAGTTCTAGTGTAACTTGCACAATTACTTTCTTTACAGTACATGCACTTTACTTGCCAGTACAGTCACCTTTACTTTACGCATTCCATGCACGTTACTTTCTACACTTGTACAGACACTGCACCGTACTTTACTTTCACTTTGGTCTGCTTTGTCATACTTGTACAGTACCTCTCTTTCTTTATTTAGAATTGTTGTGACTTACCTACGGTTCCATTTCCGTGGCACCGCAGACGACGTACATATGGAAGCAGATGCTCTAGAGTTAATAGCGCCAGACTTCGACCATGAGACCGCAGCTTCCAGAGCTATTTTTCAGTTGTGTACTTTTCTTCTGTCATGTATATTTGTTGGAATATTTGTACGGACGGATTGTAATAATGGACACTATTTGGGTATTTTTGTACATCTCTGCATCGTGGCTATTTTGACTTCACTGGTTAACTGCAGAACCTGCGCAATTATCAAATAAGTAACGGGCCCCCGAAAGCGGGTCGTTACAAGTTTGGTGGCCCAACGCAGGTCCTCGCTAACTACCTCGTGAACATTATAGCAAGATCAGGATGTATAATATAAGATACTCAAATTAACCTCGAGTACGGGATGTCTCGAGTGTTCACCTGTATTGGATATACGGGTGAAGTGTCCTTATTACCATCTTCATTAGGTCTTCCTTACTTCCTTTGAACTCTTAACCCTTGCTTAGGAATTCGTGTTCCATTCTTGGTTATACCCTCCCTAGTAACCCCTTTTGCTAGCAGTTATCGTGATTTTTCATCCTTTGAACTATCTACTCACTTCATCACCTTTCCTTCAGTTGTCGGTGACACTCATATGAATGATAATCTTCCTTCAATGGACCATGATACCGGTCAATGTGCTTGGCTAAAGTCTGTTGGATCAACCTGGCTAGACTGGGCATAAGTGATCCTGGCTTAGTCACTTCCCTGGCCGTGTCCGCTGGACCGCAAGGACGTAAATCATGATTATGTAACGCCATCGATCTTCATCACTAGCACCCCTTTCTTTAGCTAGTGATGGCCTTCTGATCATTCTACTAATTCTTATAATTCTTCCTAATCGCTTTTAGATCGTCTGAACTCTAGCTACGTTTATTCTAAGGAGGGTAGCATTCAATTTTCGATCACCAGGAGTTCGAATTCGACAACGGAAGCAAATCAAAGGACGCTCAGAAGTATTGGAGGATAGTGCTGGTGATTTGAGACGAGCCAAACCTGACGTGTAAGTGTAGGCTGTTTGCGTCTTTTGAGCTAGTGTTTCTCTTCTAGCCCCTACTTCTATCTTGTACCCGTCTTTTTCTCTCCAAGGGTTTGACTTCCTGTCCCACCGACCACCTTCCTCCCCCCTCTTTATTTCGTTTGTATGTTTCCCCCCTCGAGACTCGTGCCCGCCGAACCCTACCTAACCCCGACTTTCGGTGCCCCTCCCCCCGTTTTAACCCCTCTCCTTCCTCTCCAAGCCACCCCGTGGCTTCCCTCAGACATCACCCCCCTCCTTCTCCCGGCCTCTTTCCCAAGCGAGCTCGATCGGACCCCGCATCGCCGCTCCGATCTCCGATCCACCAGCTTCCGCTTCGCTCCATCCCGTAGGCCCTAGCTCCCCGCCATGGATCGACAGCCAGTCGCAGCGCTCGCCGCCGTGGATCACCAACCGCCGATGGCCCTTCGACGTTCTATTTTGGGATTTTTGGCCTTGGCGACGATCCTCGCCGCCACCATCGCTATCGCTGCGTGGCTGAGATCTTGGAAAGCCGTGATCCTTGGGCTTCTCTTGAGCTCTCTGCCTTGGGTCTCACCTAGGATGAGATCCCGTCTAGGCTTCCTCTTGCGTCTACTCCTTTTGGTTTGCGGAAAAGTGTGTTTTTGGTTATTTACTTGTTGGGTGATGTTGGGTGTTGCGAATGTCAGGTATTGGTCTACGGGAGGAATGATGGCAATGGTTACTGGTATGAAATTGGCCTTGGGTGTTGAAGTTGGATGTAGGCCTTGTGCTTGGCTCTGGATGAGAGCATGGATCCTGCCTTATTGTGTGATAGTATGGAGATTGACGGAAGAAATGCTGGCAGTGAGTACTGACTTAGAGTGTTGGCCTTGTACTTACCTTTGGGCGGTGTTTTGGACGTTAGCATATGGTTGGGCATTATGGAAATTGATGGTGTTGGTATCCGTGGATTAGTCGATACGTGCTATATTATGAGCGACATCTTTGATTAAGACCCAGTAGCACGAATAAACCTTATGTTCCTCCATTTTATGTGGTTTAAATAGCTTGCTACTGGCTTATCACCTTATGTCCCAAGTTCGTTCGGATGTCATCATCATCCTCATTATCATTTCCGAGTAATGCCATTATTTTATGTTTTGCCTACTTGATGAATCTGAAGTAGCTATGGTGATAATAGTATATTGGTGACATCCCATATTTTCTTATCACATTTCATGTTGTTTACAACCTGATTTACAAAGATTACTATCTTATCAAATCATTTATTTGCTTGAGCTTCTTTATAATATCAATTATTTGTTTCAAAAATATTTTTAAATTCCGAGGACGGAATTATTTTTAAGGAGGGTAGAATGTAACGGCCTGTATTTTTCCAATACTTTCAAATTAAGTATTTAAAGAAAATTCAATTTTAATTGTATTTTATAATGGTTTGTTAACAGTCTTAAACTGATTTCAAAATTTTCCTATAAAAATATTTTGGAGTACCAGACTAGTTATGGAGTATTTTAGTAAAATCGGATTTCGTCAAATACCTCTAAAAGATCTGATAAAAATTCATTTTCAGATATTGCAGTTTTGGGTCAATGAATTTATTTTCTATACAAACGTTTTCAAAACAATTTCAAACTTCTGCAGTAGCATCCTATGATCATTTAGGGCTCCCCACATTAATTTCATAATTTTCTGATATCGCTTCAATAGAGAACCCGCAAACCCGTTTTCTAAACGTTTTGACCAAAAACTAGTATTTCCGTAGCTCAAACCCTGAAACGGTCTATGTATTCACGATCCTCGTGATGATACGATCCCGTGGGTATGTTTTCGTAATTTTTGGGACACGTTTCCTAGTAGGGGCATTTTCGTAATTTCGTTTTTACTAATTTCCTAATTAACCCTAATTATCTTTTACATACCCTGCCTAATCACATTACCCTACCTAATCCCATTATCTAACCCATCCCCTCAGCTAACCGTGGGACTTCCCCCCTCGTTCATCAGCTACCCCCATCGTTAACTCTATATAAACCCCCCTCCCTCTCTCTATAAACCCACACAGTCTCTCTCTCTTTCAAGCTCTCCCCCGTTTTGTTTTGAACCCAGGCCCCCCCACGTTTCTCCCTCTCTCTCTCTCTCTTTCCCGCTGATCTCTCTCTCCCTTGCTCTTGCCTGGGGCACGTCGCCGTGCGCCCTCCACCCATCCGAAGGCCCCAACCGCCGCCCACCGCCTGCACATCGCCGTCGCCACCCCGAAGCAACGCTCCGACGCCTCCCGCTCCTCCATTGCCACCACAGCGACGAAGAGGCCATCTCCGAGCGTCGGCGATCGCTCCGACACTCCGACTGCTCCGCCTCCCTCCGCGAAGGTCGCCACCCACCTCGGAGCTCCCGCACTCAAGCGCCTCGCCGTGACGGCCTCTCGACGCTCGAAGCTCCGCCTGTCGGCCACCGGAGGTCACCGCCGCTGCTCCGACGTCGTATCCCGCTCCTTCGAAGCCCGCAACGCCCACCGGAGCTCGCCTTCCCGCCGCCTGCTGCTCCGCCTCCTCGCCGGAGCTCCGCCGTAGCTGCCTGAAGCCGCCGTCGCCGCCACGAGCCCGCCGCCGTCGCCGCTTCAACTCAGCCCCCCCCCCCCCCCCCCCCCCCGCATGCAACGTCGGGAGAACGAAGCAGCTCGGTAAGTTAATAAGGGCAAACTTGTAAATACGCGGTTAAAACGTATTTTCGTATTTTTTAATTAATTATTAATTAGGGTTTATGGTTTTAAAGCCATAAGTAATTATATAAGACCCAGAAAAATGTGAGACTAGCTCCAGAAAATCAGAAATGACATTCTGGACCCAATGGCGCTAGTTTCATCTCAATCCGACGCTTAGTTTTTTCAGAATTAATTTTTAAGCCTATAAGATAAATACGTATAATTCGTTCAAAAATCCGTATCTTCTTATTTTTACGTAAACTAATACTTGAGAAAAATATATGTTATATAACTCTTCGAGACGGTCGTTTTGACACCTCACTTGCAACTTTCCGATGTAGATTGCACCCAGAATAAATTCCTGAATAAATACGCCACTAATTGAAAAATAGTTTTTAATTAGTTTTTGAGCTTTTAAAAATCCTAAAAATTTCTATAAGCCTCAGAAAAATATTCCCTCTTGCAGTAAAACTATTTTTATCATATATAGGCTATATAAAAATTTAGAACGCTTTTCGACAACGTTTCAACTAGTTTTGAAAATCAAAACGATCGAGTTTAATAAATAGAAAATAGGGTGTGCTTTAACCGATTGTTTCTTGTGATTGCAGGTACCAATCTTCGTGCACCAGCTCTTCCAGCTCCAACCTCGTCTTGCCACGACGAGCTTGAATATCGTAAGTCACGACAGATTCTAAGTTTAGAAAACTAGTCTACTGTGCTTGCATGAACTTGTGACACTTCACCACTTATAGCCTCGAACGGCTATTTGACTTGAACCAAACTAGAGAACTAAAATGAAAGTAATCTACCAAAGATTACTTTGCCAACTTTCAACTTGGGTAAATTGTGTGCTAGCCACACTACCACGTGCTCAAAGCACGGAAGTAACAGCTTTTGGTGTTGGACTTGTCTTTATCCTACTTGCTGGTTTTCAATGAGGAAGTCAACCAGTTGACCTGGTGTGACTAACATGTGGAACATCCTGTGGAACAATCTTGTGAAGAACTTGTACTTGACACGTCACTGGGGTATTGGGGTAACTCATAGTTTGCGAGAGTACGGGAGTGACTAGAGTTTGGTCTACCTGTCCTGTCGCCTGTGTTTTGGCGCCCTGTCCTGCTGCCTGCGTTTTGGCAAACCATACTGCTGCCTGGGTACCGGCATTCGTCTGGGTAGCACCCAGGCAAGAGACGAACTGAACGGTCACATATTGTACTCTCCGACTTGAGTCACGTAGTTCTAGTGTAACTTGCACAATTACTTTCTTTACAGTACATGCACTTTACTTGCCAGTACAGTCACCTTTACTTTACGCATTCCATGCACGTTACTTTCTACACTTGTACAGACACTGCACCGTACTTTACTTTCACTTTGGTCTGCTTTGTCATACTTGTACAGTACCTCTCTTTCTTTATTTAGAATTGTTGTGACTTACCTACGGTTCCATTTCCGTGGCACCGCAGACGACGTACATATGGAAGCAGATGCTCTAGAGTTAATAGCGCCAGACTTCGACCATGAGACCGCAGCTTCCAGAGCTATTTTTCAGTTGTGTACTTTTCTTCTGTCATGTATATTTGTTGGAATATTTGTACGGACGGATTGTAATAATGGACACTATTTGGGTATTTTTGTACATCTCTGCATCGTGGCTATTTTGACTTCACTGGTTAACTGCAGAACCTGCGCAATTATCAAATAAGTAACGGGCCCCCGAAAGCGGGTCGTTACAAGTTTGGTGGCCCAACGCAGGTCCTCGCTAACTACCTCGTGAACATTATAGCAAGATCAGGATGTATAATATAAGATACTCAAATTAACCTCGAGTACGGGATGTCTCGAGTGTTCACCTGTATTGGATATACGGGTGAAGTGTCCTTATTACCATCTTCATTAGGTCTTCCTTACTTCCTTTGAACTCTTAACCCTTGCTTAGGAATTCGTGTTCCATTCTTGGTTATACCCTCCCTAGTAACCCCTTTTGCTAGCAGTTATCGTGATTTTTCATCCTTTGAACTATCTACTCACTTCATCACCTCGTATTTAACTTACATGCAGGACACCACCAAATATCTATCACTTGATAATTTTTGGTTGTGCAGTTTATATCCCCATAGCACCACCGTAGAGTACAAAAATGTGTCATCGACGTCGTCAAGGAATATATGTAGGGTTTGACTCATCCTCAATTATAAGATACCTAGAACCCCAAACGGAGGACGCATTCAATGCACGTCTTGAAGACTTTTAATTTGATGAGACAACATTCTCCAAATTAGGGCCAGACTCGACCAAGTCTGAGCTTCACAAATTATATCGTGGAATACAAAAACATTAACCCACTGTGATATGAGAACTAAGCAATGTGAAGATGAGATTGAAGTGTCAGTTTTAATTTTTATACCGCAAGCGCATGATGTCAATGTAGAACTTATGGGTCGATCCACCTGGAGGTTGTCTAACCGACATGCCCGGCCCTGACCCAAGGCACCCAGGGCAGCCGCCCAGGGCCCAAGACCAGGGGCCCATTTTTTTAAAGGGTTTTTCTCATATTAGTCCCTTAAATTATGTGTATTTTGATATTAGTCCCTTAAATCTTTTTAATTTGAATTTAGTCCTTTAAATGGACTATTTACGTTAAACTTTAAACATTTAAGGGACTATTTAGGTGATCAAAATGGACTATTTAGGTTAATGTTAAATATTTAAGGGACTAAATTCAAATTACAAAGATTTAAGAGACTAATATCAAAATACACATAATTTAAGGGACTAATATAAGAAAAACCATTTTTTAAAATGTATATATATAATTCATCAATACATTATATAATAAATTAATAATAATACGAAAAAGGTTCCGTCGGTTCATTATCTCTTCGCATACGGTTCCGTTTCTTCAAGATGGTTCTGATTCTCCGAGAGACATTCCCTTTCTTCTCGGTAACCGCAAAATGCAAACGAGAAGACACCGCGATAGTTTCGTTCTTCTCGCAGACGTTCCCCCTCTTCTTCTTGAGTGGTCATGTAACGACCAGTAATTTTCAACACTTCAATTTACGTAATTTTACGTATTTTTAAATAAATTTTACTTTATAAATATAAGAAAACTAATTTCAAAGATTCTCATAAATATATTTTGAAACACAAGACTAATTATAAGGTATTTCAGTATTTTCAGATTTCCTCAAATACTCAAAACAACTCTGATAAAAATTCGTTTTCAATAATTACCGTTTTGACTTAACGAATTAATTTTCTATTCAAACATACTCAAAATGTTTTCAAACTTCTACAGTAGTATCCCATGATCATTTAGGGCTCCTCACATTAATTTCATAATTTCTTGATATCGTTTCAGCCTAGAACCCGCAAACCCGCTTTCTAAACGTTTTGGCCTAAAATTAGTATTTCCGTAGCTCAAATCCCAGAACGGATCTTGTATTCGCGATCCTCGTGATCATTTAGGCCTACTTACTTAACTATACGTACACATATTATTATCGCACCTAACATACATATAGTTTTACCAATCATATTATTTCTACCATCACAAGTATCTCCAACTACATACACTCTATCAGATACTCCAATACAAATTCCTTATACACACAGACGCCCCTAGAGTGGTATAGCTATCCTCGCATATTCTATAATTACTAACACACTCACAATTTCATAACATCATGAATAGCTCCGAGTATGTATATATCACACAATAGGCAAACATTATTATACTATAGGGGGGTGCACTCATTCAAGCCTACATACTCAACTTAGGTACGTGCACTACGACAACATCACAAAGTTCAAGGACCCACTACTAAACTGGTGTGACGTAAACAACGGCAAGCACTAGTGGGATAACTAAGCAGAAGGAAGGAAACCAAGATTAGATAGCGTAACGAAGCAAGATCGTAAAAATGGGTTCAGGTAGGGCGAGGACAAGGAGGTAAGTAGATTAAGTGAAACTGAGGTACAATTGTGGATGTGTAGGTGAGGAAGAAAGATGTAAATATTGCCCTCATACGTTACCGGAAATAGGACGTGAATGGTATAAGTCAAAAACATTAAAAGTATAAGACGGCCATATTCGAAAAGTTGGAGTTCTCCTCCGTATAAACAATATTTTGGAGATCGATAAAATAAGTCGTTCGAAATAAGTTTGAGTTGAAAATACATAACAAGAAGAAATGATTTATTGGCTTAACGTAAATCATTATGAAAGGAAGTAAAGCGTTCATACGGACATTAAGGACGTAGTTCAGAGAATATTATACGGCAGTATTTCAAAATAACTTCTGGCAAAAATTTTGAAATTCAAAGAATGAATTGAACTAAAGAATTTTAAGTTCATGTTAAGTACTTTCAAAGTCTTTAAGCTAAATAAAATTTTAAAATATCCAATATTGAAACTACTTTTTAGAGGAACCGGAATTTGCCAAAAGAAACTGATTTATACAAGGTTCTTACCATACGAGCGCAACAAGCATGGTACGGATATAAAAATAATTGAAATTCTGTTCAGTTTAGAATTTACTCCAAGGTATATTTGGAGAACGGAAGATAACAATATTTAGTAGTAAAATTTATCAAATTTGTAGTAAGCTTTAAAACCAAATCATGGAAGGTCTAGATCAGGAAGTGATTACGAAAACGTAATTTTCCAAAATCTGTAATAGAGAAAATGTTGAACATATCCATGGTTTGTTGAAAGCTGAAATCATATGTGACTTGAAAAGTATATTAAAGGAAACGCGATGAGTCAACTGTATGGCATAAATAAAAGAAAATTTTATAAATCGAATTGGGAAAAATAGAAATACGCTCAGAATTAAATTGATACATGAAAAGGGACAAGATGTTTAAATAGGTATGAAAAGTAAAGGCTGGAAAACATTATAAGACAGTAATCAAATCTCGTCAAAGCTTTCGAAATTCAAAAATGAATTTAAGTCGACGAAAGAGTATGAGGTATAAGTGTATATATATATAATAATTGAAATTATTTTTAGCTTGGGAAAAGATTTTAAAGTATGTATGCTATGCGATTAAAATGGATCTCATAGTTAGAAAAATGGTACATCGAATTTTCAAAATAGCAATAGAGTCTTTAAACCGAAATGCGAAAATATAGGTTAGAAAATGGTTACGAGATAGTAATTATAATTACAACCAATAGACTTCAAAATCTACAAGGAATTTTGACTCAATCGAAAAGTGAGAATTTTAAGTATATACGTATCGGGTTTAAAACAAAATTTAAACTTAGCGAAAACTTTAATAAGGGAAATCGAAAAATAACTTTAAAAGAAATTAAGCCTTGCGAATGGGGACATTCGAAGGATCAACGATTATCGAAACGTGGTGGTCATGGGAATCGAGGCAAGGAATTTGGTCAGATGATCAAAGCATAAATACGCCTAGGATATGACTCAGGAAAATCTACGAAAACTCATACGGTCAACCAACTAAAGATTAGGGAACTAAGCGCTAAGACTCTCTAAGGGGCTAGACATCAATGAAATGAGTTCAGCTTGGTCCGAAATCGATGAACCCAAGCGAACAACCAAAGAATGCTAGAAGTCTATCATGGTCAGAGCTAGGCAGGAACCACTAAGGTAACTCCTACGACGATTAAATCAATTCCTAGCATGGAGTCTAACTAACAATCAGGGGCCTCTAACTAGCAAGCACGGACGTCTAACTAAGTCTTCCTACCACCTAGTGACATAGGAAAACGACTAGACTCAAGGCTGTAGACTCGGATGTTGCAATTTATTTAATGGACATCCCATAGGTATTATCGTTGTTCCGATAACTCGCAGTTGCAAGATGTGACCTGCATGGGCCACCAATAAAACCTGTCACGTTGATGGGACCGAAAAGGTGCTCTCTCTCAAGTGCAAGAGTCCGTACAAGTAATAAAATCTGGGAGTCCAGATGTCGAATCCACGGGAAGAAATCTGTTGCAACCACAATTCAAATCAAATAGAAATCCTACGAAAAGAAACTAACCACTTCAATAATGATGGTGATGGTGTGAAAATGCGTGATGGTGATGTGCGAACAAAGAAATTCGTGTATGAAAATACCTATAAAAAGTTTGCACATGGTATGGGTTCGTTAGGGTCAACGATTCGTATTAATTTGGTTGATGAATATATCACAATGAATTCTCCTTTTGGGAGCAATTCACCGGGAAAAATATCCAATATAACTCAATGAATTCTCCTTTTGGGAGCAATTCATCGGAAGATGCCCTTTTGGGGGTTCAAACAAAATATTCCAAAAGATCGTCGCTAAAGTTATAATACGATATGAAACTCTCTTTTGGAGAGATCAAAACTACGGTATGAAACTCCCTTTTGGGGAGATCAAATCTCACCCTTTTGGGGTGATCATCAACTTAATTAATTCTTTTGGAATCTAAAAAAGTCGATTTACGAACAACGATTACAATTTTAGCGACGTTTAACGATTTAGCACATGGAATACAACCAAACTAACACGAATAATATCCCCTAACTACTCCATACCATGCACAAATAAGTTCTAGCTACTCATAATTTCAGAATAAACAAGTTCCATAGCCAAATACATCAAGATTATAGCAAAATACGGTAGAAAAAACCAAAATACGGGATATAAGTTGAAGAAAATATCACCAATTCTCCTTGAAAAGACTTCAAACTCTCTGAAAATAAGAAAACAAGCCTCTGGAATTTTACAGAATTTTTCAGGGGGAGAATACGGCTTCTAGAGCCTCCAATACGCCCAAAATACGCCCCAATCTGCTTGAATACGCTCAAAAAACCCTAAATACCTTATATATAAATCATTGCGGGTTTTGAAAGCTATTGGGTTCAAAACCCGCTTAAAAATCGCGCCCGAACGCATCTGAACCGTCGATCCAGATCGGAGCAAATGAGGGCCGTTGATCCAAGCGGGATCGGACCACGCCTCGCCACGTGTGCTTCAATAATCGTGCGCAAACCCGCTTCGTTTCTTCGATCCGCGCCCGCTTCATCTGTAGTCGTTGGATTGAATTCGACGGCCCGCGTTCAGCCACGTGGCCCTCGATTTCGAATTCGAAGCGGGAGTGATTCTGTCCGTTGGATCTTCATCGCACAGACCGGGAGATGCCACGTCGCCCAGAGATTTCCGCTGTTGCTTCGTTCGAGCGGGGTGAGCGAGCGCCGTTCGATCTCGATCGAACGCTCTGGATGGAGCCACGTCGCCGCTTCGATGAGCAATGCTCCCAGCCGTTGGATCTTCGATGTGTGGCCAGGATCGGTTTGTATTTGGCGTCGGGCGGGCCTGATCGTGGCCGTCGATCTTAGATCAAACGGTCACGAATTCTTTCGCTACGATCGCTGCTGCGTACGCCTACGATTGATTGCAGCCGTTCGATGTAGCGGGAGACGTCGGATCGCTGCCACGTGTCGCTTCCTGATTGGCTGGCGGCCGTATAATCGTATTTCTTTGCGTATTTCTCCAATTAATTTGTATTCTGCATTCAAAAATTCATAGTAATTAGCACAGATCTCAGAAAAATACAAATAAATAGTCGTTGGAATCGTAAGATCGAGACCAAGCTAGGAAAAATATAAAAAGTGCAGAAATACGTCGTTAAATGCTGTTTTGTGCTCAAATAGTGTGTCTTCTCTAATAAATAAATGTGTAGAAAATACGTATGAATTAGAGATAAATTTAGCATCGCATGAGCACAAAATAGGGCTGAATGGGGGGTTAAATATGTAATATTGAACCCGAATCACACCCCCCCACTAGCGATTTGCTAGTCTCTAGCAAAAAGAGCGATAAATACGGATGAGTAATAAAACAATACGTTCTTTCAAATTGCTCATGGCGTGGCTCAATAATACGTATTCCAACATGGCCTTGGCCATCAATATACACATCCCTGAAAAAAAATCAATTACATGAAATTTTCTCTAATTTAGTATGAATAAATAACGTGCAAGCATCGTTTTGCGCAAGCGAAAGTATAACACGTCGTTATGAACTAGTATTCGTGTTTCCAAGGAATTGGCCTATCAAAATAATCATTCAGGACATGGGTATTGAAGTTGCTTAGTACATTCACCATTTCTTTTCTTTTATTCGTTCCGCGTAACGCGCATCAAGCAACATTCGCAGAAAAAAAGTATAACTTGGATCGCTCCATCAAATGAGTGAGTTTCCGGTCAATGGCTCCCAAATCAGACGATCATAGGGCATTAGGCCAAGAAGGACCCCTCGGACTGTACTACTCGAGCCAACCAAATTATTTATTAGTGACATACTTATTCATTCATTTTTCATCGTTCATTTTTCATTCTTTTCATTCAAAATTTTTTCTTTTCTTTTCTTTTCTTTTTTCTTTGTAAGCAACTCAACACCCATATTTTCAAGCATATACATTAACGACCATGGCCAAATTCCTCTTCAACTTGAAAACTATTCTAACGAATCATGTATACTTAAGCTTTTTCATCACATTAGCATGCATGAAATATATTCAAACTATTTCGAGATATTAATCATGGAAATTGAAAACTTTCATGAATAGTATATTAATGGTAATTCCATGAAGGAAAAATAATCAACTCAAGCCATAAAAATTTTTAGAACTCAATTAATGTATAATCATCCGCATTTGAGGCATATGAAAGAGTTTTAAAAGATGAGATTTGGTGATTTATTCTTCTCAAAAAAAAATCCTAAGGTCTCATACACACCCCCCAACTAAAGATGGACATTGTCCTCAATGTCAGAAGAGGTACGAGTTTATTCAAGCAAGCAACCTAGAAAGCATATAAAAACTACACTACTGGAAAGAACACACCGTGATCAAATGGCGGATCCCGAATCTTTGATGGTGGAGGAAGTTGTTCAATTTGCTCTTTGCGCTCCTCGGCGATTATTCTTCCTCCAGAACCTAATTTGGACCCCAGCAACACAACTCCAAGCATCTCTATAAGCTGATTGTCAATGTCCTGCGAGAGATGAGTTATGTCAGTCCAAATTATTTTAAAATTATTTTCAATGAAAGTATTCCAAATGTAGTCATCAAAATAAGTGAAATGAATTAAAGCAAGTTGACGACTACTCCCTGAAAGATATGCACCACTCTCTGTACGATGCTCGTTCATTGTGGAGAGGGATAAATGATTTCGGGATAAAACTGGAAGAGGGAATGGTTCTGGCTCCATGGCGATAATCTCAAAACCTTTGTCCCTAGCTGTCTCCTCCTCTCGTTCATCCAAAATTGCTAGCTCACCCTCTCTTTTGCACACACTTCTTGCCATGTGGATATTTATATTCGTGTCCTCGCTCGGTATTCCTGCAATAGAAGATGAACTCGTATTAGATTCTTGAAATCGAGTTTCAAAAGCATTACCTTCTTCTAAGCAAGCGGCAATCAAATTAAGATTTTCAATGAAATTTTGAATCTGCCGACTCCGAGCAAGGAAATTCTCCTGGAATTGATGGGATGTGGCCTCCTGTGTCTGAATAGTCTGCTAAGCTTCCTCTTTCATGGATTGCAAAGGTACGTCTACGCTTTGCTCTTCTTGATCGAGGCACGAAGGCTCCGTTGAATCGCTCTCTGAAGTCTCTTCCACGGTTTCTTCGTTTTCTTGCAGAGACTCCATGTATTCCCACGCCACTGTCGGCGTCATGCTTCCCAATAATTCCTGCAGCTGAGGTTGTAGTCCTTCTAGGAAGAACTCCATAAGCTCTTCATTTGTGAAACCATGCTGCGGATAGCTCGATATTAGGTCTGTGAACCTCCTCCAGGCCTGAAAGAAAGTTTCACAGTCAGTTTGATTAAAATTAACTATTTTGAGCTTCTCCATTCTATGTTTGTGTGCATTAGCATATCGTGCATCATAAAGATTGTTTGTGCAATAGAAGTTCATATATTCCATTTTAAAATAAAATAAAATAAAATAAAAAAAAAAGTTTATGTATAGTAAAGAGGAAAGATCTCACCGAAGGTCCTCTAAATGAAATAAACCGTAGTCATAAACCATTCCTCCCCGGCAACGGCGCCAAAAACTTGATGGGACCGAAAAGGTGCTCTCTCTCAAGTGCAAGAGTCCGTACAAGTAGTAAAATCTGGGAGTCCAGATGTCGAATCCACGGGAAGAAATCTGTTGCAACCACAATTCAAATCAAATAGAAATCCTACGAAAAGAAACTAACCACTTCAACAATGATGGTGATGGTGTGAAAATGTGTGATGGTGATGTGCGAATAAAGAAATTCGTGTATGAAAATACCTATAAAAAGTTTGCACATGGTATGTGTTCGTTAGGGTCAACGATTCGTATTAATTTGGTTGATGAATATATCACAATGAATTCTCCTTTTGGGAGCAATTCACCGGGAAAAATATCCAATATAACTCAATGAATTCTCCTTTTGGGAGTAATTCATCGGAAGATGCCCTTTTGGGGGTTCAAACAAAATATTCCAAAAGATCGTCGCTAAAGTTATAATACGATATGAAACTCTCTTTTGGAGAGATCAAAACTACGGTATGAAACTCCCTTTTGGGGAGATCAAATCTCACCCTTTTGGGGTGATCATCAACTTAATTAATTCTTTTGAAATCTAAAAAAGTCGATTTACGAACAACGATTACAATTTTAGTGACGTTTAACGATTTAGCACATGGAATACAACCAAACTAACACGAATAATATCCCCTAACTACTCCATACCATGCACAAATAAGTTCTAGCTACTCATAATTTCAGAATAAACAAGTTCCATAGCCAAATACATCAAGATTATAGCAAAATACGGTAGAAAAAACCAAAATACGGGATAGAAGTTGAAGAAAATATCACCAATTCTCCTTGAAAAGACTTCAAACTCTCTGAAAATAAGAAAACAAGCCTCTGGAATTTTACAGAATTTTTCAGGGGGAGAATACGGCTTCTAGAGCCTCCAATACGCCCAAAATACGCCCCAATCTGCTTGAATACGCTCAAAAAACCCTAAATACCTTATATATAAATCATTGCGGGTTTTGAAAGCTATTGGGTTTAAAACCCGCTTAAAAATCGCGCCCGAACGCATCTGAACCGTCGATCCAGATCGGAGCAAATGAGGGCCGTTGATCCAAGCGGGATCGGACCACGCCTCGCCACGTGTGCTTCAATAATCGTGCGCAAACCCGCTTCGTTTCTTCGATCCGCGCCCGCTTCATCTGTAGTCGTTGGATTGAATTCGACGGCCCGCGTTCAGCCACGTGGCCCTCGATTTCGAATTCGAAGCGGGAGTGATTCTGTCCGTTGGATCTTCATCGCACAGACCGGGAGATGCCACGTCGCCCAGAGATTTCCGCTGTTGCTTCGTTCGAGCGGGGTGAGCGAGCGCCGTTCGATCTCGATCGAACGCTCTGGATGGAGCCACGTCGCCGCTTCGATGAGCAATGCTCCCAGCCGTTGGATCTTCGATGTGTGGCCAGGATCGGTTTGTATTTGGCGTCGGGCGGGCCTGATCGTGGCCGTCGATCTTAGATCGAACGGTCACGAATTCTTTCGCTACGATCGCTGCTGCGTACGCCTACGATTGATTGCAGCCGTTCGATGTAGCGGGAGACGTCGGATCGCTGCCACGTGTCGCTTCCTGATTGGCTGGCGGCCGTATAATCGTATTTCTTTGCGTATTTCTCCAATTAATTTGTATTCTGCATTCAAAAATTCATAGTAATTAGCACAGATCTCAGAAAAATACAAATAAATAGTCGTTGGAATCGTAAGATCGAGACCAAGCTAGGAAAAATATAAAAAGTGCAGAAATACGTCGTTAAATGCTGTTTTGTGCTCAAATAGTGTGTTTTCTCTAATAAATAAATTTGTAGAAAATACGTATGAATTAGAGATAAATTTAGCATCGCATGAGCACAAAATAGGGCTGAATGGGGGGTTAAATATGTAATATTGAACCCGAATCACACGTCCCGCTTCCCAAAAATGTGGAGGCGAAGCGTGTCCGCTCAGACTTGAAGCTTCAAGCCCGATAAGCGTCAATCAACATTAAATTGGCAGGTCCTTGCAACGCGATACGAAACAAAGATAATAATAAAGGAAATGAGACAAAGGACAATCTCAGAATATCCATCATATTAAATTCCAACATCACAGAAAAAGCCACCAGGCTTAAAGAGAAAAGAATCTAAGGGCCCAAACATGGCCAGCAAAAGTACAAAGTACAAACAAAGGTGCCATGCACCGACAACTAAAAGGAATCCTAAAACAAAAGGAAACAGTAAGAACATAAGATAGAACACCGGTATCTCAAACTCCTCTTCAAACAACAGAATCGGGCACGAACTCCACGAACTCGTCGCCCTCAACAACAATCTCCGGCTCGGCAACTAACATGCGACACCCAAAGAGAAAGGGGCACATGTCAGCAAGTCTAAAAGACTTGGGCAAGGAAACTGAAAGAAAGGTAAACTAGCATCCTAGCAGTTATAGTATGCATGACATGGCAGTTATGGTAAGAGTGCACAAGTAAGACATGGTGTAACAATAAGCGCAAGGGAACAATTATCATGGCATGACAGGAGTAGCCAAGCTACTAACATTCTCAATCCTTTCACTAGTCACGTTTTCAAGTTAATGTAGATGTTTACGCCTTACAGCTGAATTGTTTGATGTTCACACTGAGTGGACGCTTAACACTAGTCACGCTTCAAGTTGTTTGTAGATGTTTACGCCTTACAGCTGAACTGTTGGACATTCACACTGAGTGGCCGCTTAACACTACCCCAGAACCCAGAGTTTACGCCTTACAACTGCAGTTGCGATCGGGCAGACTCCCAGTTAAATGGCCGCTTAACTCTTACCCCAAAACCCACGTATGAACGAGCCAGGGTCCCTGTACACGAGCTCAGTAAATGAGCCAGGGTTGCCCTGCACAAGAGCTCCTGGATTAGGGGTGGCAAAATTGACCCGACCCGACCCGAACCCGGCCTCTTGGGTCGGGTATGGGTATGGGCCAATCCGGGTCGGGTCGAATTTGGGTCAACCCGACCGACCCGGATAAAACTCTTCGCCCATGTGGCTCATCTCGAATTTGGAGACCTAAGAAATATTTGAGTTCGCCCATGTGGCTCATCTCAAATTGTTCCTTCATCACATTAGAAAACTCTTCGCAAAGAGCGAAGTTAGTAGCACCGAAAATGATATCATCAACATATATTTGAACTAATAAAATATCATTATTCGCATGCTTAATAAAAAGTGTTGAATCGGCTTCGCCCATTTTAAAATTCAAATCCAAAAGAAAATTCTTTAGGCGATCATACCAAGCTCGAGGAGCTTGTCTCAAACCATAAAGAGCTTTCTTTAGTTTAAAAACGTGATTTGGAAATTTTTCATTTATGAAGCCCGGAGGTTGAGAAACGTAAACTTCTTCAACGACATCTCCGTTTAAAAATGCACTTTTAACATCCATTTGAAATAATTTAAAATTCTTATGGCATGCAAAAGACAAAAGTAATCTAATTGATTCTAATCTAGCTACCGGAGCGAAAGATTCTTCGAAATCGATACCTTCCTCTTGACGATAGCCTTGAGCTACTAACCGAGCTTTGTTCCGGACGACGACTTGGTTTTCGTCGGTTTTGTTCTTGAAGATCCACTTTGTCCCTATGACGGTGTGGTTCTTCGATGGCAATGGAACAAGCTCCCAAACTTCATTCCTCTCGAATTGAATGAGCTCCTCCTCCATGGCTAAGATCCAAGCGCTATCTTCGCATGCTTCATTAATATTCTTTGGCTCTATCGATGAGGCAAAGGCACAATTTGCGAAGTGGTGAACTTGCGATCTCGTCTTGACACTATCATAGATATTGCCAATGACTTGCTCATGGGGATGGTCACGAACCGAATGAAGCCGTTTGGGAATACCTTGATCACTAGGAACATTCTCAACAACTTCATTAGTTGGGTTAGTCTCAATAGAATCAATAGAATCATTAGACTTAGAATTATCAAACGAATCACATAAAACATCCATAGAATCATTATCATTTGAAATTCTAGTTGGAACAAATCCTTCATTAAATGAGACATGAAGCGATTCCTCGATCGTTGAGGTTCGTTTGTTGAATATCCGGTAGGCTTTGCTACGCGTAGAATATCCAACAAAAATCCCCTCATCGGATCTTGGATCGAATTTGTCCAAACTACCATATGTGTTCTTAATAAAACATTTCGAACCAAAAACACGAAAATGTTTAACTTGAGGCAACCTACCAAACAACAATTCATAACAAGTTTGTTTAGTGCCAGGCCTCAAAAGTATTCTATTAAACACATAGCAAGCGGTGTGTACCGCTTCCGCCCAAAATTGATGGCCAAGTTGGCTATCATCAAGCATAGTGCGAGCACACTCCACTAGCGTCCTATTCTTTCTCTCAACTACACCATTTTGAGGAGGTGCACGAGGGAAAGAGAAGGTGTGAGTAATACCAACTTCATCACAAAATGTCTCAAAAGACTCATTCTCAAATTCACCTCCATGATCACTACGAATAGTGACAATGGTGGTTCCTAAGAGATTTTGTACTTTCTTAACAAAAATTGTGAAGTTTTCAAAAGCTTCATTTTTATTACACAATGAAAATACCCAAGTAAATCTTGAATAGTCATCTACGATGACAAGTCCATACCTTGCATTTCCTAAGGAAGCTACTCTAGTTGGCCCAAATAAGTCTAGATGTAATAGCTCTAGTGGCCGTTTAGTAAAGATGCTTTTCTTAGGTTTAAATGAAGATTTAGGAAGCTTGCCACGTTGACAACAATCACAAAAACTTTTCTTTTCAAAAACAAGCTTCGGAAAACCTTTAATAGAATTCAATTTTGAAAGCTTATATAGTGTTCCAAAGTTCACATGTCCAAAGCGTCGATGCCATAAGTGTTGTTCACTTGTGTTGGCAACAAGACATTGTTCATATGACTTAGGAAGATCCAAAATATAAATGTCTTTACGACGAGTTCCGGAAAATAATAATTTATCATTATCCTTTCTTAAAATATGACACAATCCTTTCGCAAAGCTAACTTTGTAACCTTTGTCACAAAGTTGGCTTATTGAAATAAGATTATGATTTAAATCACTAACGAGATAAACATCACTAATTAGGGGTTTAGAGGGGTTACCGACTTTACCAACACCTATGATGGTTCCGCTCTCGTTGCCTCCAAATACGACGCGGTTTCCATTCGCAATGGGAACCACTCCGGAGAGCAATCGAGCGTCACCCGTCATGTGTTTTGAACACCCGCTATCGAGTATCCAATTCCCTTTGGAGCTAAATTTAACTTTGTTGCTCCTTCCCTTTTTCTTTTCCTTGAGTACCTAAAGATAGACACTTTCATATCATGGTACCCAAGGTCATTGGGTCCAAGGGATTAGACCTTTGGAAGCCAAGTCCAAGTGGACTTAGACTTCCCCACATAATTCTTACTATGCACAACATCCGAAAAATAAGCATTCATGTACATTTGTTTTTCGTCCATGCTTGTGTCCTTTGGGCTCCAAATAGTGAATATTTTGGGAGCCATCATCCTATTGGGTGCATGCATGCGACGTTGATTTCTACGTGATGCATGTTGTGGATAGGCATACGGGACATGATGGAATGGTGCACGACGAGAATTATTCATATGATGCGGTGGGTGAACATATGCATGTGTGGGAACACGTGCGTGAGGGTGTCTCACATGGTGTGCACGTGCCCGAGAATGTGTTGCATAAAAATCATCATATGTGTGAGATGGTGGAGTAGGACGTGTGTTCCTACGTGGCATGGTATTTGTGTACATATAAGCATGGCCCTTCTTTGGAGGTCCACCCATAGTGGGTTTCTTTCCGAAAGAGTGTGTGGACGAGGTGGAAGCACCATTGGTAGATGAACTACCAATAGAGTGTTTGCTACCACTCGTAGAGTCCGGAAGTTGGCCTAACAAAGGTAGTGGCCGCTTTGGATGGACATCCCATCGTATACCCCAAACCAATGTGGTGATTGGCCGGAAGTAAGTCACTTAGGATTTTATCGAAATGGTCCTTACCTTTATTGAATCTATTGATTCGGCCTAATGTGTTCTCATAATTCTCTTTGAGAGAACGCATTGAAGTATCTAAAGTGGATACTTGCGATGTGAGCACATAAACACGAGATTTAAGATTCTCGTTCTCAATACTCAAAGTTGAGTTTTGAGAAGTTAAATCCGCTATCTTATGTTCTTCCGCATCCTCAATGCTAACATGTTCGAGTTTAGATTTGAGATTCACAATCTCATTTCTTAACTCTTCAACAACGGTGTCGTTGTTGGTGATGATATTCTTAGGCGATGTTTGAATGCTAGCTAGGTCATCTTTTACCTTAGTATATCTATTTACTAACTTAGTGTATTTTGACCAAAGTTGAGAGTTAGCATTTCTAAGATCATCCATCGTTACCTCATCGCTTTCGTCATTACTATCATCGGAAGAGGAGGATCCTTGATCGTTCTCCTCTCTTGCCATGAAGCACATATGTGCTTGCTCCACTTTCTCATCATCCGACTCTCCGCTTGAGGAATCCTCGGAGTCGGTGAATGTTGCTCCGACAAGTCCTTTCTTGTACCCCTTTTTGTATTTCTTGGACTTATCGAATTTTGGCGCCTTCCACTTCTCCTTTTGTTTGTTGAGAGGACACTCCGCTTTCATGTGTCCTGGCTTATTGCACTTGAAACACAAAGGAGAGGAAGAGGCGTTAGAAGAACCAAATTTACCTTTGGTCTTGAAGTTACCTTTCCGGAAGAAACGGTTGAACTTCTTGGCCATGAGTGCCATGGACTCCAAGTCCAACTCGTTTTCCGAGTCTTCATCATCGGAAGATGTGGATGAAGCCGCCTTGAATGCAATCGCCTTTTTCTTAGGTGCATCTAGGTTCAAATATGACTTCATCTTTTCTTGTAGCTTCACCTTGCTATCTTTGCGTACCTCGTATGACATCAAAGTACCCATTAGTTGAACTACGGTATATTTGTTCATGTCATTACCTTCCTCGATGGCGAAGGTACGTTTTTCCCAAGAAGAGGGAAGTCCTTCAATAAGCTTTAAGCACTTCTCCTTTTGAGTGTAGATCTTGCCGAGGGCCTCTAACTCGTTTATTATGTCAACGAAGCGAGCGTAATATTCTTTCATCTTCTCGCCCTGTTGCATATGAAACATTTCGTAATCTTTGGTTACGACTACGAGTTTAGAGTCTCTTACCCGACTCGTCCCTTCATGTAGTATGAGGAGAGAGTTCCAAATTTGATATGCACTCTTACATGTGCATATCTTATTGAAGTCCTCGGGCTCCAATGCGCATTGCAAGGCGTTCATTGCCTTGGCATTGCTTACCTCCGCGGCGACCTCCGCGGTAGTCCATTTCTCAAAATCTTCTTCTTCGGGCTCGATGTACTCCTTCATTGTAGTCCTCCATAAAGATGCACTTCGGAGGAAGGTTTCCATCCGACATTTCCAGTACCCGTAGTTGGTACCGTTGAAGAATGGAGGCCTTGTAGAGGAATGTCCTTCCATCACCGATGACGCTCCTTCACGGTTCCTGAAGGTGTCGTAGTTGGAAGGTGGAGGCACGGTCTTGTTGTCGTTGGCAGACATAGCTGAGTATCTGGCTCTGATACCAAATGTAATGCCCTACCAGCTACTGCACAAGTACTAAGGGGGGGTGAATAGTACTTTAAAATAATAAGGAGTATAATTCCAAATTAAATTGCAATCAACTACCAAATCAATTTGCGGAAGCTTAAATTGAATGACGACACCGAAATTAACAATGCTAACAAACGATGTTAATGGGTTCGGATCCACCCAAGTCTCCCCGACTTGTTCCCGGTGATCCTACGTCCCAACCACCCGGATCCCCTCCGGATACTTGAGTTAGAAACCCTAACTCAAGATTTCCACTATGAATATCTTGTGAAAAACTTTCACAAGATCAAATCATACATGCAATGGCAAAGTGAATCCCACAACCCGGGATCACAACCTTCTCTCACAACCGAGAGAATCACAAAGCAATATTAAAGAGTTTAATATGAAATAAACAAGCTTACCACAAAATCCTATACCTTGAGTTTTTCTTACCCAAAAGGTGGAATGAAGGATTTGAGGAAGATGAAGTCACCAATACCTAGCACCAAGGAAATGACCAGCAATCGGTGCCTAGGGATGAGTTGGAGACTTGGATCAAGCAATAGCTTGATGAGCTCACCAAGAACAAGCTTCTCTCTAGATCTAGAAATGAGAGAGAATGGGTTTCTTGTGAGGAAGAGAGCTTTAGATTTGAGGGAGAATAGCTATCTCTTTTGATCTCAATGAATCTCTGAATGGAAGCTCTAACCTAGATAGAAATGACCTAGGTTCGTATTTATAGGGTCCCATAAAAACAAGTTAGGTCATTCACCAACGGATAGAAATCTGTGAGACTTAGTCGGTCAAAGAACACTCACTGACCGACTAGTTCATCAACTAGTCGGTCAGCCAAACAACGTGGACCGACTAAGAGTAGATCTGAGAAGAAAGAGAATTTCAGACCTAGAAATCTAGTCGGTCCAAGAACACTGTCTGACCGACTAGTTTCACAACTAGTCGGTCATCCAATGAACGTAGACCGACTAAGAGGCAAAATAACTTAGTCTGAAGACAAGTTGACTTAGTCGGTCCAAGAACAAAAGTTGACCGACTAGATTGTCAACTAGTCGGTCATCAAACGTTCTTAGACCGACTAACGGTAAACAGTAGCTCAGGAGAAATTTAGAGTGAACAGTAAGTCACAACTAGTCGGTCAAAGAAGCATCACTGACCGACTAGTTCACAAACTAGTCGGTCGGTGAGTCAACGTAGACCGACTAACTGTAAACAGTAAAGTCCAAGAAATTAAGGAATCAAACTAGTCGGTCCAAGAACAGTTGCCGACCGACTAGAACACCATCTAGTCGGTCAGTACTTGTTCTTGTACCAACTAACATGCACAACAAAGTCCGAATCGAAGTGCGACGCTTCGAGGAAGTTAGAATGAACTTGTGCAAGGATCCTAGAGCTACGAAATGAGCGTAATGAAGATAGAAACGTAAGATATACTCAAGGCTTAACATTCTATCAATCGAAACTAAAAGACTATAAATAAAACCTTAATAAACGGTCTTTGAGAGCTTCGATTGAATCTTCATAACTTCCAAAGCGTTGCAGGAGCTTCAACGAAGCTTTAGGCTTGAATACGAGCTTTTGGAAGTGTTGAGATGTCGCTTTGAATATTCTCGTGAAATTGGCGACGATCTCCAATACTGCGCTCACAAATTGTTAGTTCATGAATTATTTATGTTTGCTCATCATCCAAAACCAAATCCGGGGAGTCCAATATTCAACAAGGTGGTGGCCGGCCAAAATGGCGAGGGGGAGAGGCTCTTGATGAAGGAGAAAGGCTAGGGTTAGATGGAGGAGGATTTGGGGAAGAAGGAGGCTCAGGAGAAATGAATGAAGAAAGAAAAACGTTTGAGGGGGTTTAAATAGGCTGCCCAAAAATTAGGGTTCCTGGGGTCATTAGTCGGTCAAAGAAGAGTGGCTGACCGACTAGTTTAACAACTAGTCGGTCGGTCGATTAACTGTGACCGACTAACACCAAACAGCGAAAGTAGGGAAAAATCTGGGTAATGAATCAGTCGGTCTGTGAAGGCCCGTCGACCGACTAGTTTGGAATCTAGTCGGTCGATGAGTGTTCATGAACCGACTAACGAGAAACAGTAGCTTAGGTAAAATTAATCAAAGGACTAGTCGGTCTGAGAGCAAGTTCTGACCGACTAGTTTCACATCTAGTCGGTCGGTGATTGTTCTTAGACCGACTAAGAGGAAATAGTAACTCCTGTACAGTTGATTTAAAGAACTAGTCGGTTCCAGATGAGTTCCTGACCGACTAGATTGGATTCTAGTCGGTTGGTTCTCCTTCTTGAACCAACTAAGATGCACTATAAGTGCCGATTCGAATCGCGAAGCTTCGGGAAGATTCCTACGGCTTCTAAGATCAACCTATCTCTAAGATATGAGCGATTTGAAGCTTGTCACGAATGACTTACTCCAAACCCAACGATCTAAGGAAGAAGCTAGAATCTCACAACGAAACGAATGAAAACGAAAGCCACGGGGACGGAAAATCACACACAAGGAGAAAATCCATCAAACATATATTTTTAATATAGATATTCCAATCACATGAAAACCAGTCGTTACATCCTACCCACCTTAGAATAAAGTCCGTCCTCGGACTTTCTAACATATCTAGTCGCTCTAATAACTACCCCAAATCATTTCACGTCATACTTTAAACCAGGTATAGTCATTGCAAGTGCTTATAGGTATGCACTAGATAGTCAAACATTAGAGCTCCTAACGTATAGTATAATTAAGAATACGATTCAATTGTTTTTTTTTCAAAATGTCGTAAAAGTCTCCTAGAACTTGTATGGTAACTATTTTCAAGTTGAAATTTTAGAAAGTTCTCATAATGAAAAGGTTTTTAAAGATAATATGAGTTATAGAAATAATCATAAACAATCACACAAATAAATTAGTAAATAGGAAAGATACGTGCAAAAATACTTACGAAATACGGATACGTGTATGAACATGGCACAAATTATGAAAGATCGTAACGGTAATACGTACATATAGGAACAGGTCGTTACAAAGCCACAGCTATGGTTACAGGGAGAGGAAAGTAGGAGAAGAAGGAACAAGAAGAGTGAAGAATATTTTGAGCATTTAAAATTCTTTGACTATTTAGTGATGCTACGTGATTTTTTTTTTGAAATTCATACTCTTATACCTATCTTAGTCATTCATACTAATACATGTATTTCAATCATATAGATACATCCATTACATAGCTACTACTTACCTAGCACGACAATAGTTCAGACACCCACACAAGATTAGTCTCACATTAGCAAATACAACCATCGCCCCACATATAGATAGCTACTTAAGCATCAAGCAATCATGGGAATATTACTCCCTAATATTTCCTAGTATACATTCAATACCAAACACATCAACACATGTAGTCGCACCAAACCATTATTCAAACCAGTCTTACTGTATCTAATATCTAATATACATGTAGCTGGTTTGTAATCTTGCTCGGACTGTAATAACGTTGAATGCTGGTTTGAGTGTTGTTGGTACATCTCTGCGTTGTGGCTATGCTGAATTCACTGGTAAACTACGGAACCTGCGAGTAAATCAAATAAGTAACGGGCCCCCGAGAGCGGGTCGTTACAAGTTTGGCGGCCCACGTAGGTCCGTGCAAAATACCTCGTGAACAGTGTAGCAAAACCAGGGTATATCGTATACGATACTCAACTAAGCTGACCTTTCTATGGATGCAGGTTTGACACTCGAAAGATGGACGGGAACATCTCGGAGAGCCCCAATGGAGTTGAACTATCTTGCCTTAATAAAAAGTCATTAACAAAATTTTGATAGGATTAATTAGTTGTATAAAAAAAGAAAATCTTTCTTTGTCGGTGGCACTCATATGAATGATAATCTTCCTTCAATGGACCATGATACCGGTCAATGTGCTTGGCTAAAGTTTGTTGGATCAACCTAGCTAGACTGGGCGTAAGTGATCCTGGCTTAGTCACTTCCCTCGCCGTGTCCGCTGGACCGGAAGGACGTGAATCATGATTATGTGACGTCATCGATCTTCTCCACTATCAACCTTCCTTTATCTTGATGACCTTCCGTTTGACCTTCTTAGAATCTTTCTACACCAATTCTTACTAAACATTATGTACAGGTCTTTTGTGTTCAACGCTCGAAAATGGACGGAAACACCTCAAAGACCCCCAATGGAGCCAATCAGTCTGGAGCCAACAACCCTACCGACAACGGGCCAACTCCCACAGTGCATCAGATCTCGGATCTGGCATTGCAAGAAATGGTCGAGGCTATCTGTAACGACTGGTTTTCATATGATTGGATTATCTATAATAAAATATATGCTTGGTGGATTTTCTCCTTGAATGTGATTTTCCGTCTTCGCGGCTTTCGTTTCATTCGTTCGTTGTGATTTTCTAGCTTCTTCCTTCGATCGTTGATTTCGGAGTAAGTCATTCGTGACGAGCTTCAAATCGCTCATATCTTAGAGTTAGAGTGATCTTAGAAGCCATAGGAATCTTCCCGAAGCTCCGCGATTCGAATCGGCACTTTTAGTGCATCTTAGCTGGTTCGAGAAGGCGGACCAACCGACTAGAACTCAATCTAGTCGGTCAGGAACTCTTCTCCAACCGACTAGTTCTTTAGATCTACTGTACAGGAGTTACTGTTTACTCTTAGTCGGTCTAAGAACAACCACCGATCGACTAGATGTGAAACTAGTCGGTCAGAACTTGCTCTCAGACCGACTAGTTCCTTTGATTAATTTTACCTAAGCTACTGTTCCTCGTTAGTCGGTTCATGAACACTCACCGACCGACTAGATTCCAAACAAGTCGGTCGACGGGCCTTCACAGACCGACTAATTCACTTCCCAGATTTTCCCCTTCTTTCGCTGTTTGATTCTAGTCGGTCACAGTTGGTCGACCGACCGACTAGTTGCTAAACTAGTCGGTCAGTAACTCTTCTTTGACCGACTAATCAGTGTCGAAACCCTAATTTCTGGGCAGCCGTCAGCTCTTCCTATTTAAACCCCCCAAACGTTTTCTTTTCTTCTTTCATTTCTCCTGAGCCTCCTTCTTCCCCAAATCCTTCTCCATCTTCCCCTAGCCTTCCTCCTTCATCAAGAGCCCGTCCCCCTCTTCATTTTGGCCGGCCACCACCTCTAGGTCGCCGGAAAACCCCCAAAAATCCCCAAAACCCCATTTCTCCAGATTTTCTCCCCATTCCAGATCTGAACCCTAGGTTTCCCCGGATCGTTCTTCCGTTGCCGTGCTTGCTCGGCATCGATCTTCCGCTTCTATACGGTAGGGTTCGATCCTTTGGTTTTATCATAACTCTCCTTGTGATTTTATTGAAACCCTAATAATAAACTAGGTTGGATGTTGTTTGATGATTATTTCTCTGTGGCAGCGATTTCCTCTCCGTAGATAACTTTTGTGGCGTGCTTCGTTGATCATCTTCCTTGGCGTGAGGCAAGTGAAACTTGCCACTTAGGGTTTAGGCCATGTTTTAGGCCATTTGCTTGTTGTAGCGTAAAAGAGACTAGACGGTGAAATGATAGCCGCCTAGACGCCAATTGATCTAGTTTGACAACGAAACTAGATCCGTCACCTCAATTGATCTAGCTTGACAACGAAGCTAGATCCAACCCTTTTAACTTGTTGTTCATGCATATAAAACTGCCATGTTTAATTCTTTATTTGTACGCCTTACTACAAGCCATGCCATCCATGTTGAATGTCGCATTCGTAGCATACGCTACAATACTTGTGTTTCCTGGCTCGTGTTCCAGAAGCGGGCCATGTGTTGGTTGATAGCCAATGCCCGATCTACTTGTTTCCGGCTAGGTGCACCCTACGCCAAATACTTATGAATCGTGAACTAGAATGCGAGCTCCTGTGCGGGGCAACCCTGGCTCATTTACTGAGCTCGTGTGCAGAGACCCTGGCTCGTTTACATGTGGGTATTGGGGGTAAGAGTTAAGTGGCCAATCAACTGGGAGTCTGCCCGATCAGCAACTGCAGTGGTAAGGCGTAAACTCTGGGTTCTGGGGTAGTGTTAAGCGGCCAATCAGTGTGAATGTCAAACAGTTCAACTGTAAGGCGTAAACATCTACAAACAACTTGAAACGTGACTAGTGTTAAGCGTCCACTCAGTGTGAACGTCAAACAGTTCAACTGTAAGGCGTAAACATCTACAATAACTTGAAAACGTGACTAGTGAAAGGATTGAGAATGTTAGTAGCTTGGCTACTCCTGTCATGCCATGATAATTGTTCCCGTGCACTTATTGTTACACCACGTCTTACTTGTGCACTCATACTAAAACTGCCATGTCATGCATGCTTTTAGAACTGCTAGTTTGCTTTCCTGTCAGTTTCCTTGCCCAAGTCTTTTTAGACTTGCTGGCATGTGCCCCTTTCTCTTTGGGTGTCGCATGTTAGTTGCCGAGCCTGAGTTTGTTGTTGAGGGCGACGAGTTCGAGGAGTTCGTGCCCGATTCTGTTGGTCGAAGAGGAGCTTGAGAATACCGGTGATCTTTCTTAGGATATTATAGTTTCCTTTTGTTTTAGGATTCCTGTTAGTTGTCGGTGCGTGGCACCTTTGTTTGTACTTTGTACTTTTGTTGGCCATGTTTGGGCCCTTAGATTCTTTTCTCTTTTAGCCTGGTGGCTTTTTCTGTGATGTTGGGATTTAATGTGAGGGATATTCTGAGATTGTCTTTTGTCTCATTTCCTTTATTATTATCTTTGTTTCGCATCGCGTTGCAAGGACCTGCAAATTTATTGTTGATTGACGCTTATCGGGCTTGGAGCTTGGAGCTTCAAGTCTGAGCGGACCTTCTCACGCTTCGCCTCCACATTGTTGGGAAGCGGGGCGTGACAAGTTTTGTTGGTGGCCCATGCAGGTCCGTCTTGCAATTGCGAATTATCGGAACAACGATAATAACTATGGAATGTCCATTAAATAAATTGCAACATCCGAGTCTATAGCCTTGAGTCTAGTAGTTTTCCTATGTCACTAGGTGGTAGGAAGACTTAGTTAGACGTCCGTGCTTGCTAGTTAGAGGCCCCTGATTGTTAGTTAGACTCCCCGCTAGGAGTTGATTTGGTCGTCGTAGGAGTTACCTTAGTGGTTCCTGTCTAGCTTTGACTAGGATAGACTTCTAGAATTCCTTGGTCTCTCGCTTGGGTTCATCGATTTCGGACCAAGCTGAACTCATTTCATCGCTGTCTAGCCCTTAGGGAGTCTTAGCGCTTAGTTCCATAATCTTTAGTTGGTTGACCTTCCTAAGTCATAACCTAGGCGTATTTATGTTTTGATCATCCGACCAAATCCCTTGTCTCGATTCCCATGACCACCACGTTTCGATAATCGTTGATCCTTCGAATGTCCCCATTCGCAAGGCTTAATTTCTTTTAAAGTTATTTTTCGATTTCCCTTATAAAAGTTTTCGCTAAGTTTAAATTTTGTTTTTAAACCCGCTACGTATATACTTAAATTTCTCACTTTTCGATTGAGTCAAATTCCTTGTAGATTTCGGAGTCTAATGGTTGTAATTATAATTGCTATCTCGTAACCATTTTCTAATCTATAATTTCGCATTTCGGTTTAAAGACTTTATTACTATTTTGAAAAAATTCGACATACCATTTTTCTAACTATGAGATCCATTTTAATCGCATAGCATACACACTTTAAAATCTCTTCCAAGATAAATAGAACTTCAATTATTTTCATATATCAGTACTAGGTTAATTGTACTCATACTTTAAGGTCTTGTATAAATCAGTTGTTTGGCAAATCCGGGTCCCTCTAAAAAGTATTTTAAATGTTATTTATTTGGAATTTCTCTTCAGTTTTAAAACTTGTAAGCACTTAGCATGGGCTTAAATTTTCACACTATAGTTGATCGGATTCCATTTCTGCCGAAGTATTGTATTAAGCTACTACCGTAAATTATTTTCGAACCTCTCCGTTGCAAATCTTGACTTTTCTGAAGGTATCCTTTCGACTTCCTTTTTCCTAAGTTTACATTTGTTCGGAACTTTAAAATGTGTATACTTATACCTCATACCCTTCGTTGACTTAAATTTATTTATTTTTTTTGAATTTCGAAAGTTTTGACAAGATTTGATTACTGTTTATAATGTTTTTCCAGCCTTTACTTCCATACCTATTTAAATATCTCATCCCTTTTCATATATCAATTTAGTTCTGAGCGGTTTTCTATTTTTCCCAATTCAATTTATAAGCTTTTCATTTCTTATTTATGCCATTCAAATGATTCATCACGCTCCCTTAATATACCTTCCGAGTCACACATGATTTTAGCTTTCAACAAACCAAAGATATGTTCAACATTTTCTCTATTACAATTTTTGGAAAATTACGTTTCGTAACCATTTTCCGACCTGGACCTTCCATAATTTGGTTTTTAAGCTTATTACGAATTTTGATAAACCTACTACTAAGTTTTCCGTTCACCATACATGCTTTTAGAATAATTTCTAAACTAAATTGAATTTCGAATATTTTCATATATCTGTGCTAGGCTCATTAGCCCGTATGTTAAGAGCTTTGTGTAAAACGATTTCTTTTGGCAAATCCTGGTTACACTAAAAGGTGGTTTCAATATTGATTATTTAAGCTGTTTCCTGGCTTAAAGACTTTGAAAGTATTTAGCACGAGTTTAAAATTCTTTCGTTAATTTAATTTCGTTTCGAAACTTTTGCCAACATTGTTAAATCACTGCCGTATAATATTTTCTAAAACTACGTCCTTAATGTTCGTATGAACGCTTTACTCCCTTTCATAATGATTTCCGTTAAGCCAATAAATCATTTCCTCTTATTATGTGTATTCAACACAAACTTATTTCGAACAACTTATTTTATCGATCTTCAAATATCGTTTATGCGGAGGAGAACTCCAACTTTTCAAAATATGACCGTTTTATACTTTTAGTGTTTTTGACTTTCGCTATTCACGTACCATTTTCGAAAACTTATGAGAGTAATGTTTACGTCTTTCTTCCCCGCCTAAACATCCACAATTATATCTCAGTTCCACTTGATCTATTTACCTCCTTGTCCTCGCCCTACCTGAACCCATTTTTACGATCTTGTTTCGTTACGCCATCTAATCTTGGTTTCCTTCCTTCTGCTTAGTTATCCTACTAGTGTTTGCCGTTGTTTACGTCACGCCAGTTAGTAGTGGATCCTTAGGCTTTTGGTGATGTTGTCGTAGCGCATGTACCCAAGTTGAGTATGTAGGCTTGAAGAGTGTACCCCCTATAGCATGATAATGTTTGCCTATTGTGTGATATATACATACTCAGAGTTATTCATGATGTTATGGAATTGTAAGTGTGTTAATATTTATGGATATGTGCGAGGATAGCTATACCACTCTAGGGGTGTCTATGTATATAAGATTCTGTATTGGAATGTCTGAATAAAGAGTATGTAGTTGGAGATACTTATGATGGTTGAAATAATATGATTGGTGAAACTATATGTATGCTGGGTGTGATAATAATATGTGTACGTATAGTTAAGGTGGGTAGGCCTATTATATGACCTATGTGTTGTACGTGTGAGTGTGTGCTCGTACGTAGTTACGTATTGTGCGTAGACGTGAGTAGTTATGTAATTGCTGCGTGAGTATATAGGTGAGATATATATATATGGTAGTAGAAATATAATTTTGATTGGTATTGCTTGCTATCGTGGATGTCGTATGCGTGTATGCCATGAGGTATACCCGGCTATTGCATATCTTAACTAATGGATGAAATAAGTGTGTTGATGTGCCAATTATAGATGGATGGATATGGTATGAATATAGGATACATGTATGTGACTATGCGATGACTGTATTTATTAGGGAGAGTAATGAAATTATAGGTGTGCTGATGTTTGTGATATTATTATGGTATATGAAGTGACCGAAATATGTGATATTACCTAATTAAATATTAAGGGTGTTGACATTTAGATATGTATGTGGTTATGTTGGTAGACGTGTATGCATTAGATAGTATTGGCATATGTATGGATGTTATGTTATGTATATGGAATTATTCTGCTATGATTTTGAGTCTCACTCAAGCTTGAGTGGGTATACTCTATGTACGTTGGTGTAATTGTATGTGGTTAGTGTATAGTGATGGATGATGTATGTATAATGTTTGGATTGTTTGTTTCCGGTTGTGTTACGCACATGATTGTGGGTCACTAACCAGTGTATAGCTATAGGTGTTGGTCTTGTGTTATAGATATTTACTAAATACTTGCCCGTGTGAACGTATGTGTGCTAGCTAAACTAAGCGTGTCAATGTACTGAGTTTGTAATTGTATGATTGGTATACATGGATGAAATGTTAGCGTGTATGGGTGTGCACCATGCACGGGTAAGTATGTGCCTAGTTATAAGTTTTGGTGACTATGATATGTTGGGCGTGTCGTGAGTATAGTTATAGGGCAGTATGTGATGTGAAGATATGGTGAAATATTTACATGCACTTTGAATGTCTATATTTATGAAGTTATAGTAATGGTGAATGTGTATTAGATATAGTAAGACTTGTTTGAATAATGGCGTGGTGCGACTACATGTGTCGATGTGTTTGGTATTGGATGTATACTAGGAAATATTAGGGAGTAATATACCCATGGTTGCTTGTTGCATAGGTAGCTATATATACGTAGAGCGATGGTTGTACTTGTTAAGTGTGAGGCTAATCTTATGTGAGTATCTGAACTATTGGTTGTGCTAGGTAAGTGGTAGCTATATAATGGATGTATATATATATGATTGAAATACGTGTGTTAGTATGAATGACTGTGATAGGTATAAGAGCATAACGTGCGTGAATGAAACGTGTTAGTAGTAATAATGTTTGACTATCTAGTGCATATACAAATAAGCACGTGCTATGACTACCTTTGGTTTAAAGTATGACGTGAAATGTTTTGGGATAGTTAATAGAGCGACTAGATATGTTAGAAAGTCCGAGGACGGACTTTATTCTAAGGTGGGTAGGATGTAACGACTGGTTTTCATGTGATTGGATTATCTATATTAAAATATATGCTTGGTGGATTTTCTCCTTGGATGTGATTTTCCGTCTCCGTGGCTTTCGTTTCATTCGTTCGTTGTGATTTTCTAGCTTCTTCCTTCGATCGTCAATTTCGGAGTAAGTCATTCGTGACGAGCTTCAAATCGCTCATATCTTAGAGTTAGAGTGATCTTAGAAGCCATAGGAATCTTCCCGAAGCTCCGTGATTTGAATCGGCACTTTTAGTGCATCTTAGTTGGTTCGAGAAGGCGGACCAACCGACTAGAATTCAATCTAGTCGGTCAGGAACTCTTCTCCAACCGACTAGTTCTTTAAATCTACTGTACAGGAGTTACTGTTTACTCTTAGTCGGTCTAAGAACAACCACCGACCGACTAGATGTGAAACTAGTCGGTTAGAACTTGCTCTCAGACCGACTAGTTCCTTTGATTAATTTTACCTAAGCTACTGTTCCTCGTTAGTCGGTTCATGAACACTCACCGACCGACTAGATTCCAAACAAGTCGGTCGACGGGCCTTCACAGACCGACTAATTCACTTCCCAGATTTTCCCCTTCTTTCGCTGTTTAATTCTAGTCGGTCACAGTTGGTCGACCGACCGACTAGTTGCTAAACTAGTCGGTCAGTAACTCTTCTTTGACCGACTAATCAGTGTCGAAACCCTAATTTCTGGGCAGCCGCCAGCTCTTCCTATTTAAACCCCCCAAACGTTTTCTTTTCTTCTTTCATTTCTCCTGAGCCTCCTTCTTCCCCAAATCCTTCTCCATCTTCCCCTAGCATTCCTCCTTCATCAAGAGCCCTTCCCCCTCTCCATTTTGGCCGGCCACCACCTCTAGGTCGTCGGAAAACCCCCAAAAATCCCCAAAACCCCATTTCTCCATATTTTCTCCCCATTCCAGATCTGAACCCTAGGTTTCCCCGGATCGTTCTTCCGTTGCCGTGCTTGCTCGGCATCGATCTTCCGCTTCTATACGGTAGGGTTCGATCCTTTGGTTTTATCATAACTCTCCTTGTGATTTTATTGAAACCCTAATAATAAACTAGGTTGGATGTTGTTTGATGATTGTTTCTCCGTGGCAGCGATTTCCTCTCCGTAGATAACTTTTGTGGCGTGCTTCGTTGATCATCTTCCTTGGCGTGAGGCAAGTGAAACTTGCCACTTAGGGTTTAGGCCATGTTTTAGGCCATTTGCTTGTTGTAGCGTAAAAGAGACTAGACGGTGAAATGATAGCCGCCTAGACGCCAATTGATCTAGTTTGACAACGAAACTAGATCCGTCACCTCAATTGATCTAGCTTGACAACGAAGCTAGATCCAACCCTTTTAACTTGTTGTTCATGCATATAAAACTGCCATGTTTAATTCCTTATTTGTACGCCTTACTACAAGCCATGCCATCCATGTTGAATGTCGCATTCGTAGCACACGCTACAATACTTGTGTTTCCTGGCTCGTGTTCCAGAAGCGGGCCATGTGTTGGTTGATAGCCAATGCCCGATCTACTTGTTTCCGGCTAGGTGCACCCTACGCCAAATACTTATGAATCGTGAACTAGAATGTGAGCTCTTGTGCGGGGCAACCCTGGCTCATTTACTGAGCTCATGTGCAGGGACCCTGGCTCGTTTACATGTGGGTATTGGGGGTAAGAGTTAAGCGGCCAATCAACTGGGAGTCTGCCCGATCAGCAACTGCAGTGGTAAGGCGTAAACTCTGGGTTCTGGGGTAGTGTTAAGCGGCCAATCAGTGTGAATGTCAAACAGTTCAACTGTAAGGCGTAAACATCTACAAACAACTTGAAACGTGACTAGTGTTAAGCGTCCACTCAGTGTGAACGTCAAACAGTTCAACTGTAAGGCGTAAACATCTACAATAACTTGAAAACGTGACTAGTGAAAGGATTGAGAATGTTAGTAGCTTGGCTACTCCTGTCATGCCATGATAATTGTTCCCGTGCACTTATTGTTACACCACGTCTTACTTGTGCACTCATACTAAAACTGCCATGTCATGCATGCTTTTAGAACTGCTAGTTTGCTTTCCTTTCAGTTTCCTTGCCCAAGTCTTTTTAGACTTGCTGACATGTGCCCCTTTCTCTTTGGGTGTCGCATGTTAGTTGTCGAGCCTGAGTTTGTTGTTGAGGGCGACGAGTTCAAGGAGTTCGTGCCCGATTCTGTTGGTCGAAGAGGAGCTTGAGAATACCGGTGATCTTTCTTAGGATCTTATAGTTTCCTTTTGTTTTAGGATTCCTGTTAGTTGTCGGTGCGTGACACCTTTGTTTGTTCTTTGTACTTTTGTTGGCCATGTTTGGGCCCTTAGATTCTTTTCTCTTTTAGCCTGGTGGCTTTTTCTGTGATGTTGGGATTTAATGTGATGGATATTCTGAGATTGTCTTTTGTCTCATTTCCTTTATTATTATCTTTGTTTTGTATCGCGTTGCAAGGACCTGCAAATTTATTGTTGATTGACGCTTATCGGGCTTGGAGCTTGCAGCTTCAAGTCTGAGCGGACCTTCTCACGCTTCGCCTCCACATTGTTGGGAAGCGGGGCGTGACACTATCAAAGGTGAATATCACCCTACGGGAGGCATCCAACAATTTCGCTCCCTCCACCCGAAGACCTGGAACGGAGAAGATGGCCCGATGAAGGCCGATGAATGGCTAGAAAATACTGAAGAGAACTTGAGAGCCGCCCAGATCGGGAGGCATGCCTGGGTGGATACTGCCAGGTCCCAACTAACGGATGGGGCCAGAGTCTGGCGGGGCTCTGCAGAAAAGCGTCTCCAGCGACCAATCGAATGGGAGACATTCACGAAAATTTTCCGCACGCAATATTTCTCTCCTGAGGCCCAGATGGAACTTGAGGCGGAATTTGTTGGGTTGAAGCAAGGTTCCATGACGGTGGAACAATACGACGCCCGGTTCACCATGCTGAGCTGCTTTGCTCCCGAGTTGGTTGCCACTCCAATAGCCCAGGCTCGACGCTTCAAGCAGGGTCTCAACATAGAGATCCGCCTGAATTTAGTCGGACGTATATTGTCTACCCACACCGAAGTTCTAGCTGTTGCTCGTGAACACGAGTATATGGAGAGGGAAGAATGGCGTGAGTTGGCTGCCCCTCACAAAAGGCAACCACCTCCAAGCCCTGCTGATGGACCTAACCGACGACCCCCGCCTAATCAGATGTACCGGCCCACTCAACAAACACAGTTCAAGAAGCAGGGCCCACCACCACCACAGCGCCTAACATGTCATCATTGCGGGAAACCAGGGCACCTCCACTCAGAATGCCGATCTTTTCTAAACCTCTGTCTGATCTGTGGATCAAAGGACCATGCTGCAAGGGACTGTCCTGAGAGGAAGTCTCAGCTACCTAACCCTGCTCCGGCCCATGTCCCTACCAGGAATGCGCCGCCACGTCCACCACCACCTGCTCAGCAACGTCAGCCACTCCCTCCCCAGCAACAGGTATACCAGCAGGCTCGGCGACCAGCGCCACCCCAGAGACGCCAAGCCTATACCATGACGGTAGAGGAGGCCGAGGCCACATGCCAAGTGATCACTGGTACAAGATTCTTTTCACTAAGCTACACACTCTATTATTTAGGGATCGTAAGCTTAGACATGATTCTCATCATCGTAGGTACCTTCTTAGTAGCCGGTAAGCCTGCCCTCACACTGTTCGACTCAGGAGCTACACATTGCTTTTTGGCGAGTCGATTCGTCCAAACACATGCCATATCTGTTGAACCTCTGACTTCTCGTTGGAAGGTCGAGACCGTTGGTGGTTCCCTACCGGTAACCAGCGGATGCCTCCAATGCTCTGTAGTGATTTGTGGATGAGACCTCTTCGCCGACTTCATGGTGATAGAGTTGCCAACTTTCGATGCTGTTCTTGGGATGGACTGGTTAGGGACTTTTCATGCCACCATTGACTGTCTTCAAAGGAGGGTAGAATTCGAAATACCCAACCATCCAAAGTTCGAGTTCCTCAGCGGAAGCCGATCAAAAGGACCGGTGAAGTACCGAGCCAGACTTTCAGAAGCCATGGCGACTACAGCATGAGATGAGCAAGAAATGACTGAGATAGTGCGAGAATTCTTGGACGTATTTCCGGACGACCTCTCAGGTTTGCCTCCGGATCCCGGCCTTGAATTTACCATTGATCTTATGCCAGGTGCACAACCAATGTCCAAGGGACCCTACCACATGGCACCGCCTGAGCTTGAAGAGATTTGAGCTCAACTAGATGATCTTATACAGAAAGGATGGATACGACCCAGTGTATCTGCATGGGGTGCCCCAGTGCTGCTCGTAAAGAAGAAGGACGGATCTCAACGCATGTGCATCGACTACCAGGAACTGAACAAGATGACGGTGAAGAACAAGTACCCGCTGCCCCGCATCGACGACCTGTTCGACCAGCTTGGAGGATCGAGCGTGTATTCAAAGCTGGACCTGAAGACCGGATATCACCAAGTGAAGGTGAAGAAGGAGGATGTCCACAAGACTGCATTTCGGACAAGATATGGACACTACAAATTCCTGGTGATGCCATTTGGTGTGACTAATGCACCTGATGTATTCATGAGTCTCATGAACCAGGTTCTCTACAACCATCTGGACAAGTTCGTAGTCGTCTACATCGACGACATCCTCATCTACTCGAAGGACGCCGAGGAGCATAGAGTTCACCTGAGGAAGGTCTTAGAGACGCTAAGACAACACCAACTGTATGCCAAGTACAGTAAGTGTGAGTTTTGGCTCGACAAAGTGGCTTTCCTGGGCCACATCATATCTGGAGAAGGGATATCCGTCGACCCTGAGAAGGTAGCTGCTATTCAGAACTGGCCAGCCCCGAAGACTGTCACTGAGATTCGAAGTTTCCTAGGACTGGCTGGTTACTACCGACGATTCATCCAAGACTTCTCGAAGATCACGGGAGCCATGACGAAATTGACGAGAAAGGACGTGATGTTCGTCTGGTCGAAGGCCTGCGAGGATGCATTCCAGGAGCTGAAGAAGAGACTGACTTCTGCCCCGATTCTGGTCATCCCAGACAGAACCGGAGGGTTCGAAGTATTTTGTGATGCTTCTGGCAAAGGACTAGGGTGCATGCTGCATCAGCATGGCCGAGTCGTTGCTTATGCATCCAGGCAATTGAAGATCCATGAGAAGAACTACCCCACTCATGACCTTAAGTTGGCGGCAGTTATTTTTGCTCTGAAGATATGGAGGCACTTCTTACTGGGTGAACACGTAAAAATCTTCTCGGATCACAAGAGTCTCAAATACCTGTTCACCCAGAAGGAGCTCAACATGCGCCAACACCGATGGATCGAGCTGATGGCGGATTATGATATTGATCTTCAGTACCATCCTGGGAAGGTCAATGTCGTACCAGATGCTTTGAGTCGCCTCCCTGCAGTGATGACTCTCACATCACAATGGAGGCTTCGACACGAGATCCGAGCCATGGAGATGGATGTCATACTTCCTCGAGTAACGTCTTCGTTGCTCAACCTTCAGATCCATTCCGACCTGGTGGACAAGATCAAAGCTGCCTAAGCCGGAGACGAGAAGCTACAGAAGATCAGAGACTCGGTGTTAACAGGTCAAAGGCCGGAATTCAAGATCCATGAGGACGGATCTTTGAGATTTGGCAACGGCATCTGTGTACCATCTGGAGATGTCAGAGAAGCTTTATTGGAGGAAGCCCACAGCTCTCCGTATTCTATTCATCCAGGTGGGACCAAGATGTACCAGGACTTGCGACTGCACTACTGGTGACATGGGATGAAGAGAAGCATCGCACGCAGTGCGGCGAAGTGTATAGTGTGCCAACAGGTGAAGGCTGAACATCACCGGTTTGTCGGATTGTTGCAGCCTTTGCCCATCCCAGAGTGGAAATGGCAACACATCACGATGGACTTTGTGACGGGACTGCCCAAGAGCACGAAGCACAACGATGATGTATGGGTGATCGTCGATCGATTGACCAAGTCAACACAGTTCATTCCTTTCAGAGTGGGCCAGTCGACCGAGATGCTTGCCAAGAAATACATGGAGGAGATCGTGAAGCTGCATGGTGTCCCTGTCAACATTGTTTCAGATAGAGACACTCGTTTCACGTCTCATTTTTGGAAGAGCTTGCAGGAGTGTCTGGGGACCCGATTAAGCTTCAGTACAGCTTATCATCCTCAGACTGATGGCCAGTCGGAATGCACCATTCAGATCCTAGAGGACATGTTGCGTGCATGTATGCTGGACTTCAAGGGATCTTGGGAGGATCATCTACATCTCGTGGAGTTTGCATACAACAACAGTTATCAGGACATCATCGGTATGGCGCCTTTTGCAGCGCTATACGGCAGGAAGTATCGTTCCCCCTTGAGCTGGGACGACATTGGTGACCGAGAACTCATCGGTCTGGATTTGATTGTAGAGGCAGTTGAAGTAGTTCGGACCATCAGAGAGAAGCTACAGTTGGCGCAAGATCGATACAAGCATTGGGGAGATGCGAAGCACCGACATTTAGAGTTCCAGCCTGGCAATCATGTATTTTTGAAGATCTCACCGAATCGTGGGATGATTTGCTTTGGACGAAGAGGGAAGCTCAGCCCTCGATATATTGGTCCATTTGATATCTTGGAGCAAGTAGGTGAAGTGGCATATCGCCTTGCCTTGCCACCTGCATTGGAAGGAGTACATGAAGTCTTTCATGTCTCGCAGCTTCAACGCTACGTGAGTGATCCTAGTCATGTTGTGGATTACTCCGAGATTGCCGTTCATCCAGATCTATCTTATGATCAGCTACCAGTCAAGATCTTGGATCGACGACAGAAGATCCTCAAGAATAGAGTGATCAATCTTGTCAGGGTCTTGTGGCGTCACGACTCACCTGGAGAGTCTACTTGGGAGCGAGAGGATGATATGAAGGAACGCTACCCTTACTTGTTTGCCGAGACTGAGGATCTTACTAGTCTTGAGACTAGTCTCGAAAACAATGTTGATGATAGTATGTATTCTTAGACAACATCTCTTGTTTTCTAGATGCTGTGATATCACATTATATTTCCTATTATATTTTCTATCATTTATTTGCTTGAGCTTCTTCATAACATCAGTTATTTATCGTATTAAGTTTGAAATTCCGAGGACGGAATTATTTTAAGGAGGGTAGGATGTAACGACCAGTAATTTTCAACACTTCAATTTACGTAATTTTACGTATTTTTAAATAAATTTTACTTTATAAATATAAGAAAACTAATTTCAAATATTCTCATAAATATATTTTGAAACACAAGACTAATTATAAGGTATTTCAGTATTTTCAGATTTCCTCAAATACTCAAAACAACTCTGATAAAAATTCGTTTTCAATAATTACCGTTTTGACTTAACGAATTAATTTTTTATTCAAACATATTCAAAAAAATTTCAAACTTCTACAGTAGTATCCCATGATCATTTAGGGCTCCTCACATTAATTTCATAATTTTCTGATATCGTTTCAGCCTAGAACCCGCAAACCCGCTTTCTAAACGTTTTGGCCTAAAACTAGTATTTCCGTAGCTCAAATCCCAGAACGGATCTTGTATTCGTGATCCTCGTGACAATACGATCCCGTGGGTATGTTTTCGTAATTTTTCGGAGTCATTTGTGAAAACGGGCTTGTATTCCTCCAATTTTCACTAATTACCGTCACTAATTACTTTTCTACAATTACTAATCAACTTTACCAACTTACTTCCACCCTAAACCCCCAACAAACACCCTTAACCAACCTCCCCTTAGTTGGTGATATTCAAGCTGTTGGATCTCATCCACCCCTTTAATTTTTGTGTCTCCCCCCTTAATTACAAGTTTGCCATTCTTTAAACCTATATAAACCCCCTCCTCCCTTCACAAAATAGCCCACACTATTACTATATCTCTCTCTTTCTTATTTTTCGAAACCCAGCCCCTCTCTCTTGCCCAGCGCCTCCACGCACCGCCGGCTGCCGCCGCCGCCCTCGTCGCCGTTGCAGTCACTCCCCGATGACGCCGCTGCCACCCGACGTTGCCTCCTCCGCCGTCCGACGTACACACCCCCTGGTGATCGGAAACGAAGAGCGTAAGGTTGATTTCGAACGTATTTCGTTTTATACAAATACGTATTTTCGTACTTCGGATTTTTTTAATAATTATTAAATGGGTAATAATGGTTTTAAATTCATAGATAATTATATAAGCCTCAGAAAAATATGAAACCAGCTCCAGAAAATCAGAAACATTATTTCGGATCCAATGGCGTTGGTCTCATCTTGATAGAAGCCTAGTTTTTCCAGAATCATTTTGCCAACTTAAATAAAATAGGTTTTAAAAGCTATTTTTGAGTTTCTAAAAAATTATAAAAAATACAGAAGCTTCTAAAAATTCTCCTCTTTTGCAGTAAAATCAAAATAATTATTTTAGGCTTATATAAAAATTTTGAATAATTTCCAACACCGTTTTAACCAGTTTAAAAATCAAACTAACCTAATTATTAAATAGTAAAAGTTGGGTTTTCTAATTAAGTAATTTATGTTGCAGGTACGGACTCTGGTGTACCAACTTCAGAGGAAGCACTAGATCCTCTTCCAGCCTACTACGACGGTGTTGATTTTTGTAAGTCACGACAGGTTCTAAATTTAGAAATCTAGTCCGCTGTGTTTGTACGAACTTGTCGCACCGCAGTACTACGTGCTCGAAGCACGGAAGCATACGACACCTTCTTGTGTTGGACTTGTCTTTATCCTTTGTACTTAGCACAGTTCACTTGGAACGTCCCGTAGAACATGTAACGACTGGTTTTTCATGTATGGATTTTATTATAAATATTTATATATTTGGTTGCTTTCCCTTGTTGTGATTTCCATTTCCGTCTCCGTAGTTTTCATTTTCGTTCGTTTCGTCGTGATTCTCTAGATTCTTCCGTCGGTCGGCGTGTTTGAAGTAAGTCATTCGTGACGGGCTTCATAACGTCGATATCTTAGAGTTAGAACGAGCCTAGGAGACTTAGGAAACCATCCCGGAGCTCCGCGCTCCATTTCGGAACTTTTGGTGCTCATTAGCCGGTGTAAGAAGGGGCACCGACCGACTAGATGACGATCCAGTCGGTCGGAAAACCTTCTTGAACCGACTAGTTGGCTTTGTTAAATGTTCAGGAGTTACTGTTTGTCGTTAGTCGGTCTAAGAACGTTGGTTGACCGACTAGGTTGCAAACTAGTCGGTCGGCAATGCTTCTTTAACCGACTAACTCTTTAACTATTTTTGGTACTAGTTACTGTTTACTCTTAGTCGGTCTAAGAACGTTCATCGACCGACTAGATGTCAAACTAGTCGGTCAGTAGTTGTTCTTTGACCGACTAAATCTAAATCCAAATTTTCGTCTGGGTTACTGTTTACACTTAGTCGGTCTGCGTTGGTCGACCGACCGACTAGTTCCCAAACTAGTCGGTCAGTGGTTGCTCTTTGACCGACTAAACAGTACAGGAAACCCTAGTTTTGCCCTAGCCGCCACCAAACTCTATAAATACCCCTCCAAACGTTTTCTTCTTCTTCCTCATGACCTAAAACCCTAATTTCTCCCCCATTGAGCCCCCATCTTCCTCAAACCATTAATCCTTCATCCCAAGCTCATCCTTCATCATCCAAACCCTTACTTAACACTTTCCACCTTCCATCTTCCCCAAACCTTCATCAAACCCCCAAAATCCACATCAAAACCCATTTCTCCATATTTTTCCCTCATTTCCAGATCTGAGCCGGATCGTTCTTCCGTTGCCGTGGTTGCTCGGCATCGTTCCTCCGCTTCTTCACGGTAATACTCGATTCCTTTAGTTTTAGCATAACCCACTTTGACATTGTGAAACCCTAATAAAATGGATTATTAGATGATTAGGGTTCTAATAAGAAACCGATTTAGAATCGTTGTCCTAATAATTGTTTTGCTATAACAGTGATCCATCCGTAGTTTAGCTTGTGACGATCTTCGTTGCTCGTCAACCCCGGTATCAGGCAAGTGAAACTTGCATCTCTTGTTTTGGGCCATGTCTTAGGCCATTTCCCTTGCTTTAGCGTAAAAGAGACTAGACGGTGAAAGGATAGCCGTCTAGACGCCTTTGCCCTAGCTTTACAACGAAGCTTGGTCCGTCACCCTCATCATGCTTGTATGTCACGTTTAAATTCAATTAACGGTACGCAAATATCTGTTCATGGCATTGCATATTGATTATTCATCGTGATTGTGTAGCACACGCTACAATACTTATATTCCTGGCTCGTGTTCCAGAAGCGAGCCCTGTAGTTGGAAACCCCAACGCTCGATAAATAAGGCTAGGTGCACCCCTATGCCAAGTGGAATACACTTCCTGGCTCGTGTTCCAGAAGCGAGCGCAGTTAGTTGGAAACCCCAACGCTCGACACATATGGGTGGGGTAAGAGATATGCGGCCACCTGAGCCCCGAGTTGGCCTGATCAGCCACTCCGGCCAGCAGGCGAAATCTCTAGTGCACAAGTGATTAATAGTGATAAGTGAATCGTGATTAGTGCTTAGTGATTGCTACATCGTGAGTGCGTGACACTCTCTTTTTAAACTGCTGCATCAAACTAAACTGTCATGTCATTGTTTAATATTATAAGTGCTAGGTTGTTAGTTACTTTCAGTTTCCTTGCTCAAGTCTTTAGACTTGCTGACATGTGCCCCTTTTCTCTTTTGGGTGACACATGTTAGACCCCGAGCCAGAGTTACTTGCTGAGGGTGAGGTGTTTGCGGACGCCGAGCTTGCGCCCGTGTTAGACGAGGACTTCGTAGACACTGGAGATCAGTCTTAGTGTCTACGTCTGGTTTTTGTTAGTTTGCTTAGGTTGTCGGTGCGTGGCACCTAGTTTGATACTCTGTTATGTTTGTGTTTTGTTTGGCCTTGTTCTGGGCCTGTAGACTCTTTCCTGTTAGCCTGGTGGCTTTTTCTGTGATGTTGAATATTTTGTGGACAAACTTTGGGATTGGTGTTTCATATCCGTCTCATTCTATTATTATTATTGTTGTTGTTGTTCCTTTTGCGATTACAGGGACCTGCTTATACTAAATTGACGCTTATCAGGCGTGCGGCTTCACAGCTCCACGCCAGAGCGGACCTTCTCACGTCTCGTCTCCATTTTAGGGAAGCGGGTCGTGACAGAACATCATGTGAAGAACTTGTACTTGACACATCATCGGGTTTCGGGGTAACTCATTGTTTGCGAGAGTACGGGAGTGACTAGAGTTCGATCTACATGTCAAGCTGCCTGTGTTTCGACATCCTATCTAGCTGCCTGCGTTTCGGCAAACCATCCTGCTGCCTGGGTTCTGGCATTCGTCTGGGTAGCACCCAGGCAAGAGACGAACTGAACGGTCACATATTGTACTCTCCGACTTGAGTCACGTAGTTCTAGTGGAGCTTGCACGGTTACTTCCTTACAGTCATGCACTTTACTTTCTACACTTGTACAGACACTACACCGTACTTTACTTTACTTCCGCTTTTCATACTTGTACAGTACTCCTTTTCTTTGTTTAGAATCGTTATGACTTACCTTCGGTTCCACTTGTGGCACCGGCAGACGACGACCTGATGGAGGAGATTGCCCCAGAGTACGAGGAGCCTGCGTACGACCCAGAAGCTACGGAGTTTTAGTTATCTGTGCTGGTGTGTGTTGTGAGATGTATTTCTATTCTGTATTTCTTTTCCGTACTTTTCCTTTCATGTATTTGTGTGTGTGTGCAGTTGCTGGTTTGTAATCTTGCTCGGACTGTAATAACGTTGAATGCTGATTTGAGTGTTGTTGGTACATCTCTGCGTTGTGGCTATGCTGAATTCACTGGTAAACTGCAGAACCTGCGAGTAAATCAAATAAGTAACGGGCCCCCGAGAGCGGGTCGTTACAGGTCATATGATATGTTCTCGTATACTAATCCTTGTATTTGTTTTATTTTAAGGGGTATTGGTTTTATGCTCCCTATTTTGGACCATCTTTTAGCATATCAATAAAAATTTCAGGCGTAGAGATGAGCCTCGTAGTATTGCACTTGGCTAGGTTCCAAACCCCAAAAAAATTTAGTATTTCAATTTTTTTAAATAATTATATTTAAAGGGCCCACATTTTTAACTCTTCCTGGCCCCAATATCTTCAGGACCGGCCCTGCTGACCAACTACTAGTCAATCTTAAATTATTGTTTGTTACATGGGTATTTTATAAAGAGAGAATAAGGATAAAGAAAGCTCTATGGCTAGTTATCCCCTCTACTGTAGGTTAAACATGAAAGTGAACTCTTTCGTTTAATTATCGAATTGATCATAGGGTGAGGTTGTCGCACCTAATGTTGTCACATATCCCCCACTGTCGTGATGCTATGATAAGACTGTCTATCACATGCCAAAGCCAACTGTTGTTGATCATTGGCATACGATAGATGCATTATGATCAACAATGTTCCCTAACCTTCCTTCACGTCACTGTCGTGGATAGAAGTTAGATCATTGCCAGGCGGGCTCTAATTTATGTCCAATTGTCATTGGCGACATAAATAGTGCAAATCAATGAAGGGATTAAAACCCATATATTAACCCAACCGTCGTTGGTGCTAGATCTAATTAACCATAAGAGATACAAATAATATTTATTGATAATCAACCATCCTAGTCAAAACCCTAATTCGACAATCAAAAACTAAATAAAATAGTTCATCCACATTAAATCTCACAATAGGGTTTAACCATGCCTAGATAAAAACTACACAATTAACATCACATGAATCAACACAATATAATACAAAAACAAGCTAGAAAACATAAACAAAAGAAGAAGATAGTTATCTTGGAGAATCTGCAATACAAAAGTCTTGAAATTGATACAACGCTACAAAAGAAAGCCCAGATAAATCTAACATAACCCTACTACTATTTCTAAACTAAGTGCATAGGAATAAGAAGGGAAAACCTAGAGAAAAATCCAAACTCCCCTCAAGCCGACACACCAAAACATTTATATACAATCCACAAGCCTTAATGGGTTCGGGCAGAACCCGACCTAATACGACCATGTCAAATGATTGACACAATCATGTCAATCAACTAAAAAATGGCACTTTTCGCTTCAGAAAATCAAACTTGACACGGTCGTATAGAAAACCTACACGAGGTCATGTAACTGGCAGGACAGAATCAGCCTTTTGTTATCTTCTGTTGGCCCCCTGGCTCGGTCGTGTATAGGCTTGACACGAGCGTGTCGGGGTCTTTGGCATCTCTTCAGATTACTAACTCACACGACTGTGTAAACGGCCGTGTGAGGCATTCATTATCTTCTCCTTGCATGGTCATGTGTAGTATCACCCATGGCCGTGTGCTCCTTTTCGTTGGCTGCTTGGGTTGTGTTCTTGCACTCGACCGTGTGTGATATTACACACCGGCGTGTAGAGCTTTAATTTCTTCAATTCTTCTCCCTTTGATTCATTCACTTCGCCTCGCTTTTTCTTTTCATTTCTTGACTCTATATGGCTCTAACTAGCTTAATATTAACCTAAAATGCACAACACAAAGAATGAAAGCAAACAAAAATGGGATGAAGTGATATATATAATTGGGATTTATATGATATAATACATAAATAATTCCTTGTAAAAACATATAAAATATTCACTCATCAAAGATCTTGAAGATCCTCCACATTCAGAACACGGTTCATTAGTTATCGGATTCATTTACTGACAACAAGAAGATTGTCAAATCACGCATTCCTGCTGCTAACACTCCAGCTAGGATTGACATCCTCGAAAATGGATGCAATCCACCAGCACCAGAAGTGGCTGTTACTCAATTGAAAAGAGGCAGACCAGTAGGCTCCAAAGACAAAAATGCTCATGTCCTTACCCTCATCCCTCCCGGAATCCCATGAAGGGAAAAACCTGGAAGAAACTGAAATATCATTAAATTATATACATACATGGGAGATGTTCGACAGAAAAAGCACAATCGTCGACGATAACTTCGCGTTTTATATTGCCATTCACGTCGCTAAAAGCGATGATGATAATGATTCACATTCCGTTGCTTAATGCAAACGAAGAAATGATTGGTCAAAGTGGAATGCGACAATAGAAGTAGAGCTACACTCGCTTAAGAAACACGAAGTATTTGGACCAATAGTCCAGACACCAAACAGAGTCAAACTTGTGGGATATAAATGTGTTTGTCAGAAAAAGAAATGAAAATAATTAGATTACACGCTACAAAGCACGACTTGTAGCTCAAGGATTTTCTCAAAGATCGGGTATTGATTATGAAGAAACATACTCACCGGCAATGAATGCTATCACATTTTGATTTTTAATAAACTTAACAACAAAGGATGATTATATATGCAGCTGATGGATGTTGTCATTGCATATCTATATGTAAATCTCGATAAAGAGATTTATATGAAACTTTCCAATGGCTTTCAAGTTGCAACTACGTATAATTTTAAAAGATAAACCACGTGACGTCTATTTTGTTAAGCTACAAAGATCATTATATGATCTTAAACAATCAGAAAGGATGTGGTATAACAGACTTAATGAATTCCTTGTACAACATGGATTCCACAATAATGAAGTCTGTACTTGCATCTTTATAAGAGCAAACGGAACAATATTCATAATAATTGCAGTTTACATAGACGACTTGAATGTCATTGGATCTCCTGAAGAGATTATTGAGATAGCTGAATGCCTGACAAAAGAATTTGAAATTAAAGACCTATGCAAAACAAAATTCTGTCTTGGCTTACAGATTAAACATCTAAAAGAAGGAATCCTGTTACATCAAACCACATATACAAAGAAATTAAAAATTATGGGCTGCATTTTCGTTTTGGGTTGATTGTTCTTTGACAATGATCTTTCAAATACATTTTTTTAATTTTTGAGTTATTTGATCTTTGTTTAATTAACTCTTTTAAGTTGAATTGATCCGTGTGCATTACAACTTGTTAATATTTCATAGAAGAGTTTGAACATTAGTTAATAAGAATGAAGAGTTAGATATGGATTTTTTTTCCTTCAAAAACTTCCCAACTTTGTTATTATCAATTAAGGATATTTTTGTCACTTCATATTTGCCGTCAGCAAAGTTCTAAGAAACAGACAAAGTATTTAATAATTAACTTTAATTTTTCATGATTTGTAATAACTTAGGAAAAAAATGCGTAAGAATTTAATATTTCAAATGAATTTAACCAGTAACACCTAGAAAAAGCATAAACAGAGAACAAAATATACACAAGGCTCACAACACTTGATACGAGACGGGGTATCTACGGCTCTCGCTTCTTACCGAATTCAGTTCAACAATTTCATTACATCAAACCAACAAAAGTGCCAGTGTAGATTGAAGTCATATCTTCATGCTTTTAGACATAATGTAGCCCACATGAACAAAGAGTATTCATGAAATAACGCATTTTGATGTGATCAATGCAACTTCATGTGCAGTCTTAAACCTCAAAAAAATATCCTGCTTTATAATCAATTATCCTCTGCCTTATCTCTGAAACACACTAAGCTCTCCTCTCGCTGCCAAAGAATCTGACACAAATGGCAGGAAACCTCTCAAATCTTGCCAAAGTTTCCAACATAGTCTTTTCCAAAGCGTATCGGTTGAAGAACGAATTGTATGTTTCAGATAGAAAATCAAGTATGCATCAGGCATGAAAACTCAGCAGCATATGGATGCTTTGATTGTATTCACATTAGTTCCCCAAACATTCCAAGCTCTTTTATTTCTGCCTATAGTCCAGGTACTGGATCCTCCTCAAGCTTGCAGAACCTGGCAGTGAACAATGTGACTCTTCACACCATTCCGGCCTGCAATGCTCGACCACAAGTTTGTGACGAAAGTCTTGAGCTGCCCCTTCCCCGCAACGCTCTCCCAATGGTGTCCGCTGTTAGTCTCGATGACCTTTCCCGGATTCGACACATCGACAAGGCTGATGCCCATGTTGTTACGGACAACACCCAGCTTCCCAGTGAGACACACAAATGCAGCAGCCTCCAGAGCCCGAGAACTCCCCAGATGATGAAACCTTCCATCCATGAACTTGCTCCACGAATCAGTCAGCTCGTCGTACACTCTGAGCTTGCAACCATCCCTACAATCCGAAGCATAAAGCTTCCCGTTCATTGAAATGCTTGGATTTCGCCATCCGGAGACCATCCCATCATTAACTATGGACCAGTTATTGGTTTTGGGATCATAGACCTCGCACACAACCTGCCTATGCGAGTCGAGGCCTTTTAAGAACCACTTCTCGTCATGAACGACTCCAATGAAGGGGACCATCCCAGTGATCATTTCGGCAGCCGTGGCCCACCTGTTCTTGTTGGGATCATAAACCTCGGTAGACTTGAGAGTTCTTTGCATCCCTTCACACTCCCCACCAGTAACATAAAGACAGTTGTTTATGACACAAGCACCAAAGAAATGCCGCTTCCTTTGCATATCTGGAGCTCGGTGCCATCTGTTAGTCCGAGCATTGTAGAAGACGACTCGCCTCAATGAGCCTTTGATTGGATCTTTACCACCAAACAAGTAAAGGTAGCAGCCACTAAGAACAGCACAGCCAAATCCAAGTGCTTCCGAGTATTCAGAAGGGACTGGAGGGAGAGGCTGCCAAAGCTGATACATAGGATCAAAGGCATGCCATGATATCTTACCATCACGATCTCTTCGGATGACATAAACCCATTCCTCTACCATTCCTTGCCTTTTCCTGAGGGAGAAAAAGTAGTTCCCCGATAGGAGCCGGTTCCATCTTCGACTCACCAATCGGAGAGTCTGGTGATAGGATCGGGGAACCCGGATTAGGCAAGCAATGGCAAGGTCATCTGGAAGGCCAGGGATGAGAGGTGCTTGTGTTCTGGACCTCTCACGCCGCGAGTTCCTAGCCTTGGGTCCATTTGGGTTGATATCAGGTTGCGTACATATTCTTGCTCCAGGAACGAATTTTCTAGCTCCTGCCACAGTTTTTAAGCCTGCATCAACTCTGCAGTAGCATGAAACCGATTCAACCTGTAAATGGAGAAGGGTTAGGGAAGTGAGCTATAAAGAGATAAAGATAAGTAAACACGAGTTAAAAGAAGAACATGTATTCAAGGAAAATATAAGCTTTAAAAATATCTATTTCACTATTAACAATTACTTAAGACGCAGCATGCTAGATTTCGAAGGTTGATGTTAACAATTTTTCAGCAGGGCATTGGTGAAAAACACCTTGTTCCTAAAGCACCAATCAATTTCTCAATCGAGTGTGTTAGCAGAGATGTAAATAAAGGGTTATGTGTTATGCACTTTTAATGGTGGTTCATTCTAATGAAATAGGTGAGCCTATCGGGAAAAAATTAAAATAGATATAAAGGAAAATGAGAACTAAATCACAGGTTCAGCTAAATGCAATGTGCTGCAATGTTTACGTTTTAAAATTATAGCAGATATGACAGATCCCCCTATAGCGCAGGTAGCATGTGAGCTTGCGAGGTCACCGGATCAAGTTCCACCAGGATCACTTTATATAGAACTACTATTTTTTTGTGTTTTGTTGTGTGTGTGTGTGTGTTTTTTTTTGGGTTGGGGGGGGGGGGGGGGGGGGGGGGGGGGTGTGTGTGTGTGTGTGTGTGTGTGTGTTAAATGCAATGAACTTTGGACATCAATATTGATTGCAGAAAACAAGTCAATCATGCTTACAGTCTTACAGATATACATTAAGTCATCTTTTCTGCAGAAGCTAATCCCCTTTTTCATATATTTACTGAAAATCATAGGTGTACCCATGTGATTAAAACATAATAAAAAGAACACTACGGTTTGCATCCCTATCAATAAAACACTTACGTAAATAAAATAACCATGAAGCTGAAGGGCTAACTTCTAAGCCAATTATGCTCCTACCTTATCTTAATACATCAGAATGTGGGAAAGTTAAAAAAAAATATGATCAAAAAATAAAATCAAATGAAATGCGAGACTCAAAATGGACGAGTGTAGCTCCAATTTAGGATAAGATGTGGGAGAATCAACTGAGTAGTCTCTCCTTTATGCAATCTAGAATTAAAGAACAATAATTATTCTGTAACAGGCTAGATTCAGGTCAACCCGGTAGAAGGATTAAGTCCAAATTCAAGCCTTTACTAAAAAACAGCGGGGTTGACCCATTTATGAGCAGAACCAGATTTTTTTTATTTTGAAAAAAAAAACCTCACAATCGGTTACCAAGTTGGATCAATTTTGACAACTATATTTAGAACTAAATAAATATGGATTGCAGAAGCAAAATAGAATATGATACTTCTTATCAAATAAACACCAACCTTACAGATTTACCCAAATAAATGCCTGCAATCCGCATGTAGTGTTGAAACCTAAAGGTACTAATAACATAAAGATTGTGGTATATGAATAGTTCCACCTAAAAGTAATTGCACTTGCAGCTCAATGTGTGGATGACAACCGGATTTAGGTGTTGAGCAGATTGATTGAAAAATGTGCATGCAAATTCAAAAAGGCAATGTGAACCTAACCTGTGTAACAGAGCAATACTGTAAAAGTAAGTGAACATTTTTGGGACGTGAGAAAACAGAAACCAAAGCTTAGTGCCGAGTACCAATTCTACAAATGCCACGGTGGGTTTTTAAAAAAGGAAAATGAAAAGAAAACATCTTTGCATGCACCAGCCTATGGCCTTCTCCATTCAAGGAAAAGGTGAGGCGGGGGATCCATGTTTCTGTGTCTGAAGGAATAGAAACCAACATGTGGCTTCCAACACTGATCCTATAAATATTGTCTTATTTTACTTACTGCTTCTGTTGTGTGCATGCATCTTTTCCTTTAGATGAATATCAGAGTTCATTTAGCGGGACAGAAGAAAATACATAGCATTAAGCATGAATTTCACAAACCAAAGGAGATATAATGTCAATATAGAGTGATTATATAACTAAGTTAGAACAATCCCAGACACAGAAGCAACGAGATAAGCTAGTGTGTGAACTTCTTTTAAAGCCATAGAGCAAAGAGAAGATCTTCAACTATTTTTCAGTTGGGATGCATTCTACTTGGTTAAGTTGGGTGGTCTGATGGATTTTGTGGTATGTCTGGCCACCAAGCAATGTGACTTGAGTGAAATGTGTTCATATAGGCAGCAACCAGGTTTTCAGATATGATTTGTGGGCACGGACTTATGTCATGTTCGCATGTTCCTTGTATTCCACTTGTTCTATTCTATTGGGAGCTTTAATCCCAAAGTGCCGTATTCTGAGACAAACATGGTGTTGGATGTTGGAAATAATAGCTCTCAAAAGCCTTTATTTTAATCCCACTAAATCTTTAATCTCACATTACTTGGGAAATTTGGTTTGAATGAGTATATTAGGGATTTGTTGAGACTTGAAATGTGCCCCAAGGGATACGACTCTTTTGTGAATGGATACGACTCTTTTGTGAATGGAAGAGGACTTACATGAGTATGGGTCCACCACACACGCCCGCCGCCGGCCGTGGCGTGGCGCGCACGACTTTCCCTTTTTGGACGTCATGTCTTGCCCTTTTTTTGGATCTAGCCCATTGATGTCTCAGATTTTAAACGTTGGAAATGGCTAGTTAATTGATGCAGTTGTTGCAGCATTCATAGCCTCTCCTTAATACGCGATTAAAGTCTCTCTTTAATACACGATTATTATTTGCAGCATTCAAAGCCTCTTTTAATACTCGATTATTATTTGGCCGTTTGAAATTCTGTAACGGCTATTTTGAATTCTCATTTATATCTCTTCTTCATTCCTCAAAAATGATCACGCAGGAAGAATTCTTCTTCGTTCTTCATTCCAGATTTCTTCTCTCTTGCTCCTGGGTAAATTTCTTCTGTGCAAACTCCAAAGCTTATAACCGCGAGTGAACGTGTATAGAGATGTTTTAACATTGGTAGCAACCAGTGCCATCGATTACCACTGAGAGCGAGCCGTAATTGCTTTCAAGTCAGTGGTCATTCCACGACACAGCCTTGAAATTCTTCTGATAAGTATTATGTTTCTCTGTTCCTTCCTCGTATAGCCACAGTGTGCTACCTCTTTTTCTTACAATTTGAAAGCAATTAATCCGGTATTATACTATAGCTATCATCGCAAACATATCCATTTTTTATCTTTCCAAATTGGAACCAATTGATGGTAACAATTACAAAAGATGGTCTCAAAAACTTCTTATGTTCTTTGAACAACTAGAAATTGACTGTCTTGTTCACTGACTGTCCTTCTATTACTTCTTCTGTCGAAAACACCACAACCACCACTGTTGTTGTTACTGCTACTAAGTCTAATGAAGAAGAGATTAAGAAATATGAGAAGGATAACAAAACTGTTAGATGCTACCTTCTTAATCATATGAAAACTCTTTGTTTGATTTATTTATGATTCATAAATCTTCTAAGTTTATCTGGGATTCCCTAGAGAAAAAATATGGTGCAGATGATACAGGGAAGAAGAAGTACATTATTGGGAAATGGTTGAATTTTCAGATGGTAGATGATAAACCTATAATGGAGCAGGTTCATATCTATGAGAACATGGGTGCTGATGTCCTTAATGAGGGCATGAAGATGTGCGAAGTCTTTCAAGTGAACGTGTTATTAAAGAGGTTCCCACCATCATGGAATGAATACAGAAATCACCTCAAACACAAGAAGGATTTGTCACTGCATGAGCTTATAATTCACATGAGAACTGAAGAGGCTAATCACCTCAAAAATAAGCCTGATTCTCTTCCTGTCAATTCTATAAAGGTTAATATAGTTGAATCGGGTAGTCCTTTTAACAAAAATAGGCTCAAATGCAAAGGGAAGAAGAACTTTAACCACGAACAGAATAAGAAGCAAGGCAGGTTCACCAAACCAGAAGGCAAGGTCCAGAAGCCAAACATGGTGTGATATGTCTGCGGCAAGCCTGGCCATAAGGCCTATCAAGGCACTCAACGTCAAGGACCTCAAGAATACACTCAAGAAACAAGGTGGAAATGCTGCTGCTCAAGCTAACATTGTTGAACAGGATGAAGTCATTGATGCTGTAGTCGTTGAAGCGAACCTGGCGGCCTACAACATTGATTGGGTGCTGCACACTGGCGCTACAAGGCACCTTTGCACCAACAAGGAGCTGTTTCATGACTTCAAAGACGCTGCTGATACAGAATGTGTCTTCATGGGAAACTCAACCGCTGCTGGAGTTGCTGGTAGAGGCAAAATCTTACTGAAACTCACTTCAGGAAAGACTATCTCTCAACAATGTCATGTACGTCCCATCACTGCACCACAACCTCGTGTTTGGTGCCTTACTGAATAATGCTGGACTGAAACTTGTCTTTGAGACTGACAAGGTTGTAATCACTCGCATTGGGGACTTTGTAGGAAAGGGGTATCTGAGTAAGGGTCTATTTATTCTTAATATTGCTTCTAAAATTTTGAGTAAAAATGCTTCTATTTATATTGCGGAGTCTTTAGGTTTATGGCATGGCCGACTAGGGCATGGCAATATTGCATCTATTAAAAGGCTAACAAACTTAGACCTAGTACCTACAATAAGCTCAACAGAGTTGTACAAATGCCCTATTTGTGTAGAAGCTAAGTTCCCCCCCCCCCCCCCCGCCCATAAAACCATGTAAACATGTCTCTACTGGGCAATCAGACCTTCTCGAACTTGTTCTTACAGACTTAGCTGACTTCAAATATGCCAGGAGCAAAGGAGGAAAACATTACTATATCACCTTTGTTGATTATTACTCTAAGTTCACTAGGGTGTACCTTCTTAGAACTAAAGGTGAAGCAGAAGAGATATTTATTAAATACAAGGCCGCCGAAGCAGAAAACCAACTTGATAAGAAAATCAAGAGAGTTAGATCTGACAGAGGTGGAGAATATAGTACAAATGCCTTAAAGGACTATTGTGAGAAGAATGTGATTATATATTAGTTTGGTGCCCCTTACTTACCGCAACAAAATGGTATAGCTGAACGTAAGAACAGAACCTTGAAAGAATTGATGAATACTATGCTTTTGACTTCAAGGATGTCTGATGACATGTGAGGGGAATCTATTCTTTCAGCATGTCATGTTCTTAACCGTGTACCCCATAAGAAACTAGACAAGACACCTTATGAGATGTGGAAAGGTTATACCCCCTACCTGAATTTTCTTAGAGTGTGAAGGGTGTTTGCCCAAGGTAGATCTACCTGACTTTAAGAAGTAACATTGGAATTAAGACCTATGATAGTGTGTTTATTGGTTATGCTCATCATAGTGCTGCTTATAGATTCATGTCTTTAAAAGATCACTCTATTTCTGAGTCTAGAGATGCAGAATTTGAGCATGTTTTCCTTTGAAAAAGGATATAAATGAATACATGTCTCTTATGCCTACTGATGTTTCTATGCCCTCTCCTTTAACATCATCTAATGATGTGCATACAAATAGTTCCAATTTTACTAGTACTATTACTGATGAACCTAGAAGGAGTAAGAGGCAAAGAACTGAAACCAACTTTGGACCCGACTTTATTACTGGTTTCCTATCAGAAAATGCATGTATAGATCTACTGAGTGATGAGCTTGTGTCTGCCTTTATGATAGAAGACCCAAAAACTTGTGATGAGGCAATGAGATCCATTGACGCTACTTTTTTGAAAAGAGGCAATTAAAAGTGAGCTTGATTTTATTGTTTCTAACCAAACTTGGGAATTGACTGAGTTATCTAATGAGTTACCTAAAGATAGTAGACTCATTAGTATTAGATGGATCTTCAAAAAAAGATGAGACCTGATGATTCAATGGAAAAGTTCAAAGCTATACTTGTGATTAGAGGTTTTACCCAAAAGAAAGGCTTAGACTATTTTGATACTTATTCTCCAGTGACCAAGATTGCTACGATAAGGACTCTAATTGCCTTAGCTGCAATTCATGAGTTAGTTGTACATTAAATGAATGTCAAAAGTGCTTTTTTAAATAGTGACTTAGAAGAAGAAATCTACATGTCCAAACCCGAGGGGTTTGTGATTGTTGGTCAAGAGAATAAGGTATGCAAGCTTGGAAAATCTTTATATGGTCTAAAGCAAGCACCTAAGCAATGGTATAAGAAGTTTAATAGCACTTTAGTGAGGACTGGCAATATTGTGAATACCTCTGACTCTTGTGTTTATTTTAAACTAATAGGATCAGATTGTGTGATTATATGTCTATATGTAGATAACATGTTGACGTGAAAGATACCAAGAATTTCTTGTCATCTCAGTTTGAGATGAAAGACCTAGTGGAAGATGCTGTTATTTTAGGAGTTAAGAGTTATTAGAAACTCCAGTGGCATTTTCTTGTGTCAGTCTCATTACGTGAAAAGGTGCTGAAAAAGTTCAACTATTTTGATGTTGTGCCTAATGGAACTCCCTATGACCCTAGCATACATTTGAAAAAGAATTTGGGAGAGAATGTTTCTCAATCTGAATATGCTAAAATCATTGGAAGCGTGATGTTCCTCATAAACTGTAATTGACCTGATATAGCTTATGCAGTTAGTAGGCAAGTCTAGGGATGAGAATGGGCATGCCCAAAGCCCGATTGGGCTTCCAATTGGGCATGCCACATCATCATCCCTACAAAATCATTCACTAGTTAGTGAAGGATTTTGTAGGGATGATGATGTGGCATGCCCAATTGGAAGCCCAATCGGGCTTTGGGCATGCCCAATCTCATCCCTAGCTAGTGAAAGATTTTGTAAGGATGATGATATGGCATGCCCAATTGGAAGCCCAATCGGGCTTTGGGCATGCCCAATCTAATCCCTAGCTAAGCCGTTATACTCATAATCCTAGTAACGAACATTGGAATGCTCTTCATCGTTTGCTAAAAATACCTGAAAGGAACTATTGATTGGTGTTTGCATTTTAGCAGATTTCCTGCTGTTTAGAAAGGATTTTGTGATTCAAACTGTGTTTGAGGTAATAATGAAATAAGTTCAACTAGTGGTTTTGTTTTTTACTTTGGGTGGAGGCGCTATATCATGGAAGTCTTCAAAACAAACATGTAAAGCACGATCCACCATGGAATCTGAATTCATTGCTCTTGAGTTGGCAGGACAAGCTGAATAGTTTAGGAACTTGTTAGCAGACGTGCCACTGTGGGGGGAAACTGCCTCAGTTTTCCTTTATTGTGATTCTCAAGCAGCCATTGGAGTTGCTAAAAACAGTGTCTACAACGGGAAGAAAGGCCACTTTCGCATCAGGCACGGTGTGGTTAAACAACTCCAGAAAAATGAAGTAATTTTTTTGGAATATGTGAGGTCCGAAAGAAATCTTGCAGACCCACTAACCAAGGAGTTGCCAAGAAAAGTGGTTCTTCATTCATCGATGGGGATGGGGCTAAAGCCCAAGTGTTAAGGTAATAAGGTTGATACCAGTTGTGGTATAACAAATCCATATGATCCTTAACATACACAATATTTCCATTCTTTTATGGCATGTGATAGTGTTTTTGAATAGATAGCCAAGTTTTGGTGGTGCTATCGAGAAGCGCTTGATGGATTCACTTTGAGATAACCAGTTTTAGTAGTGATATAGAGAAGTACTTGATGGACTCATTACCTGATGAGAGGCTGAGCAATGTGCTCTTAATGGTTCCATATACCTTGTGGTGGTGCTATAAAAAAGCACTTGATGGATCACATATGTAGGCGTGAAGGTTTGACCGACAATGGCAGTTTTTCTAGAGCACTCATGAGACCCGAGGTGTGCGCATGGCCTTAAAACGTTTGATATGTATCGCGGAGTTTGCACATACTCAAAGTTACAATATGTGTTATAGGGGTCTCAACTGAACTCTAATGAGTTCAAGAGAAATTCACTGATTAGGAAGTAAGTTGTCTCATTTTACTATGTATCAATTTAATCGAAAGACATTGATGCTTAAGTATATATCCTTTATTTACCCAGGAGTTGTTCGTTTCTTTTCCCGAGCCATTAGCGAGGGATTGTTGGAAATAATGGCTCTCAAAAGCCTTTATTTTATTCCCACTAAATCTTTAGTCCCACATTACTTGGGAAATTTGCCTTGGACGAGTATATTAGGGATTTGTTGAGACGTGGGGATGTGTACCAAGGGGTACGACTCTTTTGTCGATGGAATAGGACTTACATGAGTATGGGTCCACCACACACACGCATCGCCACTGCAGCCCGCCCGCCGGTCGGCCGTGGCGTGGCGCGCGTGACTTTTCTTTTTGGTCGTGTCTTTCCTTTTTTTGGATCTAGCCCATTGATGTCTCAGATTCTAAATGTTGGAAACATCTAGTTAATTGATGCAGTTGTTGCAGCATTCACAGCCTCTCTTTAATATGCGATTATTATTTGCAGCAGTCAAAGCCTCTTTTAATACTATATTATTATTTGGCGGTTTGAAATTCTGTAACAGCTACTTTGAATTTTTATTTATATCCCTTCTTCATTCATCAAGAATTACCACACAGAAAGGATTCTTCTTCGTTCTTCATTCCAGATTTCTTCTCTATTGTTCATGTGTAAATCTCTCCTGTGCAAACTCCAAAGCTTCTAACCGCGAGTGAACACATACAGAGGCTGTTGTTTTAACCTTGGGGAGCAACCGGCATTATCGATTACCACCAAGGTCGAGCCGTAATTATTTTCAAGTCAGTGGTCATTCCATGACACAGCCTTAAAATTCTTCTGATAAGAATTATGTTTCCATGTTCCTCCTCGTATAGCCACAGTGTTCTACCTCTTTTTCCTATATTGAAAACTAAAAATTCTCAAAACTTAAGCTATGAAGATACAACATAATGCATTCTTTTCAGAATATAATGTATTTAACATATATGATTACATGTAGTGGGTTGTTATTTATATATGAAAACTATTTAAGGGAGATGACTAAAAACAATTGCTTTTTGTTGAGAGGGGACATAATACAAGTTACCTTATATAGTTTGAGTATAAGAGATTCAGTGACAAATCACTAAATCGCTGAAGAACAAGCGTCTCATGCCAAAATCAGATACAGATACCAATTTTTTGGTGGGGGAAAACATTAAATTGAATGTATCACAGGTTTAAAATGACATGTGATAGCACCTTTCAAACTCCAACCGAGTTGAAAAATGGTGGATTTAGCAAGTTTGTTCAAAGCATCCCCATATTCCTTGAATGATTTTATCATTTCCTTCCTAAATGAAGAGACTCACAACAGTTAAATCTATTGTACTTGAGTCCTAGCCATTACAAAAGAGAAACTTCATTCGACAGCATTAATACACGGATATGGGTAGTTCAAATAGCAAGTGTTCCAAAAAATCTACCTTTCGATCACCTTCTTCAGTGAAGGTGGAGGGGAAGTAATTGATCTAGATATGGTGGATTGGGTGATTGGTTTTGTTTTTTTTTTCCAGTTTTTCGTTATGTTTTGTTATGTTTTGTTTTTTTGGGGGAGGGATACGTTGTTAAATTGTATTCAGATTACAAATTTAAACAAATGATTCATTTAAAAGGTATATAACATCCAGCAGCATATTTTAACAGTTTCTCCCTCAGAGATCCCTGATATTGGTCATCCCTTTGCATCCACAACCTAGTTTCATTTGTGAGTGTACACAGTGCACGGAGCAAAAAAACCCAAGAAGATGCGGTGAACGTGCGGAACCGAAAAAGAGTGAGAAATGTGGGTGTGCGTGCTGGTATCGTCGAGGGGGCAAAAAGTGCAAAGTCTGGGGGTTAAATGCAAAAAAACTTGGGGTGGCAAACTGTTAGGAACCAAGATAAAAAAGACAATTTTTATAGAGAATTCAAAGAGATAACAAGATATTTGAGCACAAAAGAGGTGTGCTCTCCTCCCAAGACGCCTAGAGGACGTCCGCACTCGTTTAATCTAAGAACTACTCCTAATGACGCTCAATAGAATAATCTCAATATCAAGCATAAAAATCCTAATGACGGCTAGCCCTTATTTATAAAAGAAACTATGGTTTTCTTAGGCTAGTGGGCGCGCACATAAACACAAGGGAAAGGGGGGCCGGCGGCCCACATGGGCCGGCCCATGCGCAGGCAGAAATAAACCGCCAGGTCTATCAATACCCCCCAAAGAACCACCTTGTCCTCAAGGTGGTGTAAGTCCCGGCGGTACTACTACGAGTGTGAGTCGTCCTCCCCTCCGATCCGTTCGTCCTCCATGTCATCTTCCCCGTTGGCTTCCGCTATTACACTTGCAGCTTTCGATCCACACAGCGGTGTCCGGGAGTGAAGTGCTCGTCGCATCTGAAACATAGCCCCTTTTGCCTTTTCTCACTCATCTCCGCATCGGTCATCCGTCGAAATGGGCCACCGGCCGGTAGTGGAGTGGTCTGCTCACCCATCTTCTCAAGTCCTGTCGGAACTGACTCAGTAGTGGCCCCCGCTCCGCCTGCTCCAGTCGAGGAGACCCGCTGCAACTGCCCACTGTAGCTCCTACCGCCTCTCCTATCCTCAGCTCGGGAGTCCTCCACCATCTGGGCCATCTCGATGACCTCTGAAAGCCACGGGGCTTGTAAGGCATCACCGCAGCTCGAAGACTAGGGCGCAGCCCCTTCAAGAAGGTGCCCTCCAGCGACTCGTCCGAAACCCCATGAACTCGCCCGGCCAGTGTCTCAAATCTCTCGATGTACTCCCGCACCGGTCCCTCCTGCCTGAGGGCAAATAGCTGCTCGTGTAGGTTCCCCAGGCGGGGGTCTCTAAACTTCTCCAGCACCAAGTCTTTCAGCTCGTCCCAGCTCCGGATCTGCTGCCTCCTCTCTTTCCACTGGAACCACCCTAAAGCTCTGCCCTCCATGCAGATGGCTGCTGCCTCCAGCTTCTGTGCATCGGTCATGTGATGCGCCGCGAAATATCTCTCCGCTGTGAATAACAAGGCGTGTGGATCCTCCTCAGAAAATATCGGCATCTTCAGCTTTCGGACTCTGCAATCTCCACCAAAGCGCCCCTGCTCGGGCCTCCCCTCCTCCCCGTGATACGGGCGGTAAGGCTGTCTCCTCTGGTCCTGAGTCTCGTACTGACTCGGTGGCCCTCCTCCGCTGACCCCATAGTGTCCTCGGTAATCCTCTCGACGGCCTTCGAAATTGTCCCAACCTGCGTCGTCGCCGAACTCCGCCCCGTAGCCACCTTCACCGTCATAATAATGGTCCCCACCGTGTCCGTCTCCGTAAAAATGGTCATCCGCCACTGGCCGCCGTACAGAAGGGTCGTAAATCTCTCCCAAACGCTGTCCGCGGGGGTCGTCCCATCTGAAATCCGCCCTCCTGACCTCTGTCCGCTGCCCGGGGGCTCGAAACCCCCTCCCGGGCCTTGGTCGTGAACATCTCCCCCCTGGCGGTTGCCAGGGGGTTTCCCGCCCCCTATGGGGCTCGCTGGACATCTCCACCCCCTGGCGGCTGCCAGGGGGGTTCCCGCCCCCCAAGGGGCTCGCCGGAAGTCCTCCACCCCCCTGGCGGTTGTCGGGGGGTTCCCACCCTTGGCGGAGCCCTGTGAGGGCCCTCCGACCTTGCCGGAGGGTCTGCAGGCCTCGTCGGGCCTCCGGCAAGGCCGGCGGGCCCTGCCGGGGGTCCGGCGAGTTCGCAGGCCATGGGCGACCACCGACAGGGGGGGCCGTCGGAAGCCGCCGGAGGCGGGGAAGGCTCCCCCGCCTATTTCCCGCGGCGGCCGGAACCCCTGGATGTTTTGGGGGTTCGGCAGTGGCCCGTCGCCGCTCGTTTGCTCCCAATTTTGGCGGCTAGGGCCTCCGCCACCCCTTTGGCTCTTCATCGCCTTCCGTCGGACCTCCTCGCGATAGTCGATCTTCCATGGTTCCTCGTCTTCGTCCTCGTCCAATTCCTCCACCAAATAGGGTTGATTTTGGATAAAAATCTCCTTTTTCCTTATCGTTCTTCAAAGGTGCCTCCTTTGGTGTCGGATTAGGGTTTCCCTCCTCTTTATTGTTCGCCGTCAATTGATTTAGGGTTGCCATCAATTGCGCGAATTGTTCGTCGTGCTTAGCTTGATTTGCCGTCAATTGGTTGATGGAAACCGTCAATTTGGCCATAGATTCATCGTTTGCCGCCAAAGATTTCTTAATCCCGTCAATTTCGCTCGTGAATTTCGCCTCCAAAGCTTCAATTTTGTCGTGGGATCTCGTCGTAGCCGCCATGGATCGTCACGTGCTTTGATACCAAAATGTTAGGAACCAAGATAAAAAGACAATTTTTATAGAGAATTCAAAGAGATAACAAGATATTTGAGCACAAAAGAGGTGTGCTCTCCTTCCTAGACGCCTAAAGGACGTCCGCACTCGTTTAATCTAAGAACTACTCCTAATGACGCTCAATAGAATAATCTCAATATCAAGCATAAAAATCCTAATGACGGCTAGCCCTTATTTATAAAAGAAACTAGGGTTTTCTTAGGCTAATGGGCGCGCGCATAAACACAAGGGAAAGGGGGGCTGGTGGCCCACATGGGCCGGCCCATGCGCAGGCGGAAATAGACCGCCAGGTCTATCACAAACATGTAAATACGTTGGTGTTTTTTTGGGTTTTTTGGGTTGAATGGCAAACATGTAAATAAGTGAGTTTGGATGGGTTTTTTAGAGGATGGAAAACATGTAAATAAGTGGCTTGGGATGAGTTTTTCGGTGCGGTGGAGGGTGAGGTGGACACCTTTGTCCTAGGAGGGGACCACCTTTGTCCTATTCATATTTTAGCCACCACCAAGGGCAACTTCACCAATTGTATTATATATATATATATACACACACACTATAATACTAGTCATAACCTGTGTCCCGCGGGCACGGTTCATTTAAGATTTTCCCCGCGAAATCTTTGTTCCCCAAAAAATTAATAAAATTTAAAAGGACAACAAATTAGCGTAAAAATATTTATCGGCACGGGTGCCTTCGACACGGAACAACAAATTTGGCACATGCACCTTAGACACAGAACAACAAATTCGGTGCGAACGCCTTCGGCGCGGAACAAATTCGGTCGCGGGCGCCTTCGACGCGAAACAACAAATTAGGGTAGAACAACAAATTCGGCGCAGGCGCCTTCGGCGTAGAACAACAAATTAGCATAAAAACCTCGTACCTGTGGGCATGGTTCAAATTTTTGTTCCTCAAAAACCCGTGCCGGCGGGTACGGTTCAAATTTTTGTTCCCCAAAATTCTAGCGGAATAAATCCGTGCCCGCGAAATCTTTTCACCAAAAAATATTAAAATTTAAAAAACAAAATCTAGCAGCACTGGCGTCATTGGCGCGGAACAACAAATTCGGCGCAGACGCCTTCGACACGGAACAACAAATTCGACGCAGGCGCTTTCGGCGCAAAACAACAAATTCGGCGCGGACGCCTTCGACGCGGAACAACAAATTAGCGTAAAAAACTTCGGCGGGGAAATTATTCTCATCTTGTTACCTCATGCGTCAAAGACACGGTGGGTCCCGCATTGAGGGAGAGATCATTCAATCTGCAGAAGCATTCGCTCTGCAGCATAAGTGCAAGTTAAATTTTTTTCCCAAATGCATTAATTGTGTGCCTCTTCTATTCCCCAGAAACTTTAATTCCCCAAAAATATTCATTTTCCCATAAACTTTCATTTCCCCAGAAATATTTTTCCCTCCAAAACTTTCCACAAAATCTCATCTCAACCATTCATTCGTCAAGATTAAATCTCAGCCGTTCTTCTATCAACCATTTTGTCCTAGTTAGCTTGTCCTAGTCAGCCCTAGAATTCAAAAAAGGTTGCCAAATGTATAATAGATATATATATATATATATCTCCCTCCCTCCCTCCCTCCTTGTTTTTTTCTTGTGGGAGTTGGGGTTGGCAAATTTAAAGTTCCATGAACAGATAAGCTAGTAACACACAGTATACGCAAGATCTACATATGGAGAATAAATATTGTGTAGTGTGATATTGGGTGTGTGTGTAAAGAAAGTGTGAAGTTAATATAAATAGAAGTGATAGCCTCTCCTTAGAGGCTAATCACACTTTCCCCAAAACTCTACATGGTATCAGAGCCAAAACACCCCTAAACCCTAAAATCTGACCTCTGCCCTAGCCCGCATAGCCCGCCGCAGCCGCACAGCCCGCCGCTGCCGCACAGCCCGCCGCCGCCACTGCCCTAGCTCGCCGCTGCCGGCGCCTGCAGCACGCGCCGCCGCCGCCGTCGCCTGCAGCGCGCGCCGCCAAAGCCGCCTCCGAGCCCTCGGATCGCCGCCCCGCAGTGCCTCGATGTGCTCAGCCCCGATCTGCGTCGCTTGGCCCTGATTGCGCCGCCTGAAGTCCCCGAACAACTGATCGTCGTGCCTTCGAGAGCCTCGAGAGCCTCCGACCCTCCCGCCTGAGTCGCTGCGTTCCTCCCGTGCCTCGAGAGCCTCCCTCCCGTACACGGGAACTGATCGCTCCCTCCCGCCTGAGTCGCTGCGTTCCTTCGAGAGCCTCGCGACGTCAACCCAGCTGCCGCTGCCGGAGCTGATTCTCTCATCCCTCCCGTGCCACAGCTGATTCTCCTATTCCCGTGTCCTCTTCTAGCCACCACAAAGACCCTAAACTAGCTACAAAAGGGGGTCCTATAAAACCCTAACCCTAGATCTATGGGAGAGCCATGAAGAGGACTCCATAGATTTACGGTTAGGGTATGACCTAGAAGAGGAGAAGGAGAAGTAGATCTGCGGATCTAGGAAGGGAGAAAGGAGGGATCTGCGGATCTCGAGAGATGGGGGACAACCTTACTTCAGCGGACATGAAGGCCTTCATCGGAGAGATAACGAAGCTGCTTGCTTCAAAGGAGTTGGGATCCTCAAGTGGATCAACGCCTTCACGTCCCGTGCAGAAGCTGGAATTGATGCCCAACGATGTGAAATTGGAAGGGACGAAGAATTATCTCAGTTGGTCCAGGAGGGTCCTTCTCATTCTGAGATCGAAGGGGTTAGAAGGCGTCGTTCTGGGTTCATGCAAGGAACCGCTGGACAAGGATGGGGATGATTGGAAAGCCTGGAGCACCACCAACTCTCTGGTGGCTGCTTGGTTGATGACATCGATGGTTCCACCCATTGCTGGGATGGTGGAGGCCATAGAGAGTGCTGCGGGTATATGGAGTATGGTGGAGAAAATGTACTCTGGAGCAGGGAATGTGATGCTCATGATGGAGGTTCAGGGCAAGGTCGACACCTTGAAGCAGGGGGAGATGACTATTCTAGCCTACTCTGCGGAGTTAAAAAGGCTTTGGTCAGAGTTAGATCACTATGACCCTATTGATCTGCCTGATACTAGGAGCGCTGCGATACACAGGAAGTGGGTGGAGCGTAGGCGTGTGACACACTTTCTGAGGAACCTGAATGGAGACTTTGAGGCCAGGAGGGCAAGTATGTGCCACCTATCCTCCATCACATCCCTGGAGGAGGCCATAGCTGCAATGGCGCAGGAGGAGACCAGACTGAGGGTTATGAAGGATGAGGGTACTCAGGTCACTCGGGCTGCACTGGCTGTACCGGCAGTGGCAGCAGTGAGCGAGGATCGAGAGTGCTACACATGTGGGGTGAAGGGGCACCTGAGCTTCAACTGCCCACAGAAGGGCAGTGGACGAGGACGTGGCACAGGAGGCAGAGGAGGAGGTCGTTGGGGGCCGTGGAGGCCGTGGACGAGGTCGCGGTGGCCCACGGGCCAACTTTGCCACAGCTGACGGACGACAGGAGACAGTGATGATCGAGGCCACGCCAGCTGAGGCGTCAGATCTAGAGCAGCGGAGACAGTCCAGGTCTACTACTGAGAGCTCGGAGAGTCATGCAGACCAGACTGGGGATATTGCCTCGCCTTTCAGTAACTTTGCCCACTTCGCTCACACAGCCTCAGGTAACCGATTAGCCCTTTCATGTAGAGATCATATAGAGTGGATTATTGACTCAGGTGCATCTAGTCATGTGTCAGGAGCATATAGACAACTTTCCACATATAAACCACATACCATTCATGAAACTGTTCAGACAGCTGATGGCACATCCCAACCCATTAGAGGGATTGGTACTATTCAGTGCACTCCCTCCATACGCCTCTCTTCTGTCCTTCACGTCCGTCATTTCCAGTCAACCTCTTATCTGTTGGCTCTATTGTTGATGATCTCGATTGTATCATTACTTTTGACTCTACTCATTGTGTGTTGCAGGAAAGGAAGACTGGGAGGAGGCTTGGGACTGGCGTCAGGCGTGATGGACTGTGGTATCTTGACAGAGCTAGTGGGGATGCTGCACTTGCTGTCGTTGGTGGAGAGAAGGAAAGGGATGTACTTTTGTTGCATTGTCAGTTGGGACACTTGCCTTTTGACATTTTGAGTAAACTGTATCCCGATATTTTGAATAGAGTGAATGAAATGAACTTGAAATGTGATGCATGTGAATTTGGGAAACACACTAGGACGTCATATCCTAGTGTAGGGATGAGGAGTGTAGAGAAATTTCATCTTATTCACTCAGATGTTTGGGGGCCCTGCCCAGTGACTTCAGTGAGTGGGTTCAGGTGGTTTATAACCTTCATAGATTGTCATTCTCGGATGACATGGCTTTATATGATGAAAAACAAAGGCGAAGCGTTGAAGTGTTTTCAGGACTTCCATAGAAGTGTCAGGAATATGTATGAGGCCAAGATCCGTGTCTTGAGAACGGATAATGGAACAGAGTATGTAAACAGGGAGTTTGCATCCTACCTATCTGAGAGTGGGATAACTCATCAAACCACTTGCCCCAACACCCCCCAACAGAACGGAGTTGCTGAAAGGAAAAATAGACACTTGTTGGAGGTAACTAGGTCACTCATGCTCACCATGAATGTACCTAAGATATTGTGGAGTGAAGCCGTGATGACAGCCACATACCTTATCAACAGGATGCCTTCACGGATCCTTGGTATGAAGTCTCCATGTGAGATTCTTATGGGAAAGAACACTTTTGTAGTTCCACCAAAAGTGTTCGGATGCACGTGCTTTGTGAGGGATCATAGACCCTCTGTGGGGAAGCTGGATGCTCAGGCAATTAAATGCATATTTGTTGGGTATCCTTCAAATCAGAAAGGCTACAGGTGTTGGAGTCCCTCAGAAAGAAAGCTGTTTGTGAGCATGGATGTGACGTTCAGGGAGACTGAACCGTTTTATGGAGGACTGACAGATTCCACATCTGTATTTGATACTGGGGCCTCTCCAAGCTCAGGAGGAGTTGGTCGAGAGGGGGAGACTGATGACAGGAGGGTAGTGGTTGGACTTATACCATGCCCTGTCAGGCCTACTGATACTGGTCCTGATAGCAGGGAGGAAGGAAGGACCTTGGTGGAAGATGAGGAAGACAGGCTGTACGGCAGGAAATATAGTAGGAGACAGAAGGATAGTCCTGGAGATGGAGAACAACAAGAAGACATCTTCCCCAATGAAGAACCACTAGCTCCACTGCCCCATGTCGAGATTGATCAGTCTATCACGCCTGCTCGAGTCCCGACCTCCTTACTGCCTTCCTCTCCTACCACGGACGGTAACCTTTCTTTGCCTTCCTCTAGTTTAGATCTTCCACTTGCATCTCGTAGGGAGCCTCGTATCAATGCCGGCAGGCCTCCTGTACGGTATGGATATGAGACTGATATTGCTAATCATGTCTCCTACGCCTCTCTTACACCTGCATATAGGGCTATCATTGCATCCTTACAGTCTATCCCTATACCAAGTGATTGGCGAGTGGCAAAGCAACATCCCCAGTGGAAGAAAGCAATGCTCGAAGAACTTGAGGCACTGGAGAAGAACAAGACATGGAGACTTGTCTCACTTCCAGCAGGGAAGAAGGCTGTGGGCTGCAAGTGGGTATTCACAGTAAAGCAAACTGCAGAAGGGAAGGTGGACAGGTACAAGGCGAGGCTGGTTGCCAAGGGCTACAGTCAGACTTATGGGATTGATTATGATGAGACATTTGCCCCAGTGGCAAAGATGAGTACTGTGAGAGTACTGATATCCTGTGCAGCGAATTTTGGATGGAAATTGCATCAGTTGGATGTAAAGAATGCCTTCGTGCATGGAGACTTACAGGAGGACGTATACATGGAGGTTCCACCTGGCTTTGGCACACAACGGACGGTGGGAAAGGTGTGCAGACTGGACAAGTCCTTGTATAGGCTGAAGCAATCTCCAAGGGCATGGTTTGACAGGTTCAGGCGTGCAGTCATCACCATGGGCTACAAGCAGAGTAATGGTGATCATACTGTATTCTATAGACATTCAGGGCAACGGATCACTCTTTTGGCTGTGTATGTTGATGATATCATTATCACAGGAGATGATGAAGAGGGAATCTCTCACTTGAAGGTGAGGTTGGCGAGAGAATTTGAGGTCAAGGACCTTGGACAGTTGGGATACTTACTTGGACTGGAGATTGCCAGGTCCAGGAAGGGTATAGTTCTCTCATAGAGAAAGTATGCCCTGGATTTACTGGCTGAGACTGGTATGTTGAGGTGTCGTCCAGCAGTTACTCCTATTGATCAGAATCATAGGTTACATTCACAATCAGGGGAGCCAGTGGACAAAGAGAGGTACCAGAGACTTGTTGGACGCCTCATCTACTTATGCCATACCAGACCTGACATTGCCTATGCTATCAGTGTGGTAAGTAGGTACATGCATGATCCTAGGACTGGACATATGGAGGCAGTCTTCAGGATACTGAGGTATCTGAAGAATAGTCCAGGAAAAGGCATATTATTTGGTAGTCATGGTCACATGAATGTGACAGGCTACTGTGATGCAGATTGGGCTAGTTGCTTGGATGATAGGAGATCGACCTCAGGCTACTGTGTGTTTGTTGGGGGCAACTTGGTCTCTTGGCGCAGCAAGAAGCAGGATTTGGTGGCGCGTTCCACTGCAGAGGCAGAGTATCGTGCTATGGTGCTTAGTACCTGTGAGATGATCTGGTTGAGATCACTTCTGCATGAGCTACGCCTGCTGAGAGAAGGACCATTGCGGTTGTTGTGTGATAACAAGTCTGCAATTAATATTGCCAACAACCCAGTGCAACATGATAGAACGAAGCACATAGAGATTGACATGTTCTTCATTAAAGAGAGACTGGACAAGAAACAGTTGGAGATCTCCTACATTACCTCTGGACAGCAACTAGCAGATTGCCTTACGAAGGGGTTGAACTCTAAAGGAGTGGAGGATGCTTGTAACAAGATGTGCATGATAAATATCTTTTGCTCATCTTGAGGGGGAGTATTGTGTAGTGTGATATTGGGTGTGTGTAAAGAAAGTGTGAAGTTAATATAAATAGAAGTGATAGCCTCTCCTTAGAGGCTAATCACACTTTCCCCAAAACTCTACAATAAATTTGCCTAGTTTAAAGACCAAAGTATGGTTGATATTTGGATCACTAAGCTATATAAGTAAATATGACTTCTGACCGTTAAAATAATGGAAATATGATATACTTTTGACTTCAACAGAAGTCCACCGTACAATTAATTGGGACTTCAGAGCTAATACTTTGTAGTCATTTTCCCTATAATGTGTGTGTGTAAAGTCAGGCGATAAAGCTAATCCAAACCTAGATGGTCATATTGCATGTAATGATCTTATATTAAAAGTACATTAACAGGAAACATGTAGGTAATTGTATATTCAGAACCACGGAGTGAGTACACATGGTCAAGAAGAAAAGGTCAAAATAGATGCCTTGTTAATGCAAATCTAAGTTCACCTTTAAACTCATCTCAGACAAAGTCGGAGTACGGTATCATTATTTATTGATCAGTGTTATAAAAGGCGTTTTCATTATGCGCGCGGTCTAGAAGCGCATAGCGCATAAACGGATTATGCTGCCGATTATACAGTTTATGCGGTTTATACGAAAATGAATATTTTAGTAAATAAATAAGCAATAAGTTTATATGTGTGTGTTTGTGTGTATTAAATTAAAAAGATCATAAAAGATAGGAACGCTGAAAAAATTATATCAACTTTTAAAAAATATAGATTAATTTATACTATAATATCACACCATCATGACCATCAAGACATAAAATAAGTAAAATCTAATATCTAAAGCAATCTATACACAAAACATAAATATTTAGTTCTACGTCTAAATCAAAAGCATGCCAAACACAAGTACTTTGAAATTAAAAAAACTGATTTTTATGCTTAACGGGTCGGGTTTCTTAACGTGTTGGGATTTTTTGGTTGCCGATTATGCGTCCACATATTCGTGTATGATGGCGCATAACATTAATGTGGCCGATTATGCGGCAGATCGCGTAATTAAGCCGCATATCTAATTTTCCATGCGACCAAAGGCCGCCTCCGCATATGCATATAAACATTATGTATAAACGGATTATGCTGCCGATTATACAGTTTATGCGGTTTATACGAAAATGAATATTTTAGTAAATAAATAAGCAATAAGTTTATATGTGTGTGTTTGTGTGTATTAAATTAAAAAGATCATAAAAGATAGGAACGCTGAAAAAATTATATCAACTTTTAAAAATATAGATTAATTTATACTATAATATCACACCATCATGACCATCAAGACATAAAATAAGTAAAATCTAATATCTAAAGCAATCTATACACAAAACATAAATATTTAGTTCTACGTCTAAATCAAAAGCATGCCAAACACAAGTACTTTGAAATTAAAAAAACTGATTTTTATGCTTAACGGGTCGGGTTTCTTAACGTGTTGGGATTTTTTGGTTGCCGATTATGCGTCCACATATTCGTGTATGATGGCGCATAACATTAATGTGGCCGATTATGCGGCAGATCGCGTAATTAAGCCGCATATCTAATTTTCCATGCGACCAAAGGCCGCCTCCGCATATGCTGTCGCATATAACTTGTTTTAGAATACTATCATTGATTAAACAACCTAAATGTGAGTGATCTGGCAATCTATAGTAGACATGAAACAATCTATAGTAGACATGAAACAATCAAATAGTAGGCTTTTGAAGATAAGTAACCAAACAAAAAAGGGTTATGATGGAATTTTCAACATACAACACTGTTAACTGTAATAGACACATTGCTTTCTAGCAATAAGCGAAACATTATTTATAGCATAAATAGCATCTTCTAGTTATCACGGTGTCTACTCCCTGTCCTTATCGGGTATTGATGTGCTTCAAAGATCATTGAAAGTAGAGAATCACTTTCCATCATTTACTGTGTCGCTCCAATATATTCACAACTTTAAGTCCGGATCAACTCTTCGAACAAGTGAATCAACAATGAGATATCATCATTGCATAAATATTACCGTATAAATAACAGCTCCGAGTTATCATGCTGTCTACTCCCTGTCCTATTCGGGCATTGATGTGCTTCAAATAACATAGAAAGTAGAGAATCACTTTCTATTATTTACTACATTGCTCCAATATTTATACACAACTTTAAGTCTGGATCGACTCTTTACAAGTGAATCAACAATGAGATATCACTAAAACTACAAGCTTCATTGAATAATTCTAAAGAATGGCCTATGCATGAGAATTTTAACTAAAGAGGAACTAACATTCACCACTAGGCTGCATAAGTCAATTTTCAGACTGATTGGTGATTAAATCACATATGAAATTCAGAGCAGCACAAATGACTGAGAGAATGGAATATTACAAGGGAAATGAACTTCATCAGAGCAATTTGATGAGAAAGCTAGGGGTTGGAAGATGAAAAATGACAAACTTTATAAATATCAAATGAGAACTACAAGATAAGGTTTCTTTTGGGAGGAAACCAACTTTCCAAGCTTGAATCTAAGAGAGAAAGTTTACTCTCACTTGATCTAGGGTTCTACTCTTCTAAGCTAGGGTTTAACACTTAAGTTTTGCATAAGAGAACAATAAAAACCCCACCCCAAACATATAAGGGCAGCATTAGAACAAATTACAAAAAACCCCTCCAAAACCCAAACTTCACAAAAATGCCCAAAACTTCACAAAAATAGCCTCGGCCTAGTTCTTCATCCTGCGATCCTTCTTGCGCACCTTCGTTGATACATGATGATCTCATCATTATTCCCCCTAAAAGAACCACCTTGTTCTCAAGGCGCAAGCCTGAAAACCGCTGCGCAATAATATCGTAAGGTTCCCAGGACGTCACATGATCTGAAAGGCCGATCCACCTAATCAGTGTCTCACGTGCTCCTGTGCTCCCCTGACGAACCCCTCTCAGCTCGACCGGCTCTAGGAGCACCTCCATGTCATCCGTTAATGTCGGGGTCAGTGACGAGAAAGAGGCATGTGCTCCAATGGCCCGACGGAGCTGCGACACATGAAAAACGGGATGGATATCTGAATCTGGCGGCAACCTCAGCCTATACGCCATCTGGCCAATCCTGGTTTCTACCTTATACTGCCTAAAGTATCGGGACGACAGCTTCTCATTCCGCCTACGTGCCAAGGAGCGTTGTCTGTAAGGTCACATCTTTAGATACACTATGTCTCCCACATCGAACTGCACATCTCGCCTGTGTTCATCTGCCCGACCCTTTATAAGCTGTTGCGCCCTCGTCAAGTGTCGCCGTAAGTCCTACAAAGTGTGGTCCCTCTCCTCAAGATACTGGTCCACCTGAGAAACTGTGGTAGAGCGGTGATCATAGTAAAGTAAATGCTAGGGATCATGCCCATATAAGACCCTGAAAGGAGTGGTCTAAGCAGAGACGTGGAAAGATGTGTTGTACAAATATTCCGCCCAAGTTAGCCACCTCACCTGCTGCTTTGAAGACTCAGAAACAAAACACCGCAGATATGTCTCCAGGGTCATGTTGACGATCTCCGTCTGGTCGTCAGTTTGGAGATAGTAAGCGGTGCTCCTTTTCAGTACTGTCTCCATCTTCCTGAATAACTCCTTCCAGAAGGCAATAGGAAAGACCTTATCCCGATCCGTCACAATAGAGCCCGGAATCCCATGAAGTCTCACTATCTCCCTGATGAATGGCGTCGCCAGTCACTACAGTGTAGGGATGTTGTAGTGCCACAAAATATACATACTTGTTCAGCCTATCCATCACCACCATGATGATTGAATACCCCTCTGATTTCGGCAAGCCGTCAATGAAATCCATGGTCACCTCCTCCCAAACTCGATCAGGCAAAGAGAGAGACTACATCAAACCCCCTGGAGTTGTTGATAAATATTTGTGGTGCTAGCATATGTCACACTTCTCCACCATTTCCGTCACATCCTTCCGCATCCCCTCCCAGAAAAGCTCACTAGCCCAGCACTGGCAGGTCTTCAGGACCCCAGATTGGCCACCTACTGCACTCCCATGAAACTCCTATAACATCCTCGGGATATGAGCCGACCCCGCGGTACCACCAAACGCCCCTTGTATACCTGGGGTGTGATGCTGGGCCATGTAGCAGTGTTGCCCTGATCTTGGCTAGACCCTCGTCCTCCTCAATCTCTCGCAATAAGGGCTCCCAATCGAGCAGAACTAGTAATAACAATGTCGATAAGTGTGAATCAACCTCCCTCCGTGATAGTGCATCTGCCGCATTGCTCTCAATCACTGGCATGTACTAGATCTCAATGTGGTAACCTAACAGCTTGGTCAACCACTTCTGATGCTCCTCAGTGACCATTCTCTGCTCAAAAAGGTATTTAAGGCTCCTCTAGTCTGTCCTCATACGAATCGACGGCCAAGTAGATAGGGTCGCCATTTCTACACCGCCAACACAATAGCCATCAGCTCGCGCTCATAAACTGACTTGAGCCGAGCCCTTACCGATAACATGTGGCTAAAATATGCCACCGGCCTGCCCTCTTGCATCAACACAACACCCAAGCCATAACCTGACGCATCAGTCTCCACCACAAATGGCCGGGTACAATCCGGAAGTGCAAGAACGGTAACGCTCGTCATGGCCATTTTCAGTGTCTCAAAAGCTCGAGTGGCCTCTTCTCCCCAATGAAAATTGTCTTTCTTCAGCTGCTCAGTCAACAGCCACGCAATAGTGTTGTACCCCTGACGAACTTCCTGTAATAGCCCGTCAGTCCCAAGAATCCCAGCAACGTCCGTAGTGTGGTAAGGAGTGGCCAATCCACCATGGCCGCTATCTTCAAACCATCCGCCATTACGCCTCCCGCAGAAACAATATGGCCCAAGTACTCTACGCTCCGTTGACCGAAAGAGCACTTCTTTCGGTTGGCAAACAGATGATGCTCCTGCAGCCCTCTCAGCACGGTCGTCAAATGCTCCACATGTGACTCCATCGACCGACTGTAAACCAAGATGTCATCAAAGAATACCATAACAATCCTTTTCAGATCAAGCCGAAACACCATGTTCATCAATGCCTAGAATGTGGCAGGGGCATTAGTCAAACCAAACAACATGACCAAGAACTCATAGTGACCCTTGTGTGTCCTGAAAGCAGTCTTTGACACATCCTCATCTCTCATCCAGATCTGGTGATAACCGGACTTCAAGTCAATCTTGGAGAAGACCACTGCACCATGCAACTCATATAACAGCTCGTCAATCACGGGAATGTGAAATTTGTATGGCACCCGTCTCCTTGTTCAATGCCATGTAATCGACACAAAATCTTCAGTTACCGTCCTTCTTCACTAACAACATCGGGCTCGAGAAAGGGCTCACACTCAGCTGTATCACCCCCATCTGAATCATCTCGTCCACCATCCTCTCGATCTCTCCCTTCTGCACATGTAGACAGCGGTAGGGCCGTACACTGATGGGAGCAACATCCCTCGGAGCACAGTGACGTGCTAGTGGTCTCGTAGGCGGAAGCCCACGAGGCGTCTGAAACACCCCATCAAACTGAAATAAGACATGACGTAGCTCTCATGGTATGTCTTGCTCCTATTCCGCCTCCTCCACTGTCAGACCATGTAGCTCCACCAAGAAGCATCCTCCTTCGGATTGGAATGCCATCACCATGGTCTTGAAGAAAACTCTGGATCTGCACAAACTAGGGTCCCCCTAAAGCGTCACCACCTTTCCCATGTGCATGAACTCCATCCTTAGAAACTTCCAGCTGGTCTTTATTTCTCCCAAGTACTGCAGCCATCTCATGCCTAGAATCACATCGGTGTTGTCCAGATCGAGCGGTAAGAACTCCACCACATGCATCTCATGAAGGGTCAAAATCACACCTCAGTATACTTCCCTGCTCCGCTCTATCTGCCCAGTCCCCATCATCACGTCAAAGCTGCCGGTGTTAACCAACAACTCATGAGTTGCTCCACCACATGATTGAAGATAAATTTGTGGGTGGCCCCACTATCAATCAATATCACCACCTCCTGCTCAGAGATCCTTTCCATCAACTTCATAGTATAGTTCGGAGTGAACCCTACTACGGAGTTGTGTGACACATCCGCTACCTCCAAATAAGATGGCGCATGCTCCACCTCTTCCACGCTCAGCTCCTCCACTTCATCCTCATCACCCTCCACCAGCAGCACTTGGAGTGTACGATCTCGACAGCGATGACGTAGAGCATACTTCTCGTCACACCTAAAACACAACCCTTTCGCCCTCTTATTCGGTATCTCTGCCTCTGTCAAGCGCCAAAACTGTCCACTAGGCTGTGGTCTGCTGGTCCTCTCCTTGCTCACCTGAGCACCCCCTGTCTGGACCCCTTCTGCAGGGGCCCGTTGCACTCCTGGAGTCACCGAGCCACGAAAAGCGGACCCGTCCCAAGCTCCCTTGGCTCGCTGATTCGCTGTTAGCATGTCATCCACTATCTGAACTAGGTCCATCGTCTCAAGCAGTCCACTAGGCCTCTGCACCCGAAGCTCTCCCTGAATTTCAGTTTTCGGCCCTTTCATAAAGCTTCCCACCAAGGACTCCTCGGTCATCAGCCCTCTCATACAGCTAGAAAGAGCCTCAAATTTCTCCCGATAGTCTCTCACAGTGCCAACCTGCTGTAAAATCAAGAGATGCCCGTGCAGGTCGCCGCCCTAGGTGTCTCTGAAGCGATGCGACATGTAAAATATGAATTCTTTCCATGACTGCATCGGCCTCCATTGTTGTCTACACAAGTACCAAGACAACGCCTTCCCCTCTAGACATACACCCAAAGCATGCACCTTCTCTCTCTCACATCGGGTAGACTTCAACGTACCGCGCCGCACGTGAGACACAGCCGTGAGGGTCCCCTCCGTCGAAAACCGGCATCTTTAGCTTCCGCACTTTGTTTTCAGGTCAACACATCACTTTCTCCGCTATCGCCCTAGGTTGACCGTAGTGAAATTGTTGAAAAGCATTTTGTGGGGGGTCCTTCCGCTCCCTACGGTCCCCCTCCATCTCCCGTCACACTTCACGGGTTCCCTTCACGCCTCCACGTAGTTCCAACAATTTTCATCGTTCACCCGAGGGGGTCGCCGGCCTCCAAATTCTCCCACATACGCCTCATCGAATCCTGGAGCCCCCAAAAGTGGCCCGCCGACTCCCTGGAAGTCTGCAGAGCGTTGTGGATTGCAAAATCCCCAAAATTCCCTCCATGCGACTGCGGAAACCCTTCCCTGCCCAACTGGCGCTGCACCTAAGGCTTGCCGCCCCCCTGCAGCAGCGTCGAGGACTGGTGTGCCCACTGCGCAGCCGCATGAGGTCGACGCCCCACCCTGAAGTCGCCTGGGACTCGCGAGCCCCCTAGGATGCCGCTTGGGGGCTCGCGAGGCCCCCAAGAGTTTGCTAGGCCTCGCGCGGTCCCCACGGCCCGTCGGACCCTTGCCAGGGTCTGGTGGTGTCACCTGGCCTAGGCGAGGCCAAGCGAAGGGCGGGGAGGGTCCACGCTCCAGACTGTGCTCTCAGCATGGCCTTCCCGCAGGCCCCGATTTTCCCTCCCAAGCTGGAGGGGGGAAATTGGCCCCACATGCGTTCTTCCTCATCTTTCTCAGGCAACACGTCTTCCACGAGCACCATTTCCCCCTTTCCCTTGTTTAAAGACGGCTAATTTCGACTCAAATCTAAAAGATTTTCCGGAATCTCATCGTTCTTAGGCTTCTCCTTCTCGCTACGCTGATTTCCTTGAGCCTCCATGAAAGATTTGAACATGCTCTCCAAGGATGAAAATCTTTCATCACTTCTTTGTTGTAGCTCCTTTATAGATTCCTTTAGGGTTGCTTCAATTTCTCCAACTTTCTCCTCTAAGTCATCTTTCTTTTCCATGGATCTTGGGTTTGTCATAGTGGATCTTCGCTCTAATACCAATTTGATGAGAAAGCTAGGGGTTGGAAGATGAAAAATGAGAATTTTATAAATATCAAATGAGAACTACAAGATAAGGGTTTCTTTTGAGAGGAAACTACCTCTCCAAGCTTGAATCTAAGAGAGAAAGCTTACTCTCACTTGATCTAAGGTTTTATTCTTTAAAGCTAGGATTTAACACTCAAGTTTTGCATAAGAGAACAATGAAAAGCCCACCCCAAACATATAAGGGCAGCTTTAGACCAAATTACAAAAAAAACCCTCCAAAACCTAAACTTCGCAAAAATACCCAAAACGTCACAAAAATGCCTTCGGCCTAGTTCTTCATCCCGCGATCCTTCATGCGACGCCTTCGTTGATACGTGATGATCTCATCACAATTCTGTTTCATGCCTTACATTCATAGAAACGTATCCTTGCACAATCAATTCAACTTATATGTTTTAGAACATATAGTAAACACCAGGCAAAATTAATTTAATTGAGACTTCAAATTATCACAACCTAAGCTTATGCATTTCACTCTTAAATTGCCTGCTCAATATCATTTCATTCTCATTTCCCACCTTGTATAATCTATTAACATAGGAATGTCTGTCATATGACTTAAGCCCACTGGTCGCATAAACTTAAAATGTACACAGCTGAAAATCTTAAAATGAGATCTATATTTCATGGACAGAATATTCACTGTAATCAAACAATTTTCCCATATCACAAATATAAAAATGACATTGCTACTATGGCCGTCCAATATCGCTTCACTATCATTGCCTCATTTATATTATAAGAAAATCCATCATATAATTTGAATTCCTTGGTTGAATATGCTTTAAATTGATAAGATCTATTCTTTCAATAAAGAAAGTTATGTGTATCTATCTACCAACTAGTTGTCAAGGTTTATAGCAGACGACCATATCTTGCTCATGGTTACCTTGACGATGAATATGGAAATGGAACCAAGTCATCTGCAGTCAGGATAAGAGGGGTTGGCAATAGTTTGTGTCAATGCCTTTGTCGAGCTTTTGTGGAGCTTTCTTGATTTTAAATGATGCTCCATGGCCAGCCCCATTTTGATAGGAAAAGACTGGGGATGTCGATGCTGATTAGAAAATATGTTACTGCGATAGTCCTTAACAACATGAAGTAAATTGGTTCTTTAAATTCTCATCTTAATCTCATAACCTTGGATGTTGTACCCGTAGGTTGTTCCTTCTTATTGCAAGTAGTCTGGTGTCAAAAGAGGAAAATGCAAGCATATTTCTACAATGTCATCCTTTAGATTGTGCATGTGTTCAAATTTGTTTCATAATTTTTCATTCTCTTTTCAAGTAAAGATGGAAATACTACGAAGCCATCTCATCATTTAATGGTGATCTTTTGAACACCATCATGTCTATTAGGTGCAGAAAATCTTTAACGCAAAATAGTTTTTTAAAAAATGGATGAAAAGGACCATAAAACCACAGCAATGGTACACAGAAACATTAACAAGCAAATAACAAATCCAAGGCAAAGAGCCAAAAGTAAGAGGACATGAAAACCAAGGGGAAAGTGGGTACAAATTGAAGCTTCATACCTAAATGAGAAAGTCTTGGATATTTCAATTCGTATTAAGCCAAGAATTTAGAGTCTCATACATGTAATGATAATTAGAAAGTAATTGACCAATTTTTGCTACTCAAACATTCTACTCTTACATTACAAGTATATATTGCCATCTAGGAGACATTGCATGAATCACTAAATTAAGCATTTTCAGTACAATAATCTGCTCAAGCTTTTAACTACAAGCTTTGGCACATCCATTCCTAAGGTCTGATAGACTGATTTCTTTAGGTGCACCATGTGATAGACTCGAAGTCGCCTTTCCAAGAAAATACCAACAGAAACTATGGAATACAATGGAAACTGTATTTGTGAACTAATTTCTAACAACAATCACAACTAGAACTCTATCATCAGTCCCATTTCTGAACATTTATCCGACGACTGATGTAATTAACATCCAAAATTTAACTGGCCAGTGTTACTTATGAATTGATGTATGTGAGACATGACAACATTAAGCAATTTCATCATTTAAGTTGAGCTAATGTGCTGTCACTCTACCCTATTACTATGCCAATTCACTTTAGAAAAAAGAAATTCTTTATAATTCTAGCAGAAAAAGAACTTAGGGCTATGCAATTGTTTCATCATTCGGCAAGTTATTAGAATCAACATGACAAATCTATTCCCATCAAAGATCTAACATTTCTCACTAAGTACACAAACCCTCTTCCTAATGAACAGAACAGAACCCTAAGCATGCCCATGGGCCTGATCCAGCTCAATTTTTTAATTCTGATCTTTCTCTAAAACAGCAGAAACCACAGGATCTAACGCAATTTTATACCAGCACAATCAAATTAGCCGAAGAATTACAACGAGTCAAACAAATCCAAACGCTACCAGATTTGATCCCTTGAATACAACCCTCACTGCAGACGACCCAAGCCCGCCCACCCCACCCCACCCCCCCCCCCCCCCCCCCCCCCCCCCCCCCCCCCCCCAAAAAAAAAAAAAAAAAGAAAAGAAAAGAAAAGAAAAAAAACAACAACAACAACAACAACAAAAGGAAAAGAAGCAAAGAAAAGGAAGAAAAAGAAAAAAAAACCCCAAAAAACCCAAAACAAAAACAAAAAAAAACCAAACAAAAACAATAAAATTTACATTTTTAAATTAAAATTCCATCCCTCACAAGAATTGAAACAAAAAAGAGTTAATTAAGCTCACCAGCGGTGCTTGGATTCTGACTCCTCTCTGCCCACTGGGAGACGCTTCAGCGGCCATCAAAAACCCACCAACTGAATTAGGGAGAGAGAAAGAGAGAAACTTTAGATAAAAAGATGCAATCTTTTACCCCCCTCTCTCTCTAGAACCAAACACTCACCATCAAAACCTGAGCAGATTCATCTCTCTCACCCTCTAATACCTCTAACTGAAGCGTGCAGCTGGACCCATTTCCACCAGGTTCCCCCTCTCTCCTCCTCACTATGTCTGAAATCACTTACTTTTTTTGGGTTTTTTGCATTTTTTAAATTAAAGTCCTCTGCTTTTCTCCCTATAAAAATTAGGAAATAAAATAACTATTTTATGAAAAGGAAAAAGGAAAGAAAGGACTACTTTTTTAAATGGGCTGGTCTTTGTCTGCAGATGTGGCCTAGTCTACTTTGAAGAAGAAAAAAATGTATCAAACTTGGTCAACCCTTTACAATAAGCGTAGGGAAGAGCAGTTGAGTGCCTATTTTCAACGTGTTCAGATGGTTTGATTAGTACTAATCATACTTACGTCTTTGATTAGTTTTTATCATCATGTTTTTGGATAGAGATTAGAGAGATGAGTTCTGTCAAAATTAGATTGCGTGTAATATTTTGCATTTGAAATTCAAGTTTTATTATTGTTCTTTAGGGCATGTTCTTTTGCGAAGAATAGGGGTGGGAATGGGAATAGGGACACTATTCCTGCACTATTCATCCTATTCCAAGTTTGTATTCCAAGCGGTTGTTCTTTTGGGCGTGGAATAGAATCCTACGTGTCTATTCCAATTTGGGAACGATGATCACTTTTGTATTCCAAGCTTTTTGCTTGGAATACAATGGATTCCTTGGGAATGGTGGGCACCACTCTCTCATCTCTCTCTATCTCTCCCCTCCAACTCATCCCCTTTCTACTTTTTCATTCCAACTTTCCATTCCCAAAAGAACACAAGAATAAAATGTGGACCTCACTTTCTATTCCAAACCTCACTTTCCATACTCTATTCCACCAAAAGAACACAAAACTTCATTTTCTCTCTCCTTGGTATACAAACTTTCCCCTATTACATTCTTCCCTATTCCAGCAAAAGAACAGGCACCCTTAGTGTTTTATAGAACATGACTTGAAAATTTAAGTTATTTCGAAATAATTGATTATGATCTTTTTATTGATAAAGCTAACATATCTTACTAGTCATAACGCGTGATCATAGGTTATTGGGCATGCAAAATATTCCTCCGAAAAATTTCAACTCATTAAAAATATACGCCGCCAAAAAAAAATTTACACTCACTTCTAAATCACCCAAAAAAATTTGCAAACACCTTTAAATTATTCCCCCAACAAAAAACTTTAAACACATTCAGACTAAAATTTAGTTCCTTGAAAATTCTAGTTTCCTACAAATCTAGTTCCCACCAGAATTTAAAATTTTAGTTCACTTCAGATTTAGTGTCTCTCAAATTTTAAAGTTAAAATTTATCTCCCTCAGAGAAATTAGTTCCAACAAAAATTTTAGTGCCCCAAAATTTAGTTCACTAAAGATTTAGTTTCACCCTCAAAATTTAAATTTTCAGTTTCCTCAAAATTTAGCTTCATCTAGATTTATTTTCCCTCACAATTTTAGAATTTCTCTCTAAAATTCCCCTCTATATGAATACAGTATCTTGTATAGATAAAGATATATTTGCTCATTTTCTTAAATGACTAAATAGACTTCGGGACATCTATTTTATTGAAAGAATAATAAAATACAACCAAGTGAATCCCTTGACAACGTAAGGATTCCTAATAAAGGTTGTTTTTTCATATGTATAAAGCGCAAATAACAGGATTTGAGATCATAGTTGTAAACAATTTAAATCTTGTCGGATCTCCTGAAGAGAAAACTAAAATATATGTTCAAACCTGACTATCAAGTATGATATGAATGAACTAGGCAAAATAAAGATAAGTCATGGCTCACAGATTTATTATATAAAAAGATAAATCATGTTACATTTAACTTCATACACATACAGTGTGTTGAAGAATTAATACAATGAACATTGTCATCCAATAAGTACGCATCTGGTAGTACACTCACTGGATGTACGTACATACCCCTTCCACTAGCTGGAAGATGGTGAGGATATTATAGGTACTGAAGTCTCTTATCTGAGTGCAATTAGAGCACATCTGTCTAACTGCACACGTCCCGATTTATCAGTCACGTAAATTCACTAGCCATATACACTGCAATGCCCACAAAGCGCCACTGGACCGGAGTCAAATATCTTCTGTGTTACCACCAAGGGTCGATAAATTTGGGTTTATACATTATAAAGAATTATCCTCCATGCTTGTGCAGATGCAGATTACAGGTCAGACATTCATAATGAGTACCAACGGTGGGACGGCCATCTGCTGTAAATCAGCAAAAGCAACTACGAAGACAACGCGCCACTGGACCGGAGTCAAATATCTTCTGTGTTACCACCAAGGGTCGATAGATTTGAGTTTATACATTATAAAGAATTATCCTCCATGCTTGTGCAGATGCAGATTACAGGTCAGACCTTCATAATGAGAAGTCATAAACTGAGTACCAACGGTGGGACGGCCATCTGCTGTAAATCAGCAAAGCAACTACGAAGACAACATCATCATGTCGTCATTCTAGAAACAAACCAAGGGTGTGTTTGGTTGCGCCTATATGTACAACATATCCTAGTGACGACTAGGTAAAACGCTGGTGATTTGGAGCTGACCATATAGTCTGAAGAATAAGCCACATGCTTACCCCAACGTTGAGCAGACCACATCGGAAGCGACAAAACAAAGCATACCTCTCTAGAGTTTTTGGATTTAGCAGCTGCTTAATGTAGGTGATATTTGTAATTTCTATGTATTTTCGGAATATTGTAAATAGGAGTGATGAAAAACGTCTAAGAAATCAGAAAGCCTACGTGCTGATACATATCATTTAGGAGTTAAAGTGAATCTGTACTCTTTTTCTTTAGCTATGGTTTTTTTCCATAGGGTTTTCCATAACCAAGGGTTTTAACGAGGCAAATCTTATTAACTCAAGATACTGAAGTATCCACCACTTGTGATACACATATGATACTCAGAATCCCGAAGTATTCATGAGTAGAGTTCACATTTGTGAGAGGATAATGGGGAGTGTTATATAGATAAGAAGTATTTTGTATAGATAAAGGATTGTGTATTCATTCAAAGATTGTATCATATCCATGTATGAACTCTCCACATCCCCTATAAATAAAGGCATGAGGTCTCTCCCAGAAAGCACATTCACAACACCCCCAAAATTTTAGGATTTGTCCTCCAAATTTTTTACAAACTTACAGTCCTACTATCCATTTTAAACAATAAATCTCAATCGACTTACCATTTTGTCCTAGTCAGCAGCCTCATTCAAATACATCACTCACTTATGTTGCAAGGTGAAATCCGCTAACACTGAAATTATATTGAAATGGGAATCACGAGTAAACTGATTACAAGTTTTAGGGTGTAGACGATGCTAATCTCCATTGGAAGATGCTTTGTAGATGGAAGTCTCAAGGTCGCCCGCCAATCGGAGTAAATCGCCCGTCTATTGGTGTAGTTCGCTGTGAGTTGCTTTGACCGCCAGTGGCTGGGGCGAGCTTCCTGCAAGGAGAACAACTTGTCAGAAAGGCTCGGTTGGCTGTCAACCGAGAGCCCCTCCGATGCTTAAGTCAGCTGTTGACTATTTGGAGAATGTTGGACACACAGCGCGATCTTAGTGGTAGATCGACGCTTGTGTGGCGAACTAGTGTGGAATGCGCGAATATGTGGAGGATATTCGACCTTGAATATAAGTAGATGTGTTCGGAATTCTTACAGATTAGCCAGCCTCTTTCTCGTTGGAGGAGATGAGGTATTTGTAGGCGGTTGAAGTCGGTTGCTTTAGCTGAGCTAGCAGTGTCAGGGGTTCGACTGAGGATGTCAGAGCCGAACGTGCCAGGTGCGCTTTTGTCAGGCCGTTAGAGCCGTTAATGTCAGGAGTGCTTTTGTTAGGCTGTCTGGCGGCGAAACGGCTAGGCGTGCTTTTGTCAGGCCGTCAGGCGGCGAAGCAGCCAAGTGCGCTTTTGTCAGACTTGTATGTAGTGAAACTGGCAGTGATACTAGTGGAGTGTCATCTTCCTCCGTGGGCAGACTTCGTCTGGATGGAGAGGTAAGCGAGTGATTGATCCGGAGGACGCGCAAAGGCACGCCTTCCACTCCCAAGCGTCGGAGCGTCAATGCAATAAAATATAACCGGTGAGTATCGGGTCGGATCACAAGGACAAGTCGTTCTACACTCAAAAAATTGATCGATAAAGAAAAATAAAGTGTATTACAACTACCTCACTAAGTGGATGGACGAGGGTAAAAATGTTTGGTGAAGCTACAATCCTAACCTAAATGGGTAGGGTTAGAGAACCAAATGGGGATTTAGGATAGCAAGGCGAGGAGGCATGAGTTGTGGGTTCACTAAGATTGGCGTTAATCAAGTTCTAATTACTCGCATATAACTCAATTGATTATCCGGCTAAAGACACTCAATCGGAATATTTAGCATTTATGTACACAAAAATTTGCAATAAGCATGGATGCATCATCATAGCACTAATCAATCATGAACAAGGCTCTTCTCAAAGTGTGCCCTCCCGGGACTTAACCAATGAAATGTGCCCTAATAATTCATCCAAGATTAGCAAGATAATATGCAAGAGGAAATTAGGGCTATAATTAACATCCAACCCAATGAATCACAACCCAAACCATTCAACACTACTCTATCATCATGAAACAAAAGATGGAATTTTCTTTCAAAATTAAACCAAATTCATTACAATAAAGAGATATCAAAATTACAAAAGGGGAAAGAGAGATATCAACCAAGATCTCTCTAGGATGAAGCCTTCCTTCCGCCTATTTGCTCCTCCTACAAGCTTTCCAAGCTCCCATGGCCTCCAAGCCCTAACCATAGCCTTTGGGGAAGAAGAGATGCTCCCAAAACCCTAACAATCTCCAAAAAACGAAGAAGAGCTGCTGGAAATCGCCCAGGCCAACAAAATACCCAAATTCGCACTCATGGGCTGCAATCGGGTTTGCGGGGTCGGGGAAATCGCGCCCGACCAGCCCGCAAATAAGCAGCGCGTGCGCTTGGGCAATTTCGCGGAGCGGGCCGGGCGCTGGGCCGGCCCGCATTTGTGATGTTTATTTTTTATTTTTTTTCCTTAACAAACTTTCGGCGGCCCGCTCCAAGAGCGGGCCGCGTTTTTAATTTCTTTTTCTTAATAACTGTTGCGGCCCGTTTCAAACGAAGGGCGCAGATGGCGCCACGTGGTGCCTCCAGATTGCGCCACGTGGCGCCCCCATTAAATTCCTTTTTCTGCTTTTAATCCCACTTTTCTCCTCCAAATAATTCCAAAAAAATTACCTAGAAAGCTCAGAAAAATCACAGAAAATTCTGGAAAATCTTTAAGACTCCCAAGAGTACCTGAAAAATAGGAGAAGGAGAAATTAGTCCATTTGATTATGAAATGAATATAATGACTATTATAAAACAATATTGACCTCAATGATTCTTATAAAATATTCCAATGCTCAAATAATTCCCAAAAAATGGCGATGTGATCACAATAATAGCAGGAGCATATGAAAAATAGTAGGAAGCCAATAAGGACGATAAAAACCGTATTTTGTGCAAAAAATGAGGATAAGCTCTAAAAATGACATGAAGTGAAAATATACCCAATAAGAGCAAGATTAAATATAATTCTTAGCACAAAACGGGGGTAGTTAGGAGGTATAAAAATACACTTTTCACTACGAATCAACGAGCTGGTGCAGATCACGTGATCCGCCAGAGGGCTTTTATGGATTGGTTGGCGAGTTCGCAGCTCCGCAAGTGCAGGCTACTCAGAGCCTTGGCGAGCTAGGTCTCATTGTGGAGATTTGGCGGGCAATGACTTGGGCTTCGGTCATACGGGCCTAGATCGACTGGGCCAATCTTGAGGTCGTAACAACTTGTATAATAAATATGTATATAACAATTGGTGAAGGTGTCCTAGGTGGAGGCAAAAATATGACTAAGACAAATGTGGGCTGTAACGACTGCTTTTCATGTATTTGGGTTTATTATAATATAATATATGTTTTGGTGAATTTTCTCCTCATGTGTGGTTTTCGTCTCCGTAGCTTTCATTTTCGATCGATTCGTCGTATTTTCTCGTTTCTTCCTTAGGATTGTCGATTTCGAAGTATGTCATTCGTGACGGGCTTCATAACGGTCGTATCTAACTATTAGATCAAGCCTAGGAGTCTTAGGAATCGATCCCGGGGCCCCGCGCTCCGTATCGGAACTTTTCTGTGCTCATTAGCCGGTATAAGAAGGGGCACCGACCGACTAGATGACGATCCAGTCGGTCGGCAATCCTTCTTGGACCGACTAGTTAGCTTTCTAAATTATTCAGGAGTTACTGTTTATCGTTAGTCGGTCTAAGAACGTTGGTTGACCGACTAGGTTGCAAACTAGTCGGTCAGCAATGCTTCTTGAACCGACTAACTCATCATCTTATTTTTGTATCAGTTACTGTTTACTCTTAGTCGGTCTAAGAACGTTCATCGACCGACTAGATGCTAAACTAGTCGGTCAGTACTTGTGCATGGACCGACTAACTCTAGAATCCTATTTTCGTTCAGGAGTTACTGTTTGCACTTAGTCGGTCTGCGTTGGTCGACCGACCGACTAGTTGCCAAACTAGTCGGTCAGTGGTTGCTCTTTGACCGACTAACTAGTGTTGAAACCCTAATTTCTGGGCAGCCGCCAGCCCAACCTATTTAAACCCAACCCAAACGTTTTCATCTTCTCCAACACGACCCAAAACCCTAAAATCTTCCCCCTTCAGCCCCCATCTTCCTCCAAGCTCCATTTCTTCATTCCAAGCCCTAAATCCATCATCCAATCCATCCATCCACTCTTTCTACCTCTCATCTTCCCCAAAATCTCACCAAATCCATCAAAATCCCCAAATCCCCCAAAACCCTAGTTTCCCCAAACTTCTCCATTTGCTTCCAGATCTGGTCCTAGGGTTCCCCGGAGTGTTTCTTCCGCCTCCTCTCGGTAAGAAATCGATCTACCGTTGTTTTCATATCATATTGTAATTTTTATGAAACCCTAATAAAATACTTGTGTTTTGATGATTGTTCCCCATAACAGCGATTCCACGTAAGCTAGCATCCGCGGAAACGAACTTTCGTAACCGTCATCCCCGGTGATAGGCAAGTGAAACTTGCCTCTCTTGATTTGGGCCATGTCTTAGGCCATTTGCCATGCTTTAGCGTAAAAGAGACTAAACGGTGAAAGGATAGCCGTTTAGACGCCATTGACCTAGCTTGACAACGAAGCTTGGTCCGTCACCCCCATCATGCTCATATGTCACGTTTACTTTAAATTAACGGTACGCGAATATGTTCATGTCATTGCATTTTGCCAGTCACGTTTAAATTCCATTAACGGTACGCAATTATCTGTTCATGGCATTGCATAGTGATTATTTATCGTGACTGCGTAGCACACGCTACAATACTATGTTTCCTGGCTCGTGTTCCAGAAGCGAGCCCTGTAGTTGCTAACCCCAACGCTCGGATACCGGCTAGGTGTACTCCTATGCCATACACACACTTATTTTCCTGGCTCGTGACCAGAAGCGAGCATAATGAGTTGCTAACCACAACGCTCGACACATGTGGGTGGGGTAAGAGATAAGCGGACTGAGCCCGAGTTGGCTTGATCAGCCACTCCGGCCAGCAGGTGAAATCTCTAGTGTTTAAGTGATTGATAGTGATAGAGATAAACGAGTTGGCCAGCAAGTGGACTCTCTATGCACTAAGTGTTAAGTGATAAGTGATAAGTGATAAGTAATAAGTGATAAGTAATAAGTGATAAGTGATAAGTGATAAGTGTTAAATGATAAGTAATCAGTGATTTGGTAGCTTTTGCTACATTGTGCGTGCTTGCCTCTCTTTTGAACTGTTGCATCATACTTAACTGCCATGTCATTGCTTAACACTATAAGTGCTAGGTTGCTAGTTGCTTTCAGTTTCCTTGCCCAAGTCTTTTAGACTTGCTGACATGTGCCCCTTTCTCTTTTGGGTGACGCATGTTAGACCTTGAGCCTGAGTTGCTTGCTGAGGGTGAGGTGTTTGCGGACGCCGAGCTTGCGCCCGTGTTGGACGGGGAGTACGTGGACACTGGGGACCAGTCCTAGTGTCTTCGTGGTGTTTTACTTTTGTTTGACAGTTGTTTTGTTGTCGGTGCGTAGCACCTTTACTCTGTTATGTCGTTGCTTTTGTTGGCCTTGTTCTGGGCCATTAGACTCTTTCTTTTAGCCTGGTGGCTTTTCTGTGATGTTGGATATTTTGTGGACAAACTTTGGGATTGGTATTCCATATCCGTCTCATACTATTATTATTATTGTTGTTGTTTCGATTGCAATTACAGGGACCTGCTTATACTAAATTGACGCTTATCGGGTTTGGGGCTTCACCGCTCCACTCCCGTGCGGACCTTTTCACGTCTCGCCTCCATTTTAGAGAAGCGGGTCGTGACAGGTTTTAGTGGTGGCCCATGCAGGTCCTTCTGTAACTGCAATTATCGGAATAACGATAATAATACGAATTGTTCAACAAATAAGTTCGACATCTGAGCCCTAAGCTATGAGTCTAATTGTTTCGTTTTCTGCGTCATTAGATGGCAGGAAGGCGAATCACTCGTGGTGGTGGTAGTGGTGCGCCCCCTCATGACGAGGAGCCTGAGCGGGAGCCCACTAATGGAGAGATGATGCGGATGATGTTGCAGATGATGCAAGTTCAGCAGGGTGTGCTCCTGCAAGTGCAGAATGCTCCGGTGACTCGAGCTGCTCGGGTAGTGGAAGCCCCTCGCCCTGAGCCCGGGGCGAAGTAGTTCAGAGAGCTGGGTCCTGCGTATTTTGATGGAACCGAAGGTCCACTAGCTGCTGATGAATGGATGAGGAATATCGAGGACAATCTGAAGATGTCCAAGGTCAACGAAGTAAGTTGGGTTGACTTGGCGAAGCGCCAGCTGAAGGATAATGCTCGGAACTGGTGGGATGCTGAAGAAAAGATGTTAGTGGAGCCGATCGTCTGGGCTACCTTCAAGGCCAGATTTGATGGTGAGTTCTTCCCGAAGGCTGCCAGGGAAGAGATGCTGCAGCGTTTTATCGATCTGAAGCAGGGGAACTCGTCGGTGGACATGTACCACCAGGAGTTCATGAGGCTGAGTCGGTTTGCGCCGAAGATGGTGCAGGACGCTGAGGAGAGAGCTCAGAGGTTCCTGCAGGGACTCGCTTCGGAGCTCCAGAGTTTTGTGACCTCTTCTGACCGGGAATCTTATCAGAAGGTTTTGGTCGCTGCCAAGAGGCAGGAGCTGCTCGTGAACCAGAGGAAGGGGTCTATTGTTGGTGCTGGGAAGAGGCCTTTGGAACAGGCGAGAGCTGTGGTTAGGTCTGGATTCAGGCCGAACCCGCATGTTCAGTTTAAGAGGCCAGGAGGGCCTGTTCGGAGGACTTGCCATTTCTGTGGCAAGGAGGGCCATATCAAGGAATCGTGTAGGAAGTTCTTGGGGCAATGTATTATCTGTGGAGATCCCGCACATGCTATCCGGGAGTGCCCGAGGTTGAAGCAACCTTGGAGGACACCTATTGCTGCCCCGCCGTTGCAGCAGAGAGCCCCGGTGCCCGCTGGTCGTGGGGTGCCCCTCATTCCGCAGAAGCAGGCTTTTCAGCAGGCCGCTCCGCCGAGGAGGCAGGCATTTCTGATGACTGAGGAGGAGGTTTTGGCCATGGATGAGGTCATTGCAGGTAACTTTCGATCTAGATTGTTCCTTCCTTAATTAATTGATTGTTAAATTATGTGAATGCTTGTGTATGGTGTTGCTAGAATAAGATTTGATTGATTAGACTGTTTGTTAGGTGTGGTTTTGGTTTGCACGTTCCCTGCCCGAGTCCTCTTTGACTTTGGTGCATCGATGTGCATTTTGGCCCAGAGCTTCGTGGAGAAGCATTCCTTGTCGACGTCCCCTCTCTCCAAGAGTTGGAACATCGTTACAAGGAATGGAGTAGTCGCGGTGCATCGTGGATGCAGTCCTTGCTCTGTGGTGGTTTGTGGACATGAGCTTTATGCTGGTTTTATTGTCCACAACATCACCAACTACGATGCGGTCTTTGGGATGGATTGGCTTGCGAGCTTCTATGCTACGATCGACTGCGGGAGGAAGAAGGTGGTGTTTGAGATTCCCGGACATCCAGTGTTCGAGTTCAGTCGTGGTAGCAGTTCGCTTGGTCCTGTCAGATTTCGGGCCAGGCCGGTGGAGGCTGTGGCTATGCAGATGGAGCTGGAGTGGCCAGCTGTGGTGCGAGATTTTGGCGACGTCTTCCCCGAGGAGATGTTTGGTCTGCCGCCTGATCGGGCTTTGGAATTTTCTATTGACCTTGTTCCAGGTGCGCAGCCGATTTCGAAGGCGTCATATCGTATGACACCTGCAGAGTTGGAAGAGTTGCGGAAGCAGTTGGATGAGCTTTTGCAGAAGGGTTATATTAATCCTAGTGTGTCTCCGTGGGGAGCACCGGTGTTGCTGGTTAAGAAGAAGGATGGTTCGCGTCGCATGTGCGTGGACTATCGGGGATTGAATGCGGTGACCGTTAAGAATAAATACCCGTTGCCTCGCATCGATGATATTTTTGATCAGCTTGGAGGTTCGAGGGTGTTTTCTAAATTGGATTTGAGGAGTGGTTACCAGCAGTTGAAGGTGAAGAAGGATGATGTTCCGAAGACAGCGTTCAGGACGAAGTATGGACACTATGAGTTTGTGGTTATGCCCTTTGGCGTAACTAACGCGCCCGCAGTTTTCATGAATCTGATGAACCTGATTTTCTACGACTTTTTGGATAAGTTTGTCGTTATCTTTATTGACGACATTCTGATCTATTCGAAGTCGGAGGAAGAGCATGCCTCGCACTTAAGGACGGTGTTGGAGATTTTGAGGAAGCATCGTTTGTATGCTAAGTTTTCAAAGTGCGAGTTTTGGCTGGATCGAGTTGCTTTTCTCGGGCATGTGGTGACTGGAGATGGTATTTCAGTGGATCCCGAGAAGATTCGGGCCATCAGGGAGTGGCATGTCCCGTCGTCAGCGTCTGAGATCCGGAGTTTCCTTGGACTTGCTAGTTACTATCGGCGATTCATTAAGGACTTTTCTCGTATTGCTGAGCCGATGACCAGGTTGACGCGGAAGGATGTTGCTTTTGTTTGGTCGGGTGATTGTGAGAATGCTTTTGGTATTCTGAAGGAGAGGTTGATGACTGCCCCTATTCTTGTGGTGCCTGATCGCAGCGGTGGATTTGAGATCTTTTGCGATGCTTCTGGCAAGGGTCTCGGTTGTGTGTTGCATCAGCACGGGCATGTTGTGGCGTATGCGTCTCGTCAGCTTAAGGTTCATGAGAAGAATTACCCGACGCATGATTTGGAGTTGGCTGCCGTTGTGTTTGCTCTTAAGATTTGGAGGCACTTCCTGCTGAGTGAGAAAGTGAAGATTTTCACCGATCACAAAAGCTTGAAGTATATTTTCACTCAGAAGGAGCTCAACATGCGACAGCGTCGATGGTTGGAGCTTATGGCGGATTATGAGATTGAATTGCAGTATCACCCTGGCAAGGTGAATGTGGTTCCAGATGCTTTGAGTAGGCTTCCAGCGGTGATGATTTTGACCTCGCAGTGGAGATTGCAGCAGGATTTTTGCGAGTCTGGTGTGGAGATTGTTCTTCCTGGAGAGGCTTCTTCGTTGATGTACATGCAGGTACAGTCGACAATCGTGGATCGGATTAAGGCTGGCCAGGCTGAGGATCCGAAGCTGGTAAGGATTCGGGAGCAGGTGGAAGCCGGTCTGCGGACTGACTTTTTGATTCATGAGGATGGCTCGTTGAGGTTCGGAGCCAGGTTGTGTGTGCCAGCGGGGGATATCAGAGAGGAGCTGATGGTGGAGGCACACAGTTCACCGTATTCTGTGCATCCTGGTGGCACCAAGATGTACCAGGATCTTCGTCTGAATTATTGGTGGCATGGTATGAAGAGGAGTGTGGCTCGGAGTGTAGCCAAGTGCTTGGTTTGCCAGCAAGTGAAGGCGGAGCATCAGCGTTCGGCCGGGTTGCTACAACCGCTTCCGATTCCGGAGTGGAAGTGGCAGCACATCACTATGGATTTCGTGACTGGACTACCTCGGAGTCCGAAGCAGAATGACGCGATTTGGGTAATCGTGGATCGGTTGACCAAATCTGCGCATTTTATTCCGTTCCGAGTGGGACAGTCCACTGAGGCGCTGGCGAGGAGGTATATGGAGGAGGTCGTGCGACTTCATGGAGTCCCCGTGAGTATCGTTTCTGACAGAGACACGAGGTTCACATCTCAGTTCTGGCAGAGTTTGCAGAAGAGCTTGGGTACGCGTCTGAGTTTCAGCACGGCGTACCACCCGCAGACGGATGGCCAGTCCGAGAGGACGATTCAGATTTTGGAAGACATGCTGAGGGCGTGCATGTTGGATTTCAAGGGTTCGTGGGAGGACCATCTACATTTGGTGGAGTTCTCTTACAACAACAGCTTCCAGGCGAGTATTGACATGGCGCCTTTCGCCGCTCTTTATGGGAGGAATTGTCGATCGCCATTGAGTTGGGATGACATTGGTGATCGGGAGTTGTTGGGACCTGAGATGATCATGGAGGCCGTGGATATCGTCAGGAATATTCGGGAGAGGTTGAGGATTGCTCAGGACTGTTTTAAGCATTGGGCGGATGCTAAACGTCGTCCTTTGGAGTTTCAGCCGGGCGACCATGTGTTCTTGAAGATTTCCCCGAATCGTGGTGTGATTCGTTTCGGGAAGCGTGGGAAGTTGAGCCCGCGATACATTGGACCGTATGACGTTTTGGAGAGGGTTGGCGAGGTAGCTTACCGCTTGGCCTTGCCGCCGTCTTTGGAAGGAGTTCACGATGTTTTCCATGTGTCGCAGCTTCGTCGATACATTAGTGATCCGTCTCATGCGATGGATTTTTCGGAGATTACCGTTCGCCCCGATATGACGTATGACCAGCATCCAGTGCAGATTCTGGACAGGCGTCAGAAATCGCTTCGGAACAAGGTTGTCAATCTTGTGAGGGTGATGTGGCGACACGGCTCGCCGGGAGAATCTACTTGGGAGAATGAGAATGAGATGCGAGAGCGTTTCCCACTTTTGTTTCCGGACTCGTGAATATTCGGAAATTCCGAGGACGGAATTTTTCTTAAGTTGGGGAGGATGTAACGACTGCTTTTCATGTATTTGGGTTTATTATAATATAATATATGTTTTGGTGAATTTTCTCCTCATGTGTGGTTTTCGTCTCCGTAGCTTTCATTTTCGATCGATTCGTCGTATTTTCTCGTTTCTTCCTTAGGATCGTCGATTTCAAAGTATGTCATTCGTGACGGGCTTCATAACGGTCGTATCTAACTATTAGATCAAGCCTAGGAGTCTTAGGAATCGATCCCGGGGCCCCGCGCTCCGTATCGGAACTTTTCTGTGCTCATTAGCCGGTATAAGAAGGGGCACCGACCGACTAGATGACGATCCAGTCGGTCGGCAATCCTTCTTGGACAGACTAGTTAGCTTTCTAAATTATTCAGGAGTTACTGTTTATCGTTAGTCGGTCTAAGAACGTTGGTTGACCGACTAGGTTGCAAACTAGTCGGTCAGCAATGCTTCTTGAACCGACTAACTCATCATCTTATTTTTGTATCAGTTACTGTTTACTCTTAGTCGGTCTAAGAACGTTCATCGACCGACTAGATGCTAAACTAGTCGGTCAGTACTTGTGCATGGACCGACTAACTCTAGAATCCTATTTTCGTTCAGGAGTTACTGTTTGCACTTAGTCGGTCTGCGTTGGTCGACCGACCGACTAGTTGCCAAACTAGTCGGTCAGTGGTTGCTCTTTGACCGACTAACTAGTGTTGAAACCCTAATTTCTGGGCAGCCGCCAGCCCAACCTATTTAAACCCAACCCAAACGTTTTCATCTTCTCCAACACGACCCAAAACCCTAAAATCTTCCCCCTTCAGCCCCCATCTTCCTCCAAGCTCCATTTCTCCATTCCAAGCCCTAAATCCATCATCCAATCCATCCATCCACTCTTTCTACCTCTCATCTTCCCCAAAATCTCACCAAATCCATCAAAATCCCCCAAAACCCTAGTTTCCCCAAACTTCTCCATTTGATTTCAGATCTGGTCCTAGGGTTCCCCGGAGTGTTTCTTCCGCCTCCTCTCGGTAAGAAATCGATCTACCGTTGTTTTCATATCATATTGTAATTTTTATGAAACCCTAATAAAATACTTGTGTTTTGATGATTGTTCCCCATAACAGCGATTCCACGTAAGCTAGCATCCGCGAAAACGAACTTTCGTAACCGTCATCCCCGGTGATAGGCAAGTGAAACTTGCCTCTCTTGATTTGGGCCATGTCTTAGGCCATTTGCCATGCTTTAGCGTAAAAGAGACTAAACGGTGAAAGGATAGCCGTTTAGACGCCATTGACCTAGCTTGACAACGAAGCTTGGTCCGTCACCCCCATCATGCTCATATGTCACGTTTACTTTAAATTAACGGTACGCAAATATGTTCATGTCATTGCATTTTGCCAGTCACGTTTAAATTCCATTAACGGTACGCAATTATCTGTTCATGGCATTGCATAGTGATTATTTATCGTACTGCGTAGCACACGCTACAATACTATGTTTCCTGGCTCGTGTTCCAGAAGCGAGCCCTGTAGTTGCTAACCCCAACGCTCGGATACCGGCTAGGTGTACTCCTATGCCATACACACACTTATTTTCCTGGCTCGTGACCAGAAGCGAGCATAATGAGTTGCTAACCACAACGCTCGACACATGTGGGTGGGGTAAGAGATAAGCGGACTGAGCCCGAGTTGGCTTGATCAGCCACTCCGGCCAGCAGGTGAAATCTCTAGTGTTTAAGTGATTGATAGTGATAGAGATAAACGAGTTGGCCAGCAAGTGGACTCTCTATGCACTAAGTGTTAAGTGATAAGTGATAAGTGATAAGTAATAAGTGATAAGTGATAAGTGATAAGTGTTAAATGATAAGTAATCAGTGATTTGGTAGCTTTTGCTACATTGTGCGTGCTTGCCTCTCTTTTGAACTGTTGCATCATACTTAACTGCCATGTCATTGCTTAACACTATAAGTGCTAGGTTGCTAGTTGCTTTCAGTTTCCTTGCCCAAGTCTTTTAGACTTGCTGACATGTGCCCCTTTCTCTTTTGGGTGACGCATGTTAGACCTTGAGCCTGAGTTGCTTGCTGAGGGTGAGGTGTTTGCGGACGCCGAGCTTGCGCCCGTGTTGGACGGGGAGTACGTGGACACTGGGGACCAGTCCTAGTGTCTTCGTGGTGTTTTACTTTTGTTTGACAGTTGTTTTGTTGTCGGTGCGTAGCACCTTTACTCTGTTATGTCGTTGCTTTTGTTGGCCTTGTTCTGGGCCATTAGACTCTTTCTTTTAGCCTGGTGGCTTTTCTGTGATGTTGGATATTTTGTGGACAAACTTTGGGATTGGTATTCCATATCCGTCTCATACTATTATTATTATTGTTGTTTCGATTGCAATTACAGGGACCTGCTTATACTAAATTGACGCTTATCGGGTTTGGGGCTTCACCGCTCCACTCCCGTGCGGACCTTTTCACGTCTCGCCTCCATTTTAGGGAAGCGGGTCGTGACATGGGCCCCACCCCCCACATCACTGATTTGGGTTCAATATTACATATTTAACCCCCCATTTAGCCCTATTTTGTGTTCATATGATGCTACATTGTTCTCTAATTCATACGTATTTTCTACACATTTATTTATTAGAGAAAACACCTTATTTGAGCACAAAACAGTAATTAATGGAGTATTTCTGCACTTTTTATATTTTTCCTAGCTTCGTCTTGATCTCACGATTCCAACGAATATTTATTTGTATTTTTCTGAGATCTGTGCTAATTTCTATGAATTTTTGAATGCAGAATACCAATTAAATGAGGAAATACGCAAGAAAATACGAAATACGGTCGCCGCCCAATGAAATGGCGCCACGTGGCAGCATCCAGACCATCCGCGCCTCATCTAACGGCTCTCCGCCATTGCAACGCGGCGTACTTTCGACCGTTGGATGATGATCCAACGGCCTAAATCGCAGCGGAGATTCACACAGCAGCGGGGTGACGTGGCTCGATCCACGCCGTCCTTTATTCATCCGAAGGCAGCTGTGAGAGAGAGAGACAGAGGGCTGAGGAGCGTTGGATGCGAATCCAACGGTGAGATTCGAAGCAGCGAAGCGGTCAGCTCTCGAGCGCAGGATCAAGATCTAACGGCTGTAATTCATCCCGCCTCGCGAATTCGATTCGATCCGACGGCAGCTCCGAGATCCTACGGCCCGTGTTTACCCCGCTCGAATCAACCCTCATCCGACGGTCCATCAAATGCAGCGGCAGCGGAAAAATTCAACGAAAATCTTGGGGCGACGTGGCTCATTTCCAGGCGTCCGATCCCGATCGGACGGAGGCGATCACGCCCGAAGCAAACGAAGCGGCAGCGAAAGTTAGGGGGCGACGTGGCGTGCTTGGCGTCGTTCGATTATGATCGAACGACCGAAATCAAACCCGAGTTTAAATCGAACGGATGCGGGTTGTGCACAACTTTTAAAGCGACACGTGGCGGCACGAAATTAAATCCCGCAATATCGAACGGTCGTTATTTGATCCGCTTTAGATCAGCGGTCCAGATCAATTCGGGTGCGTAAATGGAGCGGGTTTGGAACCCGTTAAGCAACCCAAACCCGCAATCTTATTATATAAGCGTATTTAGGGTTTTTTGAGCGTATTCAAGCAGATTGGGGCGTATTCTTAGCGTATTGGAGCATCTAGGAGCCGTATTTTCTTCTGCAAAAATTCTGTAAAATTCCAGAGCCTATTTTCTTATTTCCAGAGAGTTTTGAAGTCTTTTCAAGGAGAATTGGTGATATTTTCTTCAACTCTAGCTTGTATTTGGGTGTTTTAGCTTGTATTTTGCCCTTAAACCTCCGTATTTTGCTAATAAACTTATGAATTCTGATCTGAAATTTGTGTATTTCTGCACCATGAGTAGCTAAATATTTTATTTGCATGGTATGGAGTAATTAGGTGATTTGAATCGTATTCATTGGTTGTATTATTGCGCTTAATCGCTATATTTGCTAAAGTTTAATCGTCGCTCTTAAATCTACTTTTTCATATTCCAAAAGAATTGATCTAGTTGATGATCACCCCCACAAGGGTGAGATTTGATCTCTCCAAAAGAGAGTTTCATACTTCATATGTACGTTTACAACTTTAGCGATATATTATTAGAATTGATGTGTTAACTCCCAAAAGGACATCTTCCGACGATTCGCTCCCAAAAGGAGGTTTCGTTGTGTTACTTGATCAACCAAAGCCTACGATTCGCTGATCCTAATGAACCCATGCCATGTACATGCCTTTTATATCTATTTTCACAAACTAGAGTTCGTTGTTTGCATTGATCGCACGTAACAATCCCATCACCACACACTTTTCATACCGCCTTCACCATCACTATTAAAGTGCTTAGATTTCATTCATAGTTACTCTATTTGATTTTGAGCTGTGGTTGCAACAGATTTCTTCCCGTGGATTCGACATCTGGACTCCCAGAATTTACTACTTGTACAGACTCTTGTGCTTGAGAGAGAGCACCTTTCGGAGCCCACCAAGTTTTTGGCGCCGTTGCCGGGGAGGAATGGTTTGTGACTACGGTTTATTTCATTTAGAGGACCTTCGGTGAGATCTTTCCACTTTACTGTACATAAACTTTTTTTTTATTTTTTTTATTTTATTTTATTTCAATTTTTTTGAAATGGAATATATGAACTTCTATTGCACGAACAACCTGTATGATGCACGATATGCTAATGCACACAAACATGGGATGGAAAAGCTCAAAATTGTTAATTTCAATCAAACTGACTGTGAAACTTTCTTTCAGGCCTGGAGGAGGTTCACAGACCTAATATCGAGCTATCAGCAGCATGGGTACACAAAGAACGAGCTTATGGAGTTCTTCCTAGATGGACTACAACCCCAGCTGCAGGAATTCTTAGGTGTCATGACGCCGATAGAGGCGTGAGAATATATGGAGTCTCTGCAAGAAAACGAAGAAACCATGGAAGAGACTTCAGAGAGCGATTCAACGGAGCCTTCGTGCCTTGATCAAGAAGAGCAAAGCGTAGACGTACCTTTGCAATCCTTGAAAGAGGAAGCTTACCAGACTATTCAGACACAGGAGGCCACATCCCATCAATTCCAGGAGAATTTCCTTGCTCGGAGTCGGCAGATTCAAAATTCCATTGAAAATCTTAATTTGATTGCCGCTTGCTTAGAAGAAGGTAATGCTTTTGAAACTCGATTTCAAGAATCTAATACGAGTTCATCTTCTATTGCAGGAATACCGAGCGAGGACACGAATATAAATATCCACATGGCAGGAAGTGTGTGCAAAAGAGAGGATGAGCTAGCAATTTTGGATGAACGAAAGGAGGAGACAGCTAGGGACAAAGGTTTTGAGATTATCGCCATGGATTCAGAACCATGCCCTCCTCCAGTTTTATCCCAAAATCATTTACCCCTCTCTCCATTGATCGAGCATCGTACGGAGAGTAGTGCATATCTTTCAGGGAGAAGTCGTCAACTCGCTTTAATTTATTTCACTTATTTTGACGACTACATTTGGAATACTTTCATTAAGAATAATTTTAAAATAATTTGGACTGACATAACTCATCTCTTGCAGGACATTAGCAAACAGCTTATACAGATGCTTGGAGTTGTGTTGCTGGGGTCCAAATTAGTTTTTGGAGGGAGAATAATCGCCGAGGAGCGCAAGGAGCAAATTGAACAACTTCCTCCACCATCAAAAATTCGGGATCCGCCATTTGATCACGGTGTGTTCTTTCCAGTAGTGTAGTTTTTATATGCTTTCTAGGTTGCTTGCTTGAATAAACTCGTACCTCTTCCGACATTGAGGACAATGTCCATCTTTAGTTGGGGTGTGTGTATGAGACCTTAGGATTTTTTTTGAGAAGAATAAATCACCAAATCTCATCATTTTAAAACTCATTCATATGCCTCTAATGCGGATGATTATACATTAATTGTGTTCTAAAAATTGTTTATGGCTTGATTAATTATTTTTCCTTCATGGAATTGCCGTTAATATGCTATTCATGAAAATTTTCAATTTCCATGATTAATATCTCGAAATAGTTTGAATTGATTTCATGCATGCTAATGTGATGGAAAAAGCTTAAGCATACACGATTTTTAAGAATAGTTTTCAAGTTGAAGAGGAATTTGGCCTTTGTTATTAATGTTTATATTCATGTTGATGGGTTTTGAGTTGCTTACAAAAAGATGGAGAAAAGAAAAGAAAAGAAAAAATTTTGAATGAAAAAAAAAATGAATGAAGAAGTATGTCACTAATAAATAACTTGGTTGGCTCGAGTAGTACAGTCCGAGGGGTCCTTTTTGGCCTAATGCCCTATTATCGTCTGATTTGGGAGCCATTGACAGGAAACTCACTCATTTGATGGAGCGATCCAAGTTATACTTTTTTCTGCAAATGTTGCTTGATGCGCGTTACGCGGAACGAATAAAAGAAAAGAATGGTGAATATACTAAGCAACTTCAATACCCATAATTTGAGTGATTGTTTTGATAGGCCAACTCCTTGGAAACAATAAAACTAGGATATAACGACGTGTTATACTTTCGCTTGTGCAAAACGATGCTTGTATGTTATTTATTCATACTAAATTAGAGAAAATTTCATGTGATTGATTTTGTTCATGGATGTGTATATTGATGGCCAAGACCATGTTGGAATGCGTATTATTGAGCCATGCCATGATCGATTTGAAAGAACTTATTGTTTTATTAACCATCCGTATTTATCGCTCTTTTTGCTAGAGACTAGCAAATCGCTAGTTGGGGGGTGTGATTCGGGTTCAATATTACATATTTAACCCCCCATTTAGCCCTATTTTGTGTTCATGTGATGCTACATTGTTCTCTAATTCATACGTATTTTCTACACATTTATTTATTAGAGCAAACACCTTATTTGAGCACAAAACAGCAATTAATGGAGTATTTCTGCACTTTTTATATTTTTCTAGCTTCGTCTTGATCTCACGATTCCAACGAATATTTATTTGTATTTTTCTGAGATCTGTGCTAATTTCTATGAATTTTTGAATGCAGAATACCAATTAAATGAGGAAATACGCAAGAAAATACGAAATACGGTCGCCGCCCAATGAAATGTCGCCACGTGGCAGCATCCAGACCATCCGCGCCTCATCTAACGGCTCTCCGCCATTGCAACGCGGCGTACTTTCGACCGTTGGATGATGATCCAACGGCCTAAATCGCAGCGGAGATTCACACAGCAGCGGGGTGACGTGGCTCGATCCACGTCGTCCTTTATTCATCCGAAGGCAGCTGTGAGAGAGAGAGACGGAGGGCTGAGGAGCGTTGGATGCGAATCTGTAACGGCCTGTATTTTTCCAATACTTTCAAATTAAGTATTTAAAGAAAATTCAATTTTAATTGTATTTTATAATGGTTTGTTAGGAGTCTTAAACTGATTTCAAAAATTCCTATAAAAATATTTTGGAGTACCAGACTAGTTAGGGAGTATTTTAGCAAGATCGGATTTCATCAAATACCTCTAAAAGATCTGATAAAAATTCGTTTTCAGATATTGCAGTTTTGGGTCAATGAATTTATTTTCTATTCAAACGTCTTCAAAACGTTTTCAAACTTCTGCAGTAGCATCCTATGATCATTTAGGGCTTCCCACATTAATTTCGTAATTTTCTGATATCATTTCAATAGAGAACCCGCACACCCGCTTTCTAAACGTTTTGGCCAAAAACTAGTATTTCCGTAGCTCAAACCCTGGAACGGTCTTCGTATTCGCGATTCTCGTGACGATACGATCCCGTGGGTATGTTTTCGTAATTTTTCGGACACGTTTACTAGTAGGGGCATTTTCGTAATTTTGTTTTTTTCTAATTTTCTAATTAACCCTAATTATCTTTTACCTACCCCTACTAATTTTCATTAACCTAGCTAATCCAATTACCTAAATCTACCCGTATCTAACCCCACATTTTTCTTCAGCTAACCCACGATCCCCCAGCTACCCCCATTTCATTAGCCTATAAATTAACCCCCCCCTCTTCACGTTTTAACTCATAGTCACCCTCTCTCTATCTCTCACCCAGGCTTTTCGAAACAACAGCTCTCCCTTCTTCGTCTCTCTCACTCTCCCTCTCTATCCTCCGCTGCCCTCCCCCGGAGGCCTCGACCGCTGCCCTCCGGACTTCGTCCGCCCGCTGCACCGCCTCTTCGCCTCCCCTGGCCTCGAATGCCACCTGAGGCCTTCGCCGTCTTCGCCCCGAACGCCGCACCATCCAGCAAGCTCGGACGACCGCCTACCAACGCTCCGATCGCCGTGCACCACCGTAAGCCCCGCCCCAAGCCGCCTTGCCGCCCCTCCGGTGATCGTCGCTCTGCCGTCAGCTCCCACCGCAGCTCGAAGCCCCCACTATCAGCGAAGTCCGACGGCCCTCGCCCCAGCAAACGTCGACAACCACCGACGCTCTCGAGCAGCTCCGACCCGCCTCCTCGGAGCTCCGACCCCTCGCCGTGTGGCCGCCCTCGCCGTCACCGAGCGCCGACTAGCCCTGCACCTCCGACAGCAGCCCCTGCGCCTTCGAGAGCTCGCCGCCTGCTCTCCGAGCTTCTCCCGTGCTCCGGCGAGTCCGCCGCCCGCTCTCGCACGCCCTCCGCCGAGCACCGTACGCTGCTCCGCCCGCCACCAAAGCCCACTCGAAGCTCCGTTGCCTCGCCAAGACCCCGCCGTCTCCGTCATCCTCCGCCGTCCCCTCGGCCTCCGGCGACCCCGAGCGCCCGCCTCCGCCTGAGCAGCACCGCCGCTGATCCACGAAGCCCGCTCCGCCTCCGAGAGCTCTCCACCGCCGCCGTCGCTGCCCCCGAAGACGCCCGCCGCCTCCGCCGAGCCCGCCGCCTTGCCGCCCTCGCCGTCGTCCTCCCCCTCCGCCCACGTCGCCCTCCCTCTCTCTCCCCATGCAACGTCGACGAACGCAGCGTAAGTAATTCGCGATGGCAAACTTGTAAATACGCAATAATTTCGTATTTTCGTATTTTATATTAATTAATAAATAGGTTTATTAGTCTTAAATTCATAATAAATAATATAAGCCCTAGAAAAATGTGAGACTACCTCTAGAAAATCAGAAATGACATTCTGGACCCAATGGCGCTAGTTTCATCTCAATCCGACGCTTAGTTTTTCCAGAATAAATTTTTAAGCCTATAAGTTAAATCCGTTATTTTCGTTCAAAAATCCGTATCTTCTTATTTTCACGTAAACCAATACTTGAGAAAAATATATGTTATATAACTCTTCAAGACGGTCGTTTTGACACCTCATTTATAACATTCCGATGTAGATTGCATCCGGAATAAATTGTGGAATAAATACGTCACTAATTGAAAAATAGTTTTTAAATAGTTTTTGAGCTTTTAAAAATCCTAAAAATTACTATAAGCCTCAGAAAAATATTCCCTCTTGCAGTAAAACTATTTTTATCATATATAGGCTATATAAAAATTTAGAACGCTTTTCGACAACGTTTTAACCGGTTTTAAAAATCAAAACGATCAAGTTTAATAAATGGAAGATGGAACTTTAACAATAATAAATAGAAACGTAGCGTGCTTTAACCAATTATTTCTTGTGTTTGCAGGTACCGATCCTCGTACACCAGCTCTTCTAGCTCCAACCTCGTCTTGCCACGACGAGCTCTAAAATTGTAAGTCACGACATATTCTAAACTTAAGAAAACTAGTCTACTCTGCTCGTATGAACCGTTGACACTCTTATAGCCTCGAACGGCTATTTGACTTGAACCGAACTAGAGAACTAAATGAAAGTAATCTACCAAAGATTACTTTGCCAACTTTCAACTTGGGTAAATTGTGTGCTAGTCACACTACCACGTGCTCAAAGCACGGAAGCAACAGCTTTTGGTGTTGGACTTGTCTTTATCCTACTTTCTGGTTTTCAAAGAGGAAGTCAACCAGTTGACTTGGTCTGACTAGCAACATGTGAAACATCGTGTGGAACATCATGTGTGGAATATCTGGTGGAACATCTCGTGGAACATCTTGTGGAACATCTCGTAATGGATACACATCACTGGGGTTTGGGGTAACTCATTGTAGTGAGAGTGTGGGAGCTATGACCGGGGGTTCATCTACTTGCATGTCTGTGTCTACAAGGTCTGCCTGCGTCGGCAAAACTACAAGGTCTGCCTGCGTCGGCAAAACTACAAGGTCTGCCTGCGTCGGCAAAATGGTCCCTGGCAATAGATGAACTTTATGGTTGCATATCATACTCTCCTACATGAGTCACGTAGTTACTTTTGCACAGTCACCTTTACTTTATGCATTACAGTCACCTTTACTTTACAGTACTTGCACTTTACTTTCCTTGCCAGTACAGTCACCGCACTTTACTTGCCGTACTTTTACTTTCTACACTTGTACAGACACAGCACCGTACTTTACTTTCACTTTGGTCTGCTTTGTCATACTTGTACAGTACCTCTCTTTCTTTATTTAGAATTGTTGTGACTTACCTACGGTACCATCTCCGTGGCACCGCAGACGACGTACATATGGAGGCAGATGCTCTTGAGTTAATAGCGCCAGACTTCGACTATGAGACCGCAGCTTTCAGAGCTATTTTCAGTTGTGTACTTTCTTTCTTTCATGTATCATTGTTGGAATATTTGTACGGTTTGGATTGTAATAATTGGGCACTATTTGGGTATTTTTGTACATCTCTGCATCGTGGCTATTTTGATTTCACTGGTTAACTGCAGAACCTGCGCAAATATCAAATAAGTAACGGGCCCCCGAAAGCGGGTCGTTACAGAATCCAACGGTGAGATTCGAAGCAGCGAAGCGGTCAGCTCTCGAGCGCAGGATCAAGATCTAACGGCTGTAATTCATCCCGCCTCGCGAATTCGATTCGATCTGACAGCAGCTCCGAGATCCTACGGCCCGTGTTTACCCCGCTCGAATCAACCCTCATCCGACGGTCCATCAAATGCAGCGGCAGCGGAAAAATTCAACGAAAATCTTGGGGCGACGTGGCTCATTTCCAAGCGTCCGATCCCGATCGGACGGAGGCGATCACGCCCGAAGCAAACGAAGCGGCAGCGAAAGTTAGGGGGCGACGTGGCGTGCTTGGCGCCGTTCGATTATGATCGAACGACCGAAATCAAACCCGAGTTTAAATCGAACGGATGCGGGTTGTGCACAACTTTTAAAGCGACACGTGGCGACACGAAATTAAATCCCGCAATATCGAACGGCCGTTATTTGATCCGCTTTAGATCAGCGGTCCAGATCAATTCGGGCGCGTAAATGGAGCGGGTTTGGAACCCGTTAAGCAACCCAAACCCGCAATCTTATTATATAAGCGTATTTAGGGGTTTTTGAGCGTATTCAAGCAGATTGGGGCGTATTCTTAGCGTATTGGAGCATCTAGGAGCCGTATTTTCTTCTGCAAAAATTCTGTAAAATTCCAGAGCCTATTTTCTTATTTCTAGAGAGTTTTGAAGTCTTTTCAAGGAGAATTGGTGATATTTTCTTCAACTCTAGCTTGTATTTGGGTGTTTTAGCTTGTATTTTGCCCTTAAACCTCCGTATTTTGCTAATAAACTTATGAATTCTGATCTGAAATTTGTGTATTTCTGCACCATGAGTAGCTAAATATTTTATGTGCATGGTATGGAGTAATTAGGTGATGTGAATCGTATTCATTGGTTGTATTATTGCGCTTAATCGCTATATTTGCTAAAGTTTAATCGTCGCTCTTAAATCTACTTTTTCATATTCCAAAAGAATTGATCTAGTTGATGATCACCCCACAAGGGTGAGATTTGATCTCTCCAAAAGAGAGTTTCATACTTCATATGTACGTTTACAACTTTAGCGATATATTATTAGAATTGATGCGTTAACTCCCAAAAGGACATCTTCCGACGATTCGCTCCCAAAAGGAGGTTTCGTTGTGTTATACTTGATCAACCAAAGCCTACAATTCGCTGATCCTAATGAACTTATGTTGCAAGGTTTAGGATTCACAAAAGCACATTCACAACACCCCCAAAATTTTAGGATTTGTCCTCCAAATTTTTTACAAACTTACAGTCCTACTATCCATTTTAAACAATAAATCTCAATCGACTTACCATTTTGTCCTAGTCAGCAGCCTCATTCAAATACATCACTCACTTATGTTGCAAGGTGAAATCCGCTAACACTGAAATTATATTGAAATGTGAATCACAAGTAAAATGATTACAAGTTTTAGGGTGTAGACGATGCTAATCTCCATTGGAAGATGCTTTGTAGATGGAAGTCTCAAGGTCGCCCGCCAATCGGAGTAAATCGCCCGTCTATTGGTGTAGTTCGATGTGAGTTGCTTTGACCGCCAGTGGCTGGGGCGAGCTTCCTGCAAGGAGAACAACTTGTCAGAAAGGCTCGGTTGGCTGTCAACCGAGAGCCCCTCCGATGCTTAAGTCAGCTGTTGACTATTTGGAGAATGTTGGACACGCAGCGCGATCTTAGTGGTAGATCGACGCTTGTGTGGCGAACTAGTGTGGAATGCGCGAATATGTGGAGGATATTCGACCTTGAATATAAGTAGATGTGTTAGGAATTCTTACAGATTAGCCAGCCTCTTTCTCGTTGGAGGAGATGAGGTATTTGTAGGCGGTTGAAGTCGGTTGCTTTAGCTGAGCTAGCAGTGTCAGGGGTTCGACTGAGGATGTCAGAGCCGAACGTGCCAGGTGCGCTTTTGTCAGGCCGTCAGAGCCGTTAATGTCAGGAGTGCTTTTGTTAGGCTGTCTGGCGGCGAAACGGCTAGGCGTGCTTTTGTCAGGCCGTCAGGCGGCGAAGCAGCCAAGTGCGCTTTTGTCAGACTTGTATGTAGTGAAACTGGCAGTGATACTAGTGGAGTGTCGTCTTCCTCCGTGGGCGGACTTCGTCTGGATGGAGAGGTAAGCGAGTGATTGATCCGGAGGACGCGTAAAGGCACGCCTTCCACTCCCAAGCGTCGGAGCGTCAATGCAATAAAATATAACCGGTGAGTACCGGGTCGGATCACAAGGACAAGTCGTTCTACACTCAAAAAATTGATCGATAAAGAAAAATAAAGTGTATTACAACTACCTCACTAAGTGGATGGACGAGGGTAAAAATGTTTGGTGAAGCTACAATCCTAACCTAAATGGGTAGGGTTAGAGAACCAAATGGGGATTTAGGATAGCAAGGCGAGGAGGCATGAGTTGTGGGTTCACTAAGATTGGCGTTAATCAAGTTCTAATTACTCGCATATAACTCAATTGATTATCTGGCTAAAGACACTCAATCGGAATATTTAGCATTTATGTACACAAAAATTTGCAATAAGCATGGATACATCATCATAGCACTAATCAATCATGAACAAGGCTCTTCTCAAAGTGTGCCCTCCCGGGACTTAACCAATGAAATGTGCCCTAATAATTCATCCAAGATTAGCAAGATAATATGCAAGAGGAAATTAGGGCTATAATTAACATCCAACCCAATGAATCACAACCCAAACCATTCAACACTACTCTATCATCATGAAACAAAAGATGGAATTTTCTTTCAAAATTAAACCAAATTCATTACAATAAAGAGATATCAAAATTACAAAAGGGGAAAGAGAGATATCAACCAAGATCTCTCTAGGATGAAGCCTTCCTTCCGCCTATTTGCTCCTCCTACAAGCTTTCCAAGCTCCCATGGCCTCCAAGCCCTAACCATAGCCTTTGGGGAAGAAGAGATGCCCCCAAAACCCTAACAATCTCCAAAAAAACGAAGAAGAGCTGCTGGAAATCGCCCAGGCCAACAAAATACCCAAATTCGCACTCATGGGCTGCAATCGGGTTTGCGGGGGTCGGGGAAATCGTGCCCGACCAGCCCGCAAATAAGCAGCACGCGCGCTTGGGAAATTTCGCGGAGCGGGCCGGGCCGCATTTGTGATGTTTATTTTTTATTTTTTTTCCTTAACAAACTTTCGGCGGCCCGCTCCAAGAGCGGGCCGCGTTTTTAATTTCTTTTTCTTAATAACTGCTGCGGCCCGTTTCAAACGAAGGGCGCAGATGGCGCCACGTGGTGCCTCCAGATTGCGCCACGTGGCGCCCCCATTAAATTCCTTTTTCTGCTTTTTAATCCCACTTTTCTCCTCCAAATAATTCCAAAAAAATTACCTAGAAAGCTCAGAAAAATCACAGAAAATTCTGGAAAATCTTTAAGACTCCCAAGAGTACCTGAAAAATAGGAGAAGGAGAAATTAGTCCATTTGATTATGAAATGAATATAATGACTATTATAAAACAATATTGACCTCAATGATTCTTATAAAATATTCCAATGCTCAAATAATTCCCAAAAAATGGCGATGTGATCACAATAATAGCAGGAGCATATGAAAAATAGTAGGAAGCCAATAAGGACGATAAAAACCGTATTTTGTGCAAAAAATGAGGATAAGCTCTAAAAATGACATGAAGTGAAAATATACCCAATAAGAGCAAGATTAAATATAATTCTTAGCACAAAACGGGGGGTAGTTAGGAGGTATAAAAATACACTTTTCACTACGAATCAGCGAGCTGGTGCAGATCACGTGATCCGCCGGAGGGCTTTTATGGATTGGTTGGCGAGTTCGCAGCTCCGCAAGTGCAGGCTACTCAGAGCCTTGGCGAGCTAGGTCTCATTGTGTAGATTTGGCGGGCAATGACTTGGGCTTCGGTCATACGGGCCTAGATCGACTGGGCCAATCTTGAGGTCGTAACAACTTGTATAATAAATATGTATATAACAATTGGTGAAGGTGTCCTAGGTGGAGGCAAAAATATGACTAAGACAAATGTGGGCCCCACCCCCCACATCACCCCCATCCACCTCACTCTCCATCTCATCCAAAAACTCACCCACAAGCCACTTATTTACATGTTTGCCATTCCCTAAAAAAAACCCAACCTCACTTAATTACATGTTTGCCATTCACCCAAAAAAAAAAACAAAAAAACACCCGCTCATTTACTTGTTTGTCACCCCCACGGTTTTTTGAATTTTAGCCCCAGACTTTGCACTTTTTACTCCCGACGATACCGGCATGTACACCTACGTTTTCTCACTTCTTTTCAGTTGCACGCGTTCACTGCATTCTCTTCGTGGGGATTTTTTTTGCTCCCAAGCAATGTGTGCATGTGTTATTTCTAGTTCAGTTACAATAAATGGTCATTTACATCCGGCTTGGCAAATAAACAAAAGGGCTCAAAAGAAACAATAATTGTGTGTGTGTGTGGGTGTGGGTGTGTGTTGGGGGGGGGGGGGGGGGGGGGGGGGGGGTGTGTGTGTGTGTGTGTGTGTGTGTGTTTGGGTTTGTTCGTTGATATCGATTTTTGAAGTCGAATATTCATGTTTGATTAAAATAAGTAAATTATCTATTTTTCTCATTGACATGCAACTAATATCTATTCAGATCCAGCTTCGGCTTCTGGATACAGATTAAAGGTTGGCCAGCCGACAATTCTTACCATGCCCTACAATGACCATTGTGCCATATATTTATTGCATCAGGTGAACTCTACTGTTTTGATTCATAGCCTAAAGTTAAATTTAGAGTTTAAAGAAGCTACAAACCATTGTGGAAATGTATTTTTTTAAATCCATCAAAAACTTAGCTAAGCGCGTGCGAGTCCTGCATCCATCAAGGATTGAACCCTCGCGTGGTCCTTGGGAGAGGCGGGGTTACCCCCCTGGACTACGGTAACAAAAAGTTACAAACCATTGTAGACATGGATTTTGCCGTAACAAAAAGAAGGAATGGAAGTTATATATCTTGTTGCCATGAAAGAGAGACATTAATTTAATTTAGATGTGGTTACACATGTATTATGAGGAGGTTTCATTAAAATTTTGTTCATGAAACTTAGTGGGGGTAATTCCCCTCTTTCTCTCAAAATAAATTGAATAAAATAAAATAGCTCCGCTGGAATAACAGATTATGAACATAGATACATTTAAGAGGAACTTGTGTATCAACCATCTAAGAATAAAAAAAAATTGGTTAGCTTTAAGAGTATCATTTCTTCTAAAAATTTGTCCATCCAATTTGTTCATTTCACTCTTCATATTTCAAGTTCACTTGACTTTTGGTGGTTTGGTGTTTTAAAATATGAAAATCAAAATAAATGGATCTGATCATTAAAAATAAAGATGTGTTTTTTTAAGCTAGCTAAGAAGAAAAATCTACATTACATTTGATGACTGTTTTTGAATTCTAGGGCTGACTATGACAAGCTGACTAAGACAAAGGTTGATAGAAGAATGTCTGAGATTTAATCTTGAGGAATGAATGGTTGAGATGAGATTTTGTGGAAAGTGTTGGAGGGGAACCAATTTTTGGGGAAATAAAAGTTCTGAGAAATGAAAGTTTCTGGGGAATAGCAGAGTGCACGTTATTAATGCATTTGGGAAAGGAAAGTTTTAACTTGCACTAAATGCTGCAGATCGAATGCTACTACAGATCGAATGATCTCTCCCTCAACGCTGGAACCACCGTCTCTTCGACGCATCGGTCAACAAGATGAGAATAATTTCCCACGCCGGAGCCGCCCGCTAAATTTTTTACGCTAATTTGTTGTTTCGCGCCGAAGTCGCCCGGTGTCGTTAAATATTTTTACGCTAATTTGTTGTTCCGCTCAATTTTGGCTGTGCAAATAATTTTTTGGGGAACAAAGATTTCACGAGGGAAAATCTTAAATCAAGTCTATATTACATTTGACAACCGTTTTGAATCTTAGGTCTGAAGACAAGGTAAAGAGTGGCTGTGATCCGATCTTGAGGAATGGAAGGTTGAGATGAGTTTTGAGAAAGTATTGAGGGGGAATCCATTTGGTTGGAAAACCGAAAACTCTCTCGCCTACTCTCTCTTCTCAAATAATCTGCATGGAATGAGCACAATTTGCTCGGGAGTTGAAGAGGCCAGGCTCACAATTTACAGATTTATTGAGCAATTTGCTGTCAACTACTCGCAATTTTCTTGCTGAGAATTTGCTTGCTGTCACAGTGTACTGTGGGATTTGCTCACAAATTGCGTGAGAGGAGCAAAATCATGGGGCCCACTTGCTCTCAACTTGCTCAGTATATCGTGCGTGCCCTTTGAATAAACTTGTTCACAAATTTGATATGGATTTGAATAAATATGTATTTAAACCGTACCCGAATTTTTTAATAAACATATTTGGGATGTCAATTGCAATTATCTAAATATAATTTAGATTTGGGATGACCAATTTTTTAATAAACAAATTTGATTTAGATAATAATTTTAGATCGGTTAATAATTTTAGATAATAATTTTAGCGCTCAATTTTTTTACGCTAATTTGTTGTTCCGCGTCGATGGCGTTCCCGCCGAAATTGTTGTTCTATGTCAAATTTGTTGTTCTGCGCCGAAGGCGGTCCACGGCCGAATTTGCTG